>OX382198.1:3132500-3757500 GCA_947507515.1 Eulithis testata
AGTTTATTTAGTTTTGAAGTAAAAAAGCCCAAATCATTGATTCTCGTAAATCATTATCTTCTGTTTTACTAACAATAAAAAAACTGTTGTCAGATAAATCACACAATACATCAAATTCCATTAACGTCGATGATGAAACAATAATTAGGTTTCCAGAACTACAGAGATTGTTTTCCGAGAAGTTCATAGCATTTAATCGCCAATGCAACGAGTACGAGGGAATCGCAGATAACTTGGTAGGCTATGTACTTTGACAAAACAGGATGTTTATCAGACACGATGTGTCATTTTTTAATAGCTTTTAGTGCATTTAGCTGTTTGATAATGTTTTTTGATATCAGATACTGATAAGACCGCAGGTTATTTATTGTAAATACACAGTAATGCGTTATCAAAAAGTTATTTGTTCTTATTAAATGGATTCATAAAACATAATACCATTCGACGTTAAAAGAGTGTTTAGCAAAACAATGTAGAGTATACATCAAAAGAGGCACAAGCATGAGCTCGGCAGAGGCTCAGTTCATCCCGGGCGTAGGCGTCGATCGATGGCCGGGCTGAATGGGGTGGGGTGGCCGGAGTGCCCCATTCACCTCCACTCCACCTGCCCGCGGCTCAATGGCCACCCACGCAGCGTCCTTACACCCCCTACCCCCCTTTCGAGGCTCAACTCCCACGCGACACTTTTCCCAAATTCCTCTGTTTTGCCCTCTCAATAGTCTCGGCGTCATTCAGTTTGCAGTTTGAAGAGTAATCAAATCACCCGAGTTTACTCCCGTCTGACTGCTGCCTACGCCCACGAGGGTTACGTGAACCCTAGTCGGCGCCACGGAATATTATTTTCTATTACTTTAATTTCTTTGTGTTGTTTCAAATAGTGATAAAACGCTCTTCGTCGATCTCAGTTAATAGATCATAGTATCTTTCAAAGTTATTGAATGAATTCAAAAGGACCAACGGAAGAAGACGACGTATGTTTTGTTAAAATATAGCCTATGGTTCAATCCGGAAAAAGGACATCTGAATGATATAAGTTTTATTAAAATTGGTCCAGTAGCTTAAGCGTAATCCGCGAACAAACAAACAGACAAACAGATAAACAGACAAATAGACAAACTCGATTTTCGGAATCAGAATCGTTTATTTAGTAGATCTGAATATTTCCTATACTCTTGATCTGAATATATCCTTATCTCCAATTTTAGTTTTTGGCTTTTTTACAGTTTTATAATAGTATAGATAGATAGATAACAATAATCTGGAGTTGAATAGGAGTTTATTTTTGGCTTTTCTCCAAGTTTCAAAAGTTTCATTTAGATATACCCATGAGGAGCTCAAAACACACAGTAAACGAGTTGAAGCTTTAAAAATTTTAGACAGTATCATAATAATAAGCAAGCCACCTACACTTTACTACAACTAAATAAATATAATATGTAGTCCTAAAACACAAAAATAACGAATCTATAATTTTAATTATATTAGTCGCCTACCCTTTATGAATGGATTATGCCTAACAGCCGGGTCGGTCACTCAGACCAAATCGTGAGTGAATTGGATCATCAATAAGCCTAATTTATGTAGGAAGCGGACAGCCAGCGGGCATCGAGCTCCATCCATATGCCATGTGCCTGCCTAGCTGCCTACGTAAGCACATACATAGCGAGCTCGGCGGCGGCGCGTGGGCCGCGCCCGCGCGTGGGCGACCATTCGACATAATGTCCATTCAGGGGAGCCCGCCTACGCCCCGCCATGCACCATTCCGACTGATCTGATAATGGTAACGACACTATTCAATTTGATTTTACTCAGTGTGGGTGATCGGCACTCGCTCCTACTTTATTACGACAGTGTTGATAGTCATCAGCACAGGTGCGACAACGCTGGGGAATGTCTCTCAACTCTCGATAAAACAATGAACGAGAACGGCTCATTTAAATGCGCGCATAGTACTTGTAGTAATGCATTGTATTAAGTGACAGGACAGGAGTGACCGCTTCGTGCGAATACAATTACGAATTCTTATTTGAATGAGTTCGAGGAGCGGCGAGCGCGGGCGGCGACCGGAAGCCGTGACACGGCCGGCCATGTATTAATGAACGTGCGATGGGCGCTGGCTTGCTCCGAAGGCGACGGATGGGCCTTAGGGTCCGGCGCATACCGCCGCCGCCGCGGCACATTGTGAGCGGGTGCGTGTAGGCGTGCGAGTGCGTCGCTGCGCTGGCGCACAGGAATGCGGCTCGACCCACCCGCTGCCAATGACCGCTTGCGAGGGACGCTTTTTTGACGCGAGCCTCGCTCGTTCCCGTCCTGCCTGGCAGGACTTTTAACGAGCCGAGACGACGCGACCGGACAAAGACTCTCATCGTTAACGCGGTTTAAAATAAGATATAATGGGCCTCGAAGACTTAGGGTTTCGTATTTGTTAGCTTGTTATTGGACAATGTTAGACTGTTATTGTATGTGTTTTAGCAAGTAGGTCTAGGTCGATGGCCACTCACACCTACATGGCGATGAACCAGATACTTACAAAATCAGTTTAAGAAATATTTGAAGATTTGATACCACAAGAAAAGAAGAAGAAGATTTGATAAAAAAAAGAATATATTTAGTACACGTAATCGGGCTACGACTTGTGATCTTTGTTCTTCATTATAGCGTGTAATCACTACCTTATATCTATTTTTAATTCGCGATAAGGGTGCAGATCCGACTAGGTAAGTATGGCTCTATAATTGTAGAGCCTATTACCCATTACTTACCCATAATACAGATTCTCCATTATACGCACTTACAATAGGCCTAAGTATGAAGCAGATAAGGAAAATACCAACCAAGGAGAGAAATCATATTCGTGAGCGACGGTGATCGATG
Source organism: Eulithis testata (assembly GCA_947507515.1). Lineage (NCBI taxonomy): Eukaryota > Metazoa > Arthropoda > Insecta > Lepidoptera > Geometridae > Eulithis > Eulithis testata. The sequence continues at coordinate 3,135,375 of OX382198.1, forward strand.
AGTGAATTTCGACGAATCGAGATGAATGTTTTCCAAGAATGATTATTGTATATCATAACATATTTTTTCGTCTTTTAATCACCAATTTATTATCCAATTACAACAGTATCAGAAAGGAGGAAAAAGTTAAGTAAGTGAGCTGGTGAAGCGAATTGAGGTTAGGCATAAACCACAGATTACCTAACAATAAGTATAAATATAATTTATAAGTTTAAAAAACTGGAAAAACCGACTTCAATGCTTTGATGATGATGGCAGTTCATTGAGACTGTTCTATTGATCGTAAACACCACAGAAAAGCAAAATACGCAATGTATCCGAGATACACTACAACGGTTGGCAGTCGAGCTGGCAGTGACGCGCAATGTAACTTGAATACGCTAACGCGGCGACTGTCAGATTTGTTCGTGGGTACTTACGTTCTATTGCTCGTAAACGTCACAGAAACAGAAAAGCAAAATATGCAATATCGTGTACGCGTATGACGTATTTTTTCCAGTTATTCTTATTTAACTGCCTAATTACTAAATCGATTTTGATAAAAAATTTATGGGACCAATCTGGAAGCATACCCTTTCAGATAAAAAAAGAATTTTTCAAATCGGTTCATAAATTACGGAGTTCTGAGGTAACAAACATAAAAAAAAAACATCCTAATTGAGAACCTCCTCCTTTTTTGAAGTCGGTTAAAAATGCCCTAAATCATTCAATATTATCGTTTTTCGCATAGCAAAGCCAAACAATTATATTTTATTATAATATAGCAGGAAAACTCAAACACAATCCTCTATAAGCGATCAGTTAATGACTATGACTACCTACATTACACCGGTTCTGATGGATGGAATGTTTTACGGTTTGCATTATAAGATGTCGATGAATAGTAAAGTAAAGCATCGGGTAAATAGTATAATATGTATATAACATTATGTATCCTCGTCATCGGCCGTGACCGTGGATAAATAAATTCGTGAATGAACTCACGCTGAGTGAGCCAACAACGCCTTGACGTCAGGGGTTTGACGTCAGACGGTTCTGACTGAAAGCCGACTGTGCCGGCGGGGCGCCAGGATCTACGGATCTACATCAGTGAGGTAATGCCATCAGAGATTACGGCATCGACTCACCGAAGTCGCAGAACTAGCAACGCTTCCGAATTCCATCAGAAAGCAACTAGACAGTCGCCTAGCTAGGAGATGCTCAACGGAATTAATTACAGCGAGCAAAGGTCACGTTTGGCGTCATCCCCTCTAAAATAATCATGACGTTAAAACCGGAGCGAGACAGCCTCTGTGCAAAGTTATATTAGGGATAAATCCTAGCATAATGCGTGGGATGAGGAACTGGGTTTTCCCCAGTTAATCGCTAATAACTTCTTACAAGTAAGTGTTGTTGTTATAATTGTTAGTTTAGATTAATATGGGAAAACAGTTGAGATTGTATCAGGTCTGCGAATGACGTTCACAGTGCTGACGACGACGTCGCGTCGGGGCTCCAAGGTTCGTGCGTATATCGCGTGACTGACCGCTGCTGTACCAATAAAAAGGTTACTCAGTAGTATTTCAACCAAATTCGATGAAGATTGGATAAGCTGTTCGAAAGTTATGCTTTAAAAAGATACAACGCGCTTTCAGCGATAAGGCCGCCCATTGTACTAAAAAAGTTGGTTTTAAGATTTGTACGTACCTTATACCTTGTACAATAAAGTATTATCTATCTATTTATCTAACGCCGATTTGCCCAGGATAAGACTAAGATGTTCGTTCGCTTCCCTCGTTCGATTAATAACATGAGCTCGTCGTTACCATAAAAGTTTCATTAATCAAGTCAAAAACTGGCTTGATAATGTTAATACAAAATATCTTCTAAGGTATGTCGGATCCGGTTATTAGTTCATTCAACATCCTGCGGCGGACGCCGCAAACAGCACTAACCGACCAAATAATATATTCAAGATTATTATTATATTGTTTTTAAATGAGCTACTTCAATGTTGTGAGCTTATTACTTTACCATGTTTTTAATATAACTTATTAAAAATTCGTTTTGCTTTAAGAATGTTATTTTTAAAAACAAGCATTTCTTTTGTGCTTTTTGATTACAAAGTTCCCAGGCCCACACTCCAGCTTCATCATCAGACCCTGGATTAGATATTACCTAGAACCATACTCGTTGTCAAGACGAATCTAAAGAGAATCTTGTAAAAATATGCCCAAGTAGGTTTTCCTTGCGCACAACAGTATTAGAGCCTTTTACGTCTTTTAAGTACAATACCGAATTAAACCCGTATAGCAATCGCAAATCATAATAATTAATCTTCACAAATTAGAATATTATAAGAATACCTAAGTTTTATATTCAAGGACAAAACACGGCAGGCAGCGCGGCCTGAGGCACCGGCAGCGGTGGCGTGCCGTGTAGGCGTGATTACATTACACCATAAAGAATGCCTCTATTTATAGCATCCATAGATACTGTATCGTGAAAGGGAGTCGTAACAAAGCCCACGCAAGGGAAGCGGATTACAAATCAAAGCTAATAGAAAACCGTTCTCTTTAGTAGGTACGAAACATTGTGCAAAAGTCGGCACGAAATACGCTCACTGCTGTTTATTGTGATATCTAGAGTAACGAAACCCTGGATTCTTCTGTAGGCTGAATGGAAAGAAAAACATCAAGCTAGATCTTCAAAGCTAACAACAGACGTTTTAAATTGTACCTCTGCCATTGTTGCCTATTCATTAAAGAACTCACACGATAAAACTGTTTTGTGCATAAAAAATCTATGAAACTGAATGATACGAACGGCGTGTTCGGCGTATGCGTGTGCGTTGCATGAATGGATTGCGCTCCATTCAGCGAAGCACATTGCCGAGTTTCACCGTCTAACTAATGCAACACCAATTACTGTTAAGGTAACATGTGACGGTTATGTGTGGCCTACGCGAGCCGCCGCGGCGCTGCGCTGTAACACGGGGCCGCCAATCACGAATAGAAATGATGAATGAGTTTATTCACCAACTCTTTTTGACGTGAACCACCTGCAATGCTTCAAGGTGACGCAATTCACAAGCAGGCTGTATCGCACTACCTACTTAACGTTTGCCTCTAACATAGCTCTGTTTATGAGTGTACAAATTATGTACTGTCTGTTACTCTCGGTGGCATTCTAATGCGAACATTAACGCTATTATACTAAACGATACAATTCCATCTGAATAAACGGCAGGCTCACTGTCTATTCACTCAGTACACATACGCAGAGTATATAGTCACGGCCGTAACAAATGCTCTTGTCTAAATACTGGTAAATATACTGGTATGGTAGGTACGGAACAAAGGGCAGGTAGGAAGCAGAAACATGCGCTCGATATGACTAACACCCTCTGTCATCATCGGTTTAAATACTGCGACAAATGACCATGTGTTTGATAGATGCAAATGCAACTCTCGCTTAATTAATACGTTATCTCGCTCGATAGATAAAATGTATTCTATCATATTATATCAAGCCAACGTTTTAAAATTAATTCATTTATTAATATATCAATTACTATCATTATTATTTATTATTGAAAACCTTTGCTCGTGCATCCTTGACATTGAAGAACCGGGTCGTTTTGTAGGACAATAGAACTATGATAAGTTGCAAATCGTATGTCACGTTTATAAACCAGCACAGTTAGTTTACCCTACACTACACTTTAAGTGACTTTAGTACCGACTTAAAAAAAGGAGGAGGTTCTCAATTCGGTTGATTTGTTTATTTAAGGACAAATCGTCTACAGGACACACAGGAGCCAGTATTATGATAACATTACGTGGCATTATATTTTCCGTCTTAACTGGAGCTAAAATTGTAACTTGTACAAATTGTACATTCTTGATTAGTCATCATATCACATGAACATTGATGACACAATTGAGTGCAAACATTTCTGAATAACGCAATAAACTTTACTTGTATTCGACATTTTTAAAGATGATTATGCTCATAATCTGATATAGATTCTATATCACAGGTAATTTGAAAAGTTCCCACGGCTGCGTCCATTAACAAAGTGATTGCCATTAAGAAAGTCTGTATCGTATCCAGTTGTACCGGAATCTGTTCGACATTGGCTTTTTCCGCCGTTCCAGTCCTAAGAGGTGATTGGAAAACCACTTGATACCTCTCACTCACATCAAATCGAATTCCCACGAGCAGTTTCCTTGAGCAAGCAATAGTATTACATATTCTTTGCAAGCAATCATGTTACGTGACGAAGTGGGTTAGTTATTAAGATACCTATCGTGTTCCACTAGTACAATGCGATGCTATTGAAATAAAATTCATACATCCAGTAATTCGTATAATACTATTATCGTTTCCAACGTGTGGGCCCTATATAAAGGGTTGCCATAGAAGCGCTATTTAAATGTTGCATTCTCGTATAAGAAACTTATTGAACTGTGTACATGCAACTGTAATGGATATTATGATTTATTTTTCGTTTTGACGAACCGCTGGTAGGCTTCTGACGATTCTTACAGCGCTAACCCTAATGATGCAAACAAATATTTCAGTACTCTGTGATAGAAAACTTGTATAACAGAGAATATTGAATTCTATTTCGTAAGTGATACTGACCGTAATCCCATTAGCGGCAGATGTGGCACATGCTGGGGTCCAGCCTCGCTACACCACTCAGGGTAAGCGCGATGGAACTCGGTAAAAGCACCTGAAAAGAAAAACAAACCTTGAGTTTACAGAAGAAAATTATTGTAAAAATTACATTTAGCGAAGAATTTTCGATAAAAAATGTTAGAAGTCTAGTTTTAATTTGTGCAGATCTTTATATTTAAGTAATGTTTAAAATATTTTTCATAAAAATCTATCAAATGTTATTGTAGTTTCCACAACAGCACAAAACGCGGAAGCGTGGGCATCACGCACCAAACCGCTTTCTTGATATCGGAATTTACATCTTGATTTATTTGGTCATCCAAAGAATAGCTCGTATCTTACAAGGTAAATCTACTTCATGTTTACTAATAATAACTGCGTACAAGCAAAAAAAAGCAGGTGAGGGACTGGTTTAGCATTAGGTACCTACTTATACCTACGTCAATGTGTTTCCGTTGCACGTTTCCTGTCGTCCGGTGCTGGCCGCGGCCACTACTGTCATGCTAATACCGCTCCCATTATGTCCATCACATCCATCCAGTAGACGATGACGACTTATAATTACCTACTCAATGGTTCAATGGGAAAAACACCACGATGAGAAGAGTTCATTAGAAGAAAAAATTAATGAGAATTAATGGAAACCATAAAAAAAGTTGGCAAGCTAATAAGTCAACGCGGATTCAGATAGGGTTGCGAAGCTTTTCTCTGCATTTTCTGGGACCGAGTGTTTATGATATGACATCAATAAGCAGTATTTTGACGTCTAGGATTGACCCATTACTTTAAGCGATGATCGTAGGTTAAAGGCAGACAAGCCTTATCTAATTAACCAAAAAACTAGAAGTGAATGTCTCGAGTGCAGAAATTACGTGAGTTGAGGTCATGGCGTGAAAGTATGTCTAATGTCGTTATTTACGCTAGCGCTACATAATCTGAAGTCATTTCCATTAGAATTGGGACGTTCAGCACAGGCTGCGGCCTGGCGCGAGGCAGCACGCAGACGCCGAATCGATCCGGTGACTCATAGCCGCTCATTCATCCGCCGCACTCAATGAACCCGCCGTATCCCCTCCGCCCCTCCAGCCGCCGTACCACCCTCGCCCCGCGAGCGTCCTCGGTAGCAAGGACTCCATAAAATCCGCCCTCGCCGCGTGAACCCAATCCTTCAGTCTATTACACCCACATGATAAACGTGATCGTTTTGCACACGCTCGAGTGGAACCCACTCTTTTACGCCCACCTGGACGGCCTAATATAAGAATTAAAATTAAATAATACATTTTAATATAAAATCCAAAGTAAAAACCTTTAAATAAAGCAAATAATCATTAAAGATGCTGTCACTGGCACTCTTTTACCACGAGGATGTGGGTAGGTTCATAGATATGAGCTGCGCTTCGTCGTCGGTCGGTTGGCATGGGGTGGCGTGGGAGGCAGGTGCGGCGGGCGAGGAGGCCTTGGCCCGTCCCGTGTCCTTCCTGCACCGTTTACCAACAACCTTGCGCGATTTCAGAGCTGCTGTTTTATTAAGCTGCTGCTGCTGACATGCTTGTAGTCTTAATGATATTGAATATCTGTACATATTTATGAATAGGCGCGATACCCAATGATTTCGTAAACCTGTCGGGTTTTAGTCAGCAGTTTGACGACTCTTATCAGATTCTACTTGACTACCACATCCATCACAAGGCCCTACATTAGTTAGACTAGCAACTTAGAAAAAGCCATAATAGATACAAACGTATGTCTCCACAAATAACACCAATAAAGCTAGTTGGGATAAATTGAACCAATTTAGCGAGGTTGGTGGCAGAGTTGTAAAATACGATTGCACATGTGCCTCTATTGGATCTATGTTCTGCTGGGTCAATTATGTATCTACATTATATCTATTGAGCAATTAAGAGATGAACAACCAGCAAGTGTTCCGAATGAACAGGATGTAATAAAATCTGTGTATCTTCCACTCCTCTGGCCGCTGTTGGTGAATCAAAGTTTTTCTTAAAACCCTTATTGCTCCATTACAGATATTCTCGGAACCTCAATATCTGGTGAACGTCAAGAAGCTATTACGGATTCTGGTTTATTATTGCGACTAATTTTCAAGGGTTTCATTGAATCAACGTTTATTTATAAGCATTATTTACTCATGTGGAGTGAGACCACTTGTTTAGGTAATTCAATGTTCTCAGATTTTCCTATACTTTATGTGTTTCCGTTTTACACGTTTAAGGCTACCGGCAATTCGTAATAATAAACTTTAAACCAAATCCGGGGAATGTAGATTGACGTCACTGGATACCATTTCTCGGAATAGGCAATGGAAGTTTGGTTGTTTGAAACGGGCGGGCGTGATCTAAAATAACTTTCATGATTTTGAAGAAAAGCTTCGTTAAAAGCTTTGGGTACATTCCGTGGAAAATTAAGACCTAATGAAACAGTAGGTTCGTTTGTAAAATACCTATAATTGATGTTGTATTGAATTGCTTTGCCTTTTATGAAACAAACGTTTATAAACAAATGGTCAGTGCATGTTGGACTAATTGAGAGCCAGCTCGATTTCGAGCCGATAATGAGACTGGCGCCGGCGGCGGCGGTGCCGGCGGACACCAGATAATTCCACTGATAAACCGTATCGGCCTAACAGAATAGTCACACAGCGTCTCTACATTGTAAACCAAAATATTATTGAGGAAACCAACCATGTCGTTACTCAAACCCATAAAAAGAAACAAGTTTTCGACCTTATACCTACTCACCTCCTTTTCGACATAACAAGGTATGTGCCTACCTACATTTTTATCCGAGTTCGCTGTTGGGAAACGGAGCATAAATAAAATCTGAATAGGTTAGCTACACAATTCGTAGAGCAAAAATGTGATCCGCGGTTTGCACATGACATCAGCCCATAAAAACCGTCATTCTAATGCTACGCCTTCGACGAATCGAACTACCTGTTTGTTTATACCAAGTTTCCATTCATTATTTATTGTGAGTCTTACATTTTTATCAATCAATTCATAGTTGTAGAGTTCGGCGGTATTGAGTCAGACAGTCATAAAGGAAACATGCGGCCACTTAGCTCTTGAGACGAAACATACAACGCGTAATTGTTTGCACACGAGGGAGATAATTTCAGCGCAGCCATCCAATTTTATGTGTTCCCGCTTCCCTTTCCCATTTCGTTTTCCTCTATAATTTTCGCAATAACTGGCCCTCTAGCCAGATGCACACGATTTCCTACGCCATTATAAATGTAAGATCTAAAGGTTTACATTCACCTATCGCAACATCCTGTTGTTCAGAAGCACGTGCCATTTATTATGTTTGAACATCGCAGAACATACGCTATGATGGTATGAATGGATCGGTTTTATATCGATCCTTTTTGATGCGATATTATTTTGTCAGTTATAAAGTTCTTATTTTTAATCCAGACCAAAAAACAGAAGGGGTGTTATGAGACTGACGGCATTGTGTGTGTGTCTTTCTGTTTATTAGTTTGTTTGTATCCTCGTAGCTCCGATTAGATTTTTTGAAGAAACGTGATTTATGTGGAATGGTTCTTAGTCTTGTTTGGTGTCAATTGCTGGAACCTTTTCCAAGTTATGAGGATATTTCTCAGCTCTCAAATTTCTTGCGGAATCTCTGGCATAATACTTTGAAACATTTAGTTCATCTCAATATATTAAGATTTGATGAACTGGCGTCCATACTCCAAGGTCTGATGATGACCAGTAAAGACGAGATTATTCAAACTTTTGTAAAATAATTGTCCATATTATTTTCTACGACAGTGACTCGTAGATATTCTTCAGACTGCATCTCCATCAATTACTCGCTGTTATTAGGAACTTCCTTCCTGTTTCGAAGTGAAAATATTTTCTTCTATCAAAAACCGACGAGTATTGGAATAGGAACTGATGATTAATGCGTCCGTTATATTATTATAGTTATAGTTTTGTACACGGTTCAAATTGGCAGGACGTGGTGAGTGAAACGGGAACTTATTAATATAATCGCGGCGCTCTTCCGTCGAGCGAAGACCGAAGCAGCGCACAGCGCATCCGGTATACCGGATCATCTAGGTTGTATAGCACTGCGATTTATTATGGCCGTCTCGAGTTTCTTTTCTTGTATCCTATTACCGTTTACAGAATGCAGCTGTATGAAACGGTGGCGCTATAAAAACGGCGGAACTCGAGCGATTAGTAGTCCCGACCTGAAGTTCCTATTTAGAATTAAATGATGGCATCTGGATTATTACGTAAAAGACCCAGGAGGAGATGGCGCGATGAACTCGATGCACAATTAACATCTTGGCCTGTAACAGCATTAAATCGCAAAGAGTGGAAGGAGGGAGGGGAGGCCTTTGCCCTGCAGTGGGAAAACCACGGCTGAAAAATAAATAAATCTGGATTATTAGTTACTCAAAGATAGCTACTGAGTTGCCTCGACGACATAACTCGTTAATATTTTTATACCTATTTAGAAAACTTGCTGAATGTTGTGCTGAGACGCTGTCCAAGACACAAAGAAGGGAACAACACGCGAGATAAACGATGGTTGAGGTTGAGATGGTTGTACCGTTAATTCTTTGATTGGCTAATTATTTGGTCAGCTGTGTTTGTTGGAACTTTCAAGATCTACGTATAATGTGGTAGTCTTATAGGAAAGAAACACGTCTTTAACAAACGCGAAGTGTAAACAGACGTTCGTGTCTACGCAGTGATTTAATCTGTCGTCTCGCATTGAGGAGCACAATAAGTAGTCGACTTCCTCTCTCACGTTTTGAGGAGCGGATGCCTGACGCGACCTCCGGCACGACTGTTAGACCCCTCGTGCATTAAATAAATCTAAGCGGTTTGCGCCGGCTTTTTTGTAACATCATTCATATTTTAGTGGCATAATATTTCGCTGGGCTTGCCAAGAGAATTGCGGAAGGAGGCTTATGTAATGCCCTAATACCAAGCTTGCAACCTGTCAGATATTATAATGGAATACCTAACTAGGTAGATACCTAATTTACTAAAAAAAGGGGGTATCTGTTAAATGTATATTTATTAGATGACTTTTATACGTTTTTTGACTATCCCTTAATTTGAGATCTAAAGAGCTATATATCTGGGGGATGTCCATCTCCCTAGCCATACTGCTATTTAATTGGTGAATGATGAATGGCTTATTCCCATCGAGCCCACCGAACGGCCCACTGGTGGGCCGGATGAACAAAAAACCCATCAAGCCCACTCATTTGGATAGTGGGCTTGTGGTTAAAGTTCACACATCATTCACTTGTCCAAGAAGCCAGTGTAGCACCCTGTATTTCAAGCTAAGGTGGTCTCTTTTTATTTGAAGGTTTTTCTTCCACGTTATGTGCTGATGCAGGTGAATGCGTAGGTACTTTACTGTACCACTGTGGGAGTTGATGGTTTCTCTGATTAATGGGTAGGCAGTCGCCGTTCTTTAGTGTAAATGTTATATGCTCTGATTTTGAGGCACTTTTTCAACCACACATTGACCTTGTGAACTTGAATTTTTGACATAATTAACTTGTTCCAAATTTTTTTGGACTCTTTCATACTTACATGTGTATGTACATAGTAATACGATGTAGTAACCAAAATGTTAGTAACACCTTTGCACCTCAAAGGCCTACCTACTAAGGCACTACCTAAGGCATTGGTCTATCTACTTATTCTTTTTTTAGCAGTTTTTTTTAGGATCTTTGCATCTTATAAAACATTTATTATATCTATTCATGAAATAATGTGTTGTACATTATACTGTATCAAACAAAATCACTGTAATTAGAATTTTTGATTACAAACTACCCAGAAACTTTAAATGAGTAATTGTGGGAACACTCATTGTTATCTTTAACACTTAATTTGAATATTTCTTGTTACTTCTGAGTTTAAAGGCTCTTTTGAGCAATCTGCATGATAAAAACGAGAACCGTTTAGATCGGCCTTGCCCAGGTTGCAAACAGAATGATAAGCCAACTTAGCGTAGTTTGTACAATTGACAGTTGGTTTAGCATTCAGCATGCAATCCGAGTTATTGTTCTGCTAAGCTAAATATACCACTTTTTAATACAACTCACTCAAACCATGAAGGAACATAGGTAGTAAAGCTTTTACATTAGGGAATCATGAATTTTTCTTGATAATAGCAGGTGAAGGATAGATTATGTAGGTATTTAAAGTGATTGTACCTGTGTGTTGGTATGAACTCATGACCCTAGCTCATGCCTCTAGCACGGTATAAATATTAGTCATACTGGCTTGCAGTACTAACTGCTGGGGAAGGAGTCTAATGCATGGATGGGACAGTATGACGTATCCTACTCAATTCATATTATTTTTTCTAAAAATAAAAAAAGTTTGTCGACATAGAGTAATATGCAAGAGGTGGTTAGAAATGAAGTGAAAAGATGCAACTTTTTATAATATTCTCACCCTCAAGGCAGACTACTTGAACACCATCCTGCTTGAGTCTTTTGAGCAGGATTCCGTGCACGGAGTCCGGGTCTCTCGGGGCTCCGTCGCCGTAAAGCACGAAAATACCCCGCGTGCGGCAGTGCGTTATTCGCGCTTTCAGCTCTTTGCATTGCACGGTGGACGCCAGCTCGATCTTCCCCGCGGCCAACCGACGCAGCATTATACTCGGTATCGAGAAATTGACCGCGGAGCGTATGTGAGATACCGAATACTCGTTGGACCCTCGACAGTCTATCAATATCGTGTCTCTCTCGTCTGAACGTAGTTTAGCCAGCAGCCATTCCTTAGACACCAGGTCGCATTCGCATTCAGAGTCCGTGGGCATCTTGAGATTCGTAGTCCCTTCTGTTTACACTAACAACACGGGTTCCTTCGACAGTCTACCTACAGTGCCTGTTGCATTATCGCATGTAAATCATGCGTAATGATGAGTTCACAAGCACTATCATAGTTTTTATCACTGTATACTTGTCCAATGGTTCACTGTCACCGATCACAATAATAAAACAATGAAAGCTATTTCTACAAAAAACTAGTTTTTGATTTATGTCTACAACGAGCTAACGACGAGCGAGCGCGACGCGAGCGCCAGGCGGCGGAGCAAAACGCAAAAGCAAAGCAAGCAAAAGAACGATTTCAATCCCAAGCGAATGATTGAAAACGAACGAAAGAACAGTAGGGAAACTGGGAAATGTGGGCGGTAAGTAGACCGAGAGCTTACGACGCAAATCCTTATCTCCATTTAAAATAGAAAATAGGTAGGTACCTGCCTAGTTGAAATCATGGACCAGAAAGTATAGAATATTTATGGCAGAAATCATAGCTGGGCACCGTTAATCAAATAGTAAACTTCGTTAATCGTTAATCCGCTACAAAAAAGTTAGCTTCGTTAAACGTTTCAGCATTAAGTCCACCCTTTGTAACAAATTTATAATTTTGTGCAATAAAGTATTAGATAAATAAATAAACGTTAAAGCGTTACATTTCGGAAGAATTAACACGAGTTAACGTAAATAGTTAATCCGTTAGTACCGATCCGATCCGATTCCATGTCTTCCAACATCCATGATATGGTTTTATTTTAATTACTACTTAGTACACTGCACAGTAGGTATACTTTTTTTATCTAACTAATAATAACAACAAACAAACAAACAAAACACTCGTCACTCATAGCACCGGCGCTAAGTAATGAAATGATTAAACGAAACAAATCTCTTCGCAGTTTTCTTTCTCACTCGCACACGCTGGCAAAATATATCTAGTTTTGTTTTTGTTTCACTCGCTGCCACGCGCCACACGGCAATTGTCTTTTCATACTTGTCTGAACCAGTTTTTCGCGCCGCGGTGCCGTGCGGTAACTATATTTATTAGGCATTGGATTAACGATTAACGGACTTGCATAGTTATTGGAAGATAACCTGACTGTTAACATTTTTAAAAGTTAATCCGTTAAACAAAATGTTAACTTCGTTTATTAACGATTAACGAATTAACGAGTTAATGACCAGCTATGGCAGAAATCAATGCAATGCATGGTTTCTTAAAATAATGCTCACATGGTAGGTACCAGATTTGAGAGGCTCTCCATCAATTAGAAGCATAACAAAAACATTTAGTTCAACCAATCGAGGAGCTCTTTCAACGATGATTGTAGTCTTGAGTCTGGCCTTTGTGTTTGATAATGATCAGCAGTCTAGTAGATATATCTACATGTGATGAAGAGAATCTCCTATTAATGTAATAGTAAAAGATATCATTTTATTTTTTCTTTCCAACCGACTAAAATGCTGTTTTAATCGTCTGACCATACTGACAGCGTTACCGGCCAAATTTACAAATCTCGTTTTCTAAGGCCCGTATTCCGAGACAGAAATCGTTACTCAAGCATAGATTTGAGTAGAGATTTTCATACAAAAATCTATGCTTGAGTACGGATCAGTGCTTGAGTAAGGCTACGGAATACGGCAGTAAGTGTAGACCACTAAATAGCCTTGGTCTCTTGGCTCTCCCTCTTATTCATTCGTTCATTCGTTCCTTTACCACAAAAGTATATTTTCAACTTCAACTTCTCGATAGATTCTTGGCTTTTGCTACTCTAGTGTCAAATTAATTTTGACATAGACATTCACATGACAGCATGTCCAGTAGCAGTGGATGTCACTGTCAAGTCAAATAACAGTCAAAAAAGTAAAACAAGAAAAGAAAGAATCTGCTGTGTCAAATTGTGGAGCGAAAACGTAAAATTGTTACCTACCTATTTTCTTTTATTTTCTGAATTTGTGAGTAGGTTGTGAGCTGAGAAGCTAATAATATAACTGAAGAAGATATAAGAGAAAAAGAAGCTAAAAAATAAAGGATTCGTGTATATATTTGTCAGTTCTTTTGTTATTTTAGCAGCATGGGTGATGTATACGATAATTTGGACAATTACAACGAAGAAAGCACGATCGCAGAGGTAAGCAAGTACGATTGCGAAGTACCTACTGACTGCAATTCATTATTATGCTTTAGAAAACCTTAGGTATACTATAAAATGTATTATATTGTTTCTAATAAGTAAATTATGTTTGGCAGTCATAGTACAGCTATTGTAGTTAGGGTTGGTAGGTACCTGCTATTATATTCTGGTCCTGACCTAAAATACTGCTTGTTATTTCAGTTACGCGAAGAAAACAATAACTTGAAGCTTAGACTTGAAGAGTATGCTGATAAACTGGACAAATTACAAAAAGTAAGTCTAAATGTGGAAGTCGGTATTCAAACAAACTCAAGCCCTGCCAACCTCTCTAGGCATTGGTTTTTGTACTATGCCCTAAGTACAAAAACCAATGCCTAGAGGTATTTGTACAATTGGTATTTGTTAAATTGGTATTTCTATGCCCTACACATAGGGCTATTTAGAAGAGCAGCAATAAAAAAAATATTTCCATTAGGCTCAAACCAGTATTTCACCATCATTCCCTGCCCTTATCCCACGCTAGATGGGGTAAGCACAACATGTTTTCTTTTTCCACCCCTATCATTTGTCAACTCTAAACCTACTCTCACATTCATGTCCTCTTTCACACAATCCAACCACTTCTTTGGTCTTCCTCTACTTGCATACCCAGCCACATTAATATCCATAACTCTCTTCATGTAATGACTTTGAACTTAGGTCACAGCCTCTGTACCATTTATTTATTTATTTATTTAAAAATTTCACACAAACAAGTTGTGTTAAGAAGACTTAATGCTAAGAGCATTGTCTTCCTAAGCGTGCAAAAAGGTGGTGTGGCATGTTTTTATAGGTACCAAACAAGTTGTTTATACAAGAAATTATAAAACTATTTATACTATATATATATATCTACCTACATACTGAAGAATTTAAAATATACATACCTAAAATACATCATTGTATCAATACATATCCAACTAATATTATAAAAGCGAAAGTTTGTGAGTATGTTTGTTACTCTTTCAAGCCAAAACTACTGATCCGATTTGGATGAAACTTGGAATATATATTGTCCATGACCTGGATTAACACCTAGGCTACTTTTTATCCCGGAAAATAAACGGGATCCAAGGGAACGCGAACGAAGTCGCGGGCGGAACCTAGTAATATTATATAATACATATAATACATTATATAATATATAAATACATAAAGTATTATAGTAAGGTTGTATGGAAAGGTTATGGGTTGCATGAATAGAGAATGGATATGAGTAGTAAGTATGATAGTCTTGAAAGTAAAAGCAGTAGCTACTTTAGTATAACTTCTTGAGAAAGTGTTCACGTACCGATCTCTTGAAGGATACCATGAGATATGAGACCCATAATTTTCTATGTGTTATGAAATTGCTGGGAACAGATTCACATTGAAATTGTAGAATGTGTTGCAGGAATTTGACATGCTGACATCGGAACACAAAAAGCTGGAGTTGAACTACTCCTCATTGCTGAAGACTGCAAGATCTGAAATTGAAAGAAAGACTCAGATCATTACTAAACTAAACATAGAGTGAGTTATTTAACTTACTGCATGCTCAATCTAATTTTACTTTATAACTGAACCACTAATAGCCCAGTCAAATTAGCATTTCACCTCAGAATTTGAGATACCAAGCTATAAACTCGTATAAACTTATATCTTGACATCCTATAAGTGGTCTCAAAAACCTACATATGGTAGGGTGTCGGCGTCCATTAAAATCTCAAGGTCAAAGGTTACAAAAAGCGACCTTTTGCAATTATCTCGTTTCCTATGGGTTTTTGCTATTGGTATGTATGATCAATATTGTAGAGGATTAACTTCCCTACAGCTTTTGTATCAATAAAATTTTTATATGTTGAATAGTTTTCGAGATAGATTGAATTTTTACTACAACTCAAAAACTATTTAAGCTAGAATAAAAATAAAAATGGTTTTGAAATTTCTACAAAAAGCCCTATCCTATGACATCCAATTTGATATTTTTGTACGACTTTTTCTTTGTTACTCTCTTCGACCTATGTTTTTCCACGAGATCATTCGAGCCGCTTATTCAATCTTCACAGAATTTAAAAGGTGTGCGGAAAGTGTTTTAAAGTTTTACTGGTTTGTTAAATGAAGTCAATCGGTCAAGGGGTTGTAAAGTTATAAGGGTCTGAAGGGAGGAAATAAATGTCGTACAAAAATATCAAGTTGGATGTCATAGAATAGGGCTTTGTTTAGACATTCCAAAATCATTTTTATTTTTATTCTAGCTTAAATAGTTTTTGCGATGAAGCATTATTATTAAAAATTATAAAACGCGCTCTCCGCCCTGTATATCGAAAACGATTCAACGTTTAAAAATTTTATTGATACAAAAGTTGTAGGGAAGTTAATCCTCTACAATATTGATCATATATACAAATAGCAAAAAACCCATAGGAAACGAGATATTTGCAAAAGGTCGCTTTTTGTAACTTTTGACCTTGAGATTTTAATGGACGCCGACACCCTACCATATGTAGGTTTTGAGACAACTTTAAGGGGGTCAAGATACAAGTTTATGCGAGTTTATAGCTGGGTATCTCAAATTCCGAGATTCTTACCTAATTTTGACTAATTTGACTGGACTAGAACTTACTATTAGTTATAGAAGGACATGTCCCGGAAAGTACTACCACTGCACCTATTTCCGCAGCCAAGTTCAACAGTCCAGTGTTGCTCGCATTGCTGTGATCCGGTTTTAATGTAATTACCGGCACATGAGACTTAACATCTTTACATCACAGCCTGATGGATACAGTGCAATGCCTCACAGAGCACATTCTTAGTGGACATACTCAGTGAGGCAATAAATAAATAAATAAATAAATAAATAAATAAATATTCACGGACATTTAACACAACGCCTTCTAGTCCCAAACTAAGCAAAGCTTGTGCTATGGGTACTAGATGGCTAATAGAATACATATATACACTTTTTTTTTGTAAATACATACTTATAATACATAGTAACACCCAGACACTGTATGTAAAAAAACAGGCAATGTATTGTTATAGGAGAAGGTTACAAGAGATTTATTTAACAAAGGTCTAAGAAGCTCTTGTCACTTAAGGTTAGCCATCCAGCCTTTTATTGAGATGTGCTTATGGTTTGTTTATTTCAGAAAAGATGAAAGGGTGCTCAGTTCAATTCAAAATAGAAATAAGTTCAATAACCATAAACGGACAATAGGACCACCCATAAAAAATCAAGAAGAAGCAAGGAATAGCAGGTCAAATCCAACTCAGTTTAGTGGTGACAATAGTGTGAGGCCTCATCCCAACCAGGGTCCAAAAGAAAGGTAACTTGTGTATTTTTTGTATTTTAAATGCTCTTTATTTTTAGATAGAGAGTATTCTTCTTCTGAGCCGGTTTTAATCCTATTATTTCCTATTAATAATATTATAAACGCGAAAGTCTGTGAGGATGTATGTTTGTTCCTCTTTCACTCAAAAACTACTGATCCGATTTGGATGAAACTTGGACGCAAATAAAGTCGCGGGTGGAAGTTGTTTATATACAGTGGTGGTCATAGAATGAGGAACACTTAGTATCAAAGTCATTGAGACAAACAAGAATACAACTACTTGTTTCTCTCAATTTAACATGACATGACCACCACTGTATGTAACTCTGTTTACTTATAGAGGAACAATTATCTATTTTTCAGGAGGGAAGATAATTCTTATCATTTATCAAACACCAATACTCCTACAAATATTCAAACAAGACTATTAGATATGGTCAATAACACTGGCAATCCAGATTTAAAGGGTGCCAGGCCGAATACAACCAAGGAAAACATTAAGTTGAAAGATGACAGTGAAACGGCAAGAGCACGGAT
Organism: Eulithis testata; assembly: GCA_947507515.1. Lineage (NCBI taxonomy): Eukaryota > Metazoa > Arthropoda > Insecta > Lepidoptera > Geometridae > Eulithis > Eulithis testata. The sequence goes on from OX382198.1 coordinate 3,152,897, forward strand.
TAGTTGCAGAAGAAAATCTATGCCAGTGTTCAGGTAAAATAAGCACCTTAGATGTAGCCGCCTGATTCTGTTGTTCTTCTTTAGTTATGGCCTCTAATTCTACAGACAATTTTGCGGCATTTTTCTAAACTAAACTAATTTGACTATAATTACAGCTGTCTTTGTCATTTCAGTTTATGAGACCTCTCTCATAAACTGATTGGCGGCAACAATTGTAGTGCTGTCAAATTAGGTTTGTTTCGGAAATAAAACAACAGAACCGGGGGTAATGTCGAAATATATGTAAATAAAGTTGCAATTATAGGCAAATTGCCACACGCACGGGGCACATCCCAATCCCAAGTGCTTTATCACAATGCCAATCCATTGATTGGCATTGTGATAAAGCACTTGGGATTGTGATAAAGCATGGTTATAGGCATAATTTACTGCTTAACATCACATGGGCCATAATAAAATATATTTCGTGTTTAATGTGGTGCAGTTTCGAGTGCTTGATGAGATTTGAATAAGCTGTTCATTGTTTTTTAGTGTGGAAAAATTTAGCTCAGATGAAGATGAGTTGATCAGTACTGGAAGTGCTACGGAATTGAATACAAAAGAGCAACCTGAAAGACATCTAGATCAATGGGGTCGCACCATTGATAGACGAAACCTGGAAGATAAAACTAGTGGTCACACCAAAAGTAGAAGTAGACACAGTCAATATGATAACGAAAAATATAGAAGCTGGGACCGCCATGAACCATCTTTAAAACATAAAAAACACTATAGTCCAGATCGGAGTAGAAAGAGAAGTCACGATCGAAGAAACGGTAGTCCTGATAGACGACGAGGCAGTCCCAATAGAAATACAAGAGACACCCTTTGCCACTCTCAAGAACTTTACAAAAGACAAGAGTATGATAGGCGCAGAAAATTTGTCAGTCCATCTAAAGATAAACATTGTCACGATTTTAAACATAGAAATCGTCATTCACCCAGATCAAGCGAAAGAAATGATTCGCAACAGGATAGATATAAATCTCGTAATCAAGATATCCCGGCCATGAAACATAAACTCCCGCCTGATTATGATCAAAGCAGTAAACGCATGAGGTTAGACTCGATTCCTAAACATGACGAAGAAAGATCGAGAATTGAAAGGCAAGTTAGACATATCCCTTTAGATTTAGACATGCATGGCATGTCTTGTGAGTCTCCTGATCAAACTCATTTCGAAGGACATCAATCTCACCAAACTAGAGGTAAGTTTCGTGATATTAGCATTTCACACAATTGAATGCAAATACATAATAATATTGTTTGTTTTCCTAGAAATCAAACTCAACGCCTCAGCAAAGCTTGATGACCCGAGGTTTTTAAGCCAAAAGTATGCCTTGAAGACTCATGATGGTAAAACCGAACTCTGCACTGTAGAAAGTGACAATATTGATGTGAAAGTGGTTGATACATCTAACTGGGAAATTACGAAGACAGTAAAAATGCCGGATGCTTTGATTACCAATAACTTAAAACCAATAACTTTAGATATACCTGGATTATTCCAAAATCGATTGACTTCTGCAATGCCTGATGCATCACTGCGAAAATCAAATACTTCTATGCCAGAAGCATCATTCCTATTACAAAACTCGCCTGGCTTCATGTCAGCTGCCGAAATGCAAAAACCATCATCACCTAACTCAAATAAGTTTCATAATGCAGTAACGGCTGATATTCCAGAAACTGTACTTCAAAAACCAAAATTTTTAAACAGTAGTAACATTACAGATACCCCCATGCAAAAACCTTGTTTTCATGATGATAACAGCTCAATTTCTCACACACAAAGACCAATGTGTACTGATATGCCAGATATTTTAATCCAAAAGTCTTCTGAAGAGGTGAAGTCTGTTGCTTCAACAGAAAACACGTCTACTGATGATCTTGTTAGAGAGATTGATATGGACATTGAAACCCCAATATCTAACATACCCATGGAACCGGGTGAAATATACGATTTCCAAAACGACTTTCATGATCCTGAAGAAGATAGAGATGAATTAAATACTCAAGATACTAAAAAACATGTGACTAAACCACAAAACGTTGAAATTAGTCACCAAAAGCCAATTAACTATAAAAAATCCAAAACTATTCGTGAGGAAACGCCCAACATACCTCTTAAGGGTGTATTACCCTTCGATAGAAATGAATTAAATACTCAAGATACTAAAAAACATGTGATTAAACCACAAAACGTTGAAATTAGTCACCAAAAGCCAAGTAACTATAAAAAATCCAAAACTATTCGTGAGGAAACGACCAACATTGAACCCCGTAAGGGTGTACTACCCTTCGATGTACATAATGACGAACAAAAATCTAATCCAAAAGTCAATAGTACAGACAATATTAATAATAGTAACAAAGCCATCGATGATAATGTAGATAAGAACACCAAAATTCAGAAGAGCAAGTTATCAAACGTTGGCCGTAAAGGCATCTCATGCGAGTATCAAGATTATGTAACTGCCAAAGAAATGATTGAAGGTGATTTGGAACTGAGTGATGAAAACAGTGACAATAACGATGTACAAATAACAAAACAAACTCGGATTTCGGATAATAAAGAAGATTCAGCTAAGACGGATTTTAACCTGACTTCTAAAACACCGGAATCTATTAACCAGTTAAAGTTTGACTTTGATGAACTAAGTACTCGAAATATCGAAGAGCAGAATTCGAAGCATATAGAACCAACAGTTATAGATACAAGAAAACCTAAAGCTAAAAAAAAATCACTTAAACTAAAGGAAACTAACGAACCACATTTAAACAAAGAGAGTGCAGTATGTATGGATAAGCCAGTCAATAAGAAAGAAAGCACTAAAAATGAACCATTTGAAAATACAGATACTTCACTATCTATAGAACAACTAGTTACAATTAAAGAAAACGAAGCGAAACAACTGTCCGAAGAGCTTCCTTTGTATATAGCAAAAACTAGTAAAAAGAAAGATAACAAGTCAAAGCTACCATCTAAAAACAAAGATGCTGCATTCACGAATGATAAACCACCACAAAAGAAAGACGCACCTTCAAAAGATTTGTCAGACAATAAAGATACTGTACTTACTGGCAAACCAGTAAACAAGAAGGAAAATACTCCGAAGCAACAGCTTAACAAAAAGGAAGCTTCAGCTGTAGATAAGTCGGCGAAAAAGAAAGAAAACAAAACAAAGGAATCACTGGAACCTAAAACCACACTGCCTTTGGAAAAACCTGCTAAACGAAAAAAAAATAAACTCACGGAATTTTCTGAAAGTAAGGAATGTGCAGTAAAAGCTACAGAAAAATCTGATAAAATGAATGAACCTAAAACAAAAGAATGTAAATTCAGTGAACTTTTTGGGGACTCTAGCAGTTTGGTTTCACCAGAAGATTTGGGTTTAGTACCGACCGTGGTACCTCAAGAAAATTACGTGGCGTTATTTGAGGACGCTCTAGACGCTACCGATGTATCTGCATGTATTTTACCAACAGAAAAGACAAATGACATATTGCGTAAAGAGCCTACAACTAGTAAATTTGGTTTAGATACAATCAATATTGCGACTCCAGCTATCGATGTTGAACCAAACACTCAAAAACCTGCGCATATGACAACTAAGGAAGTAGAATCCACTATAAACCAAACTAGATATCAAAATCTACAGCCTCAGATTTCACCAAAAGACAATGAAATCGTAAAGACTGTTATTATTTCAAGTGGTACTCAACCACAACGCGTCCAAGATGCAACTATGAAATATCCTTTTCAAAACGACAGAACGAATTCTGATCTTTACGTAATGCAATGTGTAAAACCAACAGTAATTCACGACAGTGCCTTACAGGCACTGGCTACTTCAACACCTCAGAAGGTTTGGCAGCAAAGTGCTGTTAAAGATGACATAGATCAAAAGTTAACTAGCTTAGGGCGTTCTAATGAAAGTCCAGAAGCCAGTATTAATAAAACGACAGCCATTGTCCATTCGGAAACAACAAATAACTCTCAAAAAAATAACGGTGATGAACCTGATATGACAATATTTGTAAAAAGACGAAGGAAAGTACCTAAGAAAAAATAATGAAATGAAGTAAGGCAGTTAAAAAAAATGTACTTACATATTATTATGTATTTAAATTAGCATAGATATATCTTGTTTGTGTATATACTGAGAAATATAGTAAACATAATACATGCATATTGCACTCCTAGCAGGATTCTAGAATGCAACGGTGCTATGATAGGTTGAATTTATAATGCCTAGTTCATAGCAGAGAGAACTCCAGCTCTGAATACTGAAACGGTGTTCAAGCAACGTTATTTTGTAAATTAAAAATACATTTTGATTTGCCCATAACAGTCTTTATTTTCTTATTAGTAACCCTAATGTATTTACAGATTAACTATATTATTTACAAAATGTATAACCTAATGTACCTAATACCTATTTGTTTTACACATAAGGGCCGTAAGATCAATAGTGGTTTAAACCACGAAATAGAGTTTAACCTCCACTATCCGATTATTTCATAAGATCAATGGTAGATTAATCCATCGATCAAATGTCATCGTAGTGAACGAAACCCATAGTTTAAACTGCTTTTGATCACGGCCCTTAGAAATCCAATATACTCCAACTATTTCAAGATTTGACAGTTCGCTAATGTCAAAACCTACATCTGCTAGTGCTGTTGCATGTTACATATAATAATAATATCAGATTGATTTTGTAATGTTGATAAGTTTACTTTCATGGTCAGAAGAAGTAATCTGAGCTTTCATGTAAGTTGTTACTTGCATTGAGCACAGCACATACACAGGGATGCTTAGACAAGCGTGGTTGTCTTAGCCAGCGGTACGCAGTTGCCCGTTCGAATTTTAAACCAAGTTATAATTATAGGCCCGTATGTGATCTGCTCAAGCAATGATACAAAAATCTATAGCATAGATCTTTGTATGAGAATCTATTCAAATCTATGCTTGAGTAACGATTTTTGTGTCGGCATACGGTTGCGAATGAAATATTCAACTTGCGCCCTCGGGGGTCGCCGCGCCGATTTCGTTATCACTAATGACGTTATCAATGCTGATAAAACCGTGTAGGTGTAGGTCATATCTAAAACAGAGCCAGCTTAAACTATTAATTGACTAATAGTTTCAAAGGAATGAATATTGAAATATTGTACATTGTAGTTTACTTAGTAGGTATAGACTAATGATAACTTTCGCACTGTGAACCTACATACCACATAACCCTAGTACCTAACTAACGTTTATAAATACGCGCATTTGTCATATTAAATAATTACACAGTTTTACTGGATACATGCATAATAATAATTATTTTCCACGTTTTTGATGGCCTTACAACTAATCACTATAGTCTGGAACTTTTAAAAATAACAAATATCAAAATAATAATATGGCTACAAAATCTACAAATACAAATACAAACTTCGGTATGGAAATTGGTTAAATACATCACTGTCACATAATTTCTTTAAATTCAAAACTCAAATACAGTCATTTGGATTTCTGGGGTTCGATAGCGTCCGAATAATATTGCTTGCCATTGGTATGTCATCATTGCGGGTTATTGTAGTTGTTGATGTGGACGCATTAGAACTAGCAGGTGAAGGTCGTTTGCTCACTTTCTTGATCACTGTGGGTATTTGGTCACAGTCGGTATGAGCAGTCACGTGTTGGTAACAAACAGCCGACGCGTGCCCTGACCGGACGGAGGTTAGAGAGGTACCAGCAGTCCATAGGTTCGTTGTGGGATCGTACACTTCTACTATGTCGAGGAATGATGTGCCGTCGTAACCACCTGATAAATTATCTTATGTTAGAATTGAACGCTAGAATAAGAAAAACGCATTCGTAGTGGACATTCATTGTGGACATACCCTCAGACATTAACTTAAGCCACTCTAGATCTTTCGAGTAATGAGGGTAGTCAGAGGTAATAGGCCTTTACATCTATTGAAGATGATTTATACAGCGTCAGGAGGCAACCTATGCCTACACTTAACGGGACACTAGTGCCTGGGACAATGTTTAGATGGAGTAGGCTTGTAGCACCTATACCATCCTCTCAGCCTAGTCAGCCATATCCACAGGAAAGACAAGGTCAATACGTGCGGAGCTGACTAAGCCAAGGGTTTCCTCACGATGTTTTCCTTCACCGTTATGCTCGTGTTAATGCGCATATAAATTTTCCGAAACGAAAAATCCATTGATGCACGGCCGGGATTCGAACCCACGACCTTCGGATTGAAAGTCGTGGTGCAGTCCCACTCGGCCAACACGGCTTTGGTCAGAGGTAACATGTATGTATATCCAAGGCAGTTTCTTCTGACCATAGTCGCCTTTTATTTTGCTAATGTACTTGAAATCAGGCTCATGTCATGAGTGATCTACAAAGTACTCACCTAACGCGTAAAGCTTATTATCGAGAACAGTCAATGACAGGGCCGATCTTGCAACAGACACAGATGCAACCGGCTCCCACGTGTCTCGTTCCGTGTCGTATCGTTCCACAGATGATAACTGCTGGGAACCGTCGTAGCCACCGACAACGTATAGATACTGATTCCACGCTGCAACACCTGGGAATACAAAATTATTGAATGACTAGGTAGCTCACAATTTCACACTGTTCATTTAAAATAGGTGTGGTAATGATAGTGAAAGAATAACCCAATGCCTTCGAAACAATCGCACTGACCACGGAATATGTATACAATGTAAATTGTACCACTGACGCATAAAGCCACTTCTCCCCGCGTAATCCGCATGCCCGTATCATATATAGGTAGGTATGTTGCACCCAGACAGAAAACGTAGGTATTAAGTGACCTTGTTGATTCGTAACAGTTCAGCTTCTAAGTTTGTTCTTCAGGTTCATGGAAACTACAACGCATATAACGCGCCTTAAAAATCTCTAATCTTATCGAGGTACTGGGTCAACTGGGTATAGTTTGAGAAGTCATGACCTGCCTAGATAAACACTGCAGGTACCTATAACATAGGGGCGTCAATAAATTACGAGAGGTGTTCTAGGGGGGGAGGGGATCGAGCTAAATCTTTCCAAATCTCACTTTAGGGGCGAGGGGTGGGGGGGTCATGGCAAATTTCACGTAATTATTTTTCTCGTGGAAAACGGTGTAAAATTGCATGAAAAATTAGAATAAATCCATCTTAATTGTTTGATATTCATTAATCAAGAGTGACCACTGGAACCAACATATCCAAGTCTTATTTAATTTTATGATTGTGATTTTCGACTGATTGTGACTTCGTAAAACTTTCTATACCTAAAATGACAGATGTTAATAACATTGAATGTATTAACCTGGGTTTGGATTCCATGTCAATAGCTAGATGTGTAACATGCGACATAGAAAACGTACAGAATTACGTAACTAAAAACCAACTTAAAATTATTTCACAAAATATTAGAAGCCTGAATTGCAACTTTGATAGTTTCCTGTCTCTTCTTCAACGCTCAGAAATTGTTTGGGATGTGATAGTCCTCACGGAGTGTTGGCTGCCCTCATCTAAATTTATACCTCATATCGATGGTTTTAATCATATTACCACTACCAGGAATAAGACCCAAAATGAAGGTGTTGTTGTTTATTTCAATTTAAACCTAAATATCACTTATGAGGAGACTGAAATTCATGACGCAAACTCACTTTTGATTAAACTAAATCCTGATACGTGTATTTTGGCCATATATAGACCCCCTAGCCAGAAAAATACCACCAGTTTCACAAATAGTATCGACACAACCATGTCTAAACTTAGAATGTTCAAAAATATTATTCTATGTGGAGATATAAATATCGACATCATGCCCGGATCGAGTGACAACCGGGCATATGAATATCTCAACGTATTGTCTAGTCACAGGATTCTTCCGGCTCACTCTTCGGCGACCCACGGCTTAACGTGCTTAGACCATATGTTGCTTAAAACTAAATCAGAAGCTACTTGCTTTGTTGTCCACTCGTCCATCACTGACCACGATTGTGTTGCGTTAAGCATCTCAGAAAAAGTTAAGTTAAACAACGCGAATATACCAACGACCCGCATAAATTTTGCAGGTCTAGATGCTGCTGTGTCCAACATTAACTTCCAGCCTATCTTGTCCTGTGACGACGTCAACGTTGCTACCGACCTTCTCATTCTCCACTTGTCTAAAGCCATCAAAGCTAATACTAAAACTAATCCCACCCCCAAACGTAAAAAAATTTTCAAGCCGTGGATCTCTAAAGGTTTATTGCGCTGTATGAAGAATCGTGACAATCTGCACAAAAAGTTGAAAAAGGACCCAAACAATGAGATACTACAAACTACATATAAAAGATACCGAAACTTTTGTTCTGCTCTGTTAAAAAAAGCTAAAAGAATTTATGAGAGGCAGGAATTGGATAATGCTAAGGATAATAAAAAAAGACTCTGGGAAGTCATTAAAGACATAAGCGGGCAAAAGAGACCAACTGATTTCTCTCACAGGCTTCTGACGCCTGGTCACCAATCCTGTAGTATAAACAAAGTTAATGACTACTTTTCAAATATCGGCAAAAAATTAGCCGAAAACATGGGTGCCTCCATTGCCAACTCTATTGGAATACCTTACTCCATCAATCCCAAGTCACCCAACCATTCTATTGTCATGCTCCCGACTGACCTCCATGAAGTTCACCAACTAATAATGGGACTCAAAAGCAAATGTGCGGTCGGTCTCGATCTTATATCGAGTACTATCATCAAACGCTATGCTCACCACTTAGTAGCACCTATAACCCACATTTGCAACCTTGCCCTAAACAGTGGCGTTTTTCCCAGCGCCTTTAAAACATCAGTCATTAAGCCAATACACAAAAGTGGGGAAAAAGACCGTGTCGAGAACTATAGGCCCATCTCCATTTTACCCACACTTTCTAAAATCCTAGAAAGAATCATGAACAAGCGACTCGTTGGTTTCTTAGAGTGCAACAACCTGATCTCGTCTTCGCAATTTGGATTCAGGTCCAAACTATCCACCAATGATGCTGTCCACGAACTGACTGACTCAATACTTACCCACCTAGACCAAAAAAGAAAGTGTGTAGCGGTTTTCCTAGACCTAGCCAAGGCGTTTGACACGGTCTCAATCCCCATGTTGGTGCACAAACTTGAGGCGACCGGTGTTAGGGGACTCCCACTCAAACTTTTCACGGACTACTTATCAAACCGGAAACAACGAGTACGGATTGACCACTTCACCAGCGACGAGCTGCCAGTGTCCTATGGTGTCCCTCAGGGTAGCATCCTGGGCCCTACTCTCTTCCTAATCTATATAAACGGCCTCTGTGACTTACAAATAAAAAATGGGAGAATACTTACATTCGCTGACGATACTGCGCTTCTCTTTAGCGGCGGTAATTGGAGAGAAGTTTTTGACTTTGCACAGAGTGGCCTTGATAAGGTCTGCCTATGGCTCAATTCTAACGTCCTGACTCTCAATGTAACCAAGACGAATTATGTGGCGTTTGCTTTCAAATCTAATCTTCTCCCACCGTCAACACTATCCTTAACTGCCCACTCGTGTCTAACTCTTTCTAACTGTAGTTGCCCGGCCCTTCAACAAACTGATAACGTCAAATACCTTGGTGTCACCATAGACCAAACTCTATCATTCAAGTATCATATCGACAACTTAGTCCCGAGGCTGAGGAAACTTATTTACATCTTCAAAGCGCTTAAACATGTCGCTGATAATGATACAATAAGGATGGTCTACCTCACCTTATGCCAATCAGTTCTTGGATACTGTATTTCTTCGTGGGGTGGAGCGCCGAAAACCCACTTGATAGAAGTGGAAAGAGCCCAAAGAGCCATCTTGAAGGTGGGAGCGGGTTTGCCTTTCCGCTTTCCTACTACGGAGCTTTATCAACGTTGCGATGTCCTCTCAGTTAGACAATACTTCCTGCTCCAAATCGTGCTCAACCAACACTCTCTGCTCGTCTATGACGCTGAATTGGTAAAAGGTAAACGCAGAAGAGGTGCTGTTTGTCGGGCTCTTACGTTCCAAACTAAACTCTCCAACAGATTTAGCTGTTTTCTTGGTCCGTTCATTTATAACAAGATTAATAACGCCCTCACTATTTATCCCTTACGTAGATCCAAGTGCAAACTAACTGTCACTAACTGGCTGAAAACACTTAACTACCAACAGACTGAAGACTTGCTCTCCCCTCCTTCTTAACTCCAGCCGTCTCGGTGCTATACGGTGAATGTCTCCGTCAATACAATTAAGTCGTTCCGCTTTCTCCAATTACTCACTTTTGTGTATTATTACTATCTTACACCCACACTTACTCGTCTCCTCACGTAAACTACTCATCTACTTTTTCCCACACCTCACACATAACATACTCACAATACTCACGCTATACACTCCTTCGACACTCATTCTCCTACACCTAGCTACTAAGATTTGTCTAAGTTCCTTATGTTATTGTTATCGCTTTTTTTTGTGTGTATTATATGATTCTTAACTTAGATCTTTTTTTCTACGCATTGTAATTTTACATTTAAATACAACGTTCTTGTAGATCACATTCCCAACCAGCTCTTTATTGCTCTTTTACCTACCAGCTTGTTATGTTTTGCCATTAATCCGCGGAGTGGGGCACTGGTGACCTGTATCACAGGTTTACAACCTATCTCAGGCACCAGTCTTACACAAAACAGGTTTCTAGCATTTCCTCCATAGTGGTATAGGTGGATACACTAAGTACCCACCTGTCTACCTAAATAGCTTTAAGATGATGACTCATTATATTCTACACTTGTATTATGTACTGAACCTTTTGTGTAAGAAAATAAACGTTATTATTATTATTATTATTTTAAATTACGGTAATATTCACAAATGCTAGTCTTTGCTACTCTTCTATAAAAGTAATAGAACAGGTTTTTTTTTTCAATAATCCAACATGTTTACAGCCAAAATAGAAGTCTTGGAAGAATCTCGCGTGAGATTAGGGGAGGGGGGAGGGAGTTGAGGAAAATCTTACTATATCTCACCAAGGGGCGAGGGAGGGACGAAAAATTTGCAAAAATGCCTCACGTAATTTATGGACGCCCCCTTACCAGCCCCGCTTCTTGCAATATTCATAGGCGCGACCTCCGACCAACAATTGTTTTCTGGATGGTAACACTCGACGGAGGCTATTCGTCGTGCGCCGTCAAACCCGCCAACTGCGTACAAAAGTCTGTTGACAACACATGCGCCGACGCCGAGTCGCGCGCTCCCCATCGAGCCTACTGATGTCCACGTATCACGTTCAGGATCGTAACTGCAACAGTTGAAACATGTGTTGTCATCATATTTTCATTAAGAATATTTACAAAGAAAGAAATCGCGGGAGGTCGGTGGATGGAAGGGCTTAAAAATACAGCCGGTATTTACTTAAATTATCTACAACATAATTTTGATAATGTTCTAGAATTAAGATTGACGAATTGATTAATTGGACTATTTGGGCATTATCAATTCCTCTAAGAACTCACCATTCCACAGACTTGTGATATTCAGATCCAGCCGATCCTCCTACCGCGTAAAGTAAGCCGTCCATTACCGCTACGCCTACCTGAGGAACCAATTAAATAAATTAAAACTAACTAGTAGTTCGCCCCGAACTGAGATCTCGTGATGGTCGGAGGTTAATAAAATACAAACAATTTTTATTGACCAATGGTTGTAATAAACTTTGCAAATCGCTTCGAAATCGCAGCTAAGTACCAGTCTTACTTGAACTATAAAATCATTGAAACTCCAAGAAATGGTAGCTCACGTTATAATGGGTGTGCCAATTTTATAATTTTTACAACTCAAAAATAAAAACGGCTTTGGAATGTCTACGCAAAGCCCTATCATATGACACCCCACTTGATATTTTGGTAAGAGTTTTTTTTTTACTCCCTTAGGAACCTCATAACTTTCCAACCCCTTGACCGATTTACTTTATTTTTCATTTTCAAACCAGTAAAACTTAAGTGTAATATCCGTATACCTACCAAATTCTGTGAAGATCTAATAAGCGGTTCAAAAGATCTCGACGAACAAACATACAAAGCATTTTTGCCCAAGCAAGATAGGAGAATTAACCAAGCAATACAATGTAGTAGAATAACCTTGTGAATCGACTGCCCTTGGTACTTGATATTGAATTCTCTTACTTTGATAGTCAATTAATGAAACGTGATAAAGTACTGCGTGCAAACTGCAAGTCACTTTTACTAAGCTAAATATTTTTTTGGACTACGTGCTTGTGATAACGCGTTATATCCACAAAGATCTTAACTACAGATAGATCTCAGATGAGATGTGGGAATTGCCGGTAAGTTTAGCAATTTAAAAAACCTACAGAGCCATAGCACGCATGTCATTTGTAATGTGAAGGTAAAGGCAGCGTATTTGAGTTCCAACACAACAACTCGTCTGCGAAGTTTTGCCGCGCAGTGTAAAATCGGCTACACGTTGTAAAGTACACATTGTGTCGCATGACACGCCAGAACGTTTTTGGCTCGAAAGACCAAACAATTTGCAATCCAGTTAGACTGCATCCGGTTCGAAGGACTAAATAATGTACAACCCGTTAGACAATTCCGCAACCCATGACCGATTTGAGTAGTTCAGTTTTGCACTGTAGGTATGTAAGGTATTTGAAATCGCGTAAAATGCCGATTAGATAAAAGCGAATGTACATCAGCTAATAAAACCCATACCTACGTACTGTTACGCCGACGTCACTCGTGTCGAATGAGCAGGTGGCAACACATACTGTTTGATAGTGGCAACACTAAATAAATATCGTTTGCAAGCTGTCACTGTCAAGTCGGTGTTCCAGATGATTGATTGATTGATTGATCGATAAAGTAACGCCATCTGTTGGGTAGTAGCGGAACTACTTTGTGAACCATAGAATAAACACGCACCGGAAATTACTAGAACATTCCCGCGAAATTTCGAACTTGCTAGAACCGACTGGCGCGTAATTTTCGGATATAAAAGGAGCTTTGAGCGGCGACGGGGACAGTTCTGTTTTCGGATACGAAAGCGATAACATCGGAGTTCTAAGAGTGATTTAGTGCGATTGTACAAGTGTTTTGGAACTTTATCGAGTGTTGTAGTTGTGACCTAGTGTTTTTGTTGTGTACTAAGTTTGTGTCAAGTATCTAAATATACGTGTATTTTTGGTCAAACCAATCTTTTAGTTCAATCAACCCACAGCTCGTAACAATTTGGTGTCAGAAGTGGGATTGAACAGTACTGGCGCGACCAAAGGAGGTATCAGGACTAGGAGTTAACTACAGCTGGAAGTGGAAGCAAGGATGGAAGGTTCTACGTCACAAGTGTCTTATCGAGTTTCTGACTCATGGACGAAGTCAGCTGCTGGATTTTCTGGAGAAGACGGACAAGCTCGTCAGCAGAAAGAGCAGCAGGTTTATCGGGTAGAACAACAGGCCTGTGGGATAGAAGAAAAATGCCGTTGGATGGGAGAATTGCTGGACCGTCGTCTGGAGCAAGAACAAGTCCAATGGAAGGAAGAACATACTCGCCTTTTAAAAGAACTGAAAAGTGTGAGAGAGTTGATCTTGGAAGTGGAAGCTCAGCTCACCGATACAAGGAAGACTCTGGGTGTACTGAAGTCTGGAGCTGGGAATGTGGCTCCGGTAGTTGCTGCCACACCTGCGTTTAGATGCTTCAAGGCACCATCTTTTGACGGGACCACGTCGTGGTTAGCCTATAAAATTCAGTTCGAGGCCGTGGTGAAAACTAATGGGTGGACAAAAGAGCAAGCCAAGACCGCGCTTATACTGAGCCTTTGTGGTCAAACTCTCATCATTTTAGAGGCTCTTGGAGAGGATGTAACATACGAGCAACTGCTGGAAGCGCTGGAGACTCGTTACGGTGATGCACATCTTGAGCGCGCGTTCCGTGCTGAATTAAAGAACAGGAGTCAGCGTAGTTCTGAGAACTTACAGCAGTGGGCCGTGGAAATCGAAAGATTGGTTCGGAAAGCGTATCGATCTAAGCCTGAAATTATCGACGCCATTTTAGTAGGCGAATTTGTGGATGGGATTCGAGACCTGGAAGTAAGAGCTGCTGTGAGTCTCGAACATCATAAATCTTTGAAGAAAGCTCTGGCCCATGCTTTGGAGGTGGAGACTGCACGTCTGGATTTTCGAGCACCTCGCATAAGGGAAGAAGCGACAACATCTACGTGTAGCTGCGATAATCGACCGACGTTCAGCCCCAGATGCTACAGGTGTGGAGAAAAGGGTCATTTGAAATCCAGTTGCAAGAAACGGGTGGTCGATGATAAGGCACATCTCCAGACAGGAGGCGTGAGTGGTACCTACACCCACCGGATGCAGGAAAACTGGAGGAAATGCAACACGCTGGATTCGAAGGAGAATGTCTTCGTCAGGAGGATGGAAACGACCTGCGACAATCGTCCGAAATTGAGTCCCAGATGCTACGAGTGTGGCGAGAAGGGCCATCTGAGATCTAATTGCCAGAGATGGGTTTCCGCAAGGAATGAACCGCCACGTAAGGGACGGACGATTAGCACCCCTATTCATCAGCAACAGGAAAACTGGAGACATCGTGTCAAAGAGGAACCTAAGGAAGCAGTGTCTGTCAGCACGCTGGGGTCAGGCTTGAGTAGTGAATGGAAAGAAACTTTGCAGCAGGCACAGCGAGAAGACGCTGACATCGAGCCTATCGTTGGGTGGTTAAAATCGGGTGCACCCTTGCCTAATTGGAGTGATGCTGCGGAAATGAGTACAACAATGAGAAGCTATTGGGCACAACGGGATGGTTTAGTTGTCCATGATGGAATTTTGTGCCGCAAATGGGCAGATGATCAAGGAAACCGCTGTAACCTGCAAATGGTTGTTCCGAAAGCCATGGTACCTGAAGTTCTGCAGTTCTGCCATGAGGGGAAAACGGGAGGTCATTTGGGAGTAAAAAGGACTCTGGCGAAAATACGAGAGTGGTTTTACTGGATTCACTGCAAAGATGATGTGAAGGATTGGTGCCGGAATTGCGCTAGTTGTCTAGCAGTGAAAGGACCTCGGACAGATGGCAGAGAGGCATTGAAGACCGACTGTATTCAGAAGGCTTTGCGGGAAACCTGAATCTCGTTCATCGATCGACTTGCGTGACATTACGGGTCTAACAATGCTCGGGACGAGCATGTCTTAGGAGGGGGTAGTGTTACGCCGACGTCACTCGTGTCGAATGAGCAGGTGGCAACACATACTGTTTGATAGTGGCAACACTAAATAAATATCGTTTGCAAGCTGTCACTGTCAAGTCGGTGTTCCAGATGATTGATTGATTGATTGATCGATAAAGTAACGCCATCTGTTGGGTAGTAGCGGAACTACTTTGTGAACCATAGAATAAACACGCACCGGAAATTACTAGAACATTCCCGCGAAATTTCGAACTTGCTAGAACCGACTGGCGCGTAATTTTCGGATATAAAAGGAGCTTTGAGCGGCGACGGGGACAGTTCTGTTTTCGGATACGAAAGCGATAACATCGGAGTTCTAAGAGTGATTTAGTGCGATTGTACAAGTGTTTTGGAACTTTATCGAGTGTTGTAGTTGTGACCTAGTGTTTTTGTTGTGTACTAAGTTTGTGTCAAGTATCTAAATATACGTGTATTTTTGGTCAAACCAATCTTTTAGTTCAATCAACCCACAGCTCGTAACAGTACATTGATCTACAAATACGTGCCCTTCACCTTTTCACTACGAATGTAATATTCTAACCCCCAGTTACCCTGTGTCTAGGTGTGGACATCGGACTGCAAGGCCGCCAGTGTTCCGTTGCTGGGTTGTAAACGTCCACCCAATCGCTGTCGTAAGATGAACCGGGCGATGTATTTCGACCACCGACCGCGTAAAATAAACCCTGAAAAATAATAGTTATAAAGTATGGTAGCTATTAGTCCTAAATCACAGAAATAACCAATATTTAATGATACTTTAAAGGTAGACGTGTAAAAATGTACAACGAGAGGTGGACTTCCTATTAGATAGTGTTTTGTCTTTCCCAGCTTGAGAGACGAAGCGAACAAAGTACTGGGCAGATCGGCATTGTGTGTTTGTCAGAGCATAATTTTTAAACCGCATATCGATCTTCACAGAATTTGCTAGGTATACGGTGGTTATGATTTTGAAGTAAATCGGTCAAGGGGGTTGTAAAGTTATAAGGGTACAAAAGGGAGTAAAAAAATAGTTTAGATAGTTATTCCAAAACCGCTCTAGGTTACCTAAATAGATTTTACGGTTTAAGATCTTTATTAATTCTCTTTAACATTAGAAATTAATCGCTTACGAGAACTAAAATTAAATTAATTTAAAATTGTAATTATTAATTACTTAATTAATAGTAAAAGTAGAAACTTTTTTTGAATATTGCTTAGCTTGATAGAAGATTATTACATAGGTAAATCTTTCGTACAAGACATGCAACAGGTTATTCGTTCAATTCATTACGATTAATTTGAATTTTTAGTTGTTGCCGTTAGCAATAACGTTGCCAATGTTGCCATCTGAGAAATAAAACTGAAAGTGAACATTTACGAGAGCTGCACAATACAAAATAGTCATTAAACAAATACCCATGTTCTCAGTCATCGCTTGTTTCAGACTTAGCATTACGCCTATGTTTATGTATTTAACAGAATTCTATTAAATTACGGTTTCTCGACTTTATCTAGAGTAAATAAGGCTTAGTTTCAAACAGAAACATAAAACTTGCAAGTAATGCTGACTGTTAGTTAGTCTATAACAATATACAACGTGAGACCATTAAGAATTATGTGAACATTAACACTGTATATTTTAATAATAAATTAATTTTATTATCTATTAGGTACCTATGTTGAAACTTTTCATCTTGAAAATATGTATTATTATTCTTTTATTGTAGTATAAGCTCTCCTGTTCTAATACTTTTGTTTGGGTCCAATAAAGTATTAAATGAATAAATTCCTTTTACGACTATAACTTTAACTAAGACTTTTGAAAATGCGACTTGCTTATTTCAATGGAAAAACACTACAAAACATTACTGCGATATACGTTAAAAAAATAAAAAATATATTTTATTTTGTTACGGTACAAAAGGTTAGGCTAAGAAATACCTTGAGAAACGCCGCGCCCAGCCCAGACCTTGGCACCGTAAGTCGGGGTAAAGTGATCCAGCAGTTATCATCTAAATTGAAAGCTTCAAATACGTCTATAGAATGTCTAAAGTATCCTCCTGCCACGTAGATAATACGAGGCGTGTTTGGCCTTCTCTCTTTGACTACTGGCTTTTTATGTAATGTGAGATCCTGAAACAAGGTGGTGAAACTAAGAAAAACTATAGAAATATGCCACAATTTGTCAAGTCCCGATTCATTCATTCGAAATCAGTATGAAAATCGTGTGATACTCTGATCAAAATGGAAAATACGACCGCGAAATGGTTTGATTTTGTTTACCACGGCGGCGGCGGCGGCGGCGGCGTGGCTTGACAAATCTTTGTATGAAACAAAAACTACTGTAAAAGTATTAGAGGACACGAACACAAGACAAGAAAAAAATTATAGCACGTGTCTTATCTGACATAAGAAAAAATATCTTGTAATATGTACCTATGGTCTCATATAAGCAATCAAGCGACTGAATGTCGTATCGACATTTATCATAAGACACAAGAAAAATATCTTAAAATGTGGAAAAGGCCTAAGTAAGTACAATAAGTAAATGAAGGAACGCCAAAATTAAAATATAGTTTCTGCATTCAACCATCATGTTTCTTTTCTTCGACCTAGCATAGGAACCTTGATCTTCTATTTATCACAATATCGCCCGATATTAATGGTAGCGTAAACTTATACAACACCAATAACTACACCAATGCTAATCAGGTAGGTATCCACACCTATTTGTATACAGTAAGTTCAGATGAAAAATGTTGTAGAAAAAATTGTAAACAATGGAAACTTTGTCATTGCTGATTGTAAACACGATGGTTATTTTAATAAATCATACGTGGCCTTTATGTTTCTACAGATTCAAAGTACACGTACTTTGAATCTATACGAGACATTGGTACACATTTCACATTTTTATTTTACACATTTTTCAGAGTAGGTAAATATTATGTGAACAGAGCGAGACCGAGCGATGATAATACAGAAAACGCCAGTCATTGTATTTTTGATTGGGATAACGTGCAAATTGCGATGTTGCCTATTACTTATCTATAGATAGGTGTATGTTCACTGTACTTAAGACGTTTAATTTTTGAAATAAAATAGAGTTGCAAGTTTTCGTGACTTTCGCCCAGTAAGACGGCGGCGGCGGTGGCGCTGCTTTTAAGAAAAATAAAATGAAATATCAAACATAGTTTTCAAAGAGTTTCAAAACCAACTTATGTTTTCATTCAGTCTTGGTGAACAATTCAACCCGCCATTGATCGGTTACCGACCGGGTTAAAAAACTTCCATTTGCTTCAAGTAATCGGGTAAATAAGAGCTTACCTTAAATATTTTGGCGAGGTATTCCCTACAAGCTGGTACTTTTTTTAGAACAGAACATGTGCTCATCTGTTCCTTAAGGAAGTTAGGAGTGAGGTATTGACATCGGACAGCTTGTAAAATGTGTTCCATCCGTGGATGTCGCCTGTCCTCGTCATACTTTACCTGCAACAAGCAAAAATTTAACTTCTTTCTAAATACCTGAAAAATTAAACCTCTTTTTATGGGTAAGTTAATTTGCTCTCGGGATATCACAAAATCAGTAAACTACGGTCACCTTCATAGCTCTTAGAATTAGCAAGTTCAAGTGGCCGTGGTTAGGGCAAGAGCAAGAAATGACTCGTAGTAATGTCAATTGCTGAGTAACAGCGGTCCACGAACCGGAAGAGGACGCTTAAGGCGGCTTTTTATCCGATGAATCGACAACATTGTTAATAATTTACAAGTTTAAAAACTAGGGTACTCGACTCCAATTTGACTACCTCCTGGTTTCATCGTCAGATGATGGTAATGATGTGACTGTATGTACCTTTGATAAGTTACATGAAAGCAAAGTATGCTATTTTTCTCTATGTGGATGATATATTTTTTCCAGTTATTTTGAACTAAAAATCAAACTACTGAGCCCATTTTCATAAAATTTCTATGCCATCAATCTAGAAGTATGCACTTTTTAGATATTTTTTTCAAATCGGTTTATAAATAACGGAGTTCTGAAATAACAAACTTATGGTTAATTAATAACACAGGAAGTTGGTGGGTAGGTGAAGAAGAATTCATTCTGTCCAAGCCTATACCCAGCAATGGTTTTCTAAAAGCTTTTAGGATGATGTCGAGTGAGTGAGTATAACTGGAAAACCCTATCAAACATTATCATGCATTTCTGTCAACAAACAATGAGTAAGTAAGAATTATCTGTACGTAGAGGCACATTTCACAAATGACTGTGTACTTGGAACGCAAGTCATTCTTTCATGAGTCTTCTCTTCGCTCCATTTCAATGAGACATTGCAACTATAAAACAGTATTTTAAATAAAAAAGTTATTTTGTGTTTTTACTAATCGTGAAGATTTGTTTGGCAGTGGTCAGGCATACTATTCATTGCTCATATCTCTAGACTATATGTAGCACCTGTAGTAGTAGTATATTACCACTGCAAATACTTTTTTGATATCTATACCTACTGATAAAATATTGCGAACAAGCGAATGTTTCAGCTAGTCTTAAAAATACTTCATAATTACACTAACAACAGAAACTTAACTTCAGAACTTAAGGGTGAACGAGTCGCCCACCATTCCATACAAACGTGGAAGGGTAACTACTCCACTGTTTGACGTTGACCAACCAAAACTAAGGATTATATCAATTTATATCGTCATAATCTATGTCTGTATACAGACATAGATCAACATCTAAACTTTTGTATTGAAAGTTTAAAAGGCTTGTATATTTTATATAAATACTTTTTTTACGGTTTATGGTGTATACAGACATGACATAGATTATGACGAGATAAATTGATATAATCCTCAGGTTTTGTTGGTCAACGTCAAACAGTGGAGTAGTTACCCTTCCACGTTTGTACGGTAAGGTGGGCGACTAGTTCACCCTTAAAGTCATAACTTCAGAATTCAGAATAATACGGCTACTAATCTAAACATATCATCGGACAAATCTACTAAGACTACAACCCAAGTTCAAACAAATAAAGATAATAAAAATGAAAATCATTATAATGCACTAGAAATTTACATCAGTGATAAACTAAACTAAATGAGTGATTGTGCGAAGTATTTAACACCGCTATCTCCACTTGGTCATTGACATGACCGAGCCTAAAAGTGGTGCCAATGCCAAGCGTTCAACTTTTGTAAAAATAATGACGTCATAGTACGAATCTAG
This sequence comes from Eulithis testata, assembly GCA_947507515.1. NCBI lineage: Eukaryota > Metazoa > Arthropoda > Insecta > Lepidoptera > Geometridae > Eulithis > Eulithis testata. The sequence continues at coordinate 3,173,445 of OX382198.1, forward strand.
GCCGTGAAGGTAAAAGGTAATGGAGAATTGGAATCGATTTTCTATTGCTTTCTGATAACAAAAATTGTTACAGAACGCTAAAATAGTGTACTAAAGTTACAAATAACTATATAGGTGTATTAACATACCCAACTTAAAACAGCGTTGTACACTTCTCGCTCTTCCCTGACATTGAGCTCGTCTTTACGTATTAAACATATCAACTCTTGTACTGTTAGTTGTAGGAATTCTTCTTCTTGACACACCTGTAAATTAAACTTAGCTTAGTTAACTAAAAACAGAAAAAAAATATTCCCAAATGTAACCTTCGATTTTTAACACTTTACATATAATCTACACGTTAGAAAAAATCATAGCAATTACCTAGTAAAACGTATCTAGTTTGAATCTCCCGCTAAAATATTTCAAATTTTCCTTTCATCGAGATAGAATCATTATCATAAGAACTCAGACCTAGAACGGCCTGCTAGGGCGATTTGGCACCGGTGCGATACTTCGTTATTATTGGCATTATTTTTACTTCAACTATTACTAAATTTCACATAATATTTCTCATAAACAAAATAATAAAAAACATGCGTTCGATACCGATTCGGTGGTTGGTAGAGAGTTGAGTTACCGAGACGGCAACCCCGATACAAAGAAAAATAAAAAGAAACACTCTATGATCCATGCCAAACGGAATCGAGAATAAAAAAAACCGAGCTTCTTGTCTGTGGCAGAGGAGATTTTGAAAATTGTTGAGATCATCTCGAACCAACGAATTTTAATTTTATTTCGGTAAATAAGCCACATTTATACTCGAAAAAGAATACCGAAGTTGTTTCTACAATACATTTACATGAGATACGAGTTTCCAATTAGTTTGGAGTGCGAATAAGCGAAACACAAGGTCGCTGAGCGCAAAACAGTCATACGTTTTGAATCACCAAACTTCAGGTAATTTTATATCGATTTCTACTGTGATCCTGGACAAATCCGATAGCGTTATGACTACTCAAAGTTGACCCATGCATTCGTATCCATTTACTTCAGGTCGTACCGGCGTAAACGCGATTTGCGAAGTCAAGATTGGACCGGAACGTCCGTAACCGTCTTCAAGCATTTCCATACAAAATACAACCAGCGTATCCCACCATACCAGCCTCAAGGTAGATATCTTTCAAGAACGGTAAAAACCTGCCAAAATTTCACACTAAAAGCGGCAATAAGCTTGTTAAACTCATTAGTTCTAATTTTTTACCACTAACATCCATATTTAGGACATTAACAAGAAAAGATTATAAAACAGGATCTGTAACACCGAACGGTCATTACGAGTTTCATCGAATGGCGTTTGGTCTTGAAAGTAAATCAGATTTTTCTGCATAACTTCATAAAGATTTTTTGAACTAACCTGTGTAAAATGCCTTTCGATAAACTGATTGGCTTTCTTCTTGAGCTGAATGCATCCATGTTGTTCGGCGAAGTTGGCAATACCTATAGAATTGGAGGGATCTAGCTGCCGGTCTAGGAACGCACAACACGCGTCGATGACGTTCGATATCTGTCGGTGAACAGCTAAAATATTTATAGTTTGCTTGTGGGAGCTCTTGCTAATAGACGGATTAATGGAACAGATTTTGAAAACAGAGTTTATTGAAGAGAAAATGTCTAGCAAGATAGTACTATAGAACAAAAAGATTAAGATATTCAAGTTAGTATAGATCATCCGGACCTTTTGTTCTCGGGGTTATAAAAAAATTGGAACAACACGAACCTGGAACATAGTGGCGGCTGGCAACAGCTGGCAAACTGTCACTTCGGTTATCCTAATCTTGCCAGTGTACATGAAGTATACTAGCCATGCCATAGCCGAGGGGCAGACGCCTTGTAACCGCACTCTCGACATTTCACACTCCTTTAGACCGCTTGTGAACATTGCCTGTCGACGATTTGTACGTTTAATTCAAGATATCTAATGTAGTGAGACATGTTATTATCAAGCTAACAATATATAAAATGTTTGTAGACTAGAAATACTTAGGTATTAGTATAAAAATTGTCTTTTATTGAATTCATCCGCGTCCCGTTGGATCCCGTTGATTTTCCGGGATAAAAAGTAGCCTATGTGTTAATCCCGGTTACGGACAATATATATTCCAAGTTTCATCCAAATCGGATCAGTAGTTTTTACGTTTAAGAGTGTCAAACATCCATCCATCCATCCATCCATCCTTACAAACTTTTGCGTTTATAATATTAGTAGGACTATAATATGCGACAAACAAGTTGTCCTCTGGCGAACCATGTGACAAAGATGCGCAGAACGCAATTGGTCAACCATAACATTACGGTTTTCTGTTGAACGTTATAAAAGATTAAATACCTGTTGCAAAATTGGATATCTGATTATGATAGCTGTTATGTTTAGTTATACCTACACTGATCACTGATTAACCAGCAAACAAACAAAAAGTTAGTAGAATCGGTAGGGCGGTGAATAGTTTTTTCGACCGATTATTAAAATACAAGATAGAATCGTAGGCGATAGATTCTAATGCATCTATCTTAAAACACCGCTGGTAATGTCCATCAGGGGCCTTATGCTCATTTCGGCATGTTATGACGTCGAAATGACGGCCAAAACTTTTCGAGAAGTTTTCGGTCGAGGTACGACGTCATCTCTATTAGACTAAAATATCTGCAGAACTGAGCATAAAGCCTCAGATCATCAGTTGACGGTTATAAGGGTTATAATTCACAACGACAACAATAGAATTACTTATTACGCTTGATGGTAGTTGTTTGTGAATTTCAATAAGTAAAACCTTAGCAGCAAAACAAATATTTGTCAAGAAAAAACTATATTTCTCGTTGGTAGAAAAAAATATTTCGCTTTTTTATACGATTGCTTGCTATTGAATAATGTATATGAATGGATGAGTAACCTTCGATTTATTACGTATCAAAAACGATGTATAACTGTATAATTTGCATAGCCTTGACTATATTGCTTTAATTTGCTATTACTGATTAGTAACGTGTTTTAGAATAGGATAGGTACCTATATGTTTAATTATATAAAGTATATATAGAATTTGCATAGGTTCATCTACAGTTGTTAATCCTAGTTCATTTAAGAATTTCATTTTTTTAGATACCATTTATACGTCCTAATCATTAAACAAGCACCAAATACTTCTCACGAGTTTCGTACTTTAAATTTCGTAATTACTATGTATGTGAATTAGCGGTGTCATGGTCTCTTGGGCGTTTTCCCAACGAATAAATACATGAACATTCTATTTCAACGTAGTTAGAATCATTGAAAATGGGAAAATTTATATTATCAGTTCAAGTTTCTAATAGGAATATTAGAGATATATAAAAATCAGTGGATGGTGCAGGCAAACCAATGCTTTCCTGGAAATGTATGAAGGCTTTTGTTCATCAGAAGACAGCTGAGAAATCGTACTACTAACCAGACAATAGCTGTTACACAGAGCCGGAGTGCATAAAAAATAGGAGAATAGAAAATCAATTCCTAGTAAGCGATGTGCTCTTTGATCTCATTTAGTTTTAGAGTACATATATTTCGTTGTTTATTTTGTAGTTTTCTAGAAGAGCCAAATGAGGCTCTCACATAATTGTGTAGTAATTTTAGTTTAATTTTAATCTTGTATGGACCGCTGTTGTCTGAAATAAAGAATCAATAAAAAAAAATATGATAGAAATGGAGTACATGTCAGCTTCCCTAGTACATAGTACTTTTAATAACCCTAAGGGCTGATGATGACTAGCTAATTTGGAATGTAAGCTCACCTTAAAATATGGACTCCCCGCAGCGAGGACAATCTTGTGAACGTGGAATAGCTCATTACCGACTTCTAAAACAACGTCGGTGAGCATGTGGTGCGATCGCATTGTAAACATCATCTGTTGATTGTATAATTAAAATCAATGTCAGATAGACGCGTTGTCAACAAAATAACATTAGGTAAAATGGTCAACCAGTATCTTATTCTTATCTAAATGGGTTACTGTAGGTGCCAAATAACACCGCAATACAGGTCATTCACCCACCTTCACCACGATGTCGTAAAATTCAATTTATGTATGGTAAACAAACAGTAATACGAGATTCGAGCGATACCGTTTTAGCGACAGGTTTGTATGGAAAGCGGCAGAATTAGCCATTCATAAATTGAATTTTGCGACATCGTGGTGAAGGTGGGTGAATGACCTGTATTGCGGTGTTATTTGGCACCTACTATAGCGCTAGTGACTTTTTAGAAGCTAAAGGCATTGATCAAACTATTGCAGGGTAACTCAAGTCATGTTTACGACATAGGTCGTCGCACTCACCCGCATAAAATCGCTAACATAGTTGCCCATGCAAAAGGTCATGTCTCCAATGTCATTGGATCCGGTGCCCATAGCACCTTCGAGCGTTGACCCACAACTGATCGGAGGCATATCGTCCAGCATACTGCCTCGGAACGCATCTTCGTCAGTCTCCATTCTGCTTCCTGAGGAAAGGCTAAGCCTGAATAATAATAAAAATGAAAAGAGTAAATTAAGAGGTTTTCATGAGTATTATTATGATAAAATAAAGCATCAGCCTCGTAGAGTTTGCCGGCAAAAATGCTTTTGAATACGAAAAAAAAATCAACCGTATTGAGAACCTCCTTCTTTTTTGAAGTGGGTTAAAAAGGTAAGTTATTTTAGTTGATCTGAATCTTCCAGAAACAATCGTGAATAACTTAAATATCCATGAAAGAGTTTAAGTAACGTGGCATTAACTCGTTAATCCGTTAATCGTTAATTAACGAAGTTAACATTTTGATTAACGGATTAACTTTTAAAAATGTTAACGGACACGTTAACTTCCGTTAATATGCAGAAGTCCGTGCTTAATAAATAGTTACCGCACGGCACGGCCGTGCGGCGCGAAAAACAGGTTTAGACAAGTGTGAAACGACAAGTGCCGGGCAGCGCGTGGCTGCGAGGGAAACAAAAACAAAACTAGATATATTTTGCGTGCGAGTGAGAAAGAAAACTGCAAAGAGATTTGTTTTGTTTGATCATTTCATTACTTATCATAATTACCGCCACCGGTGCTTAGAGCTATAGCGCACTAGCGGCCGGGCCGCGGCGGCCATCGAGATAGATACATTAGTATGAAATCGCCATAGAGCCCGCGCACCTGGCCGCACGCGGCCAGCGGCCACACCAAGCCGCAGCGGCCAGCGAGATCGAAGCGACGCATTTGCGGCCCGCGTTCAGTCGCTGGCTGCTGCGGCCACTGAGATCAATTGCACTGTACTTAAATCACCGGTGTGCGCGCACTAGCCGCGGCTGCCGCACGTATTATGGAACTACAGCGTGATTTGTTTACATTTAAATTTAGTTACAGTGCCGGTGATTGATGGACGGAATTTTCTTAACAGTTCTTCAAACGAAGATTTGCTCATCCGCAAATAATTAAAGAACTTGTCATCATATTGCTGAAGGTCTGTGAAATAAGTATGAAATAATCCCTTTGTTTGCCTTTCACGTAGCAAGGGATGAACCCTATATTTTTTCCTTTTCTTTTTCCGCTTCTTACTTATAAGATAATAATCTTCTTACTTTTAAGATAATAAGATACAAAAGCACTGCTATTTCCTCAACGTCCATTTTGAAGCGCGCTGTATGTGCAACTGACGATCGTAGCCGCGGTTTTGACCGCGTTGCAAACCGCAACCCCTGCGGCCGGGCCGCTGCGGCCCGGCCTCTAGTGAGCTATTGCATTTAGAGTGACGAGTGTTTTGTTTGTTTGTTGTTATTATAAATTACTGTCAGTGATCATTTGCATCAAAACGACATTTTAACACCAAAACAAGCCTCGCTTTGAGACGAGAACTACCACATGTTAATGTTCATGAAGGGGAATATGCACCTTATGCCCGACGATTAAATTACACATTTGAATTATACAAGTATTTTGTTTTGTTCCTAACGTGTGTCTTCCAGAACCTAAACCAACAGGTTTTAAAAGTTCAGTAACGCAACGATATAAAGATGCAATTTTACACATATTAACGGATTAACGATTAACGTTAACTTGCGTTAATTCTTCCGAAATGTAACGCTTTAACGTTTAACGAAGCTAACGGTTTTTGTAGCGGATTAACGATGTTAACTATTTGATTAACGGTGCCCAGCTATGGTAACAAGAGGGCCTTCTATCTACAATAGACTGTCCGATAATATACGTGAAGCACCATCCACCGGCTCTTATAAATTTATGGCTATTAGAGCAAACTTTTTATGACTTAAAGGACCTATTGGAACTACCAGAATGATAATGAACTATTTAAATACAATACCTATTAATATATTTCTTTTTTTAATAATATTTTTAACTTTAACAATGTAATGTTCTAGATATAGCTACCTATTTATAAAACCCGTACCCGTACCTGACATGTAACTATGGTGTTATCAATAAACAATTTGTATTTGAATTTTCGCAACTGCATCGTCACGTCCGTCCGTCAGAGTCGATATAAAATTGGTTCGATCGTTTAGGTCATTCATGCATGACCACGTTCGACTGAGATTTAATCTAATAGGGATGACGTCCTAATCTCGGTCGAAAATTCGTTTTACTTTTCATCCACTTTTCGACGTCATTTTGACGTTAGACTATTAGAGTGAAATCTCTGCCGAAGTGAGCATAAGGCCCCTGTAGTCACTCTTTTCTTTTGATAAGACGTGACTAATGACCATTGACCAATGACCAATTATAGAGAGTTCTCTATAATATCTATAATAAAGTTACATGTAGAGCTATGATGAAATTTGTAGCTGTCATTAACAAAAACATAATTACGTAAATATTAGGTAGGTACCTTCCATCGAATAAATTACTCCCATTTTCATGTTTAGAAAAAATAGCATCTAATTTCATTCACTTCTCTATGAACAATAATATTTACCGATCTTTAGCACAAACCACAATATTAGCATACACTTCTACACTTTTGCGATATATTTCGCAAACATATTTCGTAATAGGTCACTAGCACTATCCAATAACACTGTAATCCTTTTAATTTTCGAGGTTGCCGACCTACTTAATAGTTAGGTAGGTAGTTACACGCGCGTTTGATTGTATTTATGAGATCTTTTAAGTTTTATGGGTGCACTGCGTAGTGTATGTAACGAGTACTTCTCACCTACTACCTACAAGTCGGCGAAGAAACGCGAGCCTTCACCGTCGTCGTCACCGCCACCGGCCGAATCACGATGACTAGGCACAAATATTATCACAATTTGAATTTAAAATAGGTAACAAGCAGATACAAATAAAAATAAATCTTTGTGAGACTACTCGCACGCAAAATAGCGCTATAATTTAATCGAAGTGCAATACTAGCTACTTTAGTTTTGTTTCAGGGAAGGTAGGCAGGACGTACCTACCTACCTAGGTAGATTAGTAGACACCTAAATAGATATTCCCACTAGTTCAGTCGTCCAGTTCAGTTGACTGAACTAGTGAGAGCAGGTACTTGTCATTTTAAGGAAAGAAAAAATACATCAGTTTAAAATGATCCTAGATAAGATAGTATAGGCATATTATGGCAATTTAAAGGTTGTCGGTACAAAAATAGGTACCTACTATATAGCTTATTTTCATACCAATATCTTTATATGCATTAGTAGATTAGATATACTCTTGTGCCAAAGCCGAATATGATGTACCTACTTACATAATATTCAGCTGACCTACATTACCGTGTTTCAGTTTAATAATTAAATGTTCATGGACATTTTCACATAACACCCTTTAGTGCCAAACTAAGCAAAGCTTGTACTATAGGAACTAGATCGCTAATAGATTACTTAATTTTTTTCTGTAAGTACATACTTATAAATTATAAGTGTTCTATGTCTGGGTGTCACTATGTATTATAAGTTATAATACATAGTGACACCCAGACATAGAACAAGCATTTCTGTTTCCCACACACAAATGTTTTTACACAGTGGAAATTGAATCCACTACCCATAGCACGGAAGGAGTTATTATTACCAGTTGAGCTATAACACCATAAAAGGGTGTGAGCTACACTGTGGTAAAGTGTGAAGGAATAATGGCACTGACAATTTTGTATAACAAAATATAGGTCCTAAAATTACACGCTATGAGAATTATCTGCCTGGAAGAAATCGCTTTCAGCGATAAGGCTGCCCATTGTACTATGCAAAGTTGTTTTAAGATTTGTACGTACCTTATCCTTGTGTACAATAAAGTATTATCTATCTATCTATTATCCCCTAAATCATTATGAGATGGGTGTCGAAGGAAAGTCACATAATAATTGATGAATTTGTTTAGGTTGATAGTTTAATTATTTAGACTGAAGTAAACACTCTGCATAGGCAAAACACAAATGCATTTTGCAAATCATTTTTACTCATTCAATAACATTTTGAAACAGCAACATGTTATAAAATTATGAATAGGTATTTCATGAAAAACACCAGGCCACGGTTGGAATAAATAGACAGTCTCATAGTGGCTAGTGGATATCAAGATAGTCAGCAATAGCTTACCTTCAGTTAGACTTTTGTTTTTCACGATAAGTCAGAGCAGTTCTGAATAAAGACTCTGGGGCATGGTTTGTCTCGTCACTGAAAATTATCTAAAATCAGGCAGACTAAAATCTCAAAGGTTCATTTTTATCGATTTTATTTTAGACGCTGTTGTACAGTTGTGCTCACATATAAATTAATGGAAACTAGTAAGATGGAATGTTTTTCTTATTTATCTAAATTAGAATAATCGTTGTTTGCTATTTATATTTATTTTTATTGATTTTTCCTCGGATTTTTGTTTCCACCCATCCACACACACAAATTTTTTTTCTCCATTTTGATTGAATGACAGATTCAACGTGCTTTTGAAGTTGAAGTTGACAATAAATGAATAGAAGATGAAGTTGACACTTTTGGCTTTTGGCCTATCCATTTGAATGTGTGAACGGGTTGGTTACATTCACTCATCATTCATTAGAACATTATCTGTATGTTTTTTTCTTCTTTTTGATCCTTCGTCTGTGGTTTTGTCTATATAGATCACTCATTCATAAATTATAAAGTGTTTTTTTTCTATGATAAAAAAAACGCAATGGCAGACGCGAAACAAGGTGAGAATTTCTCTAAATTACTACATAGAAATGGTTCTAATCTAATGAAGAACAACCGTCTTGAACTCACAGTAAAAACCCAAGTCTTTGTTCTCGTGATTTCGAAGTATCTGACAAGAATATTGCAATAAATAAACACAACATCCTCATGCTGCATCATCAACATTTAATTTTATAATTCTGTGTGTATATCGTTTGTACCCTACACATTTCGTTATATTCGTTGGTTTTCCTTAGCAAAATATGCTAAAGTTCGATTAAGTTGCATGCGCTGAAAGAGTAAGAGTAACCTATAGGTACCACCAAAGACGAGACGTCCAACTCAATTGGTGTTGCACATTATGATTTCAAAAAAAGATTGTTGGTACATAACTACCTAATGTTTGTTAGTCACTGGCAAGCCTTCTGGCTGCGAGCATAGCACCTACAGATTCACTGATAAACTTTAGCCTGCATTGTCCCATATCTAGTAAGTAGGTACTGTTAAAGAAACCTAGAGTAATTATATGCAGTATTTTTTCATTTCTTTTTATTGTTCCTTACCTTGGATTGCAGGTAAAACTGAAGACTTCTACAATGGTCCAAGCCAAAGCCGTGTGGTACTGGCGAAGCCACGGCTCGGAGGATTTGGCTCTTCTAACTTGCCATCAAGTTCTAACAAGACCAGTAATCCGTTTGGTAAGTTTATGTCATCATTATCATCATCCACAGGCTGACTTCACCCACTGCTGGATGTACGCCTCTCTTTTATGGTACCATTCCTTTTTTTTATATTTAGTGTACTTGTACTAACAGTAACATACTTGTACTTATACCCTTATTATATTATGATCAAGCCAAAAGGCAGGCTAATTAGTAATTTTACATTGACATACATTTTTAAACCACTCCTTATGACCCGTGCCAGTCTCATCCAATTTTTGCCCTCTATGACAGTGTATATAGCAATGATATATTTTCTATAGAATATATTAATGATATTGTTTTATTAGCTTTTTACAACTATAATATTATTGCAGCCTAGATAGATGGCCTTTTGCAATAGCCACTATTAGTGATTTTGTTTCACTCACACTTGATAGTCACTTAGTAACAGTTTTTAATGTAAATGCAAATAACATAAAAAATATAGGTACCTACTTGTATGTGGTTTGAAATGTGAATTCATTAAAAAAATCAGTTGCTACTTATAATTCCATACCAATTGATGGCTGTGTGTGTGTGTGTATCTTATAACTACCTACTCAGTTTACTAGTAAGTTATTTTTAGACTTATTTTTTTCTTGTTCTTTTCTTCTTACAAGGGATGCATGTCAAATTTATGAAAAAAGTTAGTTATCCAACCCTAGCATTGATATGCCTAATTTTTAATTATTTTCAGGTTCAGTCCTGCGTCCACCACAGTTGAAACCATCTCTCAATCCATTCCTCAAGGTTACCATTCCTGATGAATTAGAGGAATCTAAAAAAGAATCAAACGAGGATAGGCTCCAGGATGATAAACTGGAAGAGACAGAAGCACCCATGTTTGTTCCATTAGGCTCCGCAAATACATCTACTCGAACAACTAATCCTGTAACACAGCCACAGGGTGCTACAAGCACATCTAATGCCTCTGGATTTGTGTTTGGCCAGAATCTGAGCGAAAGAGTAATGATGCAAGAAAATGTGAATAACGGAGAGGCATCCACTGATCACAGTTCTTCAAATGGATCTACAGAACTACTGTTTACAAATGCTGCAGCATCTGTAAAAGAAAATCAGGTAAATAACTGTTTTTCTGGCCCAGTGCGGCGTCGCGCGTCGTGCCGTTTCACGATGCGCCGCAGTGATGTGTCCAGTCCCTCAGGTCATATACTCAAATCAGTTTTCTAATGTGACACAATCCTATTTTAACCCTCGAATTCAGAACTATAGATTAGCCATAGATTCAGGAGCTGCACTAGGCGAATTCTGGTTGAAACGATTTGGCGGACTGGTCAGCCTCTGTGAATTTGAGAATAAATATAATATGGGCTTCTAGATTATGTGCTGTCCATCTAATTTATCGGCCCTCCCAAGTCAGAGCATTATCAACCCACTTGATAGTGTTTTTTTATATTAGATAGAATGTCCTTTGGCCACAATCTTACAAAGAAGTCAAAGATGTAGCAGGACAGTCTAGAAGACACCTATTCACTCTAGCCTTGAAAAGACCCGGATTGTACTTATTAGGAAAAATGAAAGACAGCTGCAGTTCCACTCCTTGACAGTGTTTCTAATTTATTTATTAAGCAAGTTCACAGACTTATCTGCTAGATACTCAGTACATCCAAAGTGTTACTCTTACTTTATTTGATATCTGAGGTATACCCTAATGCAGTGTATAATGCAGGAAGGAGAAGCGAGCAGTAGTGAGGCTGGAGAGACAAGTCTAGCAGCATCCGCAGCCGAGTACGAACGTATTCACGCACGTCCACCGCCGCCAGCCGCTAACTACTCGCATACTGGCGAGGAGGGCGAGCTCAATGTACTGCAGGTATGGTACAGAACGAATCAACCGCGCGTAAAACCATGTCAGTTTTGAATGGAAAGTTGTAAGTTTCAGTTTAGGTAGGCTTTAAGACTGCATTTTCAAATACAGTATTCTCTATTTTAGACAACGTGTCGCCTATTCGCATGGGAAAGCGGAAGCTGGCGCGAGCGCGGTCGCGGCGTGTTACGTTTGAACGACGCAGCGGACGGCGGCGGCGCACGCCTTGTCGTCAGAGTGGCCGGCTCACTGCGAGTCGCACTCAATACTAAGCTGTGGCCGGACATGGTGGCCGAGAGGGCTGGCACTAAGTCACTGAGGATCACCGCCGCTGATGCACAGCAGCAAGTCAAACTGTATCTTATTATGGTGAGCATACAGTAGAAAATACTACAAATTCGAGTAGAAGATATACATAGTTATGTAACGCGGGCTTAACCTGTGGTATGCGCGAGCGTGACCCTCTACGAACGTCAAGCGTGCGAAAGTTTGGAAGTGCGTAAATCGCGCGTGTCATTTGTTCGATTTTGATAATTATTTCCATTTATGTCTATAAACCATACACTGAGTATGATATTTTTTTAAAAGGTTGATGTCAAATAAACAATGTGCAATACTTTTTAGTCATGAAAAAGAATTCTCTATTATATAAAGATACTTTGAAAATTGCAGTTACGGAAAATGTGCACACTGAGAAACAATTTCTCTTATTATAATAAATTTTGCAGGCAATACTAAAATATTTTTATTTCTCCGACTATATAAATATATTTACTAACATACAATTTTAAAACATGCACACTTCTTGAATATATAATGACTGAAAATTCGTTTTGAAAATCATTCGTTTTTTACAAAAATCTATCAACTCGACATCGCAATGAGCGAAGTGTTTTACCATATAATTAGAATACATTTTACAGTAAAAATTATGTCATTTAGTAAACAATTTATTTAAATTTTCGAAAATATCTTTTACAAACACCTTACTAATAGTAAAATATTAATAAAATAACAAATTAATAGGGCAACCGGTGCTTTTTAGTTCTCTTTTTTGCTAACGAGTTCTAGTCAATTTCATATATTTTATTCAATCTGTGGCCCAAAAAAAATATTGTGTTGCGAATAGAAATATATAATTATGTATTTTATTCCAAAAACAAACCTCTCTTCATAGATTTTATTCCCAAAAAACGGTTTAGAAAACGGCAATGTTCAGATACAATTGTCACGAAATGTTCGCATGTGTGTGTGAACTGCATTGATGTGTAGATTGCTTTAGAGCAGATCTGACGATTGTTTATGGTTCATTCATTCAATAAGGTTAAAATAAAACAATTTTAAACCCTAACTGTATATATTTTAAGTATAAAATTGACAAAATTATGTAGCAAAATTATGGAGCATATCTGCACCAAAGCACCGAGAACCACTAGAGTAGATCTGCTCTTAAGCATACCACAGGTTAAAATATTCACGAGTCGTGCTCGGAACGCGGTCTTTATGCGCGCGACACTAACGCCCTCTGCCACGGAACTTTTCTGCTTGTCAGTCATGTCCTGTCGAGAATTCAGTTGAGGTGGTTACCTTTTGTTTGAATAACTGGAAGATTTCTTTTGTTGCCCCTTTGTTAAGCGAAAGAGTAAATAAAATAATGTAACAAGCATTACAGTTCTTTTTTATAAGCACGTAAACCTGTACCTTATTATAGTGGTAAGCAAAATATGGCGTAGCAAATATGCGCCAAGTAATCTAGATCCAGATTTGGCAGCAGAAAATGAAGGGTGTTGAGCAATAAAGTATAAGAATTTGGTGCTCATCCGGAGTCTCACTTGGGGATAATTAGGAACCATTCAAATGATTCGCAGCCTTTCTAAAGCTTTTAATTGCTAAACGACTTATAAATATTGTTACAGGGTGCTCCAGTTGACATATTACAACTACACCGGGCTCTGATGTCTCGTATTGCAGTAAGTAAGCGAACGTCGACCGTCAATCAATGCGCGCAGAATACGACGTCGCAGAAAGCCGCTGAGCGCCTCGAAGCTGACTACCCTGACAAAACCGACGAGACTGGTGAACCAGATAAACACACGGACGAGCACGACAGGCTGGAAACAAACAAACAAAAGACTGAAGAGTATGAATCCAACGTCGACGGCATGCTAGAAAACAAAGATAATCCGCTGAAGAGAAAAGAACCCACGGACGGAGATACGCCGCCCAAAAGACAGTGTCCCGAAATAGTAATAGAGTGATTGCGCTGTGCGTATGTATGGACAGTTAAATATTCGACATCTGAAAGCTCTGGGTTTCGCAAATCTTGTAAATGTAACTAGATAATTTGTAGAGATATTTATGATTAAATTAATATAGCATTATGCAATACTGTTGATTATTACTAATGGAGTGTACCATTTCTGAAATCATTCTGGCATTTATTATATTTGAGTACAAGTAACACCCTCAGTATTATATGTTTCGATAACTCTGGGAGTATTTTAAAACATTCCAATCATGAAATCGTTCAGCCAGAGCTCAATACCAAATATTGATGTGGTTTATTTTCTTAATTAGAACAATAAATATTTTTAAAACTTCATTTTTGTCATTAGAAAACCTTTTATTATTAATTTAACTACTAATTTATATGAACAAAACCGTCTTATTAGGCAAACAACATAATTGAAAGATAATGACTTGATAGAGACTGATTGGTGTTAAATAGCCACTTGGCGAAATTAACACCTTGCGACGTTTTGTGGCGACAACAATATTATACAAGATGATACAAATTTGTTTTTAGCACAGATTTTAAAAAGTACAAAAAAATTATGATGTCTAATGTTGTTTCGATGTCAATAAGTGCACAAACATGTACATAGTACACATACGTAGGTACCTAGTTATTGTCATGGACCAGTAATAGTCCATGTTATTATGTACATACACCACCACAATGCACTGACTAGACCTGTTGTAATAAAAATATCGTTAGTTCACAGAATATTCAGGCAATACGAAACGTACAGAGAAAAGTTCAGCAATATTTTTTTCAGTATTTACCAGGCAACTGGTTTTTTGAAAACCTGGAGCTTTTTGACTTATAGCCTATTTTGAACTATATGTAAGTATGTACTAGTTGTTATAATTTTATTATCGGTACCTATATTTATTTTGAACAACCTGTATGTAACCACATTTAAATTAAAAACGTTCGACCATTGTTTATTCTACTTGAAAAGGAGCTGACAAAGCTCGTGTTTCTTAAAATGGAAGCTAAAGAATTCACAACTTTTGACACTTTGCGTCCGCATTTCGATGCTTTGGCAAAGGTCGCGTATTACAAAATTGTTCTGAAAACGCTGAGCCCTATTAAAAGAAAGCTGCATGACGCTTACAGACTTTTGACTTGGATTTTAGTTTTTACTTACAATTTGCAACACTTGATTAGAGTTATTTCGGTAAGGCTTTGATCCGTATTACAGATCATCAGTATTATTGATTCCACAATATTTAAACGGTTGAACCACGTTTAAATGACTGGGCATTACATTTGAGATCGTGAATCAAGCATTCTCTTGAATTGTAAGTCTCTAGACCTCTAGAGACAAAGTTCTGTGTGCCGAACCGTATTCTTGAAGGAATTTTAAACCTTCATCGCATACAAAAAAATAAAGCCACATATGTATTATAAAATTTTGTGTTTCAGTCCTCTGGCACGAATGAGATCATCGATACTCTCTTCATTTTGTTGACTACCCTCAACACTCTCGGTAAACAGATCGCTTTCAACGCTAGAAGTACTCGTATCGATAAAATAATTGAACTCTTAAATGGTAAGTGGTATTTACATACTAGTTTCTCTTACATATTCAAAGCTTTATCGAAATCGAATCCCGCTGATTCGATTTCGATAAAGCTTTCGATTATTGCGTGATTGAGTCACCACAGTGATTAAAGATTTAAAATTGTGTTGTACTCTTTTTTTCAGGAGAAAAATCGACTTGCTACGGATTTTCCTCTATAACATATAAATTATTCTCCCCTTCGAGTGCCTTCGATTCATTCAAGTATCCAATTATTTTTTTAATATATTTTCTACAGGTTCTGATTTTGCAATAACAAAGCCTTACCATGAGTCGGTGATGAAATCCAGCGGTCTCGTCATGTCTAGGCTACTGAAGTTGTATCATTCAGCGGTTTATGTTTGTGGCACTCTTTGGGCAATTTTCCCCATTGTCAACAGAATGCTTGGCGAAGAAGACGTGTTCACTGGCTATATTCCGTTCGATACTAGCGGCTATGTTGCGTAAGTATGTACATAACTAACCTAGCCTAACAACACAAAAAGGAACAAAACAGTTTTTTCCGAACCAGAGCAATGAACCCAAAAAACGTGTCGGAAAACGTCAATCAAGACCCGACCATATTTTTTGTTTTTAGATTTGGACTAGCTCAGGCATACATGACGATACTGATAACTTTTCAAGGCTACGGGAACGTTACTATGGATTGCACCATCGTGGCATTCTTTTCTCAAGCCAGGACCCAGATCCAAATCCTGAGATATAATCTGGAGCAACTGGCAAACGTGGATGGCGCCGTCGTCGACGCCAGGTCCAAAATAAACGCAAATAACAGGCACAGCAAACATGTTTATAAAGACGATGATGGAGTTATTGTGCAGAGACGCCTAGTTAAGTGTGTTGAGCACCATAAACGAATTGTTTGGTGGGTACCTGCAGTTCCTCACCTGAATTCGGCCCTTATTTATATTCCCTTTTAAAGCGGCTCTACAAAAAATACCAACTTATCCTTGTTGAGCCTTCAGCCACTATTTTGAATAAGACAGTGGTTTTAAATACCAAACAACTAATTAAAGCCCATTTAAAAGTGTATATATTTCATTCAAATTCTTTAATTTCAGGTTTGTAAAAGAAGTCCAATCTATATTCGGCGAAGCCATGACTCTTCAGTTTCTTGTCATGGCTTGGGTGATTTGTATGACTGTCTACAAAATTGCTAATGTAGGTTTCTATTTCCACAGTCTGGTTGTATGATCGCCCTAGAAAACGTTACTTTCTATGGAAGAGAAGACACCAAATAGTTCTACTTTTCCGTGGGCAAGTTACGCTGTCTAGGACGTTCGCTCGTGCTAAGAGGAAAGCTTATCAGCCAGTCAGAAAATAGTGTTTATGATTTAATTTTCAGCTTAGCATTCTGTCGGCGGAGTTCGTGTCGATAGCTGTGTACTTGGGGTGCATGCTGGCACAGCTGTTCATTTATTGTTATTTTGGGACGCAGCTCAAAGTTGAGGTAACTATGAGCTATTTTATTATTTGTAGACTGCTTAGTCACCGATGCACCGTCGATATTGGGATCTCGGGAATTCAGATGAAGGCCCAAAATTGTTCTTTCTGGAAAGTGGGGAGACATAGGCAGTGGACTTCTAACACCTGATATGATGATGGCAGATTTAGTATATTTATATTGGTCTTCTAAAGCTGAACCACGCTGAGCTAACTAAAAAATTTTATATCATTGTCACTTGTATGACAACGAAACGAGATGACACCAGATATAAGCCAGATTTAGCAATCATTTTAGTTAGCTCAGCTTCAGAAGACCAGTATGAATATACCTACCTACCCATTAGACTATAACCGGAACTCTATTCTGTGCTGCTTACTAGCTTTCGCTCAAGGATTTTTCGAGTGACTACTGACAATTTGAAAACACTACTCTTTCAGACCGCAATATTTCATTGAAAGCGGCCCAGGCGACGACGCGACGCGATCAGAGCGCAAACTTTAACTTACAGAATTGGGATGTTCTGTGCTTTGTGGCGTTATAGTAATTGATAGATTTTGTATTGATTCTTGATTTTTTATTTCAGAGCGAATTCCTCAACGATTCAATGTACAATGCTGACTGGTTGTCTCTATTGCCTCGCTTTCGTCGCCAGCTTCTTGTGATGATGCAGTACTCGTTCAATCCTATTGCACCGCGGACCGCTTACATTGTGCCTATGTCTTCGGAAACTTATATCAAGGTATGGTTGGAAACCGATAGGTATACTCGTAAGTGAACACCCTGTCACTACCACAAGCATGATTGGTATTGCAAGCATTATTATTAGTATTCGCCGGAAAAATCGCACGGTTTTCGGAATATTTTTTCTTTATTTTCAGGTATTGAAGTCCTCGTACACCCTGTTTACGTTCCTGAATCGTTAAAAATTCTCCAAGAATACACTAGAAAATGGTGTAGTACATTAATGTAGGCATCTAATACTTACGTAGTAGGTAGAGCAGTTTAGATTCTACGTGCTCGAACGTAGCATTAACAAGTAGTTCCCTACTAATGAGCATTTTCAGGTTGAATTGAAATAAACGCTTACCTACAGCCGCATTCCTTTTGTTTAATTTTAACTCTGGTACGGTTAAAAAGCTGGGATTGTTTGTGTAGCGCGCGGAGTTATCAAAGTAGGTAGAGGTCGATCGTTAAACTGACCACTGTAAATCGTTTCGTCTATTTACCTACTGGCGGTTTATGGAGCGATGACGGCGTTGTGAAGCTATTTCACTGGTTGAGGTATCCCGACCTCGGCGACCTCTGCAATATTTTATTTTGTATCGAGTATTTTTAATTCTATAAATTACTGAGCAAGACCCTGCGAGTTTGAATAGAGGTAGAGTTCAATGTTCATGCAGATACCGTAACAAACGAATTAATTATATGTATCAACCAGCTCTGGTAAACGCCGGATTTATCTTTGTAGGTAAACAACAGCTCAATATGTTTCGTATTCAATGATTCTAACAATAGTCTAATTTTTAGAGTAAATAAATATTAGAGGCATCTAAAAATAAATAAAATATTTATCATTTATCCGAAGTTTGTATAGTTCGGGTGTTGTTGGGTTTAAATTTTTAGTGTTAACGCGAAGGTGCGGGCGGCGCGTGAGTCACTCGGACTCCGCAGACAATCCAGGAGCCCGAGGCCCGCCTCTTCAGTGCTCCGGACGACGTAAGTGCCGAAAGTCGTGTAAAAAGTTGTATCCGGCCGCGAATAACGTTTGGAATTCCGTTTATAAATACGCGAGTGCGGGCGGCGGCAGCGCGTGAGTCTGCGCATGTTCTGCGAGAGAGGACAGAGGTGCTAGGCGTAGGGCTCCGGCAGGCGATGCACGGAGCCCGATGATATTTACGGGCGGGGGGGCGCGGCGTCGTGCTTCCCCCGCACCCCGCGCCGCGCGCCTGCCCGCCTCAAGGCTCCATCCCGACTCCGTGAGTTCATATCAATTATCCACTAACCAATATGACTTGTGTATAAACAAACTAAATGAGACGTAACCGTTACATTAATTGGTGCGAAAGCAACGAACTTACTCTACGTTAGCGGCTGTTTATTTACAGATAAGTCCGTTGTTCGCTCGCTTATTATCTAGCTAGACTGATTGTTTTATTAAAATACTCTAAGCTTTTTAAACTTTCGCGTTTACTTGAAATCAGCAACACAGCTTTATAAATCACGGGTAACTACTATCTGGTGTCATTTCAAGATCGAAAAAGTTTATTCTAATTCTCGCCTATTAGGTAGTAGGTATGTACCTATACTTACCTATGTGGCTGCAGAACAATACCCGTTTGAAATATACGAGTGTTTAATATGTAATCTTAGCTCTTTGCTATAAAAAATACTAGCAAATTGAATGAAATAAATCAGTTTGTCTGGCGACGGACACTGGACAGTTTTCTTCTGTGATCATAATACATGCATCTATTTGCGCTTATTAACCTTGTTTCTTTTCGTTTACGACTTTTCAAGAGCGTCGGAATTGTTATAGCATTTTTAAAATGTTTTCTGAAAGCCAGTAGGCACCGACCTACCTAATATGCAATCAAATTATTCGATTGAAATTCTTCAAACAAATTATGATCTAAACATCTAGGTATAACCAATTCGTGACGTTAACGCATCGTATCTTGTAAACATAGAAATGGTAAGCTTATTGTAGGTTCTTAGTAGGGTTCTATTAGTAGATGGGTTCGAAATATTTTATTTTTAGCTAGGTTTGCGTGGAGGGTACATGACTGCCGCGTAAAAGCTCCGAATGGGACAGCTTTAGGATGGTATTTCGCACTAGAAAGGTCTCTTCACATTACAATACTCTACATGCTGTTTTAAATGCTCTGAAAATGAAATAGCTTCAGGACTGCAGTTTTCATGCACGGTAACATCCCCTAATTTCTTACGAGGAAGTCTTAGTGTAAGCATAGTCCTGTCAAAGACTCAAAAGCTCTTTGATAATCAACTGTGTTTGGACAAAGCGCACAAATCAGTTTTCTTTTTTCTACGTTTTAAAAGCAAACTTCTGACGAATAATGACGGTCATTATCCTGGAACACTCAAGCAGATCATTCGTAAAGAAAACAATGGAGCGTGAGAAATCGAGGAGCATCAAGGCTGAGTGGCATGGTATACCTACATACCTAGGTAGTATCGCACGGCAAATGCACGCGTATAAATAGAAAACCGTACCGCGTACGGTTCACGATGAAGCTGTTATTTTATTCAAGTATCGATTATACTGAAAGTCATCAATCTGACTCAGCAAAAGCAGGTTTTGATATCCAAGAATGACATTTTAATTTTAATGACCCACTCAAACGACACTTAAAATTATAGAGCTAGATAAAAAATATCTGGTATAAAATAAATATCCTGTGGTTGAAGAATTGTCGGAGAACAATGGAAGGATCTGTAAAAAGTAGGTACCTATATACCACGGAGTAAATATATTTAGTCCATGGTATACACATACATGTATCTGTATACTAATGCGTAAGTAGGCAATGCATTGTTATACTCAAGAGGTAACCGCTTAGCATCAGGTTGGGCATCTGCTTGTTCTATCACTACATAGTATAAAGCATAGTCGCTTCCCGCGTCTGTCCTAATGTCTGTATGTATGTATGCTTAGATTTTTAAAACTACACAACGGATTTTGATGCAGTTTTTTTAATAGATAGAGTGATTTAAGAGGAAAGTTTATATGTATAATACATCATCATCATCATCACTGCATTGCACCCGTGCGAAGCCGAGGCGGGTCGCTAGTTACTTATAAAAAATACCCTGCATAGAATCTGCCAGCCGGCTTATTTACGAGCAAATCTCGATGATGGAGTAATGAATCAGTGACTCAGACGACGATGAAAAACATGACATGACGAACTCAATTTCAAAACCACCTATGACAAACTGATTCTCAATTTGGCTATTTGACATCCATGTATTTGAAGATGTAATCGTGCCAGGGAATTCGCAGACCTTGAGCGCGACGCTTTCTATGCAAATACCGTCTGTAGTTGCGTCTCTTCATCGGAAAGGGCGCTACATTTGTACTTATAAAAATCTATATTTGAGTAGCGGGTAAAGCCATGCTCGCCATCGCTTGTAGTTTTGACGTCTGAGTTGGCGATGAGTCCCTGCTACGACACTCCGGAGTACGATGTCATCGTGGTTTCGGGTATGTCTAATCTGATTTAGCACGAACGCAGAAACTTGGCTACATGCGTGTTTCTCGCTCGTATTGTAATCGAACCGTGGCTTTGTCCGCCGTACCTACATGTTTACACACAGCTATGTAAATAACGTAACGTTGGTACCTACCTATGTATATCTACTGTGGCGAGCGAACAGGTCGAGCTGAAATGTATTGTGTACCTACCTACCTACGTTCAAATAAATTCCCGAGCGAGAATAGAAATATTTATCTCAAACGTTTTGTTATTCATATTTTTTTTTATATCTGTTCTAGGTAATCACCGATTTATTTGAGTAGGTCTAGTTTACTACTGTATATTCGCTTCATGCTGCTTTTTCTGTTTGATACTAGACTAATACCCACTAGGTATGGTATTTATGTAGAGTATTTACCTAAATACAGTTGGCAATCCTTCAAGTGACCATTATGCTGACGGATAATACAGTAAATTTCAGCTCCAAACAGCTGTTTCAGGCAGTAATTATCAGCATCTTCCAAGCAAAAACATACAAAGTTGCAAAGTATGCAAACGGGCAGAGATGAAAGGGTCGTCAAACTAATGGTTTTATGGAAATTATAGTAGCGCTCATAAGTGCATATTCGTAATTCATGATGTTGGCACAGAGGCAGACGTTTGACGAAAGACGAGCGATGGAATCTGTGATGGCTACCTCGTTTACAGCGTTTATGCTGATTGGGGTGCGTTCATAGCCAACGTGTTTCTGTTTACGTAAGAAATAAATAGGATCTATGACTATGAGTGTTCCTCTAAAGCTACGAGTGTGCTCCTTGCATAGACAGTATATTAGTGTGATAGTATTAAAAGAGAATAGATATCCTACAAGTTGAGCGCTGGATCTGCTGAGCTTTTGAGATAAATTATTGCTTGCTCAATTTGCACATGTATTTATACCTTGAATTTAAACTCATTCATGAGCTCAAGCATCTTTGATTTAGGTAATTTAAATCTGGAAGGTTTTAGTTCTCATTCCAGCCGGTAGATAGAGGCACTGAGTAATTTTTTCAATGATCGTCTATCGTGCTGTATGAATTTGCAGCGTTAGACAAAGCGGCACAATAAGGTACTTTGCAATCATGATTACTGTTTCGATTTCAGAGCTTTTTTGAACTAAATTATCCTCGCGCATCACAATCTCGCTTCACGGTTGCCTAGATCGGCCAACCGTACACACCATAGCATTTTAAATCATGATAGTTAAATAGTAACTGTGGCAAAAAATGGGTCACGCAAGTACAAAATCGAGGCGTTATGACACAATATGAGGGATGCCTTTACCCAAAGGGAACCTTGATTATTTAGAATTTTTTTAATAGGTACGTTTTATTATTATAACTAACGAATAAAGAAGCTCTATTATTATAATGTTTCCAGTGGTTACCGGGCGCAGCATGCGGTGAGGGCGGCGGAGCCGTGCGGCGATCCCGTGGCAAGCGCATCACGCAGCGACGCGGAGCTATCAAACACCACAAGTAAGTACGATTGGTTTTACACTGCCAACGACACGATATCGTCGGAGAGCTACTCTCATATATTTAGTTTTATAAGACGACTAGCGACCCGCCCCGGCTTCGCACGGGTGCAATGCTGATACTTAATATACTACAGAATGTCTATACGGTGTACATTATTTTGATCTATCTCGTAGGGTTCAGCCACAGTTTGCGATGTAAGCGCCAAAAATGTGTTTATTTACGACATCACATTCGAAATCTCTAAAATTGACAGTTTCTCTACTATATTATGCATGTATTATACATATAAACCTTCCTCTTGAATCGTTCTATTTATTAAAAAAAACCCGCATCAAAATCCGTTGCGTAGTTTTAAAGATCTAGGCATACATAGGGACAGCAGGCAGCGGTAAAGTGGTTAAGTATTCTTAAATTTTCCAATTTTCCGCGCGATTTTATTAATTTTTTATTTCATAAGAATCTTCTCCTGACAATAGCTAACACAACAAAAAAAATTAGCGAAATCAGTCCAGCTGTTCACGCGTGATGCCGTGACCATGGGAAATAGGGATTCATTTTTTTATATAGAGATACACCGTGTCAGTCTATCAATAATACAAAACGGAAACTGGTATTAATGATTACTAAGTAATCACATAAGTAATGATTTACTCACATAGTTTGCTGAAGCCGAGTAACAAGTCAAGTCGTGTTTCCAGTCGTAGCAAACCGTAGTAAGATCCGTAGCGAATCGTGCTTCCAGTCGTAGCATACTGTAGCAAAAGTAACAAGACGGAGTCCGTGTCGTCGTAGCAAAGTTCGTAGCGAGTCGTGTTTTCATTGGTAGCAAACCGTAGCAAAGCTCGTAGCGAACCGTGTTTCCAGTCGTAGCATACCGTAGCACATTTCGTAACAAGACCGAGTCCCTATTCAATCGTAGCCAAGTTCGTAGCGAACCGTGTTTTCATCCATAGCAAATCGTAGTAAAACTCGTAGCAAGCCGTATTCCCAGTGGTATATATACAGGGGCCTTATTCAGTATGACCAATACAAGCGCGTTACGCAGCACGACAAGACAGCGGCGTGAAATCGCCCTATGCCTATGCCGTATTTCCTATGCCATAAATGTCATTCCTTACGGTGACGTTATACGGTTACGGCAAGGAATCTCCTAAGTCATACAGAATAATGCCCCAGCTTTGGATAAAGTCGTAACGAGCCGTAGACAATCGTGGGGTGCGCGTCGACATCTTTTGTATGTGTGTTCACTAGAAGCCTACGTCGTAGCCTGTCGTAGCAAACCGTAGCCAAATTCGTAGCAAACGCGTTCATATTTTTTGCTACTAAATTATTCACCGCAGTCGCAAATCGTAGCCGAATCCGTAGCGAGAGCGTAGCCATAGTCGTAGCAATATTATGTGTGAGTAAAGATTTTTTTTGCAACTATGCAATTATTTGTCTATACTTAGAAGCAGTCGCATCGTTTAAAAAGTAGCCACATCGAGGTGCGACGATGGATTTTACTCGACTCCTAAGTAAAAAGGAGGGTAATGTTTTTCAGTGTACCCAATTACATAAGCCGATGCAATAGACATATCCACAGTAAAGGTTTGATGAATTTTGATAAATAAAGTGCTTTTCTAGATCATCGGGAAGTGTATCGAGCTGTGGGCAAGGCACGTCCATTACGTTCAATACGCAACGTTCAAACATACGTACTTAGCAACTGAATTAGATATTTAATACCTTACTATCAGTACGGCCTACCTGATAGTAAGGGGTTACCGTAGCCTATGGACAATTGCAACACCGGAGGTGTCACACGCGCGTTGCCGACCCTTGAACAATATTAAGGTTTAACAAGTCGCAGTCAGTCGCCCACCTTTCCATACAAACGTGGAAGGGTAACCACTCCACTGTTTGACGTTGACCAACCAAAACTAAGGATTATATCAATTTATCTCGTCATAATCTTTGTCTGTATACAGCCCAAACCGTAAAAAAAAGTGTTCATTTAAAAAATACAAGCTTCTAAACTTTCGTATGGAAAGAATCATTGCCTTCTTTCTAAACAGTCGATTACTAAGACCTTCATCTATAACTTAAAACTATTGTAAGCCGATGTAATATATACAGGCGGAAGAGCAATAAGTATTCCACTCCCCTCTATCTGCGCAGCGTCGCGCTCAAATTATTTGGCTACTGAATTTATTGGTGTCATCAATCTTCTATTCCTATATTGCAAATCTATTGTATGTCGATTGATACGTTTGATTCAACGTTCCTAAACGAAACGGCACATGACTTGATTACATGGCTAAGTGGGAATATGCCGATACGAGAATAGAAAGGTATGTTTTCCATTTGTCATACACAAAATATTGGTCATATCTGAAGTCGTACACGTCATACATAAGTAATTTTGTGGCACTGGAAAGGAATGTTTAGCCATAAATAATCTGTTGTTGAGATGCGGTTCGATTGGCGTTCGGTTCTGTATTTTTACTCTGATCCTGCTCGAAGGACCAAACTTTAGGAAATAATGAAATCAAATTTGATTTACGGCGTTTTAAATGTGCTAATATTGACCATAAATGGTAATCGGAACCGGTTTTCATTATTTTTTGTATTTCTCTGATTGGGAGTCTGACAGACCGCAATTGAAGTTATGCATGCAGTTTGGTTATGACATCTTTTGACCTTAGTAATACATTTCTCATAGTAAACATCTATTTCTTTGCTTCCAGGATACATGAAGTGAACGGGCATCGGTTCGTGGCGAAGTTCTTCCGTCAGCCGACGTTCTGCGCGTTCTGTAAAGAGTTCTTATGGGGCTTTGGCAAGCAAGGCTATCGGTGCGCGGTCTGTCAGACCGCAGTTCACAAGAGATGTCATAATAAGCTACTGGGAAAGTGCCCTGGGTCGTCGGCTCAATCAGATGCCACTGTGGTAAGTTTCTTTTTTAAATTGAAATAAACAGAAAAATTACTTGCAGGTAAAGTAGGATTTCCTTTGTTTCTGATAGCGATACAATGAATCATTATTGTGAGGTCAGGGTTGCGTGTGACTAGATATATGATTTATATTTTTAATTTTTGTTCCAGTATCTGCGAGAGCGGTTCAAAGTAGACGTTCCGCATAGATTTAGACCGCACCAGTTCGTCTCGCCGACGTTCTGTGACCACTGCGGCGGTCTCTTATACGGCTTTTTCAAGCCTGAGCTCAAGTGTGAAGGTATGCTTTGTATACTAGCTTCTTGTTCTACTAACAACTTTACTTTGTTTCAAACAGCTTTATTACAATATTTGCGTAGTTAAAACACACATTCATCGATTTCCAAAGCAATTTGTCAGTACTTAGATACAGTTTTATAGCGGTCGTTCGCCATCTGTGGCGGTGAGATGTTCTCAGCAGTTGCTGAATAGAACAGATTTTTTGATGAAGCTGCCATTGGGCGAGGAACGACCTGTATATACTATGCATTTTTTGTTACCGCACCACGTTCACAATGTGGGATTGCGCGCAGGATATTATAGAAGTGCAAATAAACTTAAAATCGCTTCGCTGTTCATTTCAAACAAAGTAATACCCGCTATTCTATCAAAATTCATTTGTAAGTTTAACATATAACCACAATAAAGAACAAATTTTTAAATAGTTTTCTAAGAAAATCTGTCCACAATTTCAAGTTGCGATAAAGTCACGCAACTTACTCTGGTACGATTCATTTTATGCTACTAACGGACGCTTCTAGAAGGAACTAGTTATAAAAACCAAGTGAGCTTGTCTCTTGCGTTGATTGTCAGTCTAGAAATTTTATAGTTGTAGCTTCGCAGCATTCGAAAACGCATGACCCATTCCATTCGAGCGATATCTAAAAATCTATTTAACTATCGTAATGTACTGTAGCTTACTTGGTGGATTTTCAAGCATCTTCTAAGGTTCTGCATGATCGCCATTTGGATGGACCACTGACTACTCATTGTATTTGCGCGGATTTTGAATTCTACAAAGCAAACGCTGCGGAGCGATGAGGTGTGCGAGGAAAATATCAACCAATAGTGTCATTTTATTTTTATTTCGTCATGCGAGTGCTTTGGATTGTAGGTTCGATCCCTCCTATGGAATAGGAACCCATTTCTAAAATTAAAATTTATTTGAAATGATCATTCAACTGCCTATGCAAAATGTAAAAAAATGTCCTCATTGTGATGGTTCTATGAAGACTTGGAGGGAGGTCTTTACCTCCTACAGTCCTACCTAGGTACATCACTTCCCAGTCAAAATTAATGTTAGTTCAGCGAGATCAAGAATGAGAGCGCATATTTCAATAAACTTTCACAAGTAGACTACCCGCCAGCCAGGCAGGTAATGTCACGCGGTTCAAGTTATATATAGCAGTTTGTTGTAAGAGCAATTATTTAATAGTACCAAGTCTTTCTCTTTTCGTCTTACTCTTCATGAATGAGTAGTCATTCACCCTTAGATTAATTTATGTCGGTCTATTAGTTGTTCTGTTGAAATAGATCCTAGGGACTGGGAGTAGTGCAGGTATTTTTAGAAAGGTAACTTGCAATCGTTATTGTTTATACGCTATCTGATGAATAAACAAACATTATTACTCATAAAAGTTCCTTCCGAAAACACGACAAGTGTCACGCTGTCTAAAATTGTCTGCATTCCATCAATCAATCAATCATGTGGTGGTCTGAGCACGGGTGCTGGGCGGCGGTGGGCGTCTCGGTGCACGCGCTGCCAGCGCGGTGCGGCCGCGGCGGCCAGTCTGTGCGCGTGCCCCGCGGTGTATCGTCGCGCGCGTCCCTTACAGCGACACAATGCCGCTATATTCCGAACACATATCGAACATGTATTATAGTGGATCACCCTCGTACACTAGTCCTTCATACGGATACAAAAGTTCGTACAACCCGCTAGGAACCTCTTACAGTGCCTCGTACCTTAGCCCCGGTGGAAGTTACAGCAACCACTCTTCGCTCAGCAGCTACTCCCGCGCACCCTTAACATCGCATCGATGGATACCCGGAATAAGCCGCAGTTATTCTCCGATGCTTACTCCCATCTCTGAGAGAGGCAGCGCTAGTCCCATAAGAATCAACAGTCCCCGGAGGATTCCGATTTCTAAGAGAAGTTACGCCTCTTCCAGTTACATTCAACGTCCTATTAATATAAATACGGAGAGTATCGACGTCTCGAAGGACAGATACCGATCGAAACCGGAAGAACCGCCTTCTAAAGTTTCCTTGCCGAAACCACAAGATGATGAACCGATTATTAAGGATAATGAAAACAGCCCTTTTATGCCCAGAGTGGATGGAAAGCCAGAAACAGGGATTGATTCTTCTCCTGGAATGCAGCGGAGTACAATCAAACGTGGGAGAACAGTGGTGAGATTGCATACAATAAAAAGAAAAGATAAAGATTCACCCCGGAAACCTTTGGATACGTCACAATTGCAAGATAAAGAAATAAAAAATGCAGATGCACCTAAAAGTCTGGAAAATGATGCAGTGCCCGATGAGCCTAAAGGACCTCTTAAATGGAGAGAAAAACTTTCTGACGATTTAATTTACGTAGACAAAAGAGATAAAAAGTCTTTAGGCACAAAACTTATCGAAAAATTTATAGTAACTGAAAAAGACAATAAAACAGACAAAAATGAAATGAACAGTGGTGAGGTAATTTCTAATATAACACCTGAGGTGCTATCAATAAAACCTGAAGTGGCATCAACTAGCAAATCACCTGACAGAAGGTATTCTTTGGAATTATTGGCAGAACAATCAAGCCTGTTTGACTCATTAATCAGAGGTGAAAATTTAAGCACAGCTACATTAGATCTAAGCAAAGTTGGCATCGCTGACGAATCTAAAAATAAACTTGTTTCGTCGAACTCTATAAAGAGGAAGAAAACCGATGACAAAGGAAATCCTTTAAAAACCACGAAATCTGACCATTCGTTACATGATAGCATAAATAAATCGTTAAAAGGAAGTAAGGACTCTAAAGTTTTCACAAAAAGACGGAGTTTGAAAAAGTCTCACTCAGGTGGCAGTATACATAGATTGGACTCTATAACCGAACTTCCTAAAGAGAGTGTACACGTTGATTTACCGGCTATAGAAGAAAATAGGTTTTCACCCAAGGAAACCAAATCGGAACATAAAACGAAACCAAGGAACAAGATCACAGCGACAGTCGAAGTATCACCGCCAACTAGTCCACTAAAATTTCGAATTGAAAATGTAATTGTGGAAGAAAAACTTCACAAACCCAAAAAAGAAATTTCATTTAGCTATGATGTAGAAGAAACGCCAGTTCAGGAAGTTACGGTACAAGTTCCGAAATCGACTCTGAAAAGATGTAAAGAACGCAACAGCGTAAAGAAAAAATCCAAAAAAATAATAGGCACTGATTCGACTTCCCCTGAACCAGACGATGGAAACTTTTGGGCTAAAATTGGAAAAAGGGAAACTGTATACTTGATCCACAGAAAGAAAAATATTGAGGCAGCTAGAGAAGATAATAAAAAATCTAACTTTTGGTTTAATGAAGAAGAAGAGTCTAAGGATAATCGTGATGCTTCTGTTACAGATAAGTCTGATGTTTTAACTGTGAAACGTAGCGATTCTATTAGCCAACTTAGTTCAGATACCGTAAACTCAGATTTGCTTTTAGATTCTGAGCAACATAATAAACCTGTTGGTGAAATAAAGAAAGGAATATTGAAAACAATACCAACCAAACTAGATAAAAGCAAATCTTCCGACAATATAGAAAAAATAAATTTAAATACTCATAACACATCATTAAAGGAAAAGAAAACCGAACCCGTTGCCGAGCTAAAGCATGATGATCACGTAGCAGTTGAAAATAAAACTTCTCATAACGCAGTATTGCGCCAAGAAGAAATAAAAGAACCTGTACTTTTTTCTGGAGAGAAAAGTAAAAATAAAAACAGTAGTGGTTTTAATTTGAACCTCACAGAATCTAATATTGAAAAAGCTACACCGATAAGTGAAACCAAATCAGACTTGGATACACCAGTGGCAAAATCTGAAGAAGTAATTAAGATTATTGTCGCGAAAAATGAAACAATATGCACCGATGGAACATCAAATGCAAGTACTGGTTTAGATAAAAATCTACTTAAATCAAAAGAAATGTCTAATACTTGTTCACCGCTTGAAAGCCCTACACAGGCACACGAAACTCTTGTGAGTAATACCCAGGCAAAAATAATTGATAAAAGTGACGAAAAAGAATCGAACACCATAGCAGTGAAAATAGAAACTGTTAAGACTAACATTGGTAAAGATTTATGCGCAGAAAACTCGACTGAAAAGAAAACTTTCTTGTTAGTTACAGCACCTGTTACAGAAATTGAAGCCAATATTGACCAGAGTGGGGTGAAAAATTCTAACCCTACACCAGAAAATATGGTAATAGTAACTAATAAAACTACTGTTGGTGAACCTGATAAAGCTAATATTGGTGACAATTTACTTACAAAAATAGAGATAAAATCGGTAAACAGTATACCAATTATACAAGGCCTAGTCAAGAGCAAAGATAAAGAAAATGATTTAGTAATTACACCTAAGCTTAGTACAACAATTGACAATTCTAACATTAACGTTGGTCTTAAAATACTTGTCGAAACTAAACCTACAGCAGTTGATGCTACAATTAAAGAAACTCAGGTTCAATGCATTGATAAGGATTCCACACCTATGTTGGAGAAAATTGAAACAACTAAACCAATCCTAATTACTGAACCTAAAATTGCTGTGCCATTATCAACAGTAACTCATACTGAATCAAAAGAAAAAGTCAATAGTGTATCATCCTTACAAGCGCAAGCAAAGCGTAAAATCGAAAGTAAACAATCTGAAAGTTTAACAAAACACAAACAAATGGAAACAGTCGAAAATATTAAAAGCAACGTCAGCAAATCAATGAACCCTGAAAGCAAGAAAAAGAGTATACCACGCAAAGAAACAAATGAAGTGAACTCCAAGAAAAAAGTAAAGAAAGTTCAAGTCAAGGGATCAGAGAAGAACAAAGAAATAAAAACAGAAAATATAAGCAGTCCGAAAGAAAATATAATATGTGATACTTGTAAAAAAAGTTTGAGTTCTGGTAGTTTACCCAACACTAACAAATTGATACTTACAAAAGTCGTGCCACCTTTATTTTTAAAACAATTACAAGAAAAAGATAAAGCTATTAAAATAAACTCTACGGCTGAGAAACCGATTGATAATGTGCAATTAGCGGAGTTGGATAATCCAGCTGCAAATTCAAGTGATTTCAATATACCGATTGAAACTAGTGTATCTACATCTCAAATGCCGGTAGTGATAGAAACTAAAGACATTCCAAATAATACAAGTGATACAAATCAGTTGGAAACCTCAGAGACACCGCAAGAAAAGACTGGAGAAGAAAATAAGGCTGAAATTAATACAAAGAGAGACGAAGACCATAAATTGAAACAAGGATCAATAAAAGAAGCAAAGCTGAAGAAACCCATAAAGGTGGAAAGACCGGTAAAGCCATTGATAGCAACGCCACGTCCTCTTCTGAAGAGAGCTCCTCAAGTCATTCATTCCGATTCTTCGGACTCATCATCGGAAGAAGAATCATCAGAAGAAGAATCAGACACCAGTGAAAATTCTGCTGAATTTTACGAATGCGAAAACAATCCTGATGGGCGAACGTCGACAGGATCAAATGACTCCGGATTCGATTCCTCAGCACCAACATCTCCAGCCAGTTTTTTGCAAATCAAAAAAGGTAAACTTTCTATCGAACATTACATAAAGACAATACATCCCATCACGTTATAACAAACTAACTCGCCATAAGTAAAATCAACTCATACATACTATAGGCATGGTGCTTGGCATGGCTTTGGGCGACTGACACCTTGTAGAAATGTAAATACAAACTCCCAGCACCGGTGCGAAAAGCTGTTATTTGTTTTAGACTGCGATGTAAACTGCCACCGAAAATGTGAAAAGTTGACAGCAAACTTATGCGGTGTGAACCAACGCCTTCTGGTCGAAGCATTGGCAACGAGGACTGCATCTAAAAAGGGTTTGTATGTTATTTACTGGATGATATCACAGGTGCTCACGTTATCATTAAATGTATGGAACGAGAAATGGTAACGTCACAGCGACGTCAGATGTCTCTCTTAAAATAAGCCAAAGTTTTATTGGCTGGTTAGGTAGACTACGCCTGTTACGAGTTATTTTAAGATTGTATTGGGCAATATATCTTATATTTTTCACAGCTAGGTAAAAAACAAAAACGAAAATATTGAGTGTTGTAATTACAGATTATTAGATTAGATAGACTGTTTTGCTAAGCACAATAGTTTTTAGGATCCTATTAAAACATTATTTTCTTCTTTGTTTACTACGAAATATAAGTGGCTATAAACTGCGTATTCGTTTATGTGCCGTGCAGTTTACGTAGGCGTAAGACATCGGTTGGATAGTAGCCAATCTTTCACCACTCACCTGTAATCAAA
Organism: Eulithis testata; assembly: GCA_947507515.1. Lineage (NCBI taxonomy): Eukaryota > Metazoa > Arthropoda > Insecta > Lepidoptera > Geometridae > Eulithis > Eulithis testata. The sequence goes on from OX382198.1 coordinate 3,205,724, forward strand.
CTCATCGCATCAGGTGAAAATTTTGAAAATAGTACTTTTTTATTTTGCATTAGAAGTCATTCAAACAATAGAAGGAAGTTCTAAAGTGTCTTTTAGTCGAAGATAAGAAGAAGAATTGGAAATATAACCGCCAAGCCAGTGATGAGAGACAGGTATGCGTTTCGTGCGTGCCTCGTGACTAGCAAATCGATAGGTCCAGATCTGCAATTGGCTGAATTTCAACGTCACAGGTACTATTTTTATTTTCAACCAGCTCTTCTATTCGCTGAATAAAGTCTCGTAAAAATTGGCTGTGCTATTTAGGTGTTCGCAGAACGAATTGTCTAAGTTTTAAAATTGACTCGTTTCAAGTGCATTATGAATTATTTTCAAATAGTATTAGACTAGGTAAATAAGTAGTATATTCTTCTCCAACATTTACACAAATTAATTGCACGACATTAAATTCTTCACAACATTTCTCTGTTGTTGTATAACTGTGAATTACTATAAATTATAATATCTTTTCAACTACATATTTAATTTAATTTCATAACGCTCCTTTTGCTTCGCGTAGTCGGGTAAAAACCTTCTTGACTACTAAAGTTTATATTATGTTCGTTTGTCCTTTCAAATCTTTATGACCTTGGGTCGTGTATTCATGTTTTTGATAAGATAAAAAATTTGAGAGTGCCAGCCGTAATTTCCTATCTGATTACCTACTTCCTGTACCATACGCACTCTCGTCAGATCACGAAACTATACCTAAAGTCTATATTAAGATCAATTTAGCTGTTTTGTGATTGAGTAACAATGAATTCGTAACTTTTTTATTAGCAGGAACACCGACAAGAGCAGATTACTTTATACTTTGTGTACAGGTGCCGATAGCCCTGGACCATCATCGAGCAATGCATCTGCACAATTGCCTGCCACCGATGTCGTTGACTCGGAACTAGAGCTTGGTGAGAGTTACTAACCCTGGGTTCTAAAGACTCCTTCAATGTGCCGTCATAATTTCCAAAGAACCCGGGATTATTATTTGTTAAACACTGATTTGTGTGTGCCGCAGCTTTGTCTGAAATATAAAACGCCAGTTTTTTTTATTGCAATTGCAATTTGTTGAAAAGCTACACGCACGCACGGGTCATGGTATCAGAAATGTTTTGTTTTCTATCACTAATTCCGAGCATGTTTATATTTATATTATATTATTTAATATAAAAATAAGTGCATAAATGTATATAGCATTGTGTGAAGCTTTGCAAAGTTTGTAACGCTTAGCGTAATTAATCTTTTTACTTCGTATAATTTTCGTGCTTTCGGCTATAACCTGAGTTATTATGTTCACAGTAAAATTTTATATGACTGTAAAGATGATGTTATTTGTAAGAATATTTCATGCGAAATAAATCAAATTTCATTCGTTTCATTCATTACGCACGTAAAATTGCATATTATGTTAATTTTGATAGTGACGCGCAACCGGAAGATGTACCTACAAAAAAACAGAATATAAATCTCGCTAAAATCTTTCCCAAGAACAATATTCACGATGAAAATACCCGTGGAATAATTTCCTGACACAATTGGCAAAAGGTGTATCGTTCGATATCGAAATCTTCCCGAAATATCTCGTGCGTGGCAGGATGATAGCAGGACTTTCTCTTGAAGATCTAGACTAGAGCAAGCGGCCTAATTCGCAATTCCGCGTTCCTCTGCCAGTGATATTTCAGTAACCCACTTAAGAATCTGCACAGTGTCAGCTATAATTCATAAATATAAAAGATCAAAACACCTGAATGTTGATTTGGTTACCTAATCTCAAATATTTCTCAATCGTTTAAAACAAAACGAAAGATATTAATATAAATTAGTAATGTGAAAGCGCTTCACAACCATGATTATGGATGGTAACATGGATTTATGTCATTTATGTGCACATAAATTCATACACAAAATATGAAGAAATAGAACTCATCGAATGTATTATAGTAAATAACTATAATTTGCATAATAAATTCGCTAGAATGAAAGAAAAATAAGAAATAGAAGGGTCTGAGCCGATAGACATAATGTCGTGCCTAGAAGAGCTTGTTACATTGTCATGCCACGTAACAGAATAAATTCCATGAAAATACGTGTTGAAGGAAAATGAAGATTAGTCAGAAAAACCAAACGGATGCAATGTAACAGGTAACATATTGCGGCAAAACTACATTACGCATGAAACCATGTCAAACGAAGTGCAATGAAAATAATTTTCGGAATGACAGTGTAAACAATATACGAGATCTATTTCGAACCAAACAGATGGCATAAGAACATTTATCTAATAGCATCTGAGCTAGTAGCATACTTGCTACCTACTCTGATGATGCTATTACCGAAGAGAAAATGCGTAAAGCTCTCCTCTACGTCACAACACGAACTTCTATAGGTACTTAATGATTTGAAAATTATTATGTTCTATTCTAATCACGTTGTGCTACATCGGGTTCGGCAGACGCCTCTATGAATTTGAATGCCAAATACACTAATGAGGACAATCATTTATTCGGACAAGCGATGGAGCTGATAATCGTGAAGCAACGTCATGTAACCGTCCATGGGTCAGAGATATCGTAGTTACGTTAGCTTTGGCAGATAATTTATGTAGCTTAGAAAATTTGCCAAGTATAAATCTATATTTCACCTGAATTCTATGATAGCGCAAAATGATGGATTGATATGTAATAATAACCGGGTCTATTCAATGAATAATTTCGTCACGCTTATGAGAAAAAAAAATATTTTTTCTATGATCACAAAACCAAAGGCAGCGACCTTGATATTGCTGTCTGAGCTAATATTTTTAGAGACGCTCGCGATCTCAGACGAGGTTTACGCGATTTGTATATTATAAAGCAGATGCTGAACGATAATTATGTCATCCTACTGCGACAGCAGAATGAAATGTAAACATTCGTGATCTTGAATTATGCTGCAGGCCTGCCATCGAACTCAGACTCAGTTAAAAACAATGAACCTGCACCGACCCGCAGGTTTTCACAAATATAAGATTGTGCATAATGCGCATGCTTGAATGCTCCATAGCCATGTAAACAGCCAAAGGAAATGAATAAAACTGTACAAACAGAAGTGAACAGGTGATTTATTTACATCCAAAAATACACTAAAGTAATATCCATAAAACTGCTAAATGAAGCTCAATAAATTAAAATAATAAACGTCCAAAATAAAATCGCATATTCGAGAATAGTGCACGAAATGTTATAGTGACCGTCGCTCGACTCACCAGAAATGAGGTTTGTCAGACTTGAGAGTTAACAAAAATATTGAAATTATTTACGACTTCTCCAGATGAGCCACGATAATGAGGCGAAGCAAATTTTGAAGCACAGAAAAGCATCAAGATACCTTTGAAAAATTGGCTCGGTAACAATTTTTTTTTAACGAGAAATAGTACTGTGTCACTCTGAGCCATCCAGTTCATTGTTGACTACTAAATGGTTGTTCACTTTATCTCACTTTATTTTTTCATTCTCCAGCTATATATTTCGCTCAGTTATATAACCGATCAACTTAATTTATTTGCAGAGCAATCAACAGCCTATGGTCTTTTCCGCAAGACGGGGCGATTCACACCCCCGGCGAGGTCCATACCTCGCTTCAGGAAGTACAACATAGAAGACTTTCAATTCATTAAAGTGCTGGGCAAAGGCAGCTTCGGAAAGGTAAGCTCTCGACAGCACGTCACGGTTTCAAAAACAAACTAGTGGGAGGAATATATAGCACAGCTAGGTACTTCGTGTAATGAAGCGTTACTTAGTAAATTTTTTCTCAAGAAGACATAATTCCTGGTAATTTGGCCTGAATAACTAAACAAACAACTATTTTTTAGAAATAATTTGTAATATATCAATGATCGTTTTAAACCCAGATAACACACATTTAAAAGCTTTGTTTTCCCTCGGTGACCCCAATCGAATGCAGTTGGGACTTGGGTGGAGTGCCAGACTCTCGACGTGTACTACATACAGGAAAATGGCACATGATTAGTGTGCTTTCAATGTACAGAATATATTGATATCGGTTTAATATTTTTAGAAAATATGACTGGATTTTTACGATTTTACTACAACACTTTTAAAGTAAAATTAATGTTTTTTCATTAATTTAACTGTTTTCAAACTAATATAATAGCTTTTTCACTGACATGATTTAGAACCGGCTCTCGGAAAGTAGAGCATACCTGCCACTTAACGAGGACATACATTGCTCGCAATAATTACAAAGAAAAACTACCTAAGACAATTTGTAGAACTTACGTGGAAACCGACTCGTCCCAAAATAAACTAAAACTGAAACAAGGGATATTGCCAAGAAAAATCTTGCTCACATTGAGACTCGATGATTTGCAGTACGTGGTGAAGATTCAGTATTGAGAATAAGGTGGGTCTAAATGGAAATGCTATGACGATAGAGACACATGAGACACCACAGCAATCATAAACCTTACTTGATATTATAAATGCGAAAGTAACTCTGTCTGTCTGTCGCATATCACGTCAAAACTACTGAACCGATTTAAATGAATGTTGGTACACAGATAGTCTAAAGACTGAGAAAGGACATAGGCTACTTTTTAATGCGAAAAAAGGGTTGTAAGGGGTTGAGAGGGGGGATGAAAGTCGTATGGAAGTAATTAAAAATGCTACTCAAAGACACGCGGACTAAGTCGCGGGCACAGCTAGTACTCTATATTTTATAGTAGACCTAAATCTTCGAATATATCATATACTTCTGACCGACAGAAGTGGACTGGACAGTAATTGAATCGTAGTGTTATAGACAAGGCAACAGCAAAGTTTTCACTGATTGCCGTGACGAGTGAGCATGAAAATAGGGAAAACGATATACAATTTAGTGCTCTGGGCTCTGTTAAGAGGAGAGTTCTTTCGCAGTGAAAAACGCTGGAGGGAGCAAAGCCTTTGCCTAAAAGTATGGTGGAATTGTTGGATCGAAAACCGCCGTAAATGAACTATGATTTGTATGTTCATTACACAATATGATGAGGTAAAAATACAAGTTTCATCTAACGTTTTAGATGGTCATCTAAATTGGATAATTGGCAATATTTTGAATTACATGTCGGCCACGTTGATTTAATTAATTGATTTATGCGGTACGGGCAGTGTTAATGTCAACAACATTGCAGCTACTTAATCAATTTGAAGTACTTGCCTATTAATATATTTCAAATGTTCATATTTTTACTTAGAAAATCCTACTAATATTATAAATCTGAATGTGTGAGTGTTTGTGAATAGTTCGTGGCGTGAAGTGACCGCGAACTAATTTTTATCTGGCTTTTTATTACCTATCTTACGAGCATATCCATCCATGACAGGTGCTTCAAAATAATGACTGCATCTACAGGTCAGGCAATGTACCGTTTGCTTAAGCAAACTGTGTCAAAGTGTGAGGAAATCAAATGGAAATAGACCTACCTGTGCTCTCTGAAATAGAATCCAGGTCACTGAAAATCTACTTGTCTTTCAATGACATTATGAAACTCATTTCACTATTGGACGGTGCAAAACACACTGTTGAAAGGGAAAATCATAAAACTAACATAAACCTCTGAACCGTGTCTGAAAAGTAAAAGCAACCAGATTTCTATTTACAAAACAAAAATATAGCTATGAAGAATCCCTTTGAATTTTCTCAGCGATTCTGTTGAATCTATGATGTAGCCCATTAGTCATATAAAATTATTGCTTGGTTCGTTTGTTTTGACATGTGTCTATAAAAATCTTTAGATTCCGAGTTTAGCAACGGCATGATTAAAGAAAAGTAAGAGCATAAAAGTCAGGCTGAGGATGATAGTGACGCAGGGAGCTTCAAAGGCCACGCGACATGTCAAATATTATTTTGTAGAGTACACTAACCTCAGAACAGAACATCTGACTGCACGTATTGTAGCAGTATGAGTCATTGAAGTACCACAGATGTCTGACGATGACTGAGTACGAGTGCTCAATAAATAAGGTATCGAAATATTCAGGTGTTGGATGAAGACGTCAATGATTTATCTACGTGACCATAAATCACATTATATCAAAGAAAATACTTTTGATCGATAACTAACACCCACATTATGACCACTTACCAGCACCCCAGTGTTTAAAATATCACCTTGTTTTCGTCTTCAGGAAGTGTCGTTGATAGTTTAAAAATATACACTTGTAATTTTGGGATCCCAAAACCGTGGTGACCATAACCTCATCGTGACGATACATTCAGTATGGCACGGTGCCACCTGCAGTGTCGTATCGCGCAATCGCCGCGGTTCACCTCTGCCGAGCGAACACATTGTAGCACTAGATTATAGACACCGGCTATTTCTAGTGCCTACATCACAGGCCACCTTTATCGTCAGCGTCCACGTGTCATCGGCCCCTCCGAACCATCGCCAGTATATGAACGCAATTACCAACCTGCGAAACGCATCTTTCTCTATCCTCACTCTATACCCGATTTAAGCTTCTGTTTGTTTTACCGGCCGTTCACCTTTTCGCAAATTTATGAATCGTCAAACCGTCTTCACGATCAGGAAACTCAGTGGTTTACTTAGTAAATTACGTGGTTATTACTACATATTGTATTGAGGGTTTTATGGATCGTTAACGAAATTTGGCATACTGGAGCAATTAAAGATACCGATTACAACGTTATAAAATTGATTTATGATATCCTTAACATGTTTATTGGGAATAGTATGAATAATACGTGCATTACGTAAGCCAGGTTGAAACGAACATCTTCCTGGTTTCGCGGTGCTTGCCCCAATTGCCTTTGAGGCCGGGCCAAGAATACGAAGAAAGCATGATACCTATATCTTTCGAGTTATAAAATGAAAAGTACCCGTCGTCGCACGGCTGTCACTATCGTTTCCTGCTTCATAAATTAAAAGTTAATTTTGTTATCGCCAGACTTGTTTTTTCGCAATAGCTATTTGATTGCAACTCGCCATGAATTTTATGAATCGTAAGATTCGGTGAGATATATTTTATTCATAATCATATGTCACCTCCTTTTCATTTTACGATTGCTAAGCACGATTTTGTGTTTATTCCAGGTATTATTAGCTGAGCTGAGGGATACTGAATACTACTACGCTGTGAAATGTTTGAAGAAAGATGTAGTTTTGGAAGATGATGATGTGGAATGCACTCTGATCGAGAGAAAAGTTCTAGCACTTGGCACGAATCATCCGTATTTATGCCATCTTTTCGCAACTTTTCAAACGGACGTGAGTAAACTCTAAATCATAATATTTTAAGATGTGAATGACATTTATATTTGAATGAAGAGCTTTTGTAGTAAATGTTCCGCACCGAGTTAGATCAAACAGTGGCAACTGCTGATAAGATGTTATTAAATAATATCAAAGTAGGTGCCTTTTAAAGGCTCGTCGCAGAAGCAAACAAAATCCAGTAATGTTTTATAACAAAATCAATATGGTAAATTTCAGTCTCACCTCTTCTTCGTGATGGAGTACTTGAACGGCGGCGACTTGATGTTCCACATCCAGCAAAGCGGTCGATTCCCAGAGCCGCGAGCGCGGTTCTACGCAGGAGAAATAGTTTCTGGTCTGAAGTTCCTGCACAAAAGGGGAATTGTTTACAGGTAAGATGAATTACGGTAAAAACAATGCAAGTTTTCATATAAAATGATGCATATTATTTACCCACCTTATTTAAATACTTAAGCCTTCAGAATTTATCGAATGCCCAACTTTATTCTTATTATAGGGCCGCGATGTGAACTACTTATTCGGACCTTGTTTCAGGGACTTGAAGTTGGACAACATTTTGTTGGACTTTGACGGCCACGTGCGCATCGCTGACTTCGGCATGTGCAAGTTACAAATCTATTTGGATAAAACCGCAGACACTTTCTGCGGTACTCCTGATTATATGGCTCCAGAGGTAATGAGAGACCAAAACTATTTTAGTGTACACAGGACTACTTCCGAAAACTTAAGGGTGTTAAAAATGTTAAAATATTCATCAATATTAGCAACTTATTCTGTGGAACAGTGTGAGCGGGAAAAAAATAAGTTACTCCATACATTTTTGCTAAGTTGCTATTGTAATTTGTGAAGATGATTCCCATGAAGTTTTGAGAAGTAGGTAGTTTTATTACAGTAATTTATTTTATAAAAAATGTACCTACTTCTTTTTTACATTGCATATTTTCAGATTATCAAGGGGTTGAAATACAATCAGGCGGTAGACTGGTGGTCTTTCGGAGTCCTACTATACGAGATGCTGATAGGGCAGAGTCCATTCAGCGGGTGTGATGAAGACGAGCTGTTTTGGTCTATTTGCAACGAGATGCCGTCGTACCCACGTTTCCTCTCGAGAGAATCGCTCACCATTCTGACTAGGGTATGTTTGAAGACTGATTGATAAAACTACCGGTAGGTACCGTAAAACGAGGCGACTTTCAAATTACGGGGCGTCTTTGATGATAACAAAACCGAATACGAATACCGATATTTCTAGGACCCGTCTTCCGTTTTGTTATCATCAAAGACGCCCCGTAATTTGAAAGTCGCCTCGTTTTACGGTAAACGGAAGACGGGTCCTAGAAATATCGGTATTTGTATTCGGTTTTGTTATCATCAAAGACGCCCCGTAATTTGAAAGTCGCCTCGTTTTACGGTACCTATTAAGACCAATCCCGAGAATTTCGGAGGCTCAATATTAATTTACCACTTGATAGTTCATTATTTTTGCAAGAAACAAAAAAATCAGTAAAATACAAGTGTCATTTCAATTTATGTCTAAAGAGAATATGTTGAACCCCAAACTCCCCCCATTATGTTGATTTACGGGTTCTTAGTTCAAGAATAGACATCTATCCTATAGGCGGCTATAAAAAAATTATGAAGATATTCACCAGTAACCCTGAGCAGTAACCATAATTCACCTAATCTACTTAATTCTAATTGTGATTGATGGTTTTATCATACTGCCTCATATAAAAAATGACTCAGTTGAACTATTTCGAGGCCGTAACATACTTATTTATACTAAACGACGCACTTATAGGTATTTAATCGTTCTGGTTACGTGCCTAGGCCGTATTCGATTGGTACTAAAAAGCTTTTTACCAGAATACGCGGTGCAGAATGAGAGATGATAATTTATGACTCACTCCAACCATTTTTTTTTCAACGAGGGTCATTTATGCTGACGGTAGGTACATCCTATCCTATTATATAATAATTATAATTATTAATTATATTATTATATTAATATTATAAACGCGAAAGTTTGTAAGGATGTATGTATGTATGTTTGTTACTCTTTCACGCAAAAACTACTTATCCGATTTGGATGAAACTTGGAATATATATTGTCCGTGACCTGGATTAACACATACGCTACTTTTTATCCCGGAAAATCAACGAGATCCAACGGGACGCGAACGAAGTTGCGGGCGGAAGCTAGTCTACAAATAATTTCATCGAAAGTCACACAAAGTTTTTCTCTTTGAATGTACAGTTATTGGACAAGGACGCGAGGACGCGGCTAGGCGGTACCGAGTGTATGCACGGTGACATCAGAGAGCAGGATTTTTTCCATCCCGTGCACTGGGATAAGCTGGAGAGACGGGAACTTGAAACTCCTTTCAAACCTCGTGTGGTATGAGCTTATTGATAGTTTTTTTTTAATTTGCAATTAATCTGGTTGTTAATAAAAACTAAACAATAATAGGGTCTTCCCCGTCCACTCGCCAAGTGGCGCTCAACTTTTTTTTTATACCGTGGTTACTATATTCCATTTTTAAAATCCCCTAAATACGAGTGTGCTGCAAGACATCAACAGTACTCAATAAACACTCTTTAGTATCTAATTCCTCTATAAAAACACCGTATTGGATTTTCAAATCAAATGTTCGTGTTATCTTAGGTGGCTAATTTGTTTAAATAAAAATATGCTTCATAATATTGAATTGATAGTTTGGTAAGATTTATCCTACAAGAGACTATTGTTTTTCTTGTAACAGAGGCATCCATTGGACACGCAATACTTCGACCGTGCGTTCACGGGCGAGAGGCCACGGCTCACAGCAGTCGAACCCCACATCCTACGCTCCATGGACCAGGAACCCTTCAGAGGATTCTCTTACACAAATCCCAACGCCACAGACCGATAATCTGAACCTTAAAACTATGAGGCGATGATCGAATTTCTCTTGCTCCAAGAGACGGGCGTTTCGGCCCCAAAGGTGATCGATGACGAGTAATATTGAACAGAATATATCCTAGCTGATAGGTTTTAGTGTTTGTTTGGATAAAAAATATTACAATTTTGTTTTTAAATTTTATTGTTGACACCGTGTAGATACACAATAAGTTGATTAGATGTTAATATACCTAAGTCTTATAGAATGCTTACAATATTGGAATAGAAACCTTTGATTATTAAAATGGTCCTAAACCTATCATATCAATATAACTAGATTGTAATAATACTGTGTCTGGTACACACATGTTTTGTAGAAGTAAATAGGTATTTGTATTGTAGTATTTGTTTCAATATAATGTAAATAATCATGATTGAAAGTCAAGATTATATAAATAAATCCCAGCGGGATATAAGTTAATTAATAGAACCTTAACCAAATGTTGTTCTTAGAAAATATCAAAGTATTTTACACACCATATAAGTAGGTAGGTACTTAACAATATTAGAACCACATTTTTTTCTTGATTAGATATTAATTTAGCGTCATTTTAAAGATTTGTTTTCAAAAATTGAAGCTGCAATATATATTTTAGTTTATGTAAGTACCTTATTATAAAAACTAAGCCCTGCTGGTCAAGTGAACGCTTTATCTTATAGTAGGTACCTAGATATAGTGCTTACCCAACCGTTTAATGAATCTCAGTAGCCCTGCATATCAGAATATGTTCAATCTTTCATATTATGACTCTGTAAATTGTTTGTTGAATAAATAAGGAAAAAATCTCTAATTTTTTTTACCTAACTCACTTTTATGCATAGGTAACATAATATATAAACCTAATATCACAAAAATTAATTGGAGCAATTGCTCAGCGGTAAGATATCGTTAAACAATATCTAAATAATCTTATCTATTTAAAGTTATAAGAATAATATGACTTATAATTAAAGCTAAAATCATTGGGACTAGTTCATTCTTTCATCATGTAAATCTAATTAACGTTTTTCTTTGAAATTATTTTTAAATGATATAGGTAAGTTTGGAACATGAGATACGTTTTTACTACTAAAATATCCAAAAATACCACCGACAAGGATTATATCAAATGCGGCTGGCTCGTATAAAGTACACAAGTTTTTGGTAACCAGTCTTCCTGTTATAAGAAAAATCACTCACCCAGGTTAAGTTAGGCGGTGCTTAGATCTCCCGTTGAGCTTCGGCATTATTTACAAAATACACGAACAAAACGGCTTTTTCGTTGTTTCACAACGCAAGCCTCGTTCGAATAGGATATTTATAATACAAAGTCCTCTTAGGAATAGTATCCCATATACAAGCCGGTTCAGTATGCTCAACTACTAGATGATATACAGCAGAATGCGTGGTTATGAATAAGAAGTGTCGCTCAAAATCTTCGAAAACGTCAACTGATATTACAATGAGATCTTGCGGCTCGAGTGGCTCCGATACGAAGTCGGTTATTCGAATGCGGCGTTTGAACATGTCTTTTCTAGAGGGCGCTCGAGGCATGAATATCTCGATCTGTAATAAAAAATTCTATAATAAGAAAAGCTATCGAAAAGCTTCAACTTAATCATAACATAACTTGTCAGAATGTACGTGTTCTATAAATTATCTCAGTACCTATTAAATTATAAATTCTGTGTTATTTTCTCCATCCTATGTAATGTTTGTGCGCCGCTAGGCGAAGCACAGAGGTTCATCTGTTGTTCACCATCTACCTATGTGTTATAACCTGTGTTTACAAATGAATAAATGAATTTGAATTTGAATTTCGTGAAGCATTAGAAACTATAGTCGATGGTATAGTAGGTGCCAAATAACACCGCAATACAGGTCATTCACCCACCTTCACCACGATGTCGCAAAATTCAATTTATGAATGGCTAATTCTGTCGCTTTCCATACAAACCTGTCGCTAAGACGGTATCGCTCGAATCTCGTAGTACTGTTGGTTTACCATACATAAATTGAATTTTGCGACATCGAGGTGAAGGTGGGTGAATGACCTGTATTGCGGTGTTATTTGGCACCTACTATAGTAGGAAAAATTCTTACTTTTCCATCAAGAAATCCTAGGAATAACAGTTCTCCGTGTTGCGTTACGCAAGATAAGTTGGGACATTCGAATTTGTAGTGAATATAATCGTTATGGCTTCTGATTCGAGTGATCCGGAAGTGGCAGTTACTGGGCACTGAAAAAAAGCTATGTTATTAACATTGAAATGATAAAAAAATGAAATGAAATGAAATCCATTTATTCAACCCATTTGGGTACAAACACAGATAAAACAGAGAGAAAAAAGTAAGCATTGTGAGTTGTTTTGTGTGGGGTAAATTAACTAACGACCAGTTATAAAACTAAACTACCCGCGACTACGTACGCGTGCGAAACTTTCCACCAAAATATCTGTCAACCAGCATAAGATTAACCTCGTAGCAAATGGCTGCTTTTGGTTTACAGAGTTTAAGCTGTATCTAAGAATCCACGTATTTGATTTCAATAAAATATAGCCTATGTTTCAATCCGGAAAAAGAGCTTTCGAATTGTATAAGTTTCGTTGAAATTGGTCCAGTAGTTAAGGCGTGATCCGCAAACAAACAAACAGATAAACAAACAAACTCGATTTTCGGAATCAGAATCGTTTGTTTACTAGATCTGCATATTTTGTTTATTCATATCTTTAATTTTAGTTTTTGGCTTTTTTACAGTTTTATAATAAAATAAAACTAAACTAAATACCTCCAATAACGAGACAGTATTTATGCACGATGTTAACTGTCACATTCTTTTCCAACGGCATTTGAAAATAGTATACTTCTTGGAAGTTCCGTTTGTCATAGCAGTGAGCTATCATCTGACCACATTGCGTCACCAGCAGTACTTCTGTGTTCAGTACATTCATTGCGAATATAACATTGTTTTGATGGCTGTAGAATCGGCCCATGGAACACGTTTCCCAACGTTGGTTGCTCCAAGTAAAACGCGTTAGTGCGCTGTTGCGCGAGTTTAGGACATAGCAGCAGTTGTTTTCTATCCTGTAATTTAAAAATACTTTTGTAATGTTTTGACTTTCTCCGCGTTTCAATTGATCCTATTGATTTTCCAGGGTAAAAAGTGGCCTGTGTGTCAATGCAGGTTACGAACTATACAGGTATTCCAAGTTTCATCCAAATCGGAATAGCAGTTGCAGCGTGATTGAAACACAATCATACAAACATGTAAACTTTGTAGTGTAAGGATCTTGGTTCAAATCTCTCTTCTTTTGTTCAGCGAGAACTTAGACAAACATACCTACTATAAACATACAACTGGAAGGCAAAATTTCATACTCATCCCTTTCGCTAGGCGAGAAGAGACACAGTTTTCAGGGAAAAAACTGAGCTCAAGAGATATTTTTCAACGTCGATTCCCATCACTGGGATGAGCTATAAGACCCTGGTATGTGGTACACACCCAGATCAATGTGTAGCTGTGGGCGAAGGCGATCATTCAACTATGGATGGTGATGTTACGGAGCTTAAGTCGTACTTAAGTATGTATAAACTTACACGTATTGCCCCACTTTACTAATTAGTTTTGCACTAGGATACATTTCTCCGTCCTCTGGTTCCATTACAGTTTGAACTGCAACCTCATAGCTATAGTCATATCTATTACTTTTGCCATACAAAAATAATTTTACATCAGTTTCATTGTTTCTGACAATTTGAGTTGTTCTAAGGATAAATGCGTCGCGTTCATTGAAGTCCACACCTGGAATTAGTAACTTTTTTTTTATACATCTAAGTAGACAAACAAGCGTACGGCCCGCCTGATGGGAAGCGGTCACCATAGCATATAAACGCCTGCAACACCAGAGGTGTCACATACACAACTTTATTAAAATGAATAAAGGAATGTTTTAACATTCTTATTTCATGCTTATTTCATGTTAAGTAGCCTAGCTGATAAATTAGAAGTGCAAACTAGAAGTCAAGAAAAATTTACATAAACATTTTCAACAGAAACTAAAACCTATCTTAGGTGAAAATAAAAGTATACAAGTATAAATAAAATTTCTTACATTCACTTATTACAAGATGTCTTTTGATTTTATGATTATACAAATCAATATACTTTACACCGTCAAAATCAACAACGATGATGCTATCTGAAAAATAATTTTAAAATGATATCCATCTTATGTATATTATTAGGTTAAACTATATTACCATTACATTCAACTTTATTTTATTTTAAACATACACATCTATGCAATCTAATATGTATAATCTCTGTACAAATCAAAGTGTAAAAATCAAGGTGCAGTTTGTGCAATTAAGCCATATTAATCCATGTGTCCAAGTGTCCATGAACAGTGACTAGTGACAGAAGAAATATTTCTTACCTCTATAAATGTTAATTTTCTTAATATTCTTTATCAAGTAGGACCTAACAAATGAAATTTTAAGGTCTAAATTCCACCGAAGTAAGTTTGCAAATAAATCTTTGAACGGCAGCCCACATGATTTAGTTTTGAATGTATCTTCTCCATGATATTGATCCAAAATAGTTTGCCATGTTAGGTTTGACTGAAATTGTGAGGAGGAAAGGTATACCTTCTGTAATACCCAGTACATGGTGGTAGACAGTAGTAGATGGTAAAGATGCTGGGCCTACTCCATCAAAAAGCTATGACCAAGCACTGCAGCATCCCGTGCACAAAATGTGACCGCCAATGCTGTTTAAATCATCTAGATAGGCCTGTTCTAAGGTTATGATGACAATATTTAGATGCCTTATGCAAGTTAAATGCGGAAACTAGACAAGCTACCTAAACCATGGAACCGACACATTGTATGAAAACCTACCTTATCACCATTTGCTAAGCCAAAAACTACAGATCTCCACCTTTTGCTCACTGGCAAACAATTAATTAGAGTGTCAACATCCAGCCTTTCGAAGATCAGGTAAAGTATTTCAAGAGGCAAGAGATCTATTGGAAATTCAAGAGATCTAGCAATATTGCTCTCACTTGCAGAACGAACTGTCATACCACCAGTGTTATTTTCCTGGGACTCACTGCCCCATACTGGAGGGTTTTTGAGGGCGTTACATTCCATTATATGAACCACAGATTACTAGTTATGGACATTTTAGTAGGGTCTAGTTTTAATCACACTAACAGAACAATAATCTAATTACACGAATCTTCTAGCTTCGTTTACTTTTGTTTATAATATTTTTTTTTGCTCCTCGGAGCAGGCTTTGTTTATAAATAAACGAAATCATTCTTCTTTTTTATGTCACAATCAATCAATGATTGGAGCAATAAAACAAATGGAGTGAAAACCTGGACTGCGGAAGAGCAACACCTTGAGTTGAACAACACGAGCAACACAGCAACTATGAATAACATGACACTGACTGACATGACCAACCAAATTAAAATAGTGTTCTGTGGACATGACACTAGTTAATACTGACATTACTGACAGATTTTTTTTTTAGGTTAGCACTATGTCAATGTGTGGACAAACAACTATATCAACAAAAGAAACACAGTAGAAAAATGCTCTTGAAAAGAAAGAAAGAAAGACAGTTTTTCAGTTAGAATTTCTTTCTTTTTTACATTTTTTTAGATACCACCTGTCCTGTTCACCAACATTACCAAATCTGGAGTACCTACTTACACCTGATAAAACAGAACAGAGTGAACTCTAGTTAACCTGGAATACTACAGCTATGGTATGTATTTAGTATGGTATTTGATAGATAAAGTAGGTATGTACCTATTAAATGAGTACAAACAAATATAGCTTACTTTTAGAATCTATTTTGGTTGAAGTTAGAATGTACTTAGGTACCTACCTATGTACTGAAAACCACAGAATTACTCACGGGCTGAAAAAGCTTTACAGCACTTTGTTAGGACTCAAAGCGCACCCCTCGGTTTAGGCATATATGTACCTATCCAACTGCAGGGTGAGATGAGGTTACAATATTCTGAGGGTGCAACAATAAAAAACAAGTTAGACAATTAGTTGTACAGAGAACCAAACTGGTTTAAAAAGAACCTGCTGCCTTACAGTAAAGCCCAACTTTAAACATTGTAAAGTTTGGCTGACATTTAGGAATATATCCAAATATCTAGAATATTTAGTTTTATAGTCTTTACACACTTAAATATTGATGCCTGTTCATCCATTGAGATTAACAATGGGACCACTATTATGCTCACTCTTACTTCTGTAATGTTTTAATAAATTGTGTATTCTGTTACTTAACTTCTGCATACAATCTGTTTTCTTAATGACCTAGGCTTTGCAAACTTGGTTATTCTCTGAATTGTCATTTGAATTACATATTGTCATTGTATTTTTACACATTCAATATTTTCAGGCTCGAAATGCTGAGAAAGCTATGTGAGTATTGAAACTTTATTCTTCTTATTAAAGTACTTTGATATAAAAGATCATTGACTTTAATAAACATTTTTGTATAAAGGTGAAAGATTAAGGTTCATCCGGTCTACAAGCATTCAAGGGATCCCTTTGTTTTCCAAATAACACTTATGAGGTGTTCTATGCCACCTGCATTTATGAAAGCCTCATCCACCAGACTGAGTATCACACATCCTGATCTTTTGTTCACCATCATCTTGGTCATCAACTGTAATCCTAAGGCATGGGTCTTGGGGGGGTCACAGATGATCATAGATGGCCAATATTTCATCTTCTGTTCATCAACATCGTCTGATGGAGAACAGACCCTTAATACTTTTTTTCAAGGCCTTTTTCTCATTGGCTTTAGTCAATACTGTGATGATGGCTAATCCAGAATAGACCACTATATCTCTTGGTGGGTATCAAACTCAGAACCTACGAAACCCTTGGCTATTTTTGACGCGTGTTTAGCATTGTGTTATACCAGCTTCATTACAAATAACAGGCCACACACATGTATTTGTCGTTATACTGGTTACCTACCTTAACTGCATGCCGATAGTGGATGGATGTCACTGTACTCAGCTAAGTGTGGAGCTGTTAGGCCAGTCAGTAAGAATTAATAATGTTTAGGACAACGCTGGCTCGATGGCGAGCAGCACAAGTCCAGGAAACAGGCGGACAGAGAGAGCGCCGCCCCTTCATTGCTGCGGAATGCAGCGAGCTGCCGAAAGCTGAGAAATGGAGGCTGGAGATCGTCAGGGAAATCGCTAAGAAGGTCGCACAGATACAAAATGGTAAGGTTCTTTATAAATCTATTCTGAAGGAAACGAACGCGCTGAGATGCAACTGGTCAGTCAAGAAAATACCACTAGCGGTAATTCAGAGATGCAACTTGTCAGCCACGAAATTACCACTAAGGCCGGGTTCCCACTACGCCGGACCGGCAAAGCTGCCGGGCCGGTAGAACTGCCGGAAGGGCTAGTGGCTGTACAATTTATATAGAGCTATTCACATTATGCCGGATCCGGCATTATGCCGGTCCGGCGTAGTGGGATCCGGCATCGAAATGATTAAACGCGCTGAATGTTGCGCTATGTTTTTTTTTATATAACTACGCGATGGAATAAGCCGATAAATGGATTACTTGATGTTATGTGGTGCATTGCGTGCTCACTGAGCACCTCCACTTAGGGACGTGGCCTGTGGTCCATTGCACTGCGTCCGTTACTCTGTAAATAGAGTCCTTTTCATGAAAGAAGTCCCGCGGAAATTTCCGGAACTAAATTTTAAAACTAAATTTTAAATTAGTTGTCAGGTGCTGTTAATGTGTGTTCGGATGCTAGTGCGTTTTTATTTCGTTTCTGTGATCAAAGTCTTGTTTTCAATGCCTAAAGTTGTTAAAAGTGCTGCCCGAGAAATAATACTTAAGTCGACTACAGCGCCGCGTCTGCGGGACTTCTTTCATGGAAAGGACTCTAGTTATTTAATTAGTAGTTTAGTTGATCAGATAAACTTGCCACTAGCCACCATGGAAGCAATTCCACGATACCTTTTTTAAAACAGCAATCGTTATAATGTAGGTAGATGCAATGATGATTTAGTCTAGCTGCATTCAAAATCAACCGTATTTTAATCACGTTGATGCACAGTTGAATGTTTTAAAATGATTCTTGTGATGAAGTAGGTTGTGTGTGATTCAAAGGAGTAGGTAAAGAACATAGCTTTGCGTAAAATATTTATTTGAATTCTTTTGTTACTAACTCAGGTGGGCTATGGTATTTGAAATTAGTTTTGATATTTTTTACAAAATGATATAAATTATTTGTTTAAAAATTCACGTGATTCACACCAAACCATGCAAGAAGATCAATCAGAAACCGTGAATCCCAGCGTTAAATCTCAAGAAATGGCTTCACCTAAATCCATTGCAAGTCCAAACCGGACCCCCGATCTTCCTGCTAAAGGGCAATCTCCACTGCGTCGTCTAAGTCCCACAAGGACTTCAGACAGATTATCCATATCCATGAAAAGTGCAGGGAGTGTTGTTAAATCTCCTGCCACTCAAAATCCCACCAACAATGCGCAGCTTTCTGATGACTTAAATAATAATGTCAGTGCAGCAGTATCAAGTTTAGAACCGAGAAGTCTCAACCTCAGCGATCATATAAACGAACTAACAGAAACAGTCAATAAACTTTCAAGAGACATAGCTAATCCTCTTAATCCAGTACCAGATACCAACATCGATAAAATAGCTAACATGAGCAAAGTTCTGACGGACGAAGCAAGCGCATTAAGAAAATCTATAAGATGCTTGTCGGAAGATATAGTCAAGACAAAGCAACAATTACTTTGCCCTTCCGGACCTCCAAAAGAGGATGTGAACTTTCCGTACCATCTTTTCTTGATCGAATTAATAGTAAACAAAATCCACATGAAATGCGACTGTTTCGATATAGATTTCAACAATCTAGTTATCACAGCAACGTTCTTAGGAAAACAACCTATTGCATTATACGATTCATCTTACGGTAAACTTGAGAACATGAACAAAATAAACGTGGGAAAATCAATACTGTTCGCTATGACTTACGACAAGATATGCAGCATTACTGACTTTGAAATCGTCGTGGAACTGACGAAGCAACCGCCTTGCTCAACTTGCGTCCAGAGAATAGGCGAGACGCATATGGATTACACAAATGAGTTTATCAAGCTGAGGGAGGAACTATGCCAGAAATGGATGTGTGAACAACCCCGCGACAACATACTATGTACTACCTCAACCCCGCTCTCTAAAAACATGTATTACGTAACATGTGGCGATGTCAACCACAAGGACTCGATTGGGGTCATTGAAATTTCGACCAGAATGTCTTTTCTCGGAAAAGAAATTACTACTGCATTTTCTGGACCAACTCAACCACAGTGCACGTCGGTTTTTTCCAAAGGAGACCGCGGCATGACGATGTACTCTTGTCAAAATGTCGAAATGGACGACCAGGGTAAAGTCTTGCTAGATGAAGAAGTTTTCAATAAAAAACCATCGCCACCGTGCCAAAGCTTACCCATGTCTGAGATGTCGGTTGTATCTCCAAAGAAATTGTACGAGCCTAACTACTACAATAGCAATAAATGTTATAACGGTATGTAATTTGCATTATTATTCAACATATTTCTAGCTGTAATTAGGTACGTAACAGCTCTTATTTTGTATCTATTCTTCTTTCAGATGACTTGCCTAAATACGACGAAATACTCACCAAAATGAATGCTAACGAACTAAAAATAAAAGTGCCGAAAAGCACTAGAATAGAAAGAATGGGGAAATATGATAAGATCCAGGAATTATGCATTTGTGAAAGCACTCCTTACAATACCGGGGAGCAACTACAGTTCGAACTACCGCGCGATCTTTGCGGTCCCGACAAATCACATCGCACTCACATATCAAACTTGCAGTACACGTACAATGGCTGCGACAAATCTTACGAACCGAAAAACAGAAAAGTCATCAGCGTGACCCCGACTAACTGCCCTGTACCAGTAACAATGGAGAAAGTACTTCATCCACAGAAAGACGTGTTCATACTAAAAATAGGAAAGAAGCTAGAAACGCGAGATAAAAAAACGGAGTTGGAAATTGAACTGAGTACTCCTAAAGCACCAGATAAAAATGAAAATGTGAACAGTCTCGCCCAACAGTGCAGCAGTGATAAACTAAAGGTGACGAAAAAAAGTTCGAAGACGGGAAAGAAGAAAGGGAAAGACAAAGATAAGAAAGGTGGAAAGGGAAAGAAGGGAGCGAAAGCAAAGGCCAAAAAGAAGTAACAGTTGAAAATTGAAACCATTAAATCAGTCTTACGAATAGTGTAAAGCGTCTTTTATTTTGTCTTCCATAGATAAGTATATTTTCAATTGAAAATAATAACGTAGAACAAGATAAAAGATTAATAGACCCCGACTGTACCCACTTCCAATTCTTGGTCGAAATCCTTCAGACCCTTAGGTTCCTAGATCTACATCCTAGATCCTACAATTGAACTCCGAGTGATTTTTTTTCATAGAAATGTCCTTGTGGTGACAGGTTTCGAACCCACAAACATATCATTGTAAGGCCAGAAAGTGGAGAAGCTACCCGACCACTGGTGCCCAAACTATTCTTATAAATTACGGCTGAATTACGCTAATTAAGGGTTTTCGAAGGACTTGAGCGAGTCCATGACACTTCCTCTTTGTTAAGTTTTCCAAGACTTTCTTATAAAAGTGGGATCTAAAACGGGAGAGCTGAGCTTCCATACCACCTGTCTACTAACTTTTCTTCTGATTTCCAGCTGGTCTCGGCGAGTTTCGCATCAGAGATCTAAACGATGAGATCAACAAGCTGATGCGCGAGAAGCGACATTGGGAGGTTCAAATAAAGTCTCTGGGCGGACCCGATCATGCCCGTGTGGGCCCGAGGATGCTCGATCAGGACGGGAAGGAAGTTCCGGGGAATCGAGGGTACAAGTATTTTGGAGCGGCTAAGGATTTACCCGGTAAGATTGAAAAAAAAAATCATATTTCATTATTTATAAAATGGTGGAACTTTGATGATGCCCAGCATTATTAAGACTCCCGTTTGTCGAATGCTAAAGATTTAATATGTAGGAACCTACCAAATTGCTAACTAATACCATCAGTGATGCATTGATTTCTACCAACAAAGTTTCGATGAAACTTGGAATATATATTGTCCGTGACCTGCGGGCCTAAGATGCGCACCGCGAGATATTTGTCATGTCGTTCTGTCAAAATGTAAGCCTTTTGTACCAGTTTAGGAACTATTGCATTATCTGTGGTACCTAATGGTGTCGACAAAAGGCGCCATAATGTACACTTTTGACACTTCTTAGTCGTCATACCTCTCTGAGAACGAGATAATAGTCATGCAGAAATGTCAAAAGTTGAAGATTCAAAGGCGCGGTTTCTCGACAACATTACCACAGATAATGCAATAGTTCCTAAACTGGTGCAAAATGCTTACATTTTGACAGAACGACATGACCAATATCTCGCGTGCGCATCCTAGGCCTGCTAGATTAACACGTAGGCTACTTTTTATCTCGGAAAATAAACGGGATCCAACGGGACGCGAACGAAGTCGCGCGCGGAGGCTAGTAGGTAAATAAATAGGTCAGAGCTTTAACATAAATGATAAATGTACAGGTGTTCGTGAACTATTCGAGCAGGAACCGCCGCCGCCGCCGCGTCGCACTCGCGCTGACCTCATGAGGGACGTCGACGCAGACTACTACGGGTACAGAGACGATGACGACGGCATTCTACTGCCTTTGGAGAAGGACGCTGAGAAAGATGGTCTGTCACATGGCATTTTCAGTAATGCACTTTAATAGGCAAAACATCAGTGTCATTTTCATGTGAAAATTATGTGTTTTGCAGCAATCGTGCGGGCCGTTGAAGAATGGAAAAATAATAAGGAGCTGAACAAAGACCAAGAAGTACCCGAGGAAGAGAACATTTATCCAGAAGATGTGAGTTTATCATTTGGGATTTTATTCAGAAGATACGTTACTAAAAATTTTAAACTTAAGATCAGTGACATAGCTCTCGGAATAAGTTGAAGTGGCAATAGGCAGGCCATTATCTCGCAGAACTGGCAGCAGAGACAGAGGTTGTCTAAAGGTGACCACGAATCGGGAGGTGCTGGCGAACAAGGATGTAATAACGATATCGTTGATCTAGAGAAGGCCCAAGATGTTTTTTGAGTTCTTAGGGGGCCCAGTGGTGTACTTCTGCAAGCTGATATGATAATGATAGAAGTCTAGAATAAGTTGTAGTCTCTTAGGCCTTTACATCTATTGAAGATGATTATACAGTGTCAGGAGGCAACCTATGCCTACACTTAACGGGACACCAGTGTCTGGGACAATGTTTAGATGGAGTAAGCTTGCACCTATAAGATGGTATAAGTTGTAGTAGTAATGTAGTTTGACAGTTTGGTAACGAAAAATGTATTTCAGCCTGAGGACAAGAGAACGGCGGATGATGACGATCCTATAATCTCGACATCGACGTCACTGGTCGCGGTGCCTTCACAGAAAGATATCGAAGAGGCACTCTTGAGACGAAAGAAACAAGAGTTGTTGGAGAAATATGGCTGTTTGGATGTTAAGATGGAAAGCTGACCTTACTCATGAAGAGTAAAGAGTATGACCTTTGTTAGTGTAAGATAAAGTTAATAAAGTAAGATTTTCTGAATTCTGTGGTTTTATTGTACGTACACTTAACGTTAGTATTTGATGAGAAAATACAATTTTTCAATAAAGTCCTTCTCCCATTACGATACGCACAGGCGATTCAAGTATCCTGCAAGTCTCGGAGACCAGAGTGCCTAGTACGAGTTTCGGTGTATAAATCTGGTGTGAAACGTCTGACGCCCAGCACACCAGTGTGCGCTGATTTGTATGGAGACACTGAACGGATTCTTTGAGAAGCTCGACATGCGAGTATGGGCTTGGTGTAGACCAAGCCCTCTTATTTAATTTTATCTTATTTTCCAAAAAAAGATGTATGAATTAGGTACCAGGAAAAAAATTCTGTGCCTGCCAGTTACTCTCAGAAACTTACTAACCTAGAGGTGATATTCGGAAGCAAACGATCATAATGCCGTTGAAATTATTTATTTTCGAACAATAAGTATTTTGGGTCATAATACTAATTTCTAAGCAAAATATACAGAGTACTCTGAAGTAATTAATATACATCTAAAGATCACTGGTTTTAAACATAGAGCTACGTATTCAATACTAAATCAAGGAAATAATAGAAGACCTTAATAAAACGAGCTACAAAAATAAAAAAATAACTTGGAGTAAGTACAATCATTTCTTGTGCTATTTTAACTACATCATAAGGACGAGTACACAGGTGTAAGTGCATATTATAATCTTTCTTTATTATACTATGGCTAGAAATAAAAGCAGGCTACAAGAAGTAACCCCAAATGTGGATGTTATTGCATTTTTTTTTACAATTCCTATTAATCTAATTTCACATCATATAAAAACTGTTAAGAACTTCGTTCTTATGAATAGAATTTGTACACTCAAATAAGTTATTGAAACTAAATGTGATACCTAAGTTCGTTATTTTTCTTTATCCAAGAACGATTCTTGACAACTTTGTAGCCTCTTAGCACACTTCGAAATCAATAATGTTGTAGATTCTGTTGTTGCGTTTTTCTAAACTAACCTAATTTGACAGTTCTAAAAATGTTGCCGTCCCTTTCTCATAAATTGAAACGACCAAACTGCTATAATTTTAGCGCTGTCTTAGATAGATAGATAGAAGATGAAAATACTTTATTGCACACCACAACTAAAAACTAAACATACAGGAAACATAACAACTGAAGTCATTAACATACAATGGGCGGTCTTTTCGCTAAACAGCGATCTCTACCAGACAACTTTGAATGGAAAGGATTGTCTGAGGTCAGTTTAGGAAACTAACAGCAGAATCAACACGAATATCTTAGTAACTTGTTCTGCCATTCTGTCTCTTGATTTCAATCACTTTCTATGTTATATATGCGTCTGCATTCATTCATACTTCAAAAATCAATTTGCTACCTATGTTCCGTAAGTAAGCTGTACCAAATAAAACTTAAAATATATGTACTAACATCTAATTAAATTAGGAATGTACAAACTTAACATTATCATAAGCTCTTAAATATAAGTAAATAAACTTTCGAACTACTTATTCATAAGCATAGCTTTAATTTTAACTTTTTAAGTTTGCTACACTGGTATTATGAAAGCCAAATTTATTTTAGGTTAAATAGTTTGTACAGCGGTGTCTGTCACCCGACGATTTACGTAGTAAAGCTTCGGTTTCGCGATCGTAACGCACAACGCTGTGGTATGCGACATGCGGCGTCGCAGTCTGCGTCAGCGGCGAAGAGCAAACGCGGTACGCTGCGCTGCCTTGAGCCGCATACCGCAACGTTGTGCGTTACGATCGCGAGGCTAGAGAAAGACAGAGCTCTACTGCTAAACATTCGATTCAAACGTTTTTTTCTACTCCGAAATCGTAAATTTATCGCACTGTATCGACATTCAAATATTGCACAATTTATAGATCTCGTTTTCCTTGATTCTCTTCTACATTTTTATAAATATTTTATACACTCTTCTTACTATACCAAATTCAGAGCATTATAAAGAAGAAAGTTACTAATATTACATAAGTCATGTGATTTTTAGTACGTAATTTATTATTATATCTAAATACCTAATCCATTTGCAAAAACCGTATTGAATCTATTTCTAAGTGCACAACTGTGTACTTACGATACCCATAAACCGTTTGAAAAGTGCCGATTTTTTTTCTAAATCTTATTTTTGATCGAATCATTATAATTTAATTCTGTTTACAAAAGTCACCTTTTAAGTTCTATGTACCTGGATTGTAGATATTGTACCATATAAGCTGTTCATTAATGAATACTGCATCATCTATCATCACACACGTCATCACACGTGCTTCATAATAGTAGGTACACCTGTATTTTAGTTTACGTTGTGAACTTTACGAAAATTGTTTTTAACCATGACTATTTAAGTTCGAGTATGTATTTTATGAAAAAACAAATAAGTATCACGACTGTATAGCTCCCATACACGGTAGACACCCTCCCTTTAACTAATAAAAACTAATCAGGGGTAATCGGAGCCAAGTCCAAACATGTATCATCTTTTGGTACACTTAAGTACCTACTCATAAGGACTTTGAGGATGCCTTATAGGGTTAGTTAGTACGTATTAAGTGTACCAAGTGAATAATAGATGCTTTCTTTAAGCGAATAACAGGATTACAGTGGACACAACGAATGTTTCTGGCTCTGAAGTTGTTACACTATCTCACTCAAATTCCTTACGATCGAAATGACGAGGCTATAATGTAATTCGCGACAGGTTTGCAACTAGCGTAAATTGTAAAATCAAATCTGTCGAATCAACAACATTTGTAACAGTAATCGGTGAGCGACAACAGCTGTATAGAAAAAAACTAAAACAGTACGTCACTGAAAATATTCGCTTGCGATAGGCAAGAGTCGCTTACGTTTACCGATATACCATTTTCTTTGACTAATCATTTCTTACCAATTGTATTATAAGTATGTATTTACAAAAAATGTATATAAGTATTCTATCAGCAGCAACCTAGTTCCCATAGTACAAGCTCTGCTTAGTTTGGGACTAGAGGGCGCTGTGTGTAATGTCCAAGGATATAAATTTATTTATTGTTTAAAATAGACGCGAATTTGCAAAACCTACTTTCAGAACCGCAAAGATACGTTGATGACTGTACCTACTGGAAGATATACAACAATAAAATGGCACATTTGAAGTTATTGGAAGAGGTTCTGTTGTTTCACGTCACTCTCGAAATCAGTCCAAGCGTTGTTCAGCTCCATGAATATCATCTTAGCAATGTTCTCGTTCGGTGTTCCCATTTGCTATAAAATTAAAATAATTTCGTCAGGTAGTTGTTACGCTGGGTTTCATAATTTCAGAGCCCTTAGTCTGAGTTTTGTTATGTTGATTTGCGACAAGCGAGAATCGAGAAACTAGCAGTTTTTGTATGAAGAAAAATAGTTGGCTAATCTCCCGCTAGAGGCGCTTATCGGATTTTCATACAAAATATCTCGCAAGTCGCTTCTCGATCAACAAAACAAACTTAGACTACGGGCGCGGAATCACGAGCGTAGCGAGTGATTTAAGTGTTGGAATCCTGAACGGCGCGAGTGGTTCATGGCCCTCGGTAATAAATCCGTTTTATTCAAGAGTTGCATACTATACTTTGTACCATGACGACGAGAAAAAGAAAGATTGCAGGTTGTATAGCCAATGCTATACAACCTCCTTGAAAAACAATAATTAGATGGAGGTCAAATATATTAGTGTGTTCTAAATTCAAACACCAAAACAGTGAGTAAAAGTGCCTTTTATTCACTGTTTTCAGTGAATAAAATAACCTTTTTAGAGGAGGAATGGTATAAGGTATATTTACATAAGTAAGCTTTTATCTGTTAGGTTAATTTTACTTTATATCCGCCGGGGTCACCATTCAAGAAATCTGTGTTTCAAAAATCTGAAACTATCGTTATGATCGCATTCATAACATAAGTATGTATTTTTGAGTTAGGTACCTTGTCGGGGTGCACAGCAAGACACGCCTTCCGATAGTTCCGTTTAACATCAGCCGGGGTCACCAGTTGGGACATATCACAGCGGTTCCAGCGACAATCCTCCCACACTACCGTGTGAAGAGAACAGAGTAAGGCGCGAATGTTATCTTTCTTTCCTTCCACCTGTAATAACAATTAAAGTGTAAGGATTGAAATCGCCATACGCGGCATTACGTGGTAGACTACCTTTCAGATTCAGAAACAGCGCTTAAGTTTGTGAAATGAACTCACTGAGATTAATTCACGCAGAATCGAACTCACTGAAGCATTGACGCTATTTCATATTAACTCTTGTCTACTTTTTATTTTACAATTTTCGGTGGCGGCAGCACTGAATTACCACTCTGGTAGTTGGCAATACTTCTTTTTCATTTATTTCTCTTACCCAGTCTAATATCTTAAGTTTCTCCGGGTCCATTTCCTTGACCATTTCCTCTTTTCTCATAGCGTTCATAGTTTTAGGTCCCATTTCGCGCTTGCTCGCGAACTGGTAGCCCTGACTGCCGAGTAGATCGCCGAACACATCGCCTGGCTTCTTTGGCTTGTCGTCCGCTGGCGTTTTAGCTGGCTCAAAGTGAGATCGACTGGGGAAAGATTTGCGAGGTTAATTTTTTTATAACTTATTGCTACGGATATGGCTAGTAATGTAGTAGTTATGATATTACTAGCCATATCCGTAACTCCATGTTTGCTAAACTTTGATTTATTATGATTTGTTTGAGCTTTTGGTCGCTTGGCTTGAAATCGAAACCATTCTAAAGTCACCGTTTGTCTTTGTACTTGAAAACCATAAATAATGTACCTGCATCTCCATAAAGGGTTTGTGGTGAACACTATACTATTTATTTATTTTATAAAATAAATACATATACTTTCACCTACCTACTTAATTTGAAATAAAATATAAATAAGTACGTACACACACATATTACACATACTCTAACATAAATCAATCATTTCTTGTCTTTTGATTATTGTTGTTGAGCGCCCGCTCGCCGAGGTAGGTAATATGGAAACGAGCAGTATTGTATAGTTCAATACTAACTGTTACTTACTCTGTGTAAGACGTGACCGGCGTGCAGTAGCGCTCACTCATTCCGTTCGTCCCGTTCGTTCGTTACGAAAAGTTGGAATTTGTCGTGAAATTATTTACATAAGCTTGAAATCTATGCTGTTTACTTCTGTGCTAAATTGTTTAAACTCTATTTCTATTGCTGAACTGTTACTGTGCTTATCAAAACATTTCCTACTCGTTTACTCCTTCAAAACTCATGTGGTGTTGTGACTTTCATTAAACTCATTCTTACAAAGATTTGGTGAGTTTTCTGTGCCTATTACCCATAGGTTCAAATTTACGTTCAAAGGTTAAAATATGGATCTCTAAATTAGATGAAGAGTTAAGGCGAAGGGTAAAGTGAGACAACCTTCTCGCTCGCACATTTCTACATTTTTGAAGATATAATATAACTAAATGTAATTATGTGAAATTGCAGAGCTTCAGGGTCGAGAGAATAACAATGCAAAGGTTCAGTAAAAATATCACATTGATCAAAACAAGTTTTCCGACCAAAAAACTTGTACCAATGCGATATAACTTTTGAATGAAAGTCTTTGTAAGTTGATTTAAGAAGGTTCAAAATAACTTTTTCTCAAACGTGCTAAGTTGCTTATGTAGATAGAATTCATTAATTTTTACCTATAATCAGGTTGGTGTGCCGGCGACCGGGCTGGAGTGTGCGGTTGATGAGCTGGCGTATGGGCAGGTGACGCTCGTGGAGTCCCTATAGGCGTGGACCCTAGACCCCCAGGAGGCCCCATAACCCCGGCTCCTAGAGACCCCGGTGGGATAGCCCCGGGAGGTCCCATACTCCCCAGGGACCCTGGCATAGTTCCAGAACCCATAGATGGCGTGGTAGCGGTCATGTTAGCGCCGAGAAGGCCGAGATCCGCGAATGGATCTTTCTTGGTGTTTTGCATTTGCTCTAGCGGTACACTTTGGGATCGACCTGTGACACAAACATTACATGTTACACACACCCGAGCCGAGATGATTAGGGCTACTCTTGACCACCGCAGTTCCAAATTGGATCCGGATTTTGACAGATTTCGAGTCATTTTGTACTGAAAAATGACACGACTTCTGTAAAAATATGTATCCAGATTGGAACTGTGTTCGAGAGTAACCCACCAGATTACTTGCTCATTTTATATCCTTTTAACAATAAAATAATTTTATTCTAATTGGACGCAATAAACTTAAATCCGTCAGCTCTGTTCGAAGTACGTAGTTGGTCTTACCTTTAAAATTTGGTTGCAAATAACTGACATCTATTTTCAGCTCGTTTTTTTTACTTTTCAGTGATTTTATTCAATAGAATGTTTGAATTGGTTTTAAAAGCTGGAGTTTTGAAAAATCTCTAAAATCCAAATTCTACACAAAGCAAATCCCACTTGTTACCCGACTATCTGGAGCAAAAGATGGGTTATGATTTTTATAAGTAAATCTTACCATCATCTATAATCTGTTGCGGCGCCAACAGCGGTTCTTGCTTCGGCAACGGATCGTTCAGTCCAAACGGATCAAAGTTAAGTGGATCGCTGGAGTTCACGTTGCGTTTGTCCGTATCGGATGTTGGCGGGGCGGGAAGGTCGCCGAATATAGGCTCTGATGGGAATGGCTGTTGAACGAACACTAAAATATACTCGGAATAAGAAGATTCGTATTGATATTTTCATTACTGTGGTGTACCTTCTGTCCTTATTCTTTTATGTAACCTAGGCTAGTTGGTAACTAGCACTAGGTAGCTAGCATAACTCGGTTTAAGACATTTATTTCCTCAAAAGATTTACAAAAATCACTTAGAGAGAAAATACAAGTTATAACTAAAAAATTATTACGTCGATTAGCGTAGACATAAGGTAGGTAGTTGAGAAGGCAAGTGTTAGGCAACGCGACAGTGCAAGCGCACGATGAATAGGATTGTTGGTACCTACCCTCAAAAATGTATTATACTACAAGTTGTGACAGAGACTAGGGATGGGGTAAGAAGTTAAAATTATGTTAAAGTTTAGTTAAAAAACGCAGGATCCTTCAAGATATGGTACTTTAGCAGCTTTTTGAAGGTATAAAGTGATTTTGCATTTTTAATACTATGTGGAAGTTTGTTGTAGTGTTGTGCACCATCAAACATGATAGTTCTCTTTCCATAGTTAGTTCTAGGGGTTTTTAGACAGATGTTACCTGCCTGTCGAGTTATGCTATAACTAAATGTAACTGCAAATTTTCAATTAAACACAGTAGTTGTTGTTAATGATATAACCCAGTGTCAAAGTCTTTGTTCATCATTTTGGAAAGATCCCTTGCCATCTCAACAAGCAGATAAATAAATTAATAAATAAATACTCATGGACATGTTACACAACGCCCTCTAGTCCCAAACTATGCAGATGACGTACCTGTTGAGCGATTTGACCTCACTACCTCACTACGTCCACCGAAGACGTGCACTGTGTGTGTTTATTATGATTTCCATATAATTTCCAGGTTGTCTGGAAGAGATCGCTGTATAGCGATAAGGCCGCCCATTGTACAATAACTTTAACTTTGTTTTTTTATTTTTTCTTGTAATCCCTAGGTTAAGGTGTGCAATAAAGTATTTTCTATCTATCTATCTATCTAATTTCAAGAAAATGGTACCACGCGCTAACGTAGTAATAAGGCTTTTCGGTTACAGAAATGTAACCAACCGGTATAAAAACAAAACGAGATGGCACTAGTTTAAAAAGTGATTAATTCACTGACAGAAGTTGAGGCGATTTTTAAGTAAATCCCTTAAAGTTGACATACATTTAACAATAATCAAAGTTTTGGTTGGAGTTTGAGATTTCAACTCAGAATATGCATAATAATATACCTTAGCATTATCCCCGGCAGCACCACCCAGGAAATCCCCAAACGACTCCGCGGGTTTCTCCATCATCCCGAAGAAGTCGAACGAATCATTGCTCTTCAATTTTTTCTCAGTCTTCGTCTCAGTGAACTCCGGGGCATGACCCCCCGGTTGTGGGGTCAGGTTGAGGAAGTCAGCAGTTGTGGGAGCCGTGGGGTTAGAAGATGGGGGTTGTGGTCTCGGCGGTGGGGGTCTGGAAGGGTGAGTGGATGCCCGAGGGGGTCTTTCTGGCTCTTTTTGTTGGTAATCTGCTGTCACTGTAGGGATATAAAACAATTTCACGAGCGAATAACGTAAAATAGAGTTCTATTGAGCTAATAGTATGAGAATTTTAATAAAAAAAAGTTGATGGATGTGTTATCCCAAGGGAGACTCAAGGGGATCACTATTTGACTGCTGGTTTGAGAAAAACGCGGATCATCGATGAAAAACATAAGAATGCAGAATGTAGCATCAAAATGACATGGTCAACAATGTCAACATGCAGAAAACGATAAGAAAAAACACGATGTTACATGCAAAACACACTTCAATCAATAGTATAATGAGTTATGAAGTTGTGAAATGTAACTGATTTTGATTTTTCTGCTATGGTTAGAAAAAAGAACTGAAATCCAAACAAAGAAGAGTGCTATTTATATTATATATTCTGCACACTACTATAACCTACTTGATTTTGGAGCTGGTGTCGGATTCTTTAGTAGGTTGGCTGTGCAATAAAATATAGATTACACAAATACCTAAAACAGAAGTTCAACTACAATATGACATAGTTCTTCCATATCAATTCCCTCATTCATAAATATAATATAAAAAAAAATATATGCTGGAGTGGATTTCAATATGGGTCTTTTTCTTTCTTTTATAGTGACTTCACTTTGGTTCCACCCTTTCACGATTTGAAACCACCTGCTATAACCTACTAAACTGCATAAAGCACAATTCTTTTATAATATTCATAGTTCTTTTATATCTATGCCAGTTCGACATGTCCATGATAGAAAATAGAAGCACTTACCAAAGTTATCAATAGTCTCGTCTCTCTCCAACGTCGTGGTGAACAGGACGTCAGGGGTACGAATAGCAAAGGAATGATCTTCGTCCCAAGGGTCGCTCCCTGGCTTACGCCGCTCGCCGTTTTGGACCACGAGGCTTATTACTGCAGACGTGTTTGCTGAGAAGTGATCGTTTACTGGCGTGTTCTCGTCTATGCCATCGATTTCTGATCTGTAGCAATTATTTTATGAATCTATCTACAATTTATAACCTCAGTTGAGCTGAAGGCCTGATGGGCTGTGACATTTATGCAAGGTTTTCACAATGCCAGTGACTGGATCCAGTTATCTTGGTTTCCGACCCAGTCACTGCCAAAACGACACAAAACTATTGTTTACATGCACCCAGTAACAAGTAGGCGCTGGACTGGGTTACTGTACTGCCATGTTACTGACACCGAATAAACCTACCTTAAAACTGTAGAAATATTTGTATCAATAACAATGCTATTAGTTTTTTTAATTATACTAAGTAGTTACATATCGTAATGTGCCGATTGTGTTGTCAAAATTTGACAGCACTAAAATGTTGCCATCTTATTCTCATGAAAACGACAGACACGGCTATAATTTTAGCGCTATTAGATTAGTTTAGAAAAATGCAACAACAGAATCAATACTATTGTGTAGGTAAATGTTGCAGGTAGATCAGACAGCCCGTATATTCAGGAGATGTCTCACTGCACTCTGCACTTATGCTAGTATGCAGAATTTGCAGATATAATGGCAACACTGAATATGCAAATAGCTACGTCACTCAATATAATTTTAAGCAAAATAATTACGCACCTGGTAAATTTAACAGCATGTTGTGTATGCGACAGAGCGCCAGTATGCAGATGTAATTGCAACACTGGTACTGCATGCACCCTGCCTAGTTGTTGTCTCGCGTGGAATATGCAAATAGCCACGTCGCCAGCTACTGTTGTGTCTAATGGGAGAGTCACCTGAAATATAAGCATACCTATTACCTACAGGCGTAATATAACTATCAAAATTTTTTGGGTAACTCCCATTTGTTCTATAGAACTGTTAAAACTTTTTTATCCCTAATATCTGGTAACTTCCATTTGGTAGGACTATGGAAACGAAAACTAGCAATAACGGGCTAGTTTCAATAGTCCTACCATGGAACTACAGGGATAAAAAAGTTTTACGTAATAGTCGTATAGTTGTTCTATAGAACAAATGGGAGTTACCGGATAATACAACTGTCAAAAATTTTTTACACGAGTCCGGATCTTGAGCAGTAAATACGAATACGGTCCTTATATTAGTTTTTACTGCTCAAAATCCGGATTTAAGCGTAAATGTTTTGACAGTTCTGTATGAACTCTCTACTTAAATCTATGCTTGAGTAACGCGTTCTTTATCAGATACAAGCCTATGTTCTTCTTAAAACTTAAGGGGTTATAATAGTACCAATTATACAACTAAACGATCGAACAAGCCGATACGATTTTTCATAAAAAATTATGAAGCAGCAGATTTAAAAGATATTAAATCAGCTGCTCTGTACTTGCCCATATAAAACTGTATAAAACTAAGTAATTGAATCAAAGTATACTTAGGTATGAATTATTCTGCATGAAATCTATATTTTTGTTAAACCAATTATTACCAACATACTTGATAAGATGAAGGTGGAGTACCTAAATCCAGTGAAATTGTGTTGTATAATACGTACCTTGCCCTCAGCAATACTGTAAACATGCAATCTATCGTAGTCTTGGAGTGTGGACAACAGTTGCCTGTCTTCGTTGTAGATTTCAATATATGGTCGGCAGCCATCCCTGAAACACAGATCACAGATAACATAAGATCACTATAAACCTTACTTGGTTTCTATATGTATACAAAACGCAGTAAAAAGTCATATTAGTTGAACCTCGCCCGTCGAAGTTTCCTCCATTTTGTATTGCACCGAAAATGCGATACAAAATGGCGTCTTCGAAATTTTGTATCGTTTATGTTAGAAAACTAATTATAGGAGTACACTACATAGTATTTTACCTGGCTTTAGTAAATAGTGGTACCGGTTGAATCGTCAGTGAAACTAACGATACAGGCCTAAAGTGCGGGAATATTGGTTCAGGTCTGAAACAAATCAGATTTATCAATAACGCTTTCCAACGGTATTTTAAGTTGCTTTAAGATATCTAAAGGTCATATGAATCGATCGACGCGGATCTATCATCGATTGACGGTAATCCATACCGTCGACTAATCATCGATAAACGGTCGATCCATCGTCGATTGATCGATATTTCGGCTCAAGTTACCTCATCAACCGACCATCGATGATCGATTAGTGTGGTACCTAACTTATTAAGAGTAAGAAAACTCACCTAATAATATTGCTAAGATAGTACAGATATCTGAGTTGACTAGGAGGTATGTTAATGGGCGACCGTTTTACTGCAAAAATCTGCAACGCGTCTTCGGGTACGGTGACCAGTTTTGCGTAGAGTAGTAAAGCGCAAAGTAGGAGACAGGAATGCTGTTTTCCATCCTGAAAAAATACAGTAGAGTTTTGAGAGCGAAGCGAGCTATTCTTTGTACGTTAAAAGAGTAGGCAAAGACGTTGTTTATAAGATGCAGATTATAGTGTAAGCAGCTTGATAATTAATTTGACATGCCAAGGTTATGCAATGTAACAAATTAAATAAATGAATATCTGAATTCGTTTTCAGGACGTGAGATTCAGAGACGCAATAACTACTAACATTTTAGAATGGAGAAGCAAAGCGAGCCACAAACACTCGGGCCCTTTACCTGGCAAGTGATGACCACAGCGCTCCGTTCGTCTTTTCCAAGAGACTGGTACATAAGTTTAGCGATGTTATAAAGCGGTGCCAACATCGGTGTTGGATGTAACGCATGACTCGCGTCTGACACTATGACGTGCCTTGGAAAACTGTTGCGAACGCCTTTGCATGCGTTGAATACTGTGTACTTTCCACCTGGGTGACGGCTTTCTAGAAACGCCTGAGGGATTTAAAATTTTATTACTGGCAACTCCATAGTTTTTATAAGTAAACTTTGGTAAACTTCCCGCTAGGGGCGCTGCTCAAGCTCTACACAAATAAATAGTTTACGTTAACTTTATAGTATACGTAGAACGAACACACTAAGCATGCCTAAGTATTCAAAAACAGAACCGAAGAGTAATTCACAACTCTAGTCAGATTTTATGACCAAAAATTATTCATGTACTTTCTTATAAAATTATATGGTTTTATTACATATCAGATAGCTTTCTTTCAAAGAGTTGCGAAAAAGGAAACAATAAGAGAAATGAATAAAAAGAATAATATGTTATGTATGAGATTGTTGGGTTACCTTCACATCATCAATATGGTTAGTTTTATAAGCACTCTCCAACCCCTCTGAAGGATACGGCATCACAATAATACGACTTGTGATGTAACTTATATCCAAATCAGTTCTTGCAATGGACCTGTAAATATGGATATTGTCACAATATATTTTTTCATGCACCAAGATTAACTTGCTTCAAAGAAAATACAACAAAAACTAAATAAGGATAAACTTCAAATATCTCTCTCGGATTTCTACCTATATTACCTAGCAGTGAGTGAATTCGGGTAAAGATGATAAAGGTTTCTTACATAAATTGGTAATACTCACTGTTGGACAGTCTGCATAACTTTCGAAGACGTATCTTTTAAATTCTTCAAAAAGCTGCCAGCCCCGCCTCTTATGGACGAGAATAAGCCTCCAGAGTTTCCGGGAGGTTGTGGTAAAGGAGGTTGGTAATGCGGGGCTGCTGGCGGCCTGGCTGGAGGTGGTGGTCTAGTCGGTTCAGGTGGCCGAACTAATGTTGCCTCCTGACTGGCTGGTAAAGCTTCCTTGCCCACTGAAAAAAAAAAAATTAGTTTGCTACCGGTTTCACTTGTCATATGGCACGATTATCTGTCATTGTGATTGGCGATTGATATCTCGATTCCTGTATTCTGAGAGACTGTTTGGACCGCAAATCGTCGTCCATCAGATAATGCAAATTTTTAATGAAAAGGACTCTATTAGAATTTAGGAACCAATCAGTTAAACTAAAGGTGTTATTGGTAATAAGTAAAGTAACGAATATGATCTTTGATTTATTGCAACCGCGCCATATAAATTGTCCAGAACTGTAGGAATACGACTAATTATTATTCTTGAACTAATTGAGATACTGTCAAATTCTATCATAAAAAATATTTCTTGAAGAGAACATAATTCTTTAGTGAGTCATATCTAATTGCTATAGTCCCTGAACAGAGTTTAAAAAGTTGTTTACAAACAAAAACACAAATATATTATAACTAGACATTTATTGCTATTTAATTAAATATCTTACATATTTGTCTTAGAATTATCAATAGTAACAAAAATATTACTCGTCTATAACTATGCAACTTTGTTTTTTTTTTTAGTTTTATGTGATGAATCAACGCTATTATTTTAACTACCTATTAATATTGGTGTAAAGTTATAAGTAGGTAATTACTTAATATTATATCCATGTATATTTTAGCTATGTATTCCAAAATATTGGTACGTTATACTAGATTTGAGCCGAAGAATTAAAACACTTAAAATATCTGATACAGGGTGGCGCAAAAGCCATGGAAACTGCTTATGAATCTTGTTACTGACGCATATTATAGTAACAATGAATCAACAGTTTGACGGAAAACTGCGAGGCTTTTTAAAAGAGGCAAGAAACAGCAGTAAGATGACGGTTTTGGCGTCACCCAGTACTGATTTAAGAGATGTCATTAAAATAATAATTAATGCACATTTTAAGCTTGCATTATGTTAAAAATACAGACAGTCTGTCAGGTTTATACTAGCGTACCTAGCCTAGGTGTTTAATTTTTTTCAGTACCAACGACTGGAGATTTAAGTAGATAAGATTCGGAATGCTTAGTTTCACATGACATTATAATTATTTAGATATCTAAATAGTATTCGGTTTGCCTTTTTTTGTATACACAACAACACATATGATTTCATGATATTTAGTAAAAAAATTATATAAACATGATAACATGTAGGTAGATTGTGTAGATAATTTTGTTTAGTCAGGTTTATAGGTAAAAACACTCGATAGGTCTTATCTTACTAATGAACTTAAGCTTTTAAACTGTGTTTATGAAATTCGGTACATCTGGTTTTAAACAACGTTTAAGATCTCGCATACCGTTCCAATAGGACTGATAAAAACCAACGCAAACTAGAAAATTACTTTTTACTTATCTTACTTTTATAATTGGGGCAATATCTTAAATTTACATAGAAAACTTAAAATAGAGAAATAGCACCATATAAATATTTAACGAAACAACCATATTGGAATGCTGGATTTGATTAGTCCTTGCAGTCTGTTCGATTTGCCTATATTATTGTTGTATATTTTAAAAGATTTACCATTTATAAAGGTACTTAATATGTATTAAAATAGTCAATAGCAACCATTTAAATAAAACTATCATAAGAAAATAGTGTAAAGTGCACATAATGGTAACTAATAGATACTTTTTAATCTAATAAATAAGAATTTATATAATAGATGTATTGTGTGTGTAGTGTAATACCTGTTTTAAATGCAATTGGTATAGTTTATAACAGGTTTGACTAATGTGAATATCGGAATGTAAAGTTTAAAGTTAATATATTAAAATATTTTATGCTTAACCATTATTATTGTCATATAGATTTTTAACTAAAAGTTCCATCAATATATTTTGAAAAAAGATGATTAAGATACAGTAAAATATAAATATAAAAATGATCCATTTAAGATTATCAAAAAATTTGGTGCTACAAAATCTAAATTTTATATTTTTTAAATCTGTTCAAAACAGTTTTTGGTTTACACAGCAGGCACAGTTATAATGTGCAATAAAATAACAAAATTAAAACTAAACTTGAATAAATAAAACAATGAATACTCATCATTGCGAGCAAGTCCGAGGTTTAGCGCAAGCGTTGTGAATCCGATGCAAGAGGTCAAGGGTCATGCGCAGGTCATTTAAACGAGAAAACAATTGGGCACCCGAAAAAGTTGAAAACACCTAAAATGAAAAAGAAAATGTGATATGTATGGCGGCCAAATAATAGTATTCTAGGAACTCTCGCGCCTTTTATTTATAACATTCAAAAACAAACTGCTAATATATTCCAGAATGTAAAAGTTAAAACTAACAGATAAGGTAGTAAAAAGTATGTAAAATTCATTTGCGATTACTAATGAATTAAATGTTATCTTTTCAGAGTTTTAAGTCAAATAAACTTCTTGCAACCCTGTTGAACTACAACTGTTTACTGAAAGTTCATTCGGAAACTTTTTCTCAAAATGTCAATACAACAGTAGTATACAATATACAAATTATAGGTAATGAATTTGTACCAATAAATTTAGTAATTTCATAAAAAAGTAAGTAAAAATAAAAAACACGAGAGTTCATAGCAAGACAGACATGCAATGAAATGGTCATTCAAAAGAAATAGGAAACAGCACTAAATAATTCGATCAGGAATTATACATGCAGCCATGCATAAAATGTATGTACATGGAGTTGTACATACATTTTATTTCTTATGCCAATTCTATATTTTATTTTATCTACGATGCCCTATGATTACTCGATACTACAATAGCTATATACTATTTCTATCTAGCTAATCGAAAATTTGCCTTCTCTGATTAAAAGTACTTAGATAAGAATTGAAAGGCCCATATTGTGATGTACCATTTCCTACGCCGAGTGGACGTCCAACTCTTTACCTATCTATTGTTAGCTACGACAAATTCTATTCGATGACTATTTAAACCTTTTTTTTGTGAACGAAATATTAAGCGAGTATTTTCTAAATATTAAAGAGTACCATGCCAAATTAACAGCTATTAGAGATTATGTCAAGTTAGCATAGCAATGTAACATTCAGTATATTAATATCGTTAGAATGATGTATCCATTTACTTGTTTCAAGTGCTTCGATATACCTACTCTTATAAGATGTAGCGCAATGTCCGCTGAGCCCCGAGTCTGTCCATTCGTTTTGACTTTCGACTCAATTATAGCACACGCAAACGCATTCGCAAAGCCAAAAATTTTGTAGGGAATTGCACAATTCCCAAATCTCCCGCTAGAGGCGCTTATCCGGTTTTCATACAAAATTTCGTGCTTTGAAAATGCGTTTGCGTGTGCTATCATCGAGTCGAGAGTCAAAACAAATGCACAGACTCAGGGTCATCAAGAAAAGCCAATCACTTCACTAAAGGTTTGTATGTATCGACAATCTATCATTTTCATAAATTGTACCGGCCCTATTATTCAACTCAATACAGGTGGCACAGATGACTAGTGTAGTAAAAGTTAGAAAAAGCAGCTTAATTACTTGTACACCCAACACCAGGATTAGTAAAACAAAATGCATGTAGAAACATGATAAAATGATTACCCATGAACTTCCAATGACTGCAAAGACTGCGTGATGTTGCTAAGATCTAATCTCATTTAGAAAAAAATAAAACATTTCTGTGAAGAATACACATATTTATTTCTCTATTCTAAGCTCTATATGTGGCTAAGAACGCATGATCTAAACAAAAATTACAATTTCAAAGCATTTAAAGTGTTCGTTATAAAACACTATAAAAAGACGATAATATAGAAAATGTAAATGTAAACATTAATAATTATATGACTTTTCATATAAATATACTCTATTTAAATAGTTGTACCTCTTGTTTAATCATTTCCTTATATTGTCAATGGTGCGGTTCCGTGATTTTCATTGATCAAATCAACACAAAATGTACCTTATAAATATAGTAATAAAATATAATTTACTTTCGTTTAAGTATTGGATAAGCCATAGACTAGTTATATACACACACAGCTATATTATAAGACCCAATCATGATTTGTACATTTTATATTGTGTTAACAAAAGTGCCCAATTCACCATGTTAGATCGAAATTATAAATATTTGGTATATTTAACCTGTTAGTAGCAATTGGTATACTGATTTGTGTTAGTGCATCTATGAGTAAATATGTATGAAAAATAATGGTTATTATTATGTGTAATATGTTAGTACCTTGGAATACTTATCTACTTTAAGCTAGATTTACATATTCCATACGAAATATATGGAGTGCTAGAACTAAATTGAAGTGAGCAGCCCCATATTATTAACAGGAATGTATAGATAAATAATATTGATTATACATTATGTACACATAGAGACTGACATATCCTAAAACTATGAAGGTAGGTATGCACTTTATAAATGCATACTGACTTTTTGGTTTGTTGTAATAATGACAAATTGCCAAGTGTAAACGTTTTGTGACTACTTGTTTCTTGGAGAGATAATATAATTTGAAATAATCTCCTTGTAGAGTTTTAAAATTAAAGCCCTTCATCAAATAGTGATAAGAGGAGGCATAAAAGTATTGCACCTAAATACGCACACAAAGCCCGAGCCTCTCTAAGCGAGTAGGTAAAGTTCCTCACAAATACATAATTCTAATTACGTATCTAATGTCATTTCAGCTATGAATCAACACAAATACTGGTTAATAATGTAAAATATTTAAAGTCAAATAAATGCTATACTACCTTATTCCTTTTCTGTGAACAGTTTGTTCCATGTTGCCTTACCTTTGGTGAATAATCAACATTGGAATGTAAAAACCTCACAATTCGTTAAACGATAACCATTCTAGAGAACTCAACCCAAAATAAAATATGGAGTGAAAAAAATTTGAGTGTAAAAAGTCAAAAAATGCTTGACCAATTTTAGCTCGAGTTTTAAATGCAACATAACATAACGATGAACCGTAAGGTATGAATTAACGCGCGATTCCAAATTTGTATTTTAGGCATTTTAGTTTTTATAAATTTTATCACAAGTACGAGCCGCGCGAATTTTTTCTTAGGATATGGTAGTGTAATATTTACTTGACTTCTTATTACCTGGCGAGCTAGTGGCCACAGATTGTTCAACTTTTTTACGCTCAAATTTGAGTGGTTGCTTGAGATTGATATTGTTGGACTCCGCTATCGCTGCCAGTCGTTCCAGAACACTACTAATTGCCAAGCGCTCTTCCGGGTTTACAGTCAGGCAACCACCTGGGGACAACACAACACATAATTCAACCAATAACAAAATCACAAACAAAATATATCTAACTAAAATTCAAATATACCCACTTATGATTTCCTGAAAGCATTTATAACGTTGGTCATTGGGATTCATGTTATAGTTTCCATTCAATATAGCTAGTTTGGCAGAATCTTCGAATGGGTGCTGCATGTAACACAAGGTGTATAAAATGCATCCGAGTGCCCACACATCTACAGTGTGGTCTATTTTTCGGTTATCCCATGTATCAAGCATTTCTGGGGCTCTGTACATTGGTGTTGTAAATTGGGCCAGCTGAAAATATACAAAAAGTTAGATATTGACAAATACATTTAGAATCAACTGCATTTTGCTTGGTATCTTACAGTTTCTTCTAACATATTTCGTTGATTTGCACTCCAGGATGGATTAGGGGAGTAGACATCTGTGGTGGCTGATCCAAAGTCACACAATTTTATTGTACCTGAAATAAAACAACTAGGTTTAAGCTGTTAGAGAAAGATAGCGTAACTAAGTTTAGTAAGCAACCAAATTTTATTATAACTAGCAGATAATATAAATTATAAGAAGTGCTTCTAAAACTAAATCTTACACATGTATGCTAATTTACTGCTCAATCACTGATTTGAACCCAATAGACTTTTGTATGAAAATCTCTACTCAAATCTACATTTGATCAATGTTTTTTTAAATTAAATGTTAATTAAAAGGAATTCGTAATTTACCTTCACTAGTAATTAAGAAATTTTCAAGTTTGAGATCACGGTGAGCTATTGGAGGAACTTGTGCGTGCATATGCTGCACAGCTCGGCAAGTTTGGTAAAACACCCTCAGTATTGTCTGCAGAGGGAAGGCAGTCCCCCTGTTCTGCAGAGCCTCCATCAAACTACCCCCACTACATAGGTCGGTTAGTAACAAGTACTCTCCCATACCATGTGAGGTTTTAGACTTATCGATAAATGAGGCAGCTATGTATTTAATAATATTGGGGTGTCCAGACAGCTTTTTCAGTAAACTTATTTCTTGGATTATGTTCTTATTAGCTTGTTCATCAGCTGCCATAAGTCTTTTCAGGGCATATTCTGTACCAGTGGATACGTCTTGGGCCACAAACACGAAGGCAAAGCCACCTGTAATAAAGGAATAGTTTAGGAACTGGAATAGAATATCCAAGTTACTCACATACTATTATAAATGCAAATGATTGTAAGGATGAATTTTTGTCCCTCTTTCACACAAAAACTACTGATCCG
This sequence comes from Eulithis testata, assembly GCA_947507515.1. Taxonomy (NCBI): domain Eukaryota; kingdom Metazoa; phylum Arthropoda; class Insecta; order Lepidoptera; family Geometridae; genus Eulithis; species Eulithis testata. The sequence continues at coordinate 3,248,107 of OX382198.1, forward strand.
ATTTGGATGAAACTTGGAATATATATTGTCTTGGATTAACACATATAGGCTACTTTTATCCCGGAAAATCAACAGGATGCGAACAAAGTTGTGGGCGGAAACTAGTTATTTATAACAGTGACTGTTGAAGGAATCAGTAATAATATAATAGCATTTTGCTTCAAACATAAAATTATAATCATCATTAAACTGGTTCATATGTTCTCAATTGTTTCTCAAGAAGAAAACCTACACTTATGTAAGCTATTTGATCAGCGATGGCAATATGTAATTTGTTGAACTATCTAATTTAGGTATCCTATCCTTCTATTATATAAGATGTTAGTGTTTAGATGTTTTCAACTCAAACACAACACAAAAACTTCATCGACTAATGAAACTTGCACTCATATTCTGTGATGAGACTTCGAATGGATGTAGGTACTCATAATCAATCATATATCATTTATTTGACTGAATGTAGGTAAAAAAGTCGCAAGACCTTATTGCGGGAACAGTTAAGATATTTTTTTAATCAAGTATGACATGTCTGTAAATAAGAGGCGAATGAAGATTTGAGCTGGAGTTGAGGTCCAAGTAAAGGTTTTAACCAGATTTTGTAACAAGAAATAATTTATACTACCCTAACGTAGGGATCTTCGCTTCTATTGCTGACTTGTCTTGAAGTTTTAGAACAGTTCAGTACCCTTCCGCCCCCATACGCTATGACGTACGCAGAGTCCACACTACACAATGGGGCTTCATGGAACAGGCCTGTGCCAATATTATCCATGCAAACAATTGAAGCCAGGGCATAGCCCTACACATAGCAAGATTTACCTACGTGATAGGAAAAACTCACCCTCCGCGATTACTTTTTTCACTCTCAATTTCATGTTACCTATTTCCACAAATTGACCGACAAAATCATTTTCACTACTACCGTTCGCACCTCCTGAGCTAAAATAGCCCATAGCGGATTTAAAAACACTCATTTTGTATTTTAATTTTAGTGATTTGTTCAAACTAAAAAGGAAAAATTACTAAAATTAACTCAGCACCCTCTGTCAGGGTCCATTTTATAATGGATGGATCTTAAAAAAAAATCTGACAAGAGCATTGACTGACGCATTGTATGTAGTGATGTGCGAGTTGTGTTATTTAACTCAAAGAACTCGAGGGGGGTTGCATAGAGGAGGTGTTTTCTTAAAATAATGTTTGACTTTGCATCCTCACTTCTATAGCTTAGATCTTAGGTCTACTAAAAAAATGGATTGTAAACTTTCGGATTGATTTGATCTGGCTCATGTTCTAATAAAGAATCGATACCTACTCAAGGATAGATCCTGAGTACAAAGAGATTCTCATACGAAAATCTGTGCTTCATTCCGGATCATTGCTTGAGCCGTGAAAGCGAATACGGGCCGTTAGCTAAAATAACAGTCATGGACTATTAGGGTGCAGCAATAGCAGTAAATATTTATCTGACTATCTATCTGCTTCTCTATATAAATCATGTACCTAGGTATCCTATATGAATCAGTTCGAGTTTAATTTTCTGTACGTAATTCGAGTTGACTCAATCCGCACGCGCTTATTGCACTAGATTGCAATAACAATACCTGACCTGAGTGTTCGTACGCTTCATCTTGAGGATCGAGTTGAGTTAGATATAAATCAAACAGTCCGAGTTAAATCAACTCGAGTGTTGACTCTAGCCTAACTCAAATAACTCTTAAAAAAACCTCAACTCGGTACATCACTTCAACTTCAACTTCTTGGTTTATGGTTTTTGCAAATTGTTGTCACAATTCTGCCAATGTCTGTTTACTCTAGTGTCATAATCGTTATGTACTGCCAACTCTGCCTAGGGCTAGGAATACAATAATCCAGATTCCGGATATTCAGATTTGTAGACTCCTCATGCGATTGGCCAAAAGCTTGCTATATAACTACATGGATGTCCCTCTCCTATGCTACACCGGTTCCAACATTCCTTTTTCACCCACTGTTACAATTTTGAGGATAGTATTCGATGCTAGGCTTAGCTGGGCTCCTCATATTATGGTAGTTTCACGTAAATTCTATGCTGCTCTTCATTCTATCATCCGTCTGAAACACTTTCTTCCTACGTCTACCAAACTGTCATTAGTAAACTCCCTTCTCCTACCAATAATAGACTACGCCGATGTAGCTTTCTTAGATCTTATTGAGGAACTGCTCAACAAACTTGACCGCCTTTTGAATACCTGCCTACGTTTCATTTTCTGTCTTCGTAAATTCGACCATGTTAGCTCTTTCCGCGCTCAACTTAAATGGCTACCCATTCGGGAACGGAGGAATCTGCGGATCCTCTGTGTTCTTTTTTTTACACTTAAGTATCCTTTCTCCCCAGACTATTTAAAAACCCGCTTCCAGTTCCGATCAGACACACATGACAAAAATTTGAGATCAGATGACAACCTCTTTTTAGAAACCCCTCAGCATTCAACTTCTTTTCGCGGTAACTCCTTTTCTGTGGAAGGGGTCAGGCTATGGAACGAACTACCTTACGAGACTAGGATATAGATGTTCGGTGTTACGAGATCAAAAAGGTAGAGACAAGGCAACACTTCAAAAAACTGACCCGCGAGCTTTTCCTTAAACAGCTGTATGCATGATGTCACCTCTCACAACATTATCTTTTGATAAAGGTAGATGCCACCTTGTTTTACCATACCTACCTCTGTGTTTTGTTACGTAATGTTCTATTGATTTGTTCATATATATAGTTATAAATTAAATTATGTAGTAGGTATAGCTCTTAGTTTGTAAGATAAATATTATTCTCTGTAATGTCGCACGCCAACCTCCTCACTACACCACCACGTTTGGGTTGGCTGGCAAACAATGCTTTCAGCATTAAGTCCACCCTTTGTAACAAATTTATATTTTGTGCAATAAAGTATAAATAAATAAATAACTCATAATAACTTATTATTATGTTCATACCTAATAAAGAGTCGCTAATTATGTATCCCCTATATCAGTTTCATAGGATAGAATTTGTGTACCTACTGCTAAAGTTTTTGAGTCTCGCGTAAGGGTTTCAGACCAATGTAGCCCTAGCCTTACTTTAGTTAGCTTGCCGTGAAAAAAAAGCGAAAAATGTCAATGTCAAAAAAAAAACTATTCGTCAATGGTTGTGATTGGGAAATGTTGATTGATTTGATTTTTCTTTGATAAAACTGAGAATCAATTCACAGATTTCACATTAGAACAATTATTCAGACCTTTTATAACCTAATCGTAATTATTTGAGATCAAAAATTAACCATGACGATGCGGCCTTTTGATTTTTGGTAAAATATGTCAGAGGTGAAACAGCAAGAAGTTTCAGATCCAGTTATTGAGTTTGATCCTATTTTGCCAGATTCGGGAGTGCTATTTTATGAAGAATGTCCAACAGAGTTTATAATTGAACCGCCTAGGTTGTTGCCTTTGAAGTCTAGCACGCAAATCCGCTTTGAGCAACTCCAGCACGAAGCTTCAAGGACGCGGAGAGAAAAGAAAAATACTGCTAAGAAGAATTGATTTGTTGAGTCAAACCTGTTTGAGACAACATGGTTTACACGCTATTTGTTGTTGAAATCATATCGGCGTTTATATTAGCCGCCACACTTCTTTACCGATATGGCGACTGTTATAGAAACCACATACTGGTTACTGTCTCCGTGCTTACAGCATGGTACTTTTCATTTGTGATTATGTTCATCTTGCCATTAGATGTATCTTCGGTGAGTAACATATTTGATCATACCTAATACATTATATACAAATACAATGAAACAATTGAGCTATCTATAAATCGTTTACGACTGGTCATTACATTTATTGTTGTAAATTTATTTATATTAGGATGTTTGTTATTTTGTTACTCAATCACATAACAACAAATGCACCAATTTGGATAAACTTTGAAATAATAAATTAATGTCTATGAACTTAACCATACACTTAACCATCATGACATCCACAGACAGTTTATCGTCAATGCCTACAAGACAATACTACAACTGAGGCACCTGGACCTCTGACAGCCAGTAATGAATCTACCACTCCAGTGCCTCCAGGGCAGCACTGTCAGAAACCATGGAGCTATGTACCAGATTCAGTGTTCCCTAACCTATGGAGAGTAGTGTATTGGACTTCACAATGTCTAACATGGTATGTGACCTTGTTTCTCAGGGGCCATGTCCATGAGCGATTGAATCGCGACGATATTACGTATTTCTATACAAACTATAGCTCGCGATGACATCGCGTGGAGACACGTTCTAAGAGAGAGTATAGAAATATGTGGCACGACGATAATATCGCCGCCATTCTCACGCTCGTGTGAAGTAAAAATCATATTGAGACTAAGGTAGACGGCCCCTTAGTCTCAATATGATTTTAGTTCACGTAATGTAAGGTTTGTGACCAGCCATATTGGATAAAGACCTTTTACAAGTGGAATACACTTAGCACTTAGCAGCGATCTATGATTTTGGTTTAGGAGAGGCTTGTCCCAGATTTTAGAATAGAATAGAATAGAAAACGTTTATTTGGTTGCACAGTAAAAACATGACCATTACAGCAAACACATAAAGATTGTGTTACAACAAAATGGGTCACTCAGCATAGTGTTATAGTAGCGTGTACACACAGTACACTACTACAATGCTGGTATTCCGTGACGCTAATGTAGGGCCAATATTTTACGTTAATATTTTAGGGTATTATCTGATAAATCCTACTTCACCCTTAGATACTGTATACCTAGGCTAGAAGTCAGGAGAGTGACAGGAAGGTTAATAAATTGTTTATTTCAGGCTTATAATGCCCATGATGCAGTCCTACAGTAAAGCGGGAGACTTCACAGTAAAAGGCAAGCTGAAGTCTGCGCTTGTTGACAATGCCATATACTATGGATCGTACCTATTTATATGTGGGATACTGCTCATATACATTGCACTGAAGCCTGGCATCTCATTAGATGGATCTAAGATCAAAGCTATCGCTTCCTCAGCAAGTAACACTTGGGGTCTCTTTTTACTCATATTGCTGCTTGGATATTCTTTAGTGGAAGTACCAAGAAATCTATGGTTTAACTCGATAAAAAATAACACATTGACATACAGTTATTTTAAGATTGCCAAACTGAGCACAGATAAGTGTGAAGCTGAAGAAACTGTGGATGATATCTTAGATGTGAGTATTTATTTGGCAATACATACATTACTGAACAGGCTAGGCATAGAGTTCATAATTCAGCTATTCAATTTTAATCCCTACTATTACTCCACAGAGTCTAAACTCAATTACCGCGGCGGTTGGACCTGGCCACCCACTTCATCGTCACGTTGAGACCATCATACAGAAGTTACCAGTCCAGCTCCGGGATCGACTGAATTCACGCGCAACTCCAGAGCGTCCGAACTCCCCTTCACTCAAGTCACTTGTGAACTTGCATAAAAAGGTTTGATATTATGACTTCGATACCTCTGCTCCTACCAAGACTACACCTATGAGTGATGCAGTATCAAATCTAGGTAGATGATTCATGGCGGCAGTCGAATGCTACTAAATAATATAAATTGAATTTGACAAATGATCAAGAAAATTACTATGATTAATTGACATGTTGACCTCTAGTATTTTAGTTAAAAAATATTATTGTTCTAGACGATCAAAGCCCTCCACGTGCTCCAAAGGACAGAGACGCAATGGGGCCTCATGATTGAGCGGATTTTCCATTTAGAGGATGTTGCTGCTAATTCTCGCTTGCCAGATAAGAGATTCCAGCACACTTTGCCGACGCCCCGGCCACGGCTGCAGCGGATTCTGTACCCTCCTGTAGTTGGTGAGTGAGCAGAACACCCTTTAGATCAATAATAAAGTAAATCAGCTGGCTTAGTCCGAGCGTTTTATACACTTGTCTACGGGTGAGTAGAATATTTCGGGCTTTTTCCGGTAGAATTGCATACACTGACGATTGCTGCAGCGTTACCGCACACGGTCTCTTCAATGTACAGTCAGCAACTTAGTTAATAAACAATTTAAGATGGTCCAAATATGTTTCGGAAGCTTTTGAGTATTTTTAAGTAATTTTCATACTAATTTTAATTTCAACTGCTTATTTTTCGGGCTGCATTCACCTGGATCACACCTGGATTTGAAAAGCTCAATTTGTTAACTAATTTTTGTTGCTGACTGTACTTATGCTATACTAGCGACCCGCCCCGGCTTCGCACGGGTGCAATGCAGTGATGATGATGATGTATTATACCTATAAAACTTCCTCTTGAATCACTATCTATTAAAAAAACTGCATCAAAATCCGTTGTGTAGTTTTAAAGATCTAAGCATACATACATACAGACAATAGGACAGACGCGGGAAGCGACTTTGCTTTATACTATGTAGTGAAGCGTGCAGATCATAATAATTCGAAGATTTACGAAAGTACACTGATTTAATATTTCTTTCAGAATGGTACTGGGAATGTTTCTTCCGTCAGTACTTTCTCAAGAGCTTGGCGGTTCTCGCCGGCATAATGTCCGTCGCCGTGGTCTGGTCAGAGATGACATTCTTTTGCAAGAAACCCGTGCTTTCGATATTCGCAAACATCGTGATTGCGGCTAAGGATACTTATAACTATGCTACTATTGTTGTAAGTACATACACGATCTGTTTGTTTTTTTAGAGTCAAAATTTAATATCAATACTGTACGCCACGCCGCCGCTTATCGAATAAAGGCAAATGTAGATGTCGTGAAACAAACTGTTACATAAATGTGGCTCAGGTAATAAACGGAAGACATTTTTATTCTAAAACCATGCTCCAAATTTCCTGTTGGATATTTAACACATTGGATTTTTTCTTTTCATAATATCTGTTTAATAAGTCCTTTGTCCACAGACAATATCAACGATAATAATCGCATACATGTTCTACTGCGCCTACTCGACCGTCCTAAAGATCCGACTACTGAACCTTTACTACCTAGCTCCCCACCACCAAACCAACGAGTACAGCTTGATATTCTCAGGCATGATGGTGTGTCGTCTCACACCGGCTATGTGCCTTAACTTTCTCAGCCTTGTGCATATGGATTCGCATGTTATCAAGGAACGGATTATGGAGACATACTACACACAGGTATGTACCGTTATGTGCTTGTTATGTACATAGCGCCGCTGCTACTGCGCTGGTCGAAACAAGATTTATCACTAAGGTTTTTTCTAAAATAACCCCAAAAAGAGCGGATTTCTATGTTTACGCTTAACACAATTAAATAAAATAGTAAGTAACCTATCAAAGTGTTAATTGATCAAGTAGCAATGCATATAAAGAAGTGTGCTTGCGCTTTCGTTTAAGCACAGTTTTGCTGTTTCATTTTTATAAGCTACCTCCTTGGTTGCCATGTTTTGGAGTAAAAGATTGTTCCATTTTTAAATCACAGTTCAGATATGAGTTAACTATGTAATTTATTTGGCCACTAAACACGATATAAATGGATTTTCATGCAACTTTTTCCGGCCGCTACTCGCATGTATTTGGCCACTACAGCATTTCCGATTTATCTCGAAGAAGGTTGTCAAAATAATGCTGAAATTTCCAAGTATGGAGAAAAAATTATTTTAAATAAGCGTTGATAAAGGTTAAGCAGTCACTTGTATACATCTGTACTTGTTAGCCTTGTCTTGGCTATGTTACCGATGTAGTACATTTATGTATCTATTACAGATAATGGGTCACATGGACGTCCTCGGTATAATAGCGGAAGGGTTCAACATATACTTCCCGATGCTGGTTGTTTTCCTGTGCGCAGCTACTTACCTCTCGCTCGGCAGTCGGCTGCTGTCCATGTGTGGGTTCCAGCAGTTTGTTGGTGATGATGAACTGACCACTGATCTAGTGGATGAGGGCAGGGAAATCGTCAAACGAGGTATGTTTAGGTTTAGATAAGTAGGCTGTTAGTTAAAAAAGAAGTGCTAAGTATAGTGTGCCTACAGCCAAGTTGCTGGGTTAGGTTGGGCAAGTGGTTTTTGTGCTAGTGCAATTAAAGGCGTATTTATAAGAATAAGAATAAAAGACATTTATTTGTGACAAATAAGGTAGAATACAAAGAGAACACACTACAAAGAACATGTAAAGAGTAGTAGAAATAGCACAGATAACAGATGAGCAATAACAATGATAGTAGATACAGAATAATGCTAGAGCTACAAACGAAACAGTTACAATAGGTACTAAAATTTAAATTAAGAGAATGTGTGTTCAGCAAACTCAGCATTTGCTGTGCTACCGTGGCAGCACAGCGCTTATCTTCCTGATTTACTGGCTGGCGTCATGGCTCAGTCGGTAGTAGCTCTGCCTTCTGTGCTGTGGGTCGTGGGTTCGATCCCCACCGTGAACAAACATTTGTATGTGGCAAACATATGTAACATAAGTATGTATACATAAGTATGTATTTACAAAAAAAAAATGTATTCTATCAGCCATCTAGTTCCCATAGTACAAGCTTTGCTTAGTTTGGGACTAGAAGGCGTTGTGTTAAATGTCCGTGAATATTTATTTATATTTATTAATTTATTTACGCCTTCATAGTAATTAATTAAGTGATCCTATAAATCCACTGATGAGAGCGGGCCCTGTATCTCTTCTGTTGTCCTGTGTGTGAAGTACTTACGTAACTTCTGCACTGTTAAAGGGCATTGAGTTTGGCCATCACGCCATCAATCAGTTCTGTAAATAATATCTCTCTCTTTCTCTGTGATCAGCGATCGAGGTGTGTTTTTTACTAAAATTATAGCTGTCTTTGTCATTTTAGCTTATGTAAAAGGGATATCAACATTTTTAGTGCTGTCAAAATAGATTAGATTATAAAAATGTAACAACAGAATCGACATCAATATAGGTGTATTTTGCAGAGAAACGAAAACGCCAACGTGCGGAAGAGTCGTTGAGCCGTCGCCGAGACTACAGCGAACGATTCTCGAGTTATCGCACGCGCGATGCCCAAGATGGAGGTAATACGATTTTACAAACTAGCTTGAAACTTGCAATCAAATTAATAAAAAATCTCTTATTTATGACCCACGTGATCTATTACGTATACTTTTTCACTTGGATATTTCTATTTACCCGAAATCTTTGGCAGCAATCAAATTCGAGTATATTGTGTTATTTCAATCTGAATATATTTTAATAAAAAAATATTTCTTTCGAAAACACTGCATATATAAAGAATAAATAGAAATATGAATTATTCGTGGTGATGTATTATTTTTGGTCATAATCGTCCAAATTGACATGTAATTATTTGATTAATTGCGGGAATATGGTACTAATTTGTGTTTGCACACCATCCCACCATTCACTCTGTGTTGTTACCTTACGGCGCTTGGGATAGCTGTAGAAAACGAACAAAAAAGCACAAAGACACATTCGACATGATCAGCATTGAAAACGAAGTTTTAAAATTGCCCCAAAGAGCCTATTAAATATTGTGCATTCAACAACTGTCTCAACACCATACCCTTTCATCCACATCACTAATATCAACGGTTATTGTGCATGTCATCACATTTCAGCCCACACCGGGCTTCTCAACGATGTGGACTCAGACTACTACGTCGCACCTAGTCCAGACCGTACCATTACTACGGGTTACCAACGAGCTGAGTTACCATACAACAGAAAACTTGAAGACGACATTGACCAGAGGTTTGGAGAAAGCACATTACCTGGGATACGAACAGAGCTTGATGAACGAAGACGGGATAAACTTACAATGCCGCCGAGAGGCCTATTCGATGATGTGTAGGTAATCGTAGTAAGGACAGTGATATACCGGAACCAATGGTCATGCTGGCTGTGGCAGCTGTGAAGTAGTTAGGTATGTGTAACTAAAGGTAGGTAAGTTTATAGTCGATGTGTATCAATGATGTCACGACAGTTTGACTACCAAAAGCAGGTTATATTTATCTAACATTTTGTAACTTCGGTGTAACAAAAATGTGGAGAACAATAGTGTGGGTTTTGTGGAAGGAAACCAAATATAATGTCCGTAAAGTTAGCTAACAATCTTAGTGTAGGTCTATAGAAACTAGTGTATCTAGAATCTAGATCAGATAGCTGGAAAGTACTTGTAGTCAGAACTTTCGTGGGAATGGTGTAGAATTCAACGACCTCAATAAAAATATAAATAAGATGCATTTAAAAAATGTAGTGTAGCACATCAAGAACTAAAAAAGCAGCACGTTATATCTTGGCAGCTTCACAAATACCACAAACCTAGTGAATTGTAAATATAAGTGTTTTGTTTATAGTCATCGTGTAACTTGAGTAAATTTTGTTTTTGTACTGTATATTATTGTGCAAATATCTTGCTTCGTCCAGTAAAATTTAGACTTGACATGTATTTATTTAAAAAATAATGACGTTATTATTTTGTCGTACGTAACCCTGCAAGTTGAGTTATATTTTGAAATTAAATTCGATGAGCCGATTATAGGCGATTCTCTATGTATTTTATTTACTCTAGAGTTTCAAACAGTTGCTATGGCGGGTTTGCATTAAATAATATGTGGGTTTATGTAATGCAAACCCACCATAGATTTCTAAAGTAATTTCTTAAATGCCTAGAAATTTAGATATTTTATGCTCATTGTAAAAATATGTATATTTGAATCTATATCAAAGCTTAGTTTTATTTATAGTCTTTTTAACGTGTGCAATCTAATTTAGCTTTTAGCTTATTTATTAGCATAGCAGAGTTTTATGTTTCGTCAATATTATTATTAAATTCAGAACGCTATATCTGTGCCTTCGTGTTAAATATTGGAGTAAGTAACGAATAAACTTTATAGATTTAGATATATAGGTATAGGATAGTTGAGACTAGCCTTATTTCATATTGTGTCATTTCTTTAAGTAAAACATAAGTATAGTTTAATGGCAGAATATTTTTGCACGTTATTAATTTGGGAACTCGCACATTCACATTACTTTTCTCAAATAATGCGCCGAAATTAAAACTAAACTTTTTAGTTGAAAATACAATTACTTTTCAAAACCAATAAGGAACAACAAAGTTACAGTGTTCATTTGTTTTTTTTACAATAATCAGCTTTCTATTTGAAAGCCTGTTCGAAATTTGAATAAAACCTTTGATAAGTTACCTTCTTGGTTGCCATGTTAAAAGATCGTTCCATTTTTAAATAACACGACAGTAATGAGTTTTGTATGTAATTTATATGGCCGCTAAACACGCCGGCAATGGATTTTCATTTACATTTATTGCCGGCCGCTGCTCGCATGTGTTTGGCCAGTACTGCATTTTCGATTTATCTCGAAGAAGGTTGTCAAAATAATACTTTAATTTCCAAGCCTGTTTGAGAAAAATAATAATATTGTAAGATGAGATCATCATTATACTATAAAAAAGGCATCATTCGATTATCCAGAGACGAGTCCAAAGTGGCCTATGTGATTTTTACTTCTGCGATTAGTGGTTACGTGATATATCGCAAGCCTATAGCCGCAGTAGAAATACATACAAATATTTCTTGTCATAACCGTTTGACTGCGTACTATGCAACGTCTAGCTTATTCAATAACAGATTTACAATAAGCTCCGAAATTGTACAGATAGTTATTTATTAGTGTAGATAACCCTTATTTATATTTTATACAGTCGCTTAATTTGTTATTTTTTCATTCCATAGTTTTATTGTATGCTAGTGAATAAACACTGATGTGATATTGTTATTACTTTGTTTTATTTGCTGAATTTTAGGCACAAATGTTTCTACCAAGAAGAAATTTGATATTTCTACCAAGTTTGATGTTAGAGTGTTATTCTCAATAGAGGTTATCATAATTAATAAATAATGCTAGCATAATTAATTGATACCGATAATGGCACAGAATACTTTGTACTGAGATCTGCGCCCTAAACCTAACAAAGGATTGGGTATGCACAGTAGACTCTACACTGTGTAACACCTTTGCCTCGAGAGCACCCTCAAGAGCGATGGGCGCAGTGAAATGCATCACAGGGCACGTCCTCAGTGGACATGCTTAGTCAGGCAATGCATCGTTAGTGGCTTGTTCTATCATTTAGTCGTAAAAGAAAATCACGTCCTCTCTCTTGCAAAAACGAAGTGGGACACACTATGTCATAAAGTAACCATGATTGGCATTCATATTTTTAACCGACTTCAAAAAAGGATTCCAATTCGGTTGTATTTTTTTTTAATGTTTGTTACCTCAGAACTCTGTCATTTATGAACCGATTTGAAAAATTCTTTTTTTATCTGAAAGGGTATACTTCCAGGTTGGTCCCGAACTGCCATCATCATCATCATTTGATGATGAAGGCGTATCAAATTGAAGTCGGTTTTTCCAGTTTTTTAAACTTATAAATTATATAGGTTCTAAAAAACAATATGATTAGTTGCAAATCCACCATTTATTTCATTCACAATACATATAAATACAAGTCAATAAATACTTATGCACTACTTGAAATGAACTTTAATATCGTCTAACTTAGTTCTAATTTCGTGTGACGAGTCCTTAGATAGGTCTTGTGCGTACGTCTGATAAATGCCCTTCAATTTGTTTAGCTCTTCAGTTTTATTGAGATCTGAAAAAAGATATCTCTTAGATTGTCTTACAAAAAAATCCAGTATTTTATTGTCATTGCTGTGTATAAAATCATAGAACCAAAGAAATAATCTGGTAGTAGTTACCTTTAAGTTTTTTGATAAGTATTTCCATCACGTTCAGCGCGTCCCGTCGATGTCGAACTTGATTGCTGTTTTCTGTAAGCAGAAACAAAACTATGAGAAGAAGTCTCACAATGTACGAAGTCATAAAAATGTGAGACTGAGCTGTCCATAGATCTTTGCCCAGCCTAGCTAGAGCTTTCAGGGAACTTCCTTATATCCTAGATAGATGTACTCTGTGACGTAGGTACCTAATGCATTGTTACAGTCAGAAGTAACCACCAGGTCGATCATCTGCTTGTACGATCACTTTCTTTTATAAAAATTACCTTAAATATCTTTAAGAATGACAATGAATAAAATCACCAGGATAATTTAGAATCGTCATATATACTAGGTGATTCTAAATGCCAGTTACTACTTACTGAGCGTATAGTCGACAACAGAAGCTATTTGCGCCGTAACACTGCCAATCGCCTTCTCTCTATTCGTCGCCACCATATTGTCAGTCTCCATCGGCTCGCCAGTATCGGTGAGTATTGCGAGTCGCTCTATCACGCGCGCAATGGAAGTCAAAATGGCGAGTTGTGTCGATCGCGAGCTCGATGCGTAAGAGTTGGCGCAGTGCTCGAAAAATACTTCCTGGTACTTTTCTAAAAGGATGAAAGACAAGAGTTGATATTTATCTCAGATAAATCAACTTATCGGTAAATCGGGACCACTCATAGCCTTTCGAGTAACCAAGCATAGCTTTTTTATATTTTTTTTCTTTTACTATTTTTTGAAGCGATGCAAATGCATTTTTTTATGAAAGTGCGTAACAGGCTGTTAGTAGAATGGCCCATCCTATGGACCGACGACATTTTAAAGTCGTCTCATCACTGAGAATCTAGAAGACGTAATACACTCGTATTTATTTCTAAAAAACTATGAGAGTGGAGTAATTCTAAAAGACGATCGTATACTGAGAGGTTCAGAGGTATCGCACAAAAAGTTGCTTACTACTAAAAGTTCTCCGCTCAAGCGGTTTATATTCTAACCATCAGTAATAATAATAACAATTTCTTTATTGCAGAGTAAAGAAAATATCTACATAATGCACTCGGCATATAAATAACTGTTAAATTCAGAACTACAATTGGCGGTCTTATCGCACAGACGATTTCTTCCAGACAACCATATATTAATTTAAAACCTTATACTAGACTAGCTTATAGCTAATTGAGATAAGCTCCACTATACTCCGTTCGCGGAGACAAGCTAATAGGGAAATCGTCCCGTCCTCTTCATTTTGATACAATAGTGTAAGAGAGCGCGCACTCTATCCTGTTTATTTTCATACAATAGTGCAAGAGAGCGCGCGCTCCATTAGCTTGTCTCCGCGAATGGATAGTTTAGTAGCTTACCTTGTGTGTCGGGGTCCTTAGGCCACGCCTTGCCAAGTAGCTCGTAAGCGGCTTCCTTTAGCGCAGTTAGTTGTTCCCTTCTCTGGCGGGCTCCTTCGTTGTCCTCTTCATCCGAGTCCTTGCCCATTGAGAATTCATCCTAGAAGATAAACTTGCTAAAGCCTGGCTTAATTTCGGTTTAACCGAGTGCATGTCACACAACTGCAGGTAATATCATTGAACATTTCGTACACATTAGATGTGATCATTACTAAATTGGCAAAGGTCGCAGGTGATCAAAAAGCTCTCAATTTTTTTTAATAGGACTGGTTGGGGCACGTCAGCCGGATGCCTCCTTATAGGTAGGCGATCATCTCCACACCTTGGCTCCCTGACGGTCGGCGGTTTCGGGATCGGCCGAGAAAGCGTTGGCGCGACTAACTGACTAATGGGCGAATACTCAAACGCCACTCAAACCCCACTCAATTTAAGTCCCGCTTAAATTATTGCCATCTCTTACAAATGAGTAATGTCAAACAGAGGAAGAGCAACTTTAAGTGGTGCTCTGCCTCTGTTTGACATTACTCATTTGTAAGAGATGGCAATAATTTAAGCGGAACTTAAATTGAGTGGGGTTTGAATGGCGTTTGAGTATTCGCCCATAACTTCGAAAAAAAAAATAGGCAATTAATATAATTCCAAAGCTCTGCGTCCATTGCATGCGAATCGTTTTGTATTGATTTGTATGGGACTGCGTGCACTGCAGCGGTATTTTTTGTCGTCATTTTTCCGACGCAGGCGACGCGCAGCTTAAATGTACTCAAACTGTAGGTAAAATCTTTGATTAGATAACAATGACGATTTCAATGGTGAACATTTTCGGTCGCAGTTGATAAAGATCTGAAAAAATATCTACGAAAGAATAAGAAAAATAGTTGAAAAATACCTTTGACAAGATAACTTTGACGATTTCGTATACATGGTTGAATCGGTCGCAGTTGGTCGCCGCTAGCGCATGCCCCAGTGCTGTGATGGCGTGACGTTTGTAAACCATCTCCTGTTTACGAGCTTCTACTAGCAGAGCGTTGATGCACTCTGTCGCTATTGTCGGTGAGAGTGGTGTTTCGCCTTCTTTTGTACTGAAAAGGTGAAAGGAATTTTGAAAACTGAAGGTACATTCTAAAAATGTCGTGACACTATAATTTAAAAAAAAAATTCGCCGCGTAGTTCTCACATTTTGTGTAAAAATATTGGTCAAACTGCACATGTACCTATATGACGTTACATCTCGGCCGAAAACATGCCAGAGAAGATTTCTATTAGAGTAAAATGTTTGCCGAAGTGAGCATAAGGTCCAGATAAAATAACTGAACATGAAAAATTGAACATTCTTGAAAAAGTTTTTCTTATCACTAACGCAAACATTCTTCAATATTTTTTCCGATTTCTGAGAATCTGATCAATGTTTTTTTCATTTTAAACTCCTCCGGATCACGTGACATATCCTCAAATCTACCTCGAGATTCAACTTAGCTACTGTATAAAATAATGAGCTCACTTGCACATTTCAGCGAGTGCGTCGATCACGTGTTCCTTTCCGTCGAAAGTCTTTCCGTGAACCGCTGCTAGTAGCGACCTTGCTAACTGTTCTCTCTGCTCGCCTAGTCCGGATGAAACCTCTTTGCATATCGTTTTGATTGCGTTGGCACCCTGGAAATAGAAAATAATGGTTTTGTAAAACACTAACCCCCTTACTTACGATCGCTGCATAACGCTAATCAGCTGTTTAAATTATTGCTGTCACCTACTAACAGGTAATGTCAAACAGTGACAGAGCTAGACTTTGATTCAACTGTTTAACTATTCGCCTGTCGTAAGTAAGGCCTTAAATAGGCGGTGATGTCTTCAAAGGGATCAAACAAACATGTTTAGAATATAGATAGTTAAAAACAATGCATAGATAGGTAATTTATCATGGAGAATAGATCCCAGAGTACTAAAAAACGTAACATAGGATGGCCCCGCACTAAATAGAACGATAGTCTAGTAAAAAATGGCTGGGCAAAGTTCCAAAGCAACCTCTGGAAAATCTATAGATAGATAGAAAATTATTTATTGTACAACTTAAAACTAGTATACAGGCGAACTTAATGCTAAAATAGCATTCTCTACAAGCTAAGCTTTGGGTAGTAGGGATAAAAATTTATCTATGGTTTATGAGTCAAGAGATCAGTCTGGATGTCCCAGAGCTGAAACAATGAAGTGACTTATACAGGGTATAAATACCTGCACTTTCTTAGTCCAGCTGCTAGAATTGAGTGCTTGTTCAATGCTTGCGCGAATGGCCGGCAGATGGCGCTTGATGCCGCTCGCTCGCGCCGGACTAATGTCCTGCCATATCTCTTCAAACATCTCCACTGTGGTGGATTCTAGTGTCACAACTTTGAAAACAAAAAATATACATAAATATAAATACTTTTGGATATTAAATACTTCGCTTAGTTTGGGACTAGAGAGCGTTGTGTGATATACAACGCTCTCTAGTCCCAAACTAAGTAAAGCTTGTACTATGGGAACTAGATTGTTGATAGAATACTTATATTTTTTTTGTAAATACATACTTACTAGGTGTTACACAATTACCCTATAACCTCAAAAGTTGTAGAACAAACATTGTTCGCCATGACTGGTAAAATACCCCCCTTTCGGACTTATAGGGTAATTATGTAACACTGTGTATATTCCAAGTTTCAACCAAATCGGAGCAGTAGTTGCAGCGTGATTGGAATACAAACACCCAAACATCTAAACTTTGACATCCTACTAATATTCTAAACGCGAAAGTTTGTAAGTATGGATAGATGGATGGATGGATGTTTGTTACTCTTTCACTTAAAAACTACTGATCCGATTTGAATGAAACTTGGAATATATATTGTCCGTGACCTAGATTAACACATAGGCCACTCTTTATCCCGAAAAATTAACGGGATCCAACGGGACGCGAACGAAGTCGCGGGCGGCACCTAGTTTATAATAATAGTAGGATAGGATAGAAGAAACAGAAGAATCAGGTGGCCCTTGGGTTGAGTTTACCTACAGAATGCACTAGCTAACAGAGCAGCTTGTGGGATTCAAACTAACTATCTTTCTCTGGAAAGGCTAAGACATAATGTTTTTTTACATAAGTAGTACAATATTAGTCTTTTGACATATACTCGCTTGTATGCGTTCGCTTTAATCGTCGAGCGTCGAAAAAATCGCCTATTCTGTATACTAAACGACACATAAGATAGAAAAAGCCATAAAAGTTTACCTTCATTATCCGGCGCGTGCATAGCAATGAACACGGTAGGCGCTAGTATCTCCTCATTATCCTTGATGTGTTCTATCTTAGCTTTAGCCACGGATTTGAGGACTAATGCTATGGCCGTTCGAGATGCGTCGTCTTCTTTTGTGTCGTAGAGTGATACTAGCTTCTTCATTAGTTTCTCTATCGATGAGGGCTGGAGAATAAAGTGGTACAATATATTGTTTTTATGAGAGAAAATGGAACAAGCCGAACCGAGCCGAAGTCGATTTCAACTTAATAACAAAGTTAATAACCACGTTCTCAGAAGGCGAAGACTGTAGATAATAAACCATCCTTTCAGATCATAGTAATAATATAATAATAAATGAAACGTTTATTCTCTCTCACAAAAGGTTCGATACAAAAGAAGTTAGGTATAAATCAAGATGACAAAATATTTTTTTAAATACTTTCACTCTAGGCCGATATAACATTCCCTTGTTTATGTAAAACACACTGTCCTAGCCAATAATAATAAAACAAAAAAGATTACTACTAACTATGCTATATAGGGTGCTACACAATGATGGTTGCTTATCAAACACAGTAACGAAATAAAAGAGCATTCCCCCACAAGACTAAACAATATCACAGTGGTGAATACACATGTGCGAATTGAACCCTTAGATAGATCGAAAATACTTTATTGCACACCTTAACCTAAGGATTACAAGAAAATTAATAACAATACTTAAATGAATAGTACAATGGGCGGTCTTATCGCTAATCAGCGATCTCTACCAGACAATCTTGGATGGAAGGATTTCGAGGTATTATACAAGGGGTAAGTGCTAAGATGCACGTAAGGTGCAGTAAGATAAAGAGATTGTTAAAAACAAAATATTTTACACACACAACCCTTACCTTAGCATAAGCCGATATCTGTCCAAGCGCCTCAGCATAGTTCTTCCTCACAGTAGAATTCCTATCAAAAGTCCCGTTCAATATATTCGTCATGAGTTTCCCAGCCACCGGTTCTATCTCCGCCCTCATGTAATGTGCTGAGAGCACTATGAAATGGCAACATGCCACTTTGGTGCCCAGTTGAGGAGATTTGGTCAGTTCGATTACTTTCGGTAACATCTCCTTGAAGACTTCGATGTCGATGTATGGCATGCACTGGCGAAATTAAAAATACATTACACCTTATTTGTAATAAGTCAATAAGTTAAGCCATGACGGAGGCCTTAAGGCGGCCTAAAAACTACGTCACCAGAGTTGGCCACTAACTCATACGAGCTTGCTTGCTTACAGGAGTTTTATGTATCATTCAAAACAAAAAATCAAGTAAAAATAGCACAAATAAGCTTTCCATAAATATGCCTTGAAGTTCTATTAGTTATCTTTAGTTCTGAAAACTTATTTTGAAGAATTTCGGGCATAATTGCAGTTTGATACATTTACTTCACCTAAAAGTTTTAAAATTAGATGAACTGGAGTCCACACTCAAAGCTCTGATGACAACCGGCAAATATGATAATTTATAAGTTTAAAAACTGGAATACCGACTTAAATTTGATACGCATTCATCATCAAATGATGATGATGATGATGAGAGCAGTTCATTGAGACTGTTCTATTAATCGTAAGTTACACAGAAACGTCACAGGAAAGCAAATTACGCAATGTCGTGTACGTGTATGACGTGTTTTTTCCAGTTATTCCTATTTAATTGCAAAACTACCGAATTGATTTTGATAAAAAATTTATGGGACCAATCTGGAAGCATACCCTTTCAGATAAAATAAGATTTTTCCCAATCGGTTTATAAATGACGGAGTAATCGGTGAACATACATAAAAAAATATATTCCGACGATTGAGAACCTCCTCTTTTTTTTGAAGTCGGTTAAGAAGGATTTAAGGAGACTTTCATGGTTGGGAACATCACAAGATAAGATCTCATTTGAAGGCGAACTACTAGCATAACTTAGATCAACGTTTACTGGTTGAACTCTTCGGGTCTATATCACTTACCTTGACAACAGTATCAGTAGTGTAATGATGCCTTGCAGCGCTAGCTCGCATATCATCAAGTAATTCTCTTGTCCCTGTATCAGCGAGTGCAGTGCTCAAGTATGATAACTTGGCTGATTCTAGTTCCCCAGCGGCGCCTACTAAAGCGGGTATCAACTTCGCCAGGAATGGTTTGAGGCTGTCACCCGCTGCGGCAACTAATTTTGAGACTGTTTGTAAGCTGAAATAAAAGAAATAAATATCTTTGGACCTTACACACAACGCCCTCTAGTCCCAAACTAAGCAGAGCTTGTACTATGGGAACTAGATTGCTGATATAATACTTATATACATATTTTTTTTATAAATACATACTTATAATACATAGTAACACCCAGACACAGAACAAACAAATGTAAGAAAATCAGTTGGTATACACACTCATTATCATTTCCCTGCCCTTATCCCACGCTAAGTGGGATCGACACAACATGTTTTCTTCTTCCACTCTCTCCTATCATTCGTCAACTCTGAATCTACTCCTCTCACATTCATATCCTCTTTCACACAATCCAACCGCTTCTTCTTCGGTCTTCCTCTACTTGCATACCCAGCCACACTCATATTCATAACTCTCTTCGTTATATGACTTTCATCCCTCCTCATTACGTGTCCATACCATGCTAATCTACCACTCCTCATACACACTCCTGCGGGCCTAAGATGCGCACCGCGAGATATTTGTCATGTCGTTCTGTCAAAATGTAAGCATTTTGTACCAGTTTAGGAACTATTGCATTATCTGTGGTACCTAATGGTGTCGACAAAACGCTCCATAATGTACACTTTTGACATTTCTTAGTCGTCGTACCTCTCTGAGGACGAGATAATAGACATGCAGAAATGTAAAAAGTTGAAAATTCAAAGGCGCGGTTTCTCGACAACGTTACCACAGATAATGCAATAGTTCCTAAACTGGGCATGATTGCACTTTTGCGTCATGTTTTGAGTTTTAAAGTGACAAATCAAATAAAACAAAAATAACAGGACTTTTAAAAGGTTTCATTTCACGACAAGCGAGAATCGAGAAACACGCAGTTTTTGTACGGAGTCAAATAGTTTGCAAATCTCCCGCTAGAGGCGCTATCGGGTTTTCATACTAAATATCTCGCAAGTCGCTTCTCGATATGCGTTTCGATCAACAAAACAAAACTCAGACCACAGGCTCAGTAGTAGTAACTCACCTAACGCTTCTGACTTCTTTCACGAGATTCGTAATACCAGTGTCGAGTATCACAGGTAATATCACTGAGACGATCTCCTTGCCATCTTTCCCTTGGCTCACGTCTGACGCCCGGATACAAAGCTGGAATATTCATAATCATATTAGTGTAGAACATTTTTTCTACATGCACAACTAACCGTCGCCCACGGCGTTGCTCGCGTTCTAGACCCTTTAGTGTGACTTTTCAAAATTCCTTTCTTAGTGCACCCCTACACTATATAAGGATACTACCCTCCAAATTTCATACCTCTAGGACTTATAGTTTAGGCTGTGGGTTGATTCTAAGTCAGCTTCCAAACAGTTTTATATATATTGATGAAGTGGTAGCCCTAGGAAACGAATCATTCAAATTGTTTACCACCCCTGTTAAGAATTTGACCAAGAATTAAACCGTCCCTTTTGAAGAGTGATATCCAAACTAAATATCGTGATTAAATTACATGGGTTTTGGTTACGATCTCCAATGTCTTCGATCAACGAAATATCGAATCATCTTATCGATCGACGCATCGATTACGAAGATAAAATCTGCAGCAAAAACTTACCTTAGACAACACATTAGCAGTTGTAGTAGCAGCCTGCCTTGTACCTTCGTGAACGTCATCCATGACTCGGAATAACTGAGTCCACATTGTGGGCAGTTGGTGTAACGATTGATGGATATTGTTTGCTCCTCTGTGAAACACAGAGCACACTGAAATTCATAGGGGATTTCACTGGAATCTGGCAGAGGTGTGTTAAGGCGGAGGGTAAAGTCAGACTACCTTCTCGCTCGCACATTTCAACATGTTTGAAGATATAATATAACTAAATGTAATTATGTGAAATTGCAGAGCTTCAGGGTCGAGAGAATAACAATGCAAAGGTTTAGTAAAAATATCACATTGATCCAAACAAGTTTTCTAACCAAAAAATTTGTACTTTAATTTATCGCATTGGTACAAGTTTTTTGGTCGTAAAACTTGTTTGGATCAATGTGATATTTTTACTAAACCGTTGCATTGTTATTCTCCCGACCCTGAAGCTCTGCAATTTCACATAATTACATTTAGTTATATTATATCTTCAAAAATGTTGAAATGTGCGAGCGAGAAGGTTGTCTGACTTTACCCTTTGCCTTAAGGCCCATTTACATGATACAAGTTTCTTGCCTGTTGCATACAATTAAATTGAAGCAATAAATGACTTGCAAGGTCTAAACAACATGTAATATTCTTGATATGTTACACAGGTAATAGTAGTCACTATCCCAGGCACTACAGTGTCTCGTTAAGTGTAGGCATAGGTTCTCTTGACGCATAGTATTGCTTCAAAACTTTTTCTTGTGGTAAAAAGCATAAGCAATTCTTGTATAATGTTTTCTCATGTAAACAGTTGCTTACAATTCTTGGAGGTCAATTATTGAGCTTCATTTACTGCATGGAATTATGCTCTTGAGTGTAGAAGCGATCTGATTGTGAAATGACATACTACAGATATGGTATTTACTTACCTCAACAAATCAGCCAATGCGTTACAGCAAGACATTCTGACACGCCATTGGTTCGAAGTCAAATTCGCTACCAAGTCGTCTAGAATCTCCTTGTGATATTTGTGTACCTGTAACGAGAAATTATACCAATAAATATAATAACCAAGGGAACGTATGTGAGTACATCTTTTTATTAGAATCATCTGTACGGTACATGATTTTGGTATCAAAATGTTCAATAATTATCTGCTGTGCCTCAGAAAGCACAGTTCTGTATTAACGTTTTTGTAAACAAATGTTCGAATCTTTGAAACTAGGAAATATATAGAAGTTATAAAAATAGCTATAAAACTCACAGTAGCCTGCGTATTCGGTACAATCGCGTGCCAAATACTGGTCATAGAATTCTGAATCCTAGGCGTAGGGTCGAAACGGTATCGGTACAGTCGCGGAACTATTTTGGGCAAGTGCTCCGATAGTTGTGCACCGGCCTGAAGAGCTATGGAGTGGAAACCGAATGCTGCACCTAAAAAACAAGAAATTTTGTTAGCAACTTTTTAGTGACAACGAGCTAAAAAGTTGCGTACATAGAATTCTGATGACGTCACATTCCAACACTTTTTCCCAGTTTTAACAACCCTAGTTTGCCAATGCCAAAAACTAGCTTATTTTAGGGTTCTCAAAACTCGTAGTTTCATGCAGGTAGTTTCATGCATTAATAAAAGTCGTAAAATGTACCTTTCTTGGAGTTCCAAGCAGAGTTGTGGTGCGCAAGATGCATGAATTTGTACAACAAATCCGGTTGATTTAAGTCAGAAGCCAATGAGCATAGCTCTTTGTAAGTTGATAGGTTTCCTCTGAAAAATATAGTTATCGTTAGATTTTATAATGTCTATATTGTGATAGCTTGTAAGATTCGTCGGTGCTTTTGATTGGTCAATCTCTAACCACGTGATCTAACATCTAACAGTTAGTGACATTGCTATTAGCTTACCCAGTAGGTGCTTTCCCAAGCTGTCCCTCTTCAAATATCTTGGTGTCTTCAGTAACTTTGGCCACGGACCGTTTGCCGCTCGTGAGTTGTTCTATAATCTGTCCCACTAGCGCCTGCCTTTGGCTTTCGTCGGAGTTCTGGTACACTAGACTGAGGCCTTTGCTGGCTACGTCTTGGACGATGTCTGTATGGTATCATTATTAGTAAGGATGGTATAAGAATTAAATTATGGAATGCTGATTTTACCTGCAATTGGGCTGTCGTAGTTGCTGGATAAAAAGTAGGTACTTACTTATTTGTTATTTTAGAGAGATATTGCACTTTTGATCAATAAATTTAACAACCTATTATGAACTTATGAGGTACGTGTTTACCAAAACAATTAAGATTCTATTGAAATAAATTCTACATTTGCATTAAAAGTAAAAACTGTAAACCTTTGCTATGGGCGGCATAGGGTTTTAAAAAAATAACACCAATTAAATCTTAAAATGAATCTTACCGCTGTTTTCTGACAAGAAATCCATAAACACTTCTTGCAGATGCTCCAACTTGTTCTTTATTGGTTCTCGTTCTGGGCAGTTCTTTAACAATGCCAGAAGCCAAATGCTGGTAGCCTAGAAACAATATCAGATATTTACATCTATTTATTACGCATGGGTGTGAGCATCAGATAAAAATCAGGTGTACCATACATAATGCAATACCCACTTGACAAAATGTAAGGATAGACAGTTTTTTTTACCGTCAGTGTCGGTTCAATAAGACAAGTTGTTCAGATTATCAAAACCATTCAATCTGGCGGAGCAATTTTTCAATGCTCAACAATTTGGCGTTTTATCCACAGAAAAGGTTTGCTTGTAGAGAACTCTTTTTAGGGTTAAGCTCACCTTTGTACATGACCTATCTTTAAGTTCCCTTTTATGTCACTACTTTTGTGTACAATAAAGAATAAAGAATAAAGAAAAAAGCCTTTGGCAGATCCTACTTCCTACTAATATTATAAACGCGAAAGTTTGTAAGTATGGATGGATGGATGGATGGATGGATGGATGGATGTTAGTTACTCTTTCACGTAAAAACTACTGATCCGATTTGGATGAAACTTGGAATATATATATTGTCCGTGACCTGGATTAACACATAGGCTACTTTTTATCCCGAAAAATCAACGGGATCAAACGGGACGCGAACGAAGTCGCGGGCGGCACCTAGTAAAATCATAAAACAATTACCTGTCTGGAGTGCGGATGAGGGTGTTTGCCAATCTTGAACAGTTCTTGAAGGAGCCATTCAAGTAATTCATCATTTTCCTTCAAAGCATCTGAATTTTTTACCTTCTCTGAACCCTGAAAGAAATAACCATTAGCTATGTCCACACTGTGCCTTTTTTGTTCATTAAGGGCATGCGTCATAGCGCATGTCAACAGCGCACGTGAGGCATGCCCTTAGTGCATGCGCGATGAGAGTTGAAAGCGAAGCGCGCGCTGTGATTCACGTTTTCCGGCTCGGGTGGATTTCTGTGCCCTAAAGCATTCAACAACAAGATGGCGGACGAAGAAAAAGATTTTACATTAAAGTTTATTGAAAATAAAATATATTATTTAATATTATTTAATACTATATTGGTGTTGCGTTCATTAACGCATTCAATTATTGCAAGCGTCAAACGAAAGTTGAATAGAAAGATGAAGACGAAAGTTGAAGATGAAAATGCACAGTGTGGACATAGCTAATAAATAAACTAACATCAATGTAGTGATGGATTTTAATACATTCTATAACTATCTTTATAAACAGGAACATAAGGTTGTTATTTGTAGCGCTTACCTCTTTGGGTAATTCAGTCCATAGATCTCTATTCTCGTTTGAATTAACTCCTTCAACACATAATACGAGCGACTCTCCGATTTGTAGATGAATCTCAAATTCTTTGCTCTGCAAAAAAGAAACATTACGTAACTACAAACGAGAAAGAAATTCAAAGACTTATTTCATTGTCATTGGTGCAGAATTTTGGGACTTTCCAAGCATATCCCCAATTTGAAGTGTCATTGGTCATGGGGCTTTAGAACCGCTTCATTCTTGGGTTCGTGGGCGCTGCAGCCACCCAAAAAAACTCCCAGATTAAAATTAAATTAACACGTCATTCTGGGCATACATTTAGCCTGCGTAAAAGAAAATCATTATCGTTCGCACTACTTCGAATTCCAAGTTTTGAGTTGCAATAACTTTTGGAAAACATTCTGCTATTTAAAAAACTTTATAAAATTGAATTTTAACTATATAATCAACTTACATCCTTAGCCATTTGCAGAAAGCCCATCACAATCTGCTTAGCGAACGCCATTTTTTCCCCACAACACATCAATCCCAACGTATACAGCGCTCTTTCCTTCACTTTACTCGGCAGTTTCGGGTTCGCTACAATTATGAACAATCTCTCCGCGATGGTAAACTTTGTGATGACGTCATCGTCGTCGACTCGTGACGTATTGAACGGCGTTTCTGATTGGAGGAGAGCGTCCTGCTTCGGCGATGTGATTGGTAGAGGTAGGCCGCTGATTCGTGAGAGAAGTGAAACGGCAGAGCATGATGTGCTTACGAGAAGCGTTTGCGGGCTTGATAGGTGATTTGCTAAAATAAATAATATAGAAAATACAGAATTTATAGAAACGATTGTTCAGTAACGCTGCAGGAGTCGTCAGATGCGTTTGACTATTCGAAAAATATGTGTTTTTATTTATTTATTTATTCAATAGGCAACGCCAACAGCAACATAGTGTACATTACAATAATCACTTTTGAAAATCATATTTTATAAAATGTGTGCCAATTACAGGTATGCACAGCATTTGTAATAGCATTTGTAGTTGTTAAAACCTAGGAATCGATCAACAAACAATAAATTAGGTGTAACTCGTTGGCGACTCAGAAGTAAATATATCTATATGCATTCGCTCTGTTTGACATCTCGCGCCACATTGAGCCTAGAATATTATAAGTAGATCATTTATTTTAAATAGAAAGTCGGCTGCGCCACTTTTCTATAAAGAATCCTACCGGCTGCGCCAGTTTTTTAAAACTCACCCAAACAGACAGCGGCTTCTTGATACGGCTCCCAGCCAGTCACAGAAAATCCTTTCCCACCGAATTTGTTGCGTTTCGATAGCGCTACACATCGCTCGCACATGTGAGCGAATGCGGCAACATAGCCACATTGAGCCTCCAGATTTTTGTTACCGACTCCTTGGGTAACAAACTCTTTGATCTATCAATTAAAATGATACACTAGTTTTAAAAAACTATTTTAATTTTATTACAATAAAGTGCTATCCGACGGATTACAGGCCGAAACTCCAATTTCGAAACGAAGCAACATTCGGCCTAAGTAAAAAGTTGTAAATGATTTTAGGAATTTCTAAAAATGGGCGTTGTTTAGCACTCGAAGGAACAATTACTCGGTGGCTAAATACAATACGTGATATTTTTAGTTAAGCATAAAACAATATAGATCTAGGTTATTTCTGGCGCCACTAAAAACCAGCGCCTGGGCAGGGTATTCATATATCCTGCCCTGGCACCATGCTGAGTGGTGGCCATTTTTGTTATTTTAATTTAATTTTAAGTTTCAATATTATAATAACAAAATAAATATTTTCTATTTTTATTTCAGTAACATATGGAAGGTTAAAAGTATCCACTAACATGTAGATTGATTTGACGACTTGCTAGTATAAAAAATGAGTTTTATGCGTATCGTCAAAACTGCTTTTCGTCATTAACCAATTTTTGCCAAAGGTGCGTTTCGTCAAAGGTTGTACATTGTATAATACCATAATACTCAGCTGGTAGAATTCGTACCTGATTATCAATAGCAGTCTTTTCACTAGTATTTGTAGTGATAATCGCAAAAATAACTGCTGCAGCCTCCCGAATTTCCTCCTTAGTGCTTGTAGTAAAGAGATTGCGCAAAAATGGTAGCAGTGATGTGTATTTGGATGCTATTTTCTCAGGCACGCATCCTACTATGTCTAGGAAACAGGTCAATGACATAACATCTGAAAGAGTATTGTCAGTTTTAGGATTACATTACTGCAGAGTAAAGACATACCAAGCTAGCTGTGAATCGAAAAGCGTCAGTGTATGTTTCGGTAGTATTTGTAGCTAGTTTTGTTGAATGAAGATTTTACCAAAATTAAAGGTGTAGTTAATTTCTGTCACTTCATCTAGATTGGTTTAACTTTAGTGGTATTAACATTGTGAAGAGTGATACTGACCAAATATGATATTGGAAACATTTTTGTCTCTATGTACCTATACTATACAGCAAAATTTGAATATTATTATCTATTGCAAGTTTTATTCGTATCGGATTATGTACTCGTTACTGAGTAATATTCCGCATTTCTGAAAAACACTGGAAAAAGGTAAACAAATATCATTCGTTGTCTATCAGCTATCTGGTGTTTATAGTACCAGTTTGGCTTAGTTTGGGGCTAGATGGCGCTATGTAAAATATGCAATGGTACTGATCTAAATTATATTTTCACTCACCCGGACTAGCGTTTAGCAACAGAGTGATCATCGTCAGATAATTCTGCAGCACCTCAGTATCGAGTAAATTTTCATAGAAATACTTCGCTAGTATTGGTGAAGTTGCATTCGGGTGGTTAGAACAATCCTTAAGGTTCGCGTCCCGGTTCAAACACATGCGGAGGTAACGCAGGATCTACAAATAAAATATACGGGTTAGGGGTTATGTTTAAGTTAAGTTAAGATAAGATTATTGCTATTATTGCATTGCTATTCAGCGCGGCAATGCAGCCCGTGTCTTGGGCACGCTTCCGATTGGTACTGATTTGGACCAGTTGAGCTATCTATAAATCGTTTGCAACGGTTTGTAGATAGCTCAACTGTTTCATGTGTATTTTGTAAATATTGTAGATACTGTATTGGTTGTAATTTTTTTTGTGAATAAACTCATTTTGATAAAGCAAAGGTTAACCCCTTTATACATATTCAACTGTCATTTTAGAGCGGCTTGAAAATATACGTTGTATCATTGTCACTTGCATGACAACGAAAAGAGATGACAACAGATTTAGCAATCATTTATTGAGATCAGGTTTAGAAAACCAAAATGATAAAGCAGTATTGTTTGACCCTGCTAAGTTTGCGATGAAATAAAATAGAATAGTTTTGAAAAGGATTTTACGTCATATTATCTTTTACATAGTAACTGTCGTAGAAATAGGTTGTCAAACCGGTACGCTGTTTCCAACTGTTTTAGAATTAGCTATATTTTAGCGCTGCTCACTTGGCGTGGTTGGACTCTATAAATGAAGGACTTTGAACAAAACATTCAAGTGTTTATTTACTGACATACCGTCATGCATTGCATACACATAAAAGTTATGAATATTTACCTCTTGATAAGTCAACGGATGGAATTGCAATACTTGGTTGTTGACCACGAATCGATGCTTCGCGTTGGAACCTTTCTTCCTCTTTTGCATTTGATCCCAAACGTAGTTTACCATATCCTTCAAAACCGCAAGTTACTTTTTAGTCTCAATTTTGGAAGAAAATTCGGTACAAAACTGTTAAAAAGTTATAATAACAGAAGAGTCATAAACACAGGTTAATATAGAAAAAAAAGGGGAGGGACGCAGATATGTAGTTGATAAATAATAGATGGGTCAATGGCCGGGCTCAGTGGCGCATCATGGGAGTGTCCAGCAGTGGACCGAGATAGGTTGATAATGATGACTTACGGGACACTGCATTGACTGAGATATATTTTATTTCATTTCATTTATTTGCAAAAATATATGGTAATATAAGTACAAAGATGTAAAAGTATAAATAAGTGCCGCATATTTTTACCAAAGTGATTGGCGTGCAAAAGTTTCTATGTCATCAACTAAGCATTTAACTACTAGGTTCAATAAAACAACACACTAAAAGTCACTGTAACAACAAAAGTACCTACCTATTAATAGTAGTAGAAGCGACACGAACCCTTCTTCAAAAAGTCAGAAACTGAATAAAAGCTCTCCAATATCAACCATTTTTCCAACTCCGTACAAAGTTTAACTATTATATGTAGGCTTCAAAAACTCTCTTTGGACTATATTTCAAAAATATTTTGTCTTTCTTACCTTGAATTTTGGGACTTTAAATTCAATTTCCTCTGCATTGTCCTTGTTACTTTTGGAGGAACTCTCGTCTATGTTCACCGTTGCTGTTTCTTTCCTAGACACGTTATTGACTACGTCTTCTATTTCCAGCGGGCGTGATGTCCCGTAGAGGCATTTTAGCGCCTCTGTTGATACTTCGTCTTGGCTATGGGAAAAAAAACTTCTCAAATATGCGCTCAATAAGAAGAAATAAGACTAAATGATAGATTAGGACACCACAGTACTACAGTCTAATTTTTATTTTATTTTATTAATAAGGGTATCCAACAGGGATAACATATTAAGATAAAAGAAAGATAATCAAAGGTCTTAAATCTAAATATTTCTCTAATTATAGGATACCACAACACTAATCTACTAATCTTACGTACACAGTACGTAAGATTGTGTACGTAAGATTAAGTAGAGAAAATAATAAAAATGTCATTGTCTCTGGTTTGGTCCCTCGAAATTTTACCAACCGTAACTAAAGCCAGTCACAAAATATTCACCAAAAAGACAATAATTAGATACAAATTACAGAACCTGAAAATAATAACTTTTCTGTCATAACTAACATATAAAAATATAAAGAATAAGATAGTTATTAGTTATGTTACCTGTCACCACTAGCCATCAACAGTAGATATCTGGAAGGAATGTAATCCTGCGGAAAGACCGCTGCAGAATACCGCATCGCAATATAGCGGATCATCGATTCATCGCTTTGTATGTAACTGTTGGAGAAAAATACAAATAGAGGTGACATTAATAGCTAATTCCATCTATAGATATATATTTTTTAGGAAAACGAGGTAAAGTCGAAGCGAAGTTTCATTTTGACAAGCCGAATTTGACAGCACAAATAATGATCCCGTCCCTTTCTTATAAATAACTGAAAGAACAAAGATGTGTATAATTTTAGTGCTGTCAAATTAACTTAGCAACAACAGAATCGGACCAATGTGTACGGTTGCAGGAAGTAAAAATGTATGAAGAAGGCACAAAATAGTTCATCCTGATCGTCCGAAATTACTATTTCAAATATACAGATTATACAGGTACTCGCACATTTCAACATTTTTGAAGATATAATATAACTAAATGTAATTTATGTGAAATGGCAGACCAAAAAATTTTCACTTTAATGTATCGCATTGGTATAAGTTTTTTGGTTGGAAAACTTGTTTGGATCAATGTGATATTTTTACTGAACCTTTGCATTGTTATTCTCTGGACCCTGAAGCTCTGCAATTTCACATAAATTACATTTAGTTATATTATATCTTCAAAAATATGGAAATATGCGAGCGAGAAGTTTGTCTGCCTTTTACATACGCCTTAAAAGAATAAACTCAAACTTACTGGTCCAACAATGCGAAGAGCGCTAATGCTTGAGGCTCGTCAAACGGACTCTTGTTTTTATCAGAGCTTTCGTCTACATCCATCTTCTCAGACGTACTAGGGCCTTGGCCAGGATCAGATGGCGTTGATTTACCTGCTAATAAAATAAATAAATAAAATATTCACGGACACTTAACACTACGCCTTCTAGTCCCAAACTAAGCAAAGCTTGTACGATGTAAAAATAATGTAAAAATACCTTGCTTATTCCATGTTTTTAAAGTGAATTGGGAATTGAAATAGAAAAATATATAAAAATACATAAAACAAGAAAGAGATCAATACCTTCAAAAGTAATCTTATACGCCATTGCCATCTCAAGCAAGGCGTCTCGCAGAGCGGTTTTCATTTCAGGCGGCGCTTCTGGTATTTTCTTGACAAGTTCCTCAAGTAGTGCGAATTGATCACTAATACTTTCTGGACATTTTACTGCTAGACGACCTGTAGATGGAATGGAGTAATTGAAGTATAAGTTGTCTTATAATTTCACACCTTTAGGATATTTCAATTCAGGCTATAATAAGCAGAATCTTATCGTAAAATCACTGTGAAAAAATAAACGGGGTTCCTTCATACTTCATGATTAATTTCCTTGTAGAGTATGCATACATGTATACTTGAAGATTGGACTGGTTTCCGCACCAGGAAGGCATACCTATGCCTTCCTGGTGCGACATTACTAATTACTACGAGCGAGATTACTAACATTATCTGTAATATAAAAACTCACCAAGGCATAAATAAGCTTTTGGATGCTGCTCCATATACTCTTCAGATCTGACGAGTTTTAACAGACCTCGTAGAAAAACTGTTGATACCTTCTTGAGTTGAGATTCTTCACCACTAAAACAAAACATTTCTAAATAATAGTTATTTTGAAACTATATATTTAAATAAATAAATAAATATTCACGGACAACACAACACCTTCTAGTCCCAAACTTGTAGAACTAGATGGCTGATGGAATATTTTTTTTTGTACTTATTATACGTAGTATAACCTATTTGTATATCTTATAAATCCGTCTGGAGATGTAAAGAGAGACAAAAACAATAAAAAATCTTACCCGTTAATAACATTGAGCAAAAACAATAGAGCCATGTTTCTCAGTCTCGAATTAGTGTTTGGATCGAAGAGCGAACAAAATACCACCTGCCAAAATAAATATAAATACATCCAATACAAAAAACAACTCTAATACTATATGCATAAGATTTTGTATTACCTGCACGCAGTGCGGAAACATGATAGCTGGTCCAGTGGCTTTGTTCAAATACTGTATTAGCTTCAAACGCAGTCTTGTGCAGGCTGGCACCTTAAATCAGTATAATATACATTACTACATACATTATAGAGGGTACATAGTATTGTCTTTTTGTAGATACTAGTGGGACACTTGCTAGTTACAGCGCTTTTACTAAAAAAAAACTTGTATATGTTGTTCATAGCCTTACTTTAGTGTTTAGAGACTTACCTTGCGGTCATCTGGGGGTACCTTCAAACCAGCCCAAGTACCCAGATACAGGGAACATAACGGGGCTACCACAGAAGGGAGTGACCAATCGACAGAGCTGAAACAAACAATATAATGAGAATAAATAAGAATTAGGCTAGTATTTCATTTTATCAATTCATGGACCATAAGAATTAAATCGGTCGCAAGTTCATCATTTATTGAGAAAATTCAGTCTGACAATGGCAAAGTAGGCAGCATATTGAAGTTAATTAGGTGGGCTATATATTATAGCTATATAAACTATATAAATCGTTTGCAATGGTATGCAGATAGCTCAAATGTTTCAAGTGAATTTTTGTAAATCTAATACCTTTAAACGAGCAATTCTTGTATATAAATTTATCTCGGAATCTCGGAAACGGCTCCAACGATTTTCATGAAATTTAGTATACAGGGAATTTCGGGGGCGATAAATCGATCTAGTTAGGACTCATTTTCAGAGAATGTCGTTTTATTCGTGTTTTCAAGTAAACACTTAAACCAAAAAATGTGACTCTTCCCGACATCTATTGGCGAATAATAATACTATTTTTTGAAGTTATACTTCTAATCGTTAATAGATGGCAGTGTTGAGCATAGAACCTTTTCTTACTAAATAAGTACTGCATATTGGATATGTACATAAAAATAAATACAAAAAAATAACGAGCAAAGCTCGGTCAACCAGCTGGTATATTTAATAAGTAATGGTTATGTAATTAATTTTATTTTATAATTACCTGTTGACTCTAATAAGAGGGCTATTCGCGTGGTTAGCGACACTAAACCGAGAGTCGGCCGCGGCGACAATCAGCGTGAGGAGACAATCGTTCATGTTGAAAATATCCTTGCTGATAAAGTTCACTATTGACAGTTTCATCTGAAAAATACATGACTCTAGTGATTTATAGCACCGTGATGACCCGCCACCTATTTGGCTTCACACGCATTATTTTAGTATCTATTTTAAATTAACTAGGCTGAGATAATGCTCGATTTAAATCATGCTCCAGAAATTAGTGGTGTGTAATAGTGTGGGTGTGTTGTCTATACAAATATTATAAAGAGGAAAGATTTGATTATTGGTTGGCATTGAATAGGCTCCGCCACTACTGAACCAATTTGAAAAATATTTTCACCGTTGTGAAGCTACACTATCCGCGGATGACATAGGCTATATTATGTTTTCAAAAAAAACTTGTTATCTTTACTAAAACTCCAATAATATAACCCAAGGTGTAAATGACCTAAAAAATTGCATACCTAACAAATTTTTGTTAAATACCCGTGTGAAGCCAGGACGGGCCGCTAGTATAATATAAATTTACTCTTAACAAAAATTAGGTATTTAAATTAGTTCCAACAAAGAAGAAGACTTGTTTGTTTCATTCATTCATTTTAAAACTGGGTATAAATATACCTCTTCTAGTTGATTTGGGTTGAGTTGGTTCTTCTCAATGATTCTCTTGTAAGTCTTCATGCTCATACCGGGTGGCACTTGGAATTCACTTTCCCCTGGGTTTGGTAATGCCCTATAAATAGAAAAAAAATCTGTCAACTATTTACCGTAGTTGAAGCTCATGGCGTAGCTTGCTTAGCCAATCTTCATCGATTATCTAAGTTAATCGTCATCACTTGGATGGGTGACCGTTAGTGGCATTTACATCTGAGCGCTTTTGTGCTTCGGAGGGCACGTTAAACTGTCGGTCCCGGCTCGCAATCGTTAAGCCATGACGGAGACCTTAAGGCGGCCTAAAAACTCCGTCAGAGTTGGCCAATTACTCATACAAGCTTGCTTGCTTACAGTAGTTAAGAGTGATTAGTTATAATAACAATTGCAGATTACTATTTACATAGGATAGGATAGTTATGGATGTTTGGGGTCCCCTCCTCGAGGTCAGCTAATATTTACCTGTGTGGTCAAAATCTAACATTACTCTTGGACAATTTCTTAGTCCAGTTAGATCAAAGGCCCAGTGTGTAAAGTTAGTAATAATGGTCTTCACTCGTGGAGATTGGAATTGAGATTCGCATATTATAGGATAGAAGATATATTGACAGACAAGTTGTATAAAAAAACTTACCTGTAAGGAAGTAAAAGAACATCGGTAGCAAACTTCAGAATCATAGAAGCAACTTTTGGTTTTTCCTTTAGGTTCAAATTGGTTTCTTTTATCTCGCCCAGAAGTGGCATAACCAGCATAAGAATTCTGAGAAAAAATATAACAAGCTTTAATAAATGGATGATAAAGTAAACGGAGAATTGAATGATATCACTATATCAGAAAACACATGTTAATTTTTAGCAAGATATTTCCATAGAAGCCTATAAGCACTTCAATGTATTAAAGCTCTTTGCATAGAAGAGGGTTGTTACCGACTCTATTTGCTTGATACTTACTGGTCTTGATGACCCTGAGGCTTATTCTCCATGGCATTAATGAGAGTGGGAGCTAAGGTTTGTTGCTGCTCACGAGGCAGCCTCGGGAAACCCATTGTTATGTAAATAATAGAAAAGTTCTGAAAAAAAGGACAATTTTTATAAACATTTTGTAAACTGAAAACATGAAAATCATTAAGAATTATTCAAAAACTGTATAAACCCACTTACAATAATGAAACTGTTTGAAGTTGCATCACCATACAGCTGGAGTAGAGTCTGCACTGGCAATTGAACCTCAGAACGGCATTTGACTCGTTTGTTTACATGAATCAGCACCTCCATTACTTTCTTACGCACCTTTTTGGAATATACACAGTTATATAGTTTCATACTTCAAGATTTGGGTAAGATAGGTTAATATAGGAGCAGACTAAAACTGGATGCAATAAACATTTCAAATAATTCAACTCTTTGTGCTAAAAGTACTTACCTACTAAGAACTTGTCAGGCACCTATATATAGCAACATGAATATTTTCATAGATATAACATGGAAGTGAGTCTAAATATGAGATAAAATTGAGCTGAAACGTTCGAAATACCTGTTCATGAGGTGATGATAACTTCAGAATGACAGGTGGTAGAAACCTATTGAGACAATTCTCCAACTGCTCATCAGAGTCTGCATTCCCAAGACGAAGAAAAACCCGATCTAATAGCACTAAAATACACAGTTAACAGTGAGTAATACGATGAAAACAGCCGGCAGAAAATCATATGGTCAGTCTAACAGTTCGAATCGATTTTGTAGGAAATGTGAGAAACTGGTAAAATTGCTTACTTAGATCGTTCGAGCCATCACTGGCACCCTCTGTTACATCCATTTCAGACATTTTAGATGCTGTAAATGCTAATAGTTTATAAAATCACAAACATAGAATGAGAATGACAAACAAATTTATTTTGTTTGACTGGTTTTTGTGTAGGTTTTTGACAGCAACAGCAGTCATGTCGTCTGTGTGTCAGCTGCGGTGCGGTTGACGTATAGCTTTCTGTTCAGAAATTATCTACTTTTGTGCGGCAAAAGCCATAGAAAGACCAAGAACTTGAAGATACTTTTGTGTGACTTTTCTATGCTTTTCTCCGAGGTTTTTTGAACTTTTCTTTTAAAAATTCTTTTTACCTTGTATGGATCGGATATCGGAATATTCGGAACCACAGTTTAATTATATATAGACCATAGTATAGTCTGTGGTTTCCGTTCCGATATCCGATACGATAGATACTTTGTAATAGTCGTAAATACATACATACAGTTACTGTGTGTATGTACTACATACATTTTATTAGATACATTTTACTGTATTACAGTAGATTAGATCTAATAAAATGTATGTATGTACTTACGACTATTTTATGAAATGCTATCACGTACTTCGTAGGTAGGTAAATATCGGAAATGGTATCGGAAAATATAAAGGAGAGGAACGTCCCTACGAGTGGATGATTGGATTGATTGATTAGTGTTTGTTTCGTATTGCCAACCAAACAAAATAAAAACGAAACGAAACGATCTCTTTTCATCTCATTCATTTACCTTTTGTTTATTATTTCCTTGTTATTCAGTGTATTTCAAGATAAATTCCAAAAACCACAACTACAGACTGATGTTTATCAATTTTAAGTGTAAATAACAAACATGGGCTTCGATAACAAAAGGTTTCAAGGTGTTGTTGATGAAGAGCTCATTTGCCCTATTTGTTCGGGGGTTCTTGAAGATCCGCTACAGGTTGGTCATGTTCTAATTCGTTCTCAATAGTCTATTTCTTCTTCCTATTTTCGTGGTAATAAAATACATTGTCATGAATTGCAGGCGCCCGCATGTGAGCATGCGTTTTGTCGCGCCTGCATCACCGAATGGATAAGTCGTCAGCCCACATGTCCCGTGGACCGCCAGGCGGTCACCGCTAGCCAGCTCAGACCAGTTCCGAGAATACTTCGCAACTTACTGTCCAGGTATCTACTTACTCTTTCATAATGATCACCTTATGTGAGTACGAGTTACCACTGGATTTGTAGGTCAAACACCTTATTGTTATAGCTTTATGTAATCATAATATAGCTATGGCCAGTTATTAGATCATTACAAGTAACAATGGGCCTATTATTAAATGTTTAATTTTCGGATTTTATCCTATCTAATTGCAAAAGCAGTTTCGTTGTAGTGTTGAGACATGTCTTAGCAACAGCATTAGTAAATCTATGAATATGAATAGATCTATGTTTGATTTGCTAACAAGATGATTATCATAATTTAAATGTCAATATCAGCTATCTTGTTTATTTTATTTCGGATTTTTATTTGATGTCTCATGTGTCGTCAAAATTGTCGACCTAGATAAATTAATTATAGTTTTTATTTAATTTTAAACAAAAAAATACCCACTCTAGGTCAAAACAATCTGGTGGGCAACTTATATTGTTGAATAATATCCACATAAATTTATTGAATAATAAATTTATGTTGAATAATACTAAATAAATTTAGAAAATAGAAGTTCCTAGCTTCAAACTCAAATTGTAACTTTAAAATGAGCCAAGTAATTAGAGCTTGCATCTATCCCCACCGAGAACAAACAATTGTTCGTGGCAAACATAGATGTTTGTTCTGTGTCTGGGTGTTACTATGTATGTATAAATAAATAAATATTCACGGACATTTAACACAACGCCTTCGAGTCCCAAACTAAGCAAAGCTTGTACTTGTATAAGTATGTATTTACAATAAAAGAATTATATATGTATTCTATCAGCCATCTAGTTCCCATAGTATAGTACAAAGCAGTTTGGGACTAAAACTAAGCAAAACAGTTTGGGACTATAGTAGGTGCCAAATAACACCGCAATACAGGTCATTCACCCACCTTCACCACGATGTCGCAAAATTCAAATTATGTATGGTAAACAAACAGTACTAACGAGATTCGAGCGATACCGTCTTAGCGACAGGTTTGTATGGAAAGCGACAGAATTAGCCATACATAAATTGAATTTTGCGACATCGTGGTGAAGGTGGGTGAATGACCTGTATTGCGATGTTATTTGGCACCTACTATAGAAGGTGCCTTAAATGTCCGTGAATATTTATTTATTTATTATTATTTATCTGACTATCCACCATAGATATTCTCTTCTTTTTCTTGTGGCTGTTTGGTGGCTGCCATGAATTTGCCAATGTCAGTGATTATTGGTGTTTACTTGTTTATTAATCCAAGAAGTTGAAGTTGAAGTTGTTTATTAATCTTTTATCAAAAGACAGATCTGAGTAGGTAATCTTAAATAATCTTAATATTTGAATCATCTATGTTGTGGAGACTTTTTAGTTTCATTTGTGGTATAAATACTTATCTGTTGCAGGCTAAGCACAAGATGTGATAATCACCCTCATGGATGCCTCTCCATTCTTAAACTGGACTCATTGGCCTCACACTTAGTTGATTGTATGTATTTCAGTACTTTTATTTATTTCAAATAGGTAACATGTGTTAGTCAGCGGTTTCAAGTAAAATAATAAATGGGTCAGGCAATAAGTTGTACCCTTGCTAAGTTTTGAAAATTCTGCGCAACACAAAGTATTCATGCTTACTCTGAATTATGATGACTCAAGTTTCAGTCAGACTAATGTTTTACTCTAATAGTTTCAAGGGAGGTTCCATCCAGGTTAAATAAAATGTATATGTGTCAGTACTAGGCTTCTCATAATTGCCTTATCCAAAATTCTTCATTGGGCACCATGTTTAGATGAAGTACAATAATGTCATAAGCCATAAGCAATTATTGAGGTCACAATGTATTATAGCGGTGCTAGTTTTGTGGTTTTAGTTAAGAAACCTAGTAATGATAGCATTCAAACTATTATTGACTCCTTTTGTATGTGTATACGTAATTAAACTGAA
The DNA here is from genome assembly GCA_947507515.1 of Eulithis testata. NCBI lineage: Eukaryota > Metazoa > Arthropoda > Insecta > Lepidoptera > Geometridae > Eulithis > Eulithis testata. The sequence goes on from OX382198.1 coordinate 3,286,710, forward strand.
ATAAAGATAATTTTAAAATATTCCTATAAAATGACTAAAGTAGTAAAAATAGTTATTACTACAATAAATTAGATTTCCTTGTATACAAAGCCTAGTCTGCTTATCCTCATTAAAATTCATTGTATTCACTTGGCAGGCGAATTCAATCCAAAAAGGCCAATGCCCTGTGAAGCCGGCTGCGGTCTTGTGATCCCTAAAGATGAGCTCGCTGAACATAATTGTGTTCGAGAGCTGCGAGCCCTTATTGCCACACAACAAAGCAAGCTTACGGACTATCAGCAGGAGCTGGCCGAGCAGAGGCTTGTTATTAATGAACACAAGCGGGAACTGGCTCTCTTAAAGGTACTGAGCCGTCTAGAGCGTATATTTCTCTATAAGATCGTACAGTACATTGCCAGTACATCTATATGAAAAAAGTATTTAAAAAATAATATAAATTTAGGTATTATGGCTATTATTTTTATAACTTTTAGGAGTTCATGCGAGCGATGAGAGTATCAAACCCAACAATGCGAGCTCTCGCAGACCAAATGGAGCGCGAGGAAGTGGTGCGTTGGGCGAACTCGTTGTCGAGAGCGCGAGTTACGCGGTGGGGCGGTATGATCTCTACTCCAGATGAAGTGTTACAGGTGAATATGTACTCTTTATTTTATAGCTACAAGCTTGTGCCCCCGACTTCGTCTGCGCAGGATATAGAAATGCAATTTTCTATGCGAAATCTTCTAGGCGTTTCTGAAGAGTTCGCGTCCCGTTGAATCGCGTTAATTTTCCAGGATAAAAAGTCGCCTATGTGTTAATCCAGGCCACGGACAATATATATTCCAAGTTTCATCCAAATCGGATCAGTAGTTTTAGTAAATTAGTAGGATTCAAAATTTAATAATCATTAACAATAAATTTTGAATAATCAAGACATTGCTAACTTTGAAGCGCTCGTGGCTAGGCTTGCTTAGTCAATCTTCAATGATTATCTAAGTTAAGCAACGTTCTGTGCGGTCACTATTTGGATGGGTGACCGTTAGTGGCATATACATCTGAGCGCTTCCGTGCTTCGGAGGGCATGTTAAACTGTCGGTCCCGGCTCTAGCAGTCGTTAAGCCACGACGGAGGCCTTAAGGTGGCCTAAAAACTCCGTCACCAGAGTTGGCCACTAACTCATACGAGCTTGCTTGCTTTATTGCTAACTTTGTCATGGGACAGTCGTGTTTATACTCGTTTATCTAAAACACATTTGTTATAGTGAATAGCTCCACCTAGAACTTTTGTTTCTTTGTATTATTGCAGTTGATGATAAAGCGTAGTTTGTCGGAGTCGGGCTGCCCGCCGCATATCATAGACGAGCTGATGGAGAACTGCCACGAGAGGAGATGGCCGCCTGGACTATCCTCACTTGAAACCAGGCAGAATAATAGAAGGTACTTATCGCGTCTATGAAGCTACTTATCTCGCGACAGGCATCATGTCTCAGTCGGTAGTAGCTCTGCCTTCTGTGCTGTGGGTCGTGGGTTCGATTCCCACCGAGAACAAACATGTGTGTGTGACAAACATAGATGTTTGTTCTATGTCTGGGTGTTACTATGTATTATAAGTTTTTACAGAGCTCTGGCGAGCCACAACTGCACATCCAAGCTCATACACGAATGCCACCTCGCCCTAGAAAGCATTGCCACTAAAAATAGGATAACCCTACAGTGGATAAAGGGGCATAGCGGATCACTGGGAAACGACGCTGCTGATGAGTTGGCAAGAAGGGGATCAGAGACTATATCGGAAGGGCCAGCACCCTTCCTTCCCCTACCCTTCTCCCAGCTACGCACATGGGTGCGTCTAAACACCCTAAACGCACACAACCTACGCTGGACACGTACTACCGACTGCAGACAGTCAAGAGCTGCAATTCCAGCCCTCACACCAAGACTAACACGCCGTCTACTGAGCCTGGATAGACGTAACCTTAGAATCATCGTAGGGACCTTGACAGGCCACTGTCCCTTAAACAAACATCTATACAACATCGGAGCCACAGACAGTCCACTCTGCAGAGGCTGTCTTACCGAAGAAGAATCAGCTGCCCACGTAGTCCTGGAATGCGAGAGCGTAGCTACACAACGACAAGAAATCCTAAGCACCCCTAGGTCACTCCTCCAAGCCTGCGAAGCCCCCAGGAAGCTTCTGTGCTTTTGGGAGGAGTTAGGCTGGCTACACGCATAGCCAGTTCACCCCCCCACGTATAATGGACCAACTTTGAGTCTAAATGCGGAAACGGGAGTCCATAATAATAATAATAATAATAAGTATGTATTTACAAAAAAAAAGTATATAAATATTATATCAGCAATCTACTTTCCATAGTACAAGCTCTGCTTAGTTTGGGACTAGAGAGCGTTGTGTGTAATGTCCAAGAATATTTATTTAGAATATTTATTCTATGGTGTCAGCTTTGTCTCTCAAAAATCTTCGGGAATTACATACTGCTTTGTATGCAATTTACTAGTATTACCATCGCCCGACAACAGCGAAGCAAAAAGGAGGGTATATGACATTGCCCTACCACTACTATTCGAATGTATTGTTTAGATAAAGGAGAAGGCATACGACCGCGGCTATCTTTTAAACATCACTGTAGTACATAACAATTTCAGATGAGAATATTTTCTTGTTTCATTCATTTTAGATCGTGATTTCCAGTAGTCGTTTTAGTTTTTGTACTTAAATTTTTTCACATTCATCATCTACCATCTTATGCTTATGATCCCCATCTTATCTTATGTTTATGATCCCCAGTAAGGTAGATCACTATGGGAAAATCATGTAAATATCAGTTCTTCCAACAGACTATACGAGAAGTACGTATGCAAGCGTGTACCCGGCAAGCAAGCTGTGCTTGTGCTACAGTGCGACAACAGCCACGTCGAAGAACATATGATGGTGGAACCGGGACTTGTTATGATATTCGCGCACGGCATTGAATAACACACGAGACATCGAATAGAATCTGGTTAGTACACGAAATAATACTAAACGTAGAGAAGTGACTCTCGCTCCGCTAAATCGTCGCCCGCAACGAGTATCGCTTTACTGTGATTGGTTTAGCTGAAACACGCACTAAATACGTGCGGTTTTGCTGCTGCAGTCAGAGATTGTGGAACACAATTGAGAATTGTGAAGATTTATCATTTGTGTGCGTGAATGAAACCATACCTACATAAGAATGGTGCGTAGTTACATACTGACACAGAGGGAGTTAGTATGCTCCCTCTGTATAAGTTCTGTGGATATGTTTTCGTGTATGCTCTGCTTAGAGCCAACTGATCGAAATCCGAGCGTGGTGGGTCCAAATTTAAACAAGAGGTGAGTTGCCTTTCTAATGCTAGTTCTTGTATTCTGTGTCTTTCCATATTATCGAAATACACAAAAAAATATTTTTTTGTAATGCGTTTGTTGCGTTATGGTTATATGTATGTCTATTTTCCAAAATCATAGAGCCCGTATTCTAAAAGAGTATCTATCACAAAATCGTTAAAAATCTGTTTTAGTTTCAATTTAAGCATTGTTTTAGAATACGGATCGGAGTGGATCAGAAATGTGTGTTGAGTCAATAAAATATAACTGTCTTACTCAAGCGTCTATCTATTCTAATCACGGAAGAGTTGAAAACTCTCAAGTCAAGCTTATTGCTTAAAATACTCCAACCGGTCTTTAATTCTGGCCAAAATATGTGCATGCGCTGTGCGCACGCTCTACTAAAATGACGATCGCCTCTCAATCTAGTATACAATTATACATGTCATATTATTATGATACCTACTACTTTAAAATATTGTGATTGAATAAAAAAAAACTATAGTTACGTGGCCTTTACATACAGTTCTCATATTTTAGTATTTTTTATGAATTTGATAGATATTTGAAATGCCTGTACTCGTGTCAGATAGTTTACTGCGTAGTAGTACCTCAATACAATCCTTGTTTGAATGGCCTTTTCATGTTGCCCGCAATTTTTGACGGAAAAGCTAACAATGGGCTCATAAACAATTTAGAACTCTAAAATGTAGAGTCTTAATCGAGACTCAAGCATAGATTATAATGATGTTTCAATTGATACTATTCGCGGATTTTATTCGCACGCTTAGGGTTGCCAACTTTTTGTTAAAGAAATTTTAATGTCTGAGAAGAAGATAAACAGTATATCTATAAAGAAAACAGTATGTTATTGTATTTACGTAAATCAGTGGCGGACTCCGGTTTGGCAGGGGGTTCACCTTTCTAGGTTTACCATTTCAAGTTTCCGCACACAAGTAAAGGTCCGTTTATATCTACAGACATTGAGCGTGCCAGACACGTGCCGTGGCTGATAAAAGTATACCCTGTCTATTGGTGTCTGCGAGGCCGTGTAACGATAGATATAAATACGTTCATAGACAATGTATAAAAGAATATATTTTTGTCTGCCACGGCACGTGTCTGGCACGCTCAATGTCTGTAGATATAAACGCACCTTTATCCAGCATCACTGTAAAATAATGTTAGAAATCCATACACTGACATCAACCAACCCACCAAGGGAGGAGTGGCCGTGACAGAAATCGTCTATCACACAATCATTACTTTTGATAATCTGAAGAATGAATATAACTTTAAGGTTTTCTATTGAGGATGACACGAGTAGGTATAATCGTTTGTTTTGTAGTATGGCTAGTTAAAATAATTCAGTTTGCTAAAATTTGCAGACCAATGATTTGTATGTACAATAATATTTTAATGGAAGTACGTGGCTTCATAGAAAATAACTTTTGGTATAGTATTACTAAAATTGTAAGTTTTGTAAAATAATAATGATTGGGTGAACATTCCGATTAAACGAAATTTAGTTTGTATCTAGTATTGTAATGTACCTTTGTATGTTCTTGGAATTGTTTTGCCATTCATAAATGTTTTGTATGTAGTGATTGAGTGCTGTGTTACGTTTTATTTGTAGTTTTTATACAATTTTTATTATTCATTTATAAGTTCAGAATTGTACAGAGCAAAATGTATAAATCAAATTTCAGTGTTTTTGGTATTTTAGTTATAGTTAGCTCAATCTCTAATACTTAAATAATAATAAACTGAATAATTATACATGTTTTATTAATACACTTTACTACCCGAATTAGGTGCGTATAATACATATACGAGTACCTATAGAATTCCATAAATAGTTTAGTAAATTCTCTAACAAATGTTTCTCTACCGAATTTTCTATTCCAAAAATCTAATTCGGTATGGACAACAAAAGACGGACTGGGTAGAGGGAACACTATTGTGAACAAATGGAACGGAATCCAGATTATCGGCTCTGGCTCTACTTTGATTCAATGGAACTTTGATGTTGACTGACTACGCTAAGTACCTAAGCCGTCCAATGACTGTTTACTCGTAAGCTAGTCTCAAAGCTTTGCAAAGCCATACTCAACTAAGATACAGATAAAAATCATGGATAGCTGTGTTAGAGATCGCACAAAAGTGTAGCTTGTGGATCACGCTTAATTCGCATAGACGCATATCGGATATTTTAAATTGTTTATTTATGTATGGTTTGTAATATTCGTAATTTTTTGGAGGCGGGTCCGAATCACTTGTATAAAAAAAATATAATGCTAGTGGAGAGGTAGATGCATGTTAGCTCTACTGATCAATAGTACTTCATGCCTTTCTAATTTAGTATCGGTTCTACTAGTTAAAACTCTAAGCTACGATCACTTTCTACAAAAAAAAAAAAAAAAAAAACAGAGTCAGTAGGTGAAATGTGGGCAGTACCTACCTCCTTAAACGGCGGCTTGGCACGTGCAAAGATCCCAGCAAAGCCGCTGGGAGCTATAAACTGACTCTCAATGTAGTAACAAAGAGATCTTATGGGAAAAATGTGTCGTTGGGAGGAAAACTCGTAAATGTTGTATTGTCACTTTATTTCATTGGTACGTTTGTTAGGCTTCGGTAAGCTTCGGTATTATCACGTGTATGCCAGTGTTTTACGTAAGGAGTAAGTGTGAAATTCCAACAAGAATATTGTGGAATTCCTATGTGTGAAAGTAAAGCAATTAACAAAAATAATTTGGCAAAAATAAAGAACAAAGGTATTAAAAATTTAGATCAATGTCAATTATTTATTTATTTAATACTTTATTGCACAAAATTATAAATTTGTTACAAAGGGTGGACTTAATGCTGAAAGCATTGTCTGCCAGCCAACCCAAACGTGGTGGTGTAGTGAGGAGGTTGGCGTGCGACATTACAGGGAATAATATTTATCTTACAAACTAAGAGCTATACCTGCTATATAATTTAATATATAACTATATATATATATATATATAACAAATCAAATAGAACATGATTCAATCCCAAGAGTTTCTACGAATGGAAATAGCAATGATCTTTTATATTAACGATCATTGGAAACTAGCAATTTCTGAAGACAAAACTAGGTGTAGGTGTAGGTAAGAACTAGAGGAAATGAGAGATACCTACACCACAGATCGTATAATACTGCCTACACCTATCTACCTAACACATATAAGTTAAAAAAATATGGGAGAAAATTAACCGAATTATTGCTTTCGCAGCAGCGATTGCTTCAGCAGTTAGTAGTGGGTTACCCAAACCTGTCTCTATATAAATAATATTCTATGGAGATAACTCCCAGGACGTTAGCGCTATTCATCTCTCCCGGTCACTTGCTCTGTGGGAATATAAATTATGCCGTTTGGGTCTGAAAACTTTGTAAAAGAAAAAGCTAGAGTTTGTTAGGTGTTGAAAGAAAACTCGTTTTTCATCATCTTAGTAAGATAATGAACGAGGCTTAGGGCCTGTTCACCATCTTTAAGTAATGCTATTCGTCAGATAAAAATATCAATTTTTTCTTTGACTAGTCCAACATAGAGACTGCGATATTTATAACTGACGGATAGGGTGAGGATAGATAGAGTAATCATGAGATGGTGAAATAGCACTCACTCTAACTAGTAGTTCGCCCCGAACTGAGATCTCGTGATGGTCGGAGGTTAATAAAACCCAAACAATTTTTATTGACCAATGGTTGTAATAAAATTTGCAAATCGCTTCGAAATCGCCGTCTAGCTAAGTATCAGTCTTACTTGAACTACAAAATCATTGAAACTCCAAGAAATGGTAGCTCACGTTATACTGGGTTTGCCAATTTTATATTTTTTACAACAACTCAAAAACTATTAGACCTATGGGCGAATACTCAAACTCCACTCAAACCCCACTCAATTTAAGTCCCGCTTAAATTATTGCCATCTCTTACAAATGAGTAATGTCAAACAGAGGCAGAACAACTTTATGTGGTGCTCAAATTTGAATGACTTTTTTTATTTCAGCCCTAGAGTCAAAATAAAAACGGTTTTGGAATGTCTAAACAAAACCCTATCATATGACACCCCACTTGATATTATTGTACGACTTTTTTTTTACTTCCTTTGAACCCTCATACTTCACGACCCCTTGACCGATTTACTTCATTTAACAAGCCAGTAAAACTTAAGAGGTACTATTCGTATACCTACCAAATTGTGTGAAGATCGGATGAGCGGTTCAAAAGATCTCGACGAACAAACATACAAACATACAAAGCATTTTTGTCCAAGTTGTCACTAAGATCTCGTTCGCTTCGCTCATTCGATCAATAATCTGCTGTCTGTCTAGGCTTGTTCTATCATTTCTTCCGCGGTTTAGTAAGTATCTCTGCCGAAGTAAAAAAGAGTAATACATAGATACCTGCATACACCTTTTGTACGCCTAGAAGCTATCAAAGCTTCTACCTGCGATTCTACTTACTGAATAACGAAAGCACTTACTCCAACTACTTGCATTGCAAATACGCAGGACGATGCTCCATTACTCCAGTGCTAGAACTAAGCCAATAAAACAACAGAACACCGCAGTGTTAAATCACCTAAAATGGGAGAGCAATTCCTTTCTACCGTTTAGAAATTCCTCTGCCCTTGGACCGGGTATTTCTCACTTTCAGACAGTGTTTTGTTTTTCCTATCTGCATTCGCTGTTCCTTTCGGAAATCTTGCCAGCTGCAGCTATCGCGGAATTTTAATGTTGTAGTGTGGTTGTTGGTAGGTATATTTTTGGTATCGGTATTTTGAATGTATAATTCGGTCGATGAACGATTACAAATACTAGGAGTAAATGCTTTCTTTGGTTCATGGTATATCTTAAATATGTACCTTTTCATAATTTCATTTTGTGCTTATTGCGTTGCTTTATTTGTGTAAAGAAGATAATATCGTGTTACAATACTTAGGTATAACATGTATAATCAAATATATATGTTATGTAAATTGTATTTTCTTTGTGTCTTTTTGTGAATTTATTATTTATTTATTTAATGCAGGTGGTTAAACTTTATATAGTGTAGTAAAGTTAAAAAATTAACATGCGATCCAAGTGATAGAATTTAGTCAATTTTGTCTTAGATACCTTACTGCGAGAAAAAAAAATATATTTACAATCGTAATAATTATGTTGGTTTAGGTAGATACTCGTGACTAAATTAGATGACGTCATCATATAATATCGTCCTATTATAGTCAAATCTTTGATGAAGTGACCTTAAGGCCCCTGGTTTGTACTCCGATTAATAAAGGCTAACGTAATGCAAGTGTCACTCGTAATTTACGATGTAGTAGGTACCTACCTATAGTTATGTGCGTAGGTTTAAAGAACCTACAATATGACATTGCCAGTTTTACATAAGTAAACCAAATTCGAGTAAACTCATTAGTCATTACAATATTGATCTTGAACATTATAAATAAAGAATAGAATACAATTGTGCTGCTTCCTCGAAATATACACAAAAAACCACAATGAACTACAAACTAGAGAATACTTATCATCGCTTAACAGATACTGAACTGATGAATTAATAAAACATTCTACGTGGTAGAGAGCTTCTAAACGTCTGGTTAATGTGTTGGTAGCCCTCGGCCAATGACTTCGTACAATACTCTGCCATTGTACCCACCTATCGTAATGGATTTTCTCTTACAAAATAATAGGTTTCTACACAAAACAATAGAACTGTATTTGAACAGTTTGTCTGCGTTTGTATAATTATATACGCATGTCTGAGAGCAGACCTGTTTATTTGGCAGTGTTGAGGGGGATTCCAGAACTTCATGTAGTCGAAAATGAAGTCTGAAATAATAATATTTTTCGTTTGGGCAGTTTGCTTCAATATAGTCGGTAAGGGTTTTTTCTAATTTCGCTTGAGATAACTTAATATTTTTTTTGTTTAAGAGTAAATTTTATATTTTAAGCATGATGTTTATGCCTGTACTTATTATATGCACCTATTAGAAAAAAATATCCTTGTTGTTTCAATGTCCATTACGATTTTAATATGTTGTAAGCTGCGATTTGTGTCGTCATAATGGTTTGTTTATCAGCAAGTTATTTTTTTAAGCGTCCTATCACCATTATTCTGGTCCCGGGTACCGACAAGAAGCATACCAGCAACGCCCCGATTGGTCTAACAACCAAAACTATGCCCCAAATCAGAATCCAGCCTACCCGTTAAATCAGCCATCAGCTATCAACTACGGACCGCCTCAACCAGTAGTAAACTTCAGACGGGATCCTCCTATTGGACCCAATTATGAACAAGATGAGAACTATCCAGGTGCTAAACAAGAACCTATCTACGTACCACACCCGCAAGAAGTTATTTTAGAACCGCGATTTCAGCAACAAGTTGTAGCGAACAGCCAATCTGATGACGACTACGCGGAACCACAGCCAGAACCTTCGCCACACACATTTTCAGAAGTACCTTATCTGCCTGAGCAAACATATCCAGATGTATCCAGGACTTATCTACCTGAAAGAAGTCATGAAAGCTTCGTCGCTCAGCCACCACACTGGCAATCACAGCCACCTCCACCTCCAGCCTTTGTACAGGAAAGCTACCCGCCGCAAGTTCCGAGACATTGGCAACCTCAAAACTCATACCTACCCAGTCTACCTATTCAACAGGAACCTTATCCTCAACCTGCCTCATACCCTCAATGGCAATCAACGGGATACAAAATCGAACCACATAAAAACCGGTTCTACGGCAGCGCTGATGATGAACAAAACAACTATAACTCTCCGTTGCAATACGCTGCAAATGCTCACGCGCAGGCTTCAGCAGCTTCAGGTAATCAAATAATTAATTATATTAACAGACCTTATCAACTACTGCTTACTGCTAAAGATGATCTGTACCTTACGAGTTTTAATTAATTTATCTTTAACTAATTGTTAGCTCTTAATAAAATATTTTTTCAGCTGATAAATCCCAAAAAAAACCGGCGTCCCAAAAGCTATTCCTACTATTTCATCCAAATGGAACGAAAGCGCATATGGACTTCATAGAACGTGACGTACCGGATAATTCACAATATGTTAAATCCAGAAATATAAATGATGCAAACTTAGAAGAAAAAAATCTTAACGTACGTCAAGAAAATCTCTATAATAAACCCGATTCTACAACACCTGATAATAAAAACCAAATTATAAATTTTAATGAACCCTACCAAAACAATGATTTTTTACCCGAACCACGGACAATTATTGTAAAAGAAACAAACGATGCAGTACCAGCTAAAGAACTGTATGTCGACAATGTTAACAAACCAAGAAATGTTCTACTTAAAATGAACAACGAAAATTATCCAGACAGTAACATAGCAGTCAAACCTGTTAGTGATTATCGACCTATTTCAGTTTTCAAAACAAATCAACCGCAAGAAAATCGCTTTCTTGAACATAATATAGCGCCAGCACAATCCCCATTCGTATGGAACAATAATAAAAATAATAATTTTAGAAAGCATATAGATAATGAACCAATATTGACAACGTTAAAAGACATAAAAGAGAAAAAATATGAAAACCTAGACGAAGACATCAAAAAAATTTCTGAATCATTGGTTCCTATAAAAGAAGAAGCATTCAAAAAATATAATGAACAAGTGGTTTCCCACCCAGTCAAAACAAACCCCATAACCAATTTTAATTTGCCATCTACCGAAGCTGAAGAGTCCAATAACTATCGAAACCCTACTTTGGATTCTCTACCAAAAATAGAGGAAAACTACTATTACCCTACAGAATTTAAATATTTAAATACTCCTCAGGTTCAAAATAAGGGTTACGATACTGTAGGCTCGGCTAGCGAGTATACAGATAAATCAGTTAGTGATTACGTAAAAAATATAGATGCCCCCGTTCCATCAGATGACCTTACTACTAATACTTCACCGAACGATTATCTAATAAAACCAAATAACCCCGATGATATCAACATTAACCCAAAAATAACGCCAGCCAAAAAATCTAATTACGATGTTTTTGAAATTAAAGATCAAACCAAAGTCTCCGCAAATGAACCTAATGTTGGCACTGGTTCAAATGTAAAAAGTAATCCAGGAGACGTCAATCCTTCTACACGAGATTATACCTACGATGTGGTGAACATAACTTCTTTGATTGCACAAAACACTGATGGGAAAAACATCGATATATCTCATACCTACAATACCGTTTCCCAAACGGTGCTAAATTCAACTAGCTTGCAGAAATTTGAAACTGATCTTATCAATGACGACTCGCAACCAATAGCTGACTCTATAGAGGGTAGCTATAATTCCTCTTCAATAACCGCCGCTGAAACCATAGCGTTGTCGCCTATTGAAAGAGAAAGAACACCAAAAGAAGACTCTTTAACAATCATTGATATCACAAATACTGGAGCCGAAGAAACTGAGAATCAACAACCAGAGAATATTAATTCAAACGATGAGGCGAAGACGGATAAAGAATCTGGTGAAAACGGAGCTGTGATTGGTACTTTTTTTTACTTTCGCGCTCTGATCTCATACTGAACAGATAATATTTACATGGTGTCGCAGTCATATGACTTTTTGAACTGACGACAGCGAGAAAGGGTATTTATCACGTACCTTATCGATATTTTCTCGAAATTTCAAATCCTGCGGTAGCGTCGGTAGCTCACTTAACGTTTGTATGCTCCAGTCTGACCCCGCAACCATTAGCTATTGAAAAGTATCTGAAACGTCGGAAAAAAAACAATAAAGCTTGTAGGGAAATACCCGTTCAGTATGATATTGGTACTATTTATTTACATGCGATGCAATAAGCCTGGTGATACTGGCTTTTTATAAGGACTTTCGTTGAAATTTTTCAGATTATTCAAATTCGATTCCAGGCAACAAGCCTATAATAATGATGCGTCCAGACGATGGTTTTTGGGACGGCTTGTATTCAGAAAACGATGCAGGAGCATATGACGCCTATTACTTCTGCGACGTGAAAATTACTGACCTAGTTATTGAGAGAACTAGCAAGTTTTACATGTATGAAAACCGTAGCTTTGTAGAAGAAACTGAGGAAATCGTTTGGGAACATAAAGACGGTAAATTACTACTGATGCTATACTTAAATTACTCTGATTGTAGATAAATAGATCTTTATCGATCTTATAAAGACTAGACAATATACATTTAGAGAGAAAGAGAGAAAATACATTTATTTGTAACACACAAACGGGAAAAAACATGAGATACTTATGCAAGTATAAAAAGACTGCGGATTCGTCCAAAAGTCATGATATTCCTGAATAAGTATCCCTTGTATAACTTTACTCTTTGATTTTATTCTCAGATAAATTCGTTTTTGTTTTTCCATTGCAATCTTGAGAGTAGCCAATCTTAGGTATTGTTATTCTGTATATACATAAAAACCAACTTAATTCAAAAAACAATTGCTTAGAGAGCGCAACACAATAATACATGTGCACACAAATTATCCGGGTATCATGTTGTCAATATCTATGAAAACAAACAGCTGTTTTGTCAAATGTAGCAGCCGCCATTAAATTATTCGACAGATAACTTGTTTATACCATAGATTTTGGCAGTATAATGATTTATTCTCGGATAGACAAGTTTTTCTTGGAATAAGACTTGGTAGAACAAAAAGTTTCTTATCACTAGAGTAATTATTGATTTTATTCGCAGTATAAGACTTAAACTGCGTATAAATAGTTTGGTCGAATCCGCCCTAAGAGTAATTTTGAATACTTTATCCGAGCTGTCGACACTCACATGCATCGTCATGTACCTATCTGTTTTTATTTAGCACCCCTGTATACGATGTTGGAGTGGTACATAGTATCGCTGTTTTTCATTCTAAAATACAAGAAGCTTGTGCCTGAACTTACCAAAGTAAAGTATTTTCGTATCATTTCAGATGCTGTTCCAATAGAGATAAGAACAACAAAAATCATCAGAAACCCAAAAACTGAGTTCCGTCCAAGAATAGATGGCGTTCCCAAATGTTATAAGTCACCTAAAACATAAGTTACTGTTGTTATTAGTCTTAAAATGTACTTCTACGCTCACAATAGATAATACTTGCAGAGTGTTTAATTTTCTTGTAAAAAAGTCGATAGTTTTTGTAAGTTTGCGTGAATTCCATTTCTAACTTTATGTGTTACAATAAATTACTTTTACTTTAAATATAAAATCACTTCATTGATTGATTTTCGACTACAATTGCTTTATTTGTTATCGGCCGTTTTGTATCACCTTTTTGAAACAAATGCAAGGTCCAACTGTGCGAAGCCAAAGAGTAATTTAGTTAACGTGTAACCAAAATTATTTATTTGAATATGATTTGAATCATTTCACATTGAATTGGGTAAATATCAGCGAAATGTTGGAAATACATAATTTATAAGTTAAATAAACTGAAAAAAAACGGCTTCAATTTGATACGCCTTCATCATCAAATGATGATGATGATAGCAGTTCATTGAGACTGTTCTTTTGATCGTAAACACCACAGAAAAGCAAAATACGCAATGTCGTGTACGTAGATGACGTGTTTTGTCCAGTTATGGCTAGCGTCCACAGGCCCGCATCGCACGCATCGGACGCATCGCACGCAACGGATTTTAGTTTGCCTTGTATAAAAACTCGTCCGTACGGTGCGGATCAGTGGACTCAGTTGTATGAGTTTTTATACAAGGCAAACTAAAATCCGTTGCGTGCGATGCGGGCCTGTGGACGCTTGCCTTTACACTTATTTAACTGCCAAACTACTGAAAAAATAATATAAAATAATAATTAAAAAAAATACAACCGAATTGAGAACCTCTTCCTTTTTTTAAGTCTGTTAAAATTCAAAATATTACTAAAAGCTCGTAATAGTAAACATACACGTTGCTTGCGACTTGCGACTGTATTTTTACTATCCTCATTATATTTCCACTAAAGTTATTTACACTGTACCTTTACTCGATCAAATAAAAAATAAGAGTTCCCTGTATAAAAAACTTTAGGCAACACGTTTTTATCACCTACTGGTATTAGAAATATCTAGACGAGCCTGCCTCGATTAATTGGATAGGTATCTTTGTAAAATACAAGTTGGAGTGAAATCGCTTACGCTCTCTGAACCCTAACAAAAGAATCTCGTTAACTCAAGACGCATTAGCGGCACCATTGTCGGAAAAACATTCATTATAGTCAAAATTAAAAAGTGCTTGACAACGACGTAAAGTATTAAAAATAAATTGAGTGTAATTTTTTTTACAGTTTGAGCTACTCATATTTACTCAATGACATTTTGTGAACATAAACTAGAAGTTTTATGAGATCTACGATGTAGATTGTAGAGCATCTATGGCGTAGAGGGCCTACGGTGTAGAGCGTCTACGGCGTAGAGGGCCTACGACATGATTATATCAGCTTTTTCAATAAGTTTAGTAAAACTTGAATAAGCTAACCTTAAAATCTATACATACGAGAGATGGGAACAACCCAAACTGTTCCCGAACAATATGGAAATTTGTAACTGTCGCGGTCGGCCCTGACCTTCCTGAGGAATAGAGACGGATGTCGTAACTGATCAATAAAACTTTGGGTTTTCTATAAAGCGGACAGCCATGATTTAACTGATAGTTAATATGTACCTGTGCTCGTGGTCAACCTCACGAAACACCAGAGTCTAATTTCCAACTTGAAAAATCTACATGTAAGGTAAATAAGTATAATAAAAAGTGACAGATAGTCTTCCTTTATGACGATGAGTTAGTGGTAACTCTGGTGACGGAGTTTTTAGGCCGTCTTAAGGCCTCCGTCATCGCTTAACGACTGCTAGAGCCGGGACCGACAGTTTAACGTGCCCTCCGAAGCAAGGAAACACTCAGATGTTAATTCCACTAACGTTCACCCATCCAAATAGTGACCGTGCAGAACGTCGCTTAACTTATATAATCGGTGAAGATTGAGTAAGGGCGTTTGTGCACTACAAGGAATTTTACTGTCCGGCAGTCCGATTTTTTACGGACCAGTGTGGCATAAAAAATACGGATGATTGGCTTGTGCACTGCAAGGAATTTTACTGTCCGGCAGTCCGATTTTTAGTCTTTACTCGACCCTCTCTCCCGCGCCCGCCCCGCCTGTTCATGAATATCGTGGACGCAGCTGTGCACAAGCGTATATATACACGTTTTTCATTGCTGTCATCTCGGACCGGAAAAACAGCCCGGAATGGGGAAAAGTAAAATGCCGGACGGTAAAATTACGTATAGTGCACAAACTGTATATAAATTTATGGCGTGCCATATCGGACCGTAAAAAATCGGACTGCCGGACAGTAAAATTGCTTGTAGTGCACAAACGCCCTAAGCAAGCTATTAATATAAGAGAAGAGTGCTTACAAATGCGGTCGAAGTATAATTGTGGTGTAAAGCTCTGAATGGGAAACTCGTTGTCATTTTCATTCTGGCACAATTACTCGCACTTGTCCGTATTTACTTTTTACGAGACGCATTACGGGTAGGGAAAGTAAGTAGTTTAACCCAACGTACCTTTCCTCGTACGAGGACGCCTATCCACTTTCGTCGTGATTGTGTCTTTGTCGTGAAAATATTTTTTTATTTCGTTTCGTCCAAAGTTTTTTATGAGTGAAACGTTGGACAAAAAAGTGGCCTACGTGAACGGTTACCTCTGCCTGTAGCAAATGCATTACCTCACAGAGTACAGTTCTCTGTAAAGCAACGAAATTGTGCTTTGTAACGTAAAAACACAGCAAAGCAACGGAAGAGATCGCTACTAAGCGATAAGGTCGCCTATTGCATATATTTTGTCTGATATTTTTATTTATCTACAATAAAGCGTTTTTAATTTATTTAGTGCAAGTAAAAGCATTAGGCCGTGCTCACTTTGGACACGAATTTGTTGGTACGTAAACATACGAGTACTTTTCGTACGAATCGAGTGCTCACACTGAATACGTTTTTCTCCTTCAAATAGTACGACTGCGTGGTAAATCCGAACAAGTTGGGATTGTATTCGGACGTCGTAAGTAAACGTACGTATACGTACGACTGATCGCATGCAGTGTGAGCGCTCCCATAGTCCTTGGAAGGTCGGGATCATTCGTGCGTAGTCGTACGAATCAAATTCGGATGTAATCGTATCCAAAGTGAGCACGACCTTAGGCCGTGCTCACTTTGGATCCGAATTCATCCGAATTTCATTCGTGCATAAACGTACGTCTACGGACGAATGATCCCGACCTTCCAAGGACTATGGGAGCGCTCACACTGCATGCGATCAGTCGTACGTGTACGTACGTTTACTTACGACGTCTGAATTCCCACTTTGGAATACGATTTCATCCGAATTTCATTCGCGCGTAAACGTACGTCTACGCACGAATGATCCCGACCTTCCAAGGACTATGGGAGCGCTCACACTGCATGCGATCAGTCGTACGTGTACGTACGAACAAATTCGTGTCCAAAGTGAGCACGGCCTTACACTACTGGTAGCAAAAATAGCAAAATCGTGGGCAAAAATAGCAAGATCTAGTAAGTGGGATAAGGGAACTCATAGGCGACCTACATCTGTCATGGCTTTTATCACTAAAATCAATATCGGCATCTCGATGTTCCCTCATAAGCATGGAAGCGCTTGTGACTTCGACTGATCACTCTACGAACGAACGTTGAATTTCTACCCATCTAACTTAGTTTGATATGAACCTACCTACCTCATAAGAGCTACACCGCAAGCACTTCACTCAGCGTGCTACATCACAAGCACTTGGTTTGATACATTAACAAATTTAGTATCATACCTCTGACACAGTCTCGATGCATGCACGATAGTGTTTACAAATACATTAGATAGCGCGATGCTCTCGGAGCGACGCTTAAAGTAAATCACAATCGAACCCCTGAGACTTTGCAACATTTCAGAAGCATCCACTCGTATCAAATATTTACAAATTGATAGAAGTGCTTTGTATCGAAGAAATATATACGGCTAAGATGTATCTAAATAATCGTGAAAATGGGTTCCTGTGGAATAAACACTTCTGAAACCAATATGAATCTGTAAGAACTATAAAAATTGCTGTGAAAATAAGTCTATAACGTATTGTTATAATAATAAGTTTAATCTAAATCTACTCATCTGTTGCAAGTAGAGTCGTCCTTCTATACTCGGTACTTATTTAAATCTTTTCATAAAATAATAAATAAATGAATATTCACGGACACTTAACACAACGCCTTCTAGTCCCAAACTAAGCAAAGCTTGTACGATGGAAACTAGATGGCTAATAGAATACATACAAACATTTTTTTTGTAAATACATTCCTATAATACATAGAAACACCCAGACACAGAACAAACATCTATGTTTACAACACACAAATGTTTGTTCTCGGTGGGGATCGAACCCACGACCCACAGCACGGAAGGCAGAGCTACTACCGACTGAGCCATGTATAAATAGGAGTACCTATACTAGATTTTTAGCAGACTTTTAACTTAGTCTACGAAAATCTTTCAGTAGATGGTGCACTACTATTCAATTTTCGATCCGATAGATCACCGTTGTTCCGTTGCTCCTATATCGATAGAAACGGGAACAAGCAAGATTGAAATCAATTTTCGCGAAACTAAAAAGTACGGTGAATAAGTATACATTTGTTTTTACGTTTAAACCTATCCATTCGAATATAGGTAAGCGAAACAGAGGTATTTTCACCTGTGTCTATACAAAATGATCGATGTTTGGTACTAGGTACACGTGAGTTAGTTTAGTAACATCTACCTACTTATGTGTCGTTATATTTTTAAAATAACAACTTAAGACACCATACAATAAAAACAGCTGAACTATCTTACAGTTTAAAGAATCTATAAAAGACAATACCTGATCACTACCAGACGATGCTTGTCCAAGATGCTAGCGTCATAGACACGTTTTCTGAACAAAGTAGGTACCGAATTACAATAGTGCAGAAACAGTTATCAGTGTGCAAGTTACGTGCGCTGCTTCGGGGTAAGGTGCATTGGGGTAATTGCGATAATGGGTATATTCCGAAAATCCATAAAATCTAGTAACATAATGCGATATTTTCCTGTTGGCAACATTGGTCTAGACGCCATCTTGATTGGCATCGCCGTGACAGTCCTATATCCTCGTGCCAACAAGAAAATATCGCATTATGTTACTAGATTTTATGGATTTTCGGAATATACCCATTTTCGCAATTACCCCAATGCACCTTAATTGATTTTTATATTGTTTATTGCTGTTAGGTCTTAAAATAGTATAAAAAGGAAATGAAAGGAAAGCAACTGAAAAATCACGCTGTAAAAAGTAAGAAACAATATTGTTATGTACATTAGCACAGATCATATAATACTAATAAGGTAGGTACTAGTAAGTGGTAATAGTAGTATGATGTTCAGAGTAGTTCAGATGTAGGTAGCCGTGGTCTTTTTGCTTTGCCGTTGTCGGGTAAAAATATTGGAGCACGTGATGTGATGATTATATATTAAAGAAATGTATAAAGATCTTGTATTCACAAAAATCAAAGATACTAAAGCCAGGCCGGTTTTAGCCGGTTTTAGTGCTAGTGAAACTGATAATCTTGCTGACGCCTATATAATATTTCACACAATTAAGTACTCAAAAACTCAACCATGAATTGATTCTTACGAGAATTTGGAAAACTTTTCACTTGAAGTCTATCTACAAACAGGGACGACGTTTCGACTGACTTAGAAGATAAGGCGAGAGGATTGGACTGAGAGACGGATAGTGGTCAAACTTCTACTCTAAGTTTGGGTCTACGCGATAGGAACTTTGCCAAAGCCACAACGTTTCAGTTATAGTAATGGCTAAGCTACATAATTACATAGAGTTTGCGAACTGTTCGTCTTCTTGCACTGAAACGTACCCTGAAAACAACTTTGAAAATTAAAGAAAAGATTTAGTAGGGTACTTAGGTAGTATAGTTTAATAAAAAAAAAAACTTCGTTTGTTTACTTCTGTAATCTTGGGTAATTAATAAGTAGGTATGTTGCTGGTATAAGGCCTCAATTATGATGATGATTGTTAGCAGACCCGCTAAATTCAAATTTCAGCAGAAAGAAAATTTTCTAGGTAACTGCCTTTTATATTTCGACCGCTTTTTTAAGAAACAGTGCTCTACGTAGGTACTCTAAAAGGTATAAGAGAAAAACTACTTCTATTCCATTGAATATTTCTAAAGAATTTTGAAGTTTTACCTCTGCATAATACGGTTGGAAAAATTTCCAACCGAAAATTGAGATTATGCAATTATTATGCAGAGAATATTAGTTCGTTTTCTTCGGTGATCAAGTAGTTAGGTTTTTAAAACACATTTTTTTAATTTTCTATTGTCACTTTTTTCCGATCATTACGATTGATATTAGGTAGGTACTTAGCTATATTTATGCAGGCGTACATAATCAATATTTATCAATCATTCCATAACAATAAATCTTCATAGGTCATAAGTCATAAGCATTTATTAGTAAAATATACTTTATAACACATTTCCTCGTAAAGGGTCTCTTATTTCACCAGTTTCAGTATCGTGATGTATGTCATTACGCACTCGTGCGTTATGGTAATGTAAAACGTACGGTTTATCAAGATGCTCCCACTAAAACGAATTTGGCGCGCGCCGCGCTCTACGATAAAAAATAAGCATTTAATTCTTTTACAAATTGTTCAAATTTTTCTAACTGCTTCAACAAGTGAATAAAGATTTATTCTTTGAAGAAAGTCCGAGTTTTATTTATTTCCTCGCAAATGTGTTATAAAACGTCGTATGACATACGTACGCTTTGAAAATTACAGCCTCTGCTTTCTTGTAATATCGCTTCGGCTGTAATTTTCAACTTACCGTACTCATATCATAATGTACTATTACAGGTGATACGTTGCTACAACATTCATTATTATAAAAATAATGATGGTAGGATAGCACATCATAGATAACACGATGATATATACATTTTCATTTCCATTACTATGGTTGGTATTCTACCATTAGCTACAATCTACATAGTCGCATAAGAAGAAAATAATTATAATCACTACAGTGTTACTTTTACATAAGTAATAAATAACGATTTATTCACCAAAAAACTACATTTATGTACAATGTACATTAATTATCAATGGGGGATATCAAGCTCTCAAACTAAGTTGTATAATGGGCAATTGAGAATTTGAGACTAAACAATTTTTAAAATTCAGTGTACATTTTTAAGGTCCTAAAAATGCTGCACGAGCAACTGCTCCATCAAAAGTTAAAACATTGCTTTTCTCATTAGCTGACGCTCGAAATAGAATACCTAATGACAAGGAAACTAAAAATTGTGTCACATTTTGTCGCTTGTTATTTTACAGAGCAAGAAGTTTGTACATCTGTAAATTCACATAACAGTTGGCAAGCTGTTAGATAAATAAATAAGAGTAAAATGCTGAGGTATTTTATAGTAAATCTAACATAAATAAGGCGGAAGTGTGGGTGATAGCCGTTCCATGCTTTTAGTGTTCTAATTGACACGCAAGAAGAAAAAGAATGTTCCAACATTAGTTTTAAATCACTATCCCTTAGAACAAACCAATTATTATCTTACGACTTTAGAACCCTGAAGATTGCTAAATGCCAAGTTTCGAAGAAGAGATAAAGGACTTAAAAACCTTTCAGCCTCATTTGCATAAGCAACTTTAAAAGCACACATCGGAAAGACTCCTCATATTATAAACTTTGGGAGGCTATTTGAAATTTTCCGACTGATCAATCTTGAAGATTGAAAAGGGACCCGAATCCCCTCAGCGTTTTAAAAATCGGGATGACGAATATCTTTGCGATCTTGTGACAATTTTCTCGCTGGGAAGAAAATACCTGCATAGATAAAATTATATAACTTTTTGGGTTAGGCATAAGTGGCCTATCACATTGGCGATTTAGGGGCGAGTTCACGCGTTGCAAATCGCGAGTGTGTGCTGTACCTACTTTAAAGTTACTTAAATTATTTGATAAATTCAAAAACGCCACTACGTGACTACAAATTTATTTTAAAGTTCTGGGATTTCAGACCCTATGAGTGCCTACAATGTTGATGATCCTAGCCAGAAGCGAAATCCGTCGATCAATAATTAGAGACAAGCAAAACAATTAGGTAAGCTAACAAAAACTAAACTCCACCTGTTACTCAATTTCAACCACGCTTGCACATTTTCTTTTAGATGATTAAATTTTACCAAAGCTTAACTGGAGACGAAATTATAAAAACAATTCTAAAAATGCCTTCGGTGTGAAAAATAGCTGTTATTTAATAACGCCACATCTGCTGCCCGCTCTCGTGATATTGCGGCAAACTAATGCAATTTATAACCACGAATGTAGCTATTTCTTCTATAGTCCTTTTATTAGGTTTGTTATAAAGTCAGCTAAAGGATAATGTCTTTGACATTGCTTTGACATGTCCTTAAAAAGCTGTGAAACTGGGCCCATTCGGGCCATCGGGACTGGGCCCAGTCGCTAACTTACTCGAGTAAACTTGTATACAGTGACAGACAAGACAATGCTCATTGCAGCCCTTCGCATGTCAGAGGAGTATGATAGTGAATTTTATACACAAAACACGTATCTAGTTCTAATCATGTTAGGTCTGTTTAATGAACTATTTATTCATATACAGTAAAACAACTTCAGATTGCAGCAGTGGGGATTAATAAATTGATTCCAAAAACGATAGGTCACATCAATATTCCACAATCATTTTTGCATTTACGATTCGTCCGGTTATTTGCATTTTATTCGATTTGACACCGGATTTTCCGGTCTGCAGATCTGTTTAGTGAATGGACCTACATTAACCTTGAGATTAAGCGCATTGGTTAGCTGTTCAAAATTTGTGTATTGATTATCTTGATTGCATACCTACCTACTAGAACAATGAAATCGGGCTACCAAACAAACTCCAAAATCACTGGAACTGCACAAATCAA
This sequence comes from Eulithis testata, assembly GCA_947507515.1. Lineage (NCBI taxonomy): Eukaryota > Metazoa > Arthropoda > Insecta > Lepidoptera > Geometridae > Eulithis > Eulithis testata. The sequence continues at coordinate 3,309,159 of OX382198.1, forward strand.
TCAAACTCAACCGGTATCTATCTATTTGAATATACCTAGCACTGTGAGATATTGATGTTTATGATCCAAAAAGTAGAATATCAAAAAATACCTACATATGATTTTTCCGAACAAAAGTTTCTTCGCTGTACCTATGGCATGTCCAAAATGTTTTTCCGCCATTTATCGAGGGATATATTAATCAAACCAAACAAACAAACAACCCGAGAACGTTTATACTAACATACACCGACAGAATATTGTATAGTATATTGTATTGTATGTACATTCACCACGAAAAGTTGCTCAGCGAATTTTACTTCATCAAACACACTCTCTCAACGAACAATGAACAAAGTAAGTATCCCTGAACACACATTACGTAAAAACTCAAGATAAACTTCAGTTTCAAAAGAAAAGTCTGCTGCTACTTTAGTTATTTCAAACGAATTCGAATAACAATTTACAAAAACAATTTTTTGCATTTGTCGTAAGATATTTCGTCTAATGCAGTGGTCGTCCTTATGTCATCCAAGTTTTGACTAAGTTACGGATGAATGCGACTGTACAGTTAAAAACTTCTTTGCACTATATTTATATGCGAGAAGGTCCGCAGCAACTCGATAAGTTACAAACTTCGCCATGTCGGGACGGCCAGCGCTTTGCATTAACTTTTGTAATGGCTTGTACAGACCTATCTTAGTTACTATAGGTAAGGCCAGCACGGTAGCTGATTTATGTGAATATAGCGGCAAATATCTAACTATCTTCAAGCTCTGCAATGTTCCTTGTAAAGTCCAACTTACAAGTAGGGATTTTTTCTCAAGCGGGTATTTTCACATAGAATAGACTACAAAATATCTACCTATGTACTGTAAGACCTAAGCTGTGGAATAAAGACAGAAAAATGGCTGCAAGGGCAAGCTTTACCTTTCGTAATTTTGCTTTATTCATCAACACGAAATAATAGAGCTTCTTTTCGAGCCAAAAAGTCAACCCTGCTACAAATATTTGCTTAGTTTCCCCACGCACGTCCAGCCATCTCTCAGCTCGTCACAGTTAGTAACCAAACAAACAAGCAAACTAAAGCTATGTAACCAGATTACTGTGTGTTTGACGGAGTTCGTGGCGTAGCAGTTATGTAGCTGACTTAGACGCAAAGGCTGTGAGTTTTTTAAACCGACTTAATATAGACTTACCTATTATTTGTGCACCCTTCTCCTGCTTTCGAAATTTTCTAAAGTTTTTTTCAGTATTGTCGCAATATATTGCGACCGATAGGTCTTTATGGTTTAACCTTTTATGAAATTGTGGAATTGTACACACCTCATAGTTCAATAAAATATCTATTATCTTAGGTATTTTAGTCGCTGTTTATAGACTACTGGCGGGTGTAGTCGATTACTCAGTGTGTCAGTGAGAAATGGTTGTTACAGACGGGGCAGCAATGGCTTCGTAACCATGTATAGATGCATTTTATGTGTTCTCTGGTTTTTTTAACTTTATGAATTTGGATTACATAATTTACCATTTGGATGGGCTTGCAACCTGCCGCGCTTGGAATGGGTGGAACAAAAGAAACTTTTTGCAATATTGCACCGAGATAAATGGGCGAAAAGTGATTACTATGCTCAGGGATACCTGAAACATTTTTCATTTTAATCAATACTATATAAGTTTAGTTAATTAGATTCTCAAAACGGTTTCATAGTTTCACAAAAATGAAATTTTGTGTCGCGCTAGTAAAATAAAAGCTGAAGTTGGCAGCACGAGGCGTTTGTACTGCAACAAATATTACATTATATGTGAAGTGGTCTTTTTTCATTCGTTTTGATGGAACAAAGAATAAGCTAAAAGTTTTAAGTAAAAGTACCGCCAGGTTATCTGTTCAGGGGCGTGTGAAATAAAAGATACGAAACGAAATATAAAATGGCGCCATTAGGCTCTCTTTGGCTCTTAGAGCACATAGAGTGTTAGCTGAATCGATTCGTAGCTATGTACTTAAGTAGGTGCATAAGTACATTTACCTAAGTTTGTGTACCGTGTAACATAAAACTTTATTTATACCTTGAGCAAAAATAATATCTTCAAAGTTGATAGAAAGGAGTTTCAATATACCTATCACATCGCATGTTTCATAAAATGTTTGAAGGTAAAAGGGTTCAACTGTTCGTAGACGCATGGGTTCACATTTTGTAGAGATCACAAAAATATCGTGCGAATTTAGCTTCACACTAAAAACAAAATTTTATAAGTGATAGCAGCGTGGATATAAGATAAAAGTGATAAAACACAAACGAATAGGAGGACAACGATAAGAGTGATTTCATACAGAAATGTAGAGTCGAAGCCGAAGACTATCAAACATTCCCTTCTATGTCATTCCTGCCATATGTGGCGTAAAAACACTCGAAACCCACCCACCGTTTTCAGAACTGCAAAAATATTCATTGGTGCTATTGTGGTCCACTCTCATCCCTTTTCATTATCCCTTCACTTTGAAAGTCTGTGTTCTCGTCTTTGAAAGCGGTTAGATATAAACAGTGTCTAAAAACACAGCATAGCTTTTATCTAAAAAACATAAAAATGCGTACCTAAACTTTAAATATAAACGACCGGCAGCCAGTTTTTTTTTACTAACTAAGACTTAATATCACTTAATGCACTAATCCGCTTATATTGAGTTCCAGAGACAGCAAATGAAAAGAAAACACCGTCAAAACATAGATAAACATGCATCTAGGCAGCTAAACAAACTCCCCGAGCAAGCCCTCGGGAGTACAAAACAAATGCAAGTGTTTTTCCGGCACCTTCCCTTTTCATATCAAACGAAGCAAACGCTGGAAAAATGAGCTGAAAATATATGCTTGTTTTCTTTGAAAAAACGCAGTGGTCACCCGTTTTTGTGAAGCGCTTACTAGCTGAATTTCTGGTGACACTATCAAGCGCGTTTCATTAGCACTCCGCAGATCCGCCCAATGAATTGAGATTTGGCGCCGCGTGTTCCCGTCACGGTTGGTTATTAATTAGGGTTCCGCAAAAAGGTGTCGGGGTCCAGTGGCTGTGACGCAGGCTCCTGCGGCATTGCCTTGCCAGTATCCGTTCGGAGGTTGAATCGGTAGCCCGCGTCAACCCTCCGTCCGATCACGGGAAAGGCGCACTCACGACCTGTCAAAAAACTGAATTTAGAAATAGCACGAACCTATTCAGTGATAGTTGAGAACTACAAGTGGTTGAATTTTTTATTAGAGTTTTGCCGCTATGTAGAGCAATTTGGAATGTCGGGTATGTCAAAATTTAATTAAAATTAATCGTTTGTGCTGTCTGGAGGTAGTTTTGGCGGTATGATTGTTACTCATATGTGTACTGTTTTATTTTGTGTTTAAAACAATGTACTATATTGATACGTGCACCTATTTAGCTCAATTGAAGATATATGTTATTATTATATTGTGCTTCTTTATTTAAGCAATAAGGTACAATAGCAAACAGCTTTGGTTAATTACCCACTCTATACCACAACTTAAAAAAACTAGTAGGTAGTATAGTAAGTATAGACTCACCTACTATACATACTTATTATTAAATACACATAAATTTCCGAATTAATTTTAAAGATAACTTAGTTTAATGTATTGGTTTGATAATGAAAATGTTTAATTTAAATATTACCTGTTACTGAAACACAAAATTTACAGATAGCGATTCGAAATATTTGAATTAGTGAAATGGGTTTCAAGATTTTAACCATTTAGCGAATCGTAATTTGCCGTAATATCTTCAAATAGCCAAACGTATTTCTTAATAAATTTTACGCATTTACATTTTTATGATTACGTTCTTCTTTAGCTTCTAAGAAATAGTATCAAGCATTTTCATAACGAAATTTCCGAGAAAAATGGACTTAATGAAGAGGAAAGACAGTTTTTGGCAGGAAAGCTACCACTATCCAGACACCTTATTATTTTTATCTGACAGTGCACTTGTTTACCTACCCTCAGAACGTGTATTAGGTATAGTGAAGAAGAGAATTGAAGCGCACGTTGTGCTATAGTTAGTCTGTGGCAATAACTAAGCAACTTATAAGTTTTATGTGCATTTTTTTTTCACATTTAGTTTTCAGTACAGTTCAGTAAATATATTCATTCTTATTTAAATAATCTATTATTCTCTTATTCCTCCTATTACGTCTATCTATACTATGTACCATATCTATATTCTATATGCGGTATGTGGTACAGTGGTAGCAAACAGACGAGAGAAAATACATAACTTCTTTTAAGAACCGAATATAATACACTTGAGCATCTCTGAATACGGAAACAAATCCGCTTTATCATTTTTTTGGCTTCAATACACACAATAGCTTTGTTAACGATCGGAATAAAATCAGCCAAGCCGAGAAGCTGTAGATGAGACAGTAATTTGAGAGCAAATATCGGTTATTCTTTTTCATAGAATTGTGTTTTTTTTATTTCGATACAAATCTAAGCATACCAAAGCTGGAAATGTGTTTGGATCACGCACTGTTATGAATACTATATTTTTTATAATTGTATTTTTATTAAAATTATTCTGTTTGATAAAATTAGGAACTTTCCATACTAGTATATAAAAAATATTCAGTTGATTTATAGATAAGTGGTAGCTCTGACAAAATTAAAATTAAAGCCGGGTATAAATATTATAAATGTTCGTTGCTCATCTTCGTTGTTCGTTGTAATGAAAAGAAGTTGTAAATTAATATCTAAAAAGAAGAACAGAAATAAAGCTTGCAATGTTATTTTGTTACTAAACAAGATTGGTAAAAGTATCGTATAGCTTAGCATATAATGTTTTGCTGATACATGCTAGGAAGATTTGAATTTTCGCATTTGCAAACGCGAAAAGTAGGAAGATATGCTTCAGTTAAAATGTGAAATGAATATTCATTTGCTTCTACTCATTTACATGTAGATTTTAGGGAGTTAAATTGAATAGCATTTTTTAAAAATAAAACGATCAAATCGTGATGAGAAACGAGTAACATATACACCAAAAGCTTTTACCTACTAAATAAAAAGTAAATACTGTACATTTCGTTTAGCTGGGAAAACTTAATAATAAAATGTAAGGTACCTTAGGCATGTTTATCAATCTGATATCAAAAATCTAAAAATAACGTAGTGACATTATTAGCATAAATCGTCGTGGAGAGTGTAGAGGCTCTACTGAGCTACGAGAGTCGTAGCTCAAGCAGAATACATTAACGGGATTACCAGCTTCAGGGAGTGGCTAAATGAGCCTGAGTTTAGTTACTTACATTTTTTATATAAGCCGCATTTTCAATAACGGCAAAAATCCATAGTGAGCGAGACTTATGGATCTCGGAAAAAATCAATAATTTATTAAAAGGATGCGGGACAATACTTTATATCATCTTCGAATCTACCTATCTTTTTATTATTTAGCGTTTAAACTTGGGATATATACAATGGTATCGATTCTCTTGTTGCATTTTTTTAAACTAACGTAACTTGACAGCATGTTGACAGCACTAAAAATGTTACCATACCATTCTCATAAACTGAAACGACAACTCACTATCCTAGAGAGTCACACTGAACGTTGCTTAAAAAAAACTAATTGATCGGTTGGGAATGACCAAGCAATGTACCTACACGACGAACAAAAAATATGAATCCCGCAAATTAATTCAACCCCGTCGGTTCTAATGTAAAACTTTCAAAACAAAACACGATACAAAATCTGAATTTCACCAACAATATTTCAGTACATTTAATTAAAACCCCAACAAAAACTCTTGAACAGTTACTTGCAGTTTGTCCCTCGTCGAGTAACGAATGGATTAAGTTAAAGTGTAGCCCTCGGCTGCGATTAACTGCGCCCTGATAAGGGAGAGTTTCTTAAGCTTTGCTTTTATAAGAAACGACAAACGTATTATGACGGGCGTAGTTATAATGTAGCGGAGAGAAATAAAAGTAGAGGTTCGATTGGGGTTCACTTGAGTGATGCAAACACACCCTACTACTTTTAGTAATTCAAAATGAAATACATACAAGGATCATTTTGTATAGCGCGTCAACATCACGGAATACATACTGTGGTCGAAATACAGAAAAAGCTTTGAAGGGCCGGAAGGACGTGTAGTTTAGATTGGATTATTCTCTTCTCTCTCCAGTGTGCGCCGCCGTCATCATACCTCTATGGTACAGTTACTAAAACACATACCTACACAGCCATTAGAATAAGTACGAGATATCCCACTACAATTATAAATGTTTTAGGTGCTTGGATGTTTAGATGGTTGTGTTTCAATCATGATGCAACAGCTGGTCCGATTTGGATGAAACTTGAAGTAGGTATATATAGTTCGTAACCTGGATTAACACATAGGCTACTTTTTATCCCGGAAAATCAACAGGACCAAACGGGACGCGGGCGAAGTCGCGAGCGTAAACTAAGTAAATATAATATGTAGGTATACAACAGAATCATAACATATTCCTTCTGCCTTCGTCCATCGAATAAGGCTCATCAATGATTCATGATTCTATCGCGTTTGAAACGAGCCGATACGCTATCGATGTTACGTCATAGATGATAAAGTCTATTTATTACTTATGAGGACTTTGCCATTCCGTAGCACTTAATCTTTATAAAGCTGCTCAATAATCGCTCTGTACTGTCTCTTATTGATTTTGTGATGCGAATTTTTAGATCTAAAACTAAAATGGCTCATCGGTTCTTTTGTCCGATTCCGATTTCGGTCACTTATTTAATAAATAAATAAATAAATAAATATTCACGGACACTTAACACAACGCCTTCTAGTCCCAAACTAAGCAAAGCTTGTACGATGGAAACTAGATGGCTGATAGAATACATACATCATTTTTTTTTTTTTGTAAATACATACTTATAATACATAGAAACACCCAGACACAGAACATTCTCGGTGGGGATCGAACCCACGACCCACAGCACGGAAGGCAGAGCTACTACCGACTGCGCCATGACGCCTGTCACTATTTAGTGTACCTAGGCACTTTTTCTAGAATTCGAGATCCAGTTCGAGTACTTCATCGTGCAATACAGACGAGAGTCAAAAACAGTATAATATAGTGAGACAACATCACGTAAAATAATATGAATATTCCCCTTTTCTTATTAAACTGTGCTAGTACTCACGGTAATACCGTTTGAGGTTTCCGTTGCTTTTACCCCAAGTTAAGTGTTACTCCGAGTTACTCGAGCTGTCATGGCAATTCGCCACTGTACCTTTGTGCATTCGTCAGTGGCACTTACAAACACTGTTCTGTATGTCTCACGCGTTTGTATAAAACCAAGCCAATTCAATTCGGATGAAACTTAATATAATTAATAAGTAAAAATTTGAGACACAAGCTACTCTTTATTCATAACCAGAAGCTTTTATCTACCAAGCACACTAGCTGGAAATTCGTACTAAATATTTGTTATACTTATAAACTAACGAGGCAGAACCTATAGTATACTACGAGTAGGTGTTTATCCGTCATCAATTAGAGAATGAGGTTCAAGCCAGGAATTAGTCTAAACTGGGAGGTTTAGCTGCATAATTAATTTAGCTTTATATATTTCTAGCTGTACGGAAGCATTATCATGAGCGAACTGCATTTAAATATTTGCATAAAATGGCTATGATCCTATATGGTCTACGGGTAAATTCTATTTGGTTCGGCTTTATACATTTTCCCTCTGTTCAACTATTAGTGTAGTATTATATAATCTGTGATTCAATGTAGGCATCTTGAATCGTCACAAACCAGGATAGATGCGTATCTCTAGATAAGAACGATAGTCAAGGGCTTACGGGCTACTGCCAAACTTTTTCTCGAAACCTAGTGAATCGGAAATTTGTGGAACTCCAGCCGTATCAAACTTTAGGACTTAGTTACATAGTAAACAGGTAAACATCTGTTCCATCAGTTCTATTCAATGTTTCAAATTGAAATGAAAATCTCTAGCATTTGTGAGGAATTCTACTCCAAAATTTTGCGCACCCTGACTTGAAACAACAAACTAGTTCATGAATAAATTGGCCAGCGCATGTATTAACATGTCTACTACAAAATCCAATGGAGGGCTCGTAGCATAGCTTGCTTAGTCAATCTTCACCGATTATCTAAGTGAAGCGATGTTCTGCGCGGTCACTATTTGGATGGGTGACCGTTAGTGGCATTTACATCTGAGCGTTTCCGTGCTTCGGAGGGACGTTAAACTGTCGGTCCCAGCTCTAGTAGTAGTTAAGCCATGACGGAGGCCTTAAGGCGGCCTAAAAACTCCGTCACCAGAGTTGGCCCCTAGCTCATACGAGCTTGCTTGCTAGAAAACCCAATAATGGTGGCGGTGGTGGCGTGGCTGATTTTGTGCAGATATATCATGGTGCAAACTACAGCGGACCGTCACGGTCTTTAGGCAATAATATTTTGTACGTTTTATGGGCGAATACTCAAAAGCCACTCAAACCCCACTCAATTTAAGTCCCACTTAAATTATTGCCATCTCTTACAAATGAATAATGTCAAAAAAAAGCAGAACAACTTTAAGTGGTGCTCAAATTTGAATGACTTTTGAGTATTTCAGCCATAGCCCCTGATTGTTACTACTGTCACAGATTATATAATACTCTATACTGTATTAGCTTGTACCAACTGTCACGTGTATTTGACAAGCAGAAATAGAAAAACAAGCGCTGTAAACAGCTTTGCAATCCATCGGCGGTGAACTCCAGCCGTGTTTAATCTTTACAGCTCAATTAACCGATCAGACGACCTATCTGATCTTTTATGTCTTCGAATGACCCTTGTTTGTCTGCCAGATCAACTTTATCGATAAAAGCGATTTGATACTCGTAGCGAGGAAGAAAAATACTTAGATTGAAAAAGCCTACGGATCTCGTGGGCGGAAAGCTACAGAGTTACAGATTTCAGTAATTGGAAAATTCAAACAGTGAGTATTTATAGTTTTGCATAAAATAATAATATAATTAAAACTATTGATTTGCCATAAGTGCTCAATATAAATCGTATAGATTGGTGAGAAAAAATATCGTAGTCGTTTTTGTAACTCATCAATATTTTTTATATACCAACCATCATCATCAGCCTAAAAAAACTGGCTATTGAACATTAGCCTGTTCTAAATTGTGAAGGAAGCCAAAATGTTCATAAAGAACCATTTTGCTTTTTGCATCCACTGACTTCCTGCTATTTGCAATCTTGACGGTCCGAAAGTAGAATTAAAATGAGTAAAAGTACCAATAGCAATACATAAATCAACAATGTGGTAGATATCGCGTACGTACCATGCATACAATCACAGATCATATAACCAACAAGCCAAGTTTATCACTGAACTAGTAGGCACTGAACTCCAAACGCCTTGGGCGCCGAGAAAATTGTCGTGATACTCTGTTTGCTGCGTTATTATTTTTAGTGATCGTAAGTTCCAAAACTTAGTATCTTACTTTCTTGTTTATTTATTTTATAGCCCTCGGCTGCACGCACGTCGCACATGTTGTCTTCGCAATCTCATAAATACTTAGTGAGTTTAGTAACTAAACTTGAGTAAAATAAAATGTAACCCAGAACGTAATGGGTAATTAAAAAAAAAGTAGATTGGCGTCGGTTATCGGGAGATTAGATTAGGTATAGATCTTATGTTTCTTTGTAGTCTGAGTTCAACCCTTTTCAGGCTTTAGGTATGAAAGCAAACATTTTGAAATCAGCATTTTTGAAAAACCGAATTTAGCTCCTACATCCACTTACTTTTTCATTTTACATAACATTGGGGTATCTCACATCTACAGCCTAACTGCCTCCGGGACAGATTGTGAGGCCGATACGGCAGGTTACAGCCTTATTGCGTAACGTATATTGAACATACTTAATTTGGAGTGAGATCATTTCGAATTCAGCTTTTTCGTATATCCGCTCAAAAATTAGGAGCGAATCGGATACTGAAATTGCGTTTCATATTTTGATTATTTGCATATCAAAATGTGCATTGACAGGATTGAGTTTTTACTAAAAAATAGTATCCCTGTACAATCGCTTAAATAACTGAAAACAAAATGTATGGACTGGTATTCGATACAATAACCATTCCAAATACATTTTTGACTATTCTCTAGTGATTAGCACGCCATCTTGGATAGGGAGGCACGTAATTTACCACTTTGCTAGTACCTAGTTCGTCCAAGTTTCTCATATTATGCAACCCAATACCTACCTACTGCCGATAGTTAGAAACTATTTAGTCCATGTCACTTGAAACCGTGTGTTGTGGCATAGTTCAGTTAACTTCAATTTACGATCTATGTTCTTGTATTGTATAGCTTGTTCAAATTGTCCTCGTAAACACCGTGACATTGTTTACTTTACTAAATAATTACATTGTTCGAAGAAGTTATCCAATAGTTCAATCTAAGATCCATATAATACAAAACCGATACTAGCTAACCTGTCTAATAGCTGTCATTGTATAGAATATCATAAATTATAAAACGTAACATTCAGCAGTCAGAAGATGGTATGTTTAAAAACCACCACACCACTTCCTTCCAATAGTACCCACGTACCTTTTTTTACGATGGGATATTTCAAATACTTATCTTAAATGCGTAAATAAGCGTGAGCATCAAAGGACATCACAAAACCGACACATATAGAGCACGTTTGTGCAAGTCATGAGACAAGTAGGCTAGGTAGACACATGTCACTGCTCTACACACGCTGCCAGCCAAGGAACTATGCTCCCAGCTACGCCAGACACGCTCTAGACTAGAAGAATGGAAATGTGACATTATGCAACCACAGAAGGTACAAACGTTAAGAGCCATATCACAATACGTCAGAGCTCGATATCTGTCAAATTTTGATACCAGAGCCTTCACCCTGCAGCAAACAGAGGGCGCACATTGAACGTCGCTTTACGCTTGATTTTTTACATTATACCTAACTAATCTTGGTACTTGAAGATTAGGTAGTTAGAGCCATCAAATTAAATAAATGTCACCAATATTATTACACTCAGGCTGGAATACTCAAGGGCTGAAATACTCAAGTCATTCAAATTTGAGCACCACTTAAAATTGCTCTGCCTCTGTTTGACATTACTCATTTGTAAGAGATGGCAATAATTTAAGCGGGACTTAAATTGAGTGGGGTTTGAGTGGCGTTTGAATATTTGAGTATTAGTTTGTCAAATACATACATGCATTTTTATCCATGTATATACTCGTACACTTGTATGTATTCGTATATACGTCTATATATGCGTGTATAAGTATATTTCGTGTATGAATATACTAGCTTCCGCCCGCGTCTTCGTTCGCGTCCCGTTGGATCCTGTTCATTTTTCAGTGTCAAACATCAAACGGCTATATCTCAGAAAGTATTCACTCTAGAGTTCTCGTTCCACAACTAAATGAAAGGTGTGATCAAGATCTAAGTACTATATTTAAAGCTGTTCTTCATTATACAACAAGTTGAAATTGTCGAAGAGTTACAGTTTCTCTGGTTAAGAACGCCAAACATAGGTAAAATCACGGTTTCTTTGTAATAGGCCTCTTAAACCCTCTTATTACAATTTCATCCGGCACCGCGCGTGTCAAACGAAGCATGGCACATCTCGTGACGATCTTTCTTTGAATTTTTCACGCACATTATATGGACCGCTTGTTTTTATGCGGCTCTGGAAGATTGTCGTAAATTCTAGCGACGTGAGTCATAAAGTCAAGGGCTTTTTTACACCGGACAGTACTGCACTGGCATACCTAGTGGCTGAAGTTGTGTAGGATGAAGTTTTGTTTACACGCCCACCCTACTTTATCCGCAGTTTTATTGTATTATGACTCAGAGTGTAGGTCGGTACCACCTTTCTGACACGTAGTACTACTGTTTTCTCAACCACAGCCGTTCATGTACCTAAATACCTAGGGTTGATTCGTGCCAGATGCTTAGTTTTCTTCTAGTGTCAAAAAGCCTTACAAGAAACACTTTGAATTGGTGAATGTAAGCTGTTTCTACGCGATCAAGCCATACAAAGATTGGGTAACAACTCTACGACTGGGTGTTTAGAACTAAGTACTTTGTTTGATAAATTTTAATAATTATGAAAGCTCCGAGTAGAAAAGCTCATATGATTCAGTAGCCGCAAAATGAACGAACTTGTTGTTTCAGTATGATACATTGTTTGTAGAACTCTTAATATTGCGTACTCATGCACTTTCCGAACTCGTTCAATTTCGGGCTATTTATATAGAGTTTGGAAAGCAATCGTAGCGTAGTATCGCTCGATTCGTATTTGTTCACTCTTCAAAATGAAAAGCGTGCACATACAAGCAAAACTTCGTGCAGTATTTCTTATTCGTATTGAGTATTGAACAGAGCGAATTCTTTTATGGATTTTGAACTTTAGCCTCTTCTCAGATTTTTTAATGAAAGAACGAAATACACGCGAGAGCAATGATTCCGGGTCACTTAAAGAATGTTAAAAATCTCGGAAACTAAAAATGATAGGTTAATGCAATAAATTGTATTTAATAGACAATGTAATACTCCTTAAATGAAGGTATTAAAACTTCTTAGTTATTGTAAAGTTATATCTTAAAAAAATCAAATTTGAAAAAGGGCCACTTTCGAAGATGGAACTACGAAATTACAGCATTTGGTTTTGCTTTTGTTTGTAATCTGTCATTTATGTGGGTATATAAACCATGTTGATAGTGCTCTATATTCATTATTCAAGCTGAAATTATGTCGCTTACGCCTGAAGAATGCACCAGAATACTTACAATGCTGGAAACCGGCCGGAGTCAGCGCGATACAGCCAGGACTGTCGGTGTGTCGCTGTCAACAGTACAAAGAGTTCTCCGACGTTACGAAGAAACTGGTTCTAACCTACGCAGACCAGGAACGGGCAGAACCAGGTGTACCACAGCACGAGAAGACCGATACTTGGTGAACACCATGCTTCGAAATCGCTTTCTCACAGGAACTGAACTCACAAATCAGTTTCGACGCCTCGGAGGAAGTAACCCAAGTGCATGGACAGTAAGACGTCGGCTTGCTGAATCTAACTTAAAACCCCTTAGACCTGCAAACGGCCCTAAACTGGAGCGTGGGCATCGTATTTCAAGACTAAGATATGCCCAGAGCCACGTAAATTGGAGTATTGAAGATTGGTCAAAAGTTATGTTCTCCGACGAATCAAAATTTATGCTCTACAAGCACGATGGAAGACACAGAGTGTATCGAAGACCAGGGGAAAGATTCAAGCAAGCATGCATCGAAGAAAAAGTAGCCTACGGTGGTGGGTCTGTACTTGTGTGGGCCGGAATTTCTTCTGAAAGTCGCACAGAGCTGGTGATCATAGAAAACGGCTCTTTAACTAGCGTAAGATATGTGGAAGAAATCCTCAATGATCATGTTGGTCCATTTATGGTCAATTTAGGTGAGGATGCTATATTTATGCATGACAATGCCCGACCTCATACAGGTAGGATTGTGAATGACTACCTTCAAGAGATGAACATTACTCGTATGGAGTGGCCAGCGCGCAGCCCGGATATCAACCCAATCGAGCATGCTTGGGACGAGCTAGGCAGATGCGTAAAACAACGAAACCCTCCCCCAATCACGCTTCGTGAGCTCAAAATTGCTCTCACAGAGGAATGGGAGAATATTCCCCAAAATCGTATAAGGAACTTGGTGTACAGCATGCCAAACCGCGTAAACGCAGTAATGGAAGCACGAGGAGGCAATACGAAGTATTAAAATTCAAGTCAAATCGTAATAAAGTTCAAAAATTTCATGTTTCCTATTTTTGTTTTAAGGAGAGATCAGCAGTTTTTTTCTTTATGTAATTTTCTGTTAATAAAATGTATGGTGACTCATATTTTTTTACTTTCATTTAAGGAGTATTACATTGTCTATTAAATACAATTTATTGCATTAACCTATCATTTTTAGTTTCCGAGATTTTAACATTCTTTAAGTGACCCGGAATCATTGCTCTCGAGTGTAGATAGACACAACTTAAGACAATAGCTCTTTTTTGAATGAAATCGGTGTCTAACTCTACTCTGTAGGTAGAGCTTTTGTTCTTTGGGGATTCGGCTAAACTAGATTGGTTCTAGAGACAAAATACAAGAGTTCACGTTGCAAGCTACGAAGTAACATTTGATTCTGAAGTGACTTCTCGACTCCTTTAGCCCCAAAGCTTCGGAAGTGTTCATTTCATTAAACCCTTTCTTTTTTCTAGTCGACCTATCGGAATGTTATTATTTGTAGAATATACAACGTTTTCCAAAAAATGTATAAACTTGTATAATAAGAATGAATTTTCCGTTTCCGCGAATCAGCTGTGCTTAAACCAAATAGCATTGCTCCATTATCTATGTACTTAAATGGTAGATTATGCACGCAGCGCCTGCGGTTTGGCTCCTGCCGGTTTTGTGAATATTGTCGTTACAAAGCTACCTAGTTGGCAGTACGGATAAAATAAACAAAGTAACGGTAGGTACGTGAACAAACAGATGGTGAATATTTAGACTATACTTTTCGGAATGGAAATACGTATTAGCCGATTTAAGATCCACAAAGTCTAAAAGCGAAATAAATAGATGGGTACCTAACTTGATATTCGGAGAAAGTTTTATAATCGAAGTGGGTCAGCTAGTAGGTAGGTACTATAGAGAATATCGCAAAATAAAGAGAAGTGTCTGAAAAATATGAATGAAGAACAAATTGAATGAAGTACGAACAAATTTAATACTTATATTTCACGAAAAACAGTAAAAAAATGAAAAATCTTTTTGAAACTGACATGATTGTCTTTTCACTAAGAACGGGAATATCGACCATGATTTGTGAGTTTGCGTATACGTACCTAAATATCCCGTTAAAAATTATAATAAAGAACTACACAAAATTAATAACGACCAAAATGTCGTTGTCAATGGATTCACCATCCCATTATCCCATTCCTTATGGTACCCGTCATATTATAGCCTGCGCTCCACGACGCGTAATGTCGTGCAAAAGTAGTAAAGCCTTACCGGTTGTCGAGGTATAATCCTTTCATCACCTGCCGATCGATTTATCGTTCGAAGCCGAATAAAAGCCGTGATTTTGTTTCCACACCGGGATAATGGCTCAGCTGTCAGTTCCGAATCCACGTTTGTTTTTCGATCATAATACGCGTTTGATTGGTTCATAAGATCAGTCTATGTTTTCTGGGATCAAACGTTTTTGTGGCCGAATATTGGAAGGCTCGTAATCCTTCTAAGCTGAGCGGAAGAAAGTGGGGTTTATGGAGAAAATAACTGTGATTATTAGGTACCGTTTTGTTCTAGCGGCAAAAAATCAGCAGTTCACATCACTTTATTATTGTTTTATTTTATACATTCTGTTGCAAGTTGAGATCACGTAATGTACGTACAATGGTTTGTACATTACAGATGATTCTTATTAGTCACCAAAAATAACGATTTCTTTGCATTGTATATCGCGATCACGAAGACTCTTGATTCTCAATTACGCGAATATAATTTAATGTACCTACGCGGAACATCGCAATCTTCTTACAATCTTACCACGCCTTCGTTATCTGAATATGCGTAAATTGTGACCTAACACGTTGTCACGATACGCGAAGTTACTGGTAGAGTTATAGCAAATACGCAATAATAATAAATTTAGCCCTAGACAGTAGCAGAACAGCTAATCCACTACCCGAAAATGGAAATAAAATTATAACTTTTTTTGTAATAAAGCTAAAACTATGGCACATATTCAGAATTTATGCTTTTTTGCGACATTAGAGAGCTAGTTTCAGTTATCAAGTTGTCAAGACCAGAAAAATGTCTGCAAGTCAGCTATATCGGTGCCCAAGTTAACTCTGAAACATGTGACGGCAATACAAACAGGTGAGTTACAGTTCGTAAATCATAACAAGTTCGCTTGTTAGTGCCTTTTACTGAAGATTATTTGGAACCTTATCCCTTTGAGATAAGATGGGTAGAGCAGCATTTTTGACTAAATTTACTTGGTAAGAAACGTAAAACTCGGTAACTGCAGTTTGTCGGTCGTTAGCTTTCTTGAAGTGGACCGAGAGATTTAAGGTACGTTATACTAAAGGTTTTGTTTTGCAAGATTTTCTCTTTGTAAGTAACAAGGACTAGACACCATTGGGTGGGAAATCAGCGATTTAATAGCCCAAATAGTTTTAGAAGGTTATTTACCTTGTAACACTTTATCTCGTACCAGATCGTAGAACATAATTTATAAGCTATTTGTTATGACTTACGGTTAGAAAAGTAAAGTACGGTAACATTAGACAATAATTTTACCAAACCAACAACCCTTTGAAAGTCAAAATGAAATCAGAAAACGGGTCGCTACGAGATCGTTGGCACATGTTGGTGTACAAACTTGAGCGCGGGTGTTAGATAAAGGCACCGCCACTAAGAATATTCGCGCATTATTGGTAAACTTCGCAACTTTTGCGCCTCGGGATGGATATCAGAAATTTTGGATTTCGAGCTCTGTATTTTTTCAATATTGCTTGAAATAAAAGATAAGACTATCTAAAATGCTTAGCTTTAAGTTCATCTTTCGGTGCTTGTTCAGTGTTATCTTTACGAGTTATAGAGTCACTAGAATCCGTACAATAACGAGGGATTTAAGCTTGCTTAAGATGAAGATAGTTTTTTCCCTAGCGACTCTACATTTCACACCTTTTGCAAGATATTATAAAAGCTATGGGTATACTACATACTTAGCTCGAGTTTAAGTTCTAAGTACTCTAGCAATATTCATACTGAATTTGAATAGTGTAATAAAGTTATTATCATTATGATTAATTCCTTACATTTAAGTTCAGATATATCAGCAGGAGGCAGCAGCCTCGACAAAATGGCGTCGTTATCATGTGATTTGTCGGAAGGTCATGCGGTTCAAATCCCCTTCGTATTCCGCTGGCAAATTGCACTGTTCTGTAAAAAATGAAGGAAAGAATTCTTGGTGGGAAACTTTACAGCTGAAGTTTTTGAATTGGTCTCGAAGTCGGAATTTTAATGATTGCTAATTTAAAAGAAACTAAGAAATAACAATGTGGTTTTTTATGAAGATATTAGCTTATTTCAGACGTGAAAAAAGCTTAGGTCCGAAAAAAGTCATGTCTGCAAATACTTCGGTTTTTCATAACCTACTGCATTGAGTACAAAGTGCTGGGTTTAGGTACGCTAAAAACTAACTATTCTTCATAGCTAGCAAAACTAAAAAATATCTCTTGAAACTCGGTGTGTTCTATCACTCGACCTCTCGAAAACTCTAAATATTACGCTAAGAGAGTAAAAGAAACCTTACATAACTTTATCGCAACTCAACTTCAGTCGCAAGATCCACTTTAGATTAATATCAAAATTATCCTTTGCCACGTCACTGACCTAAGTGCCCACTAAAACAATGGCAAAAAGATTAAAAATCTGTCTTTAAAATTTTAGTGGCTATTCGGGACTGCCATAAACTGTTATGAAACTCTTTTGAAATGGCATAAAAATCGCTATAAGATATTTTGTGCGTAGTATAACCACTTCTAAACGCGTTAATATTTTTTTATGAGATGTAGTAGAAGTGGCGAAAGAAGCAGATGTTCCATCTGATGTTAATTCATTCCAAAAACCTTTACTTGGTGATATTTATATATAAACAATTCTTGTATATTTATTTATCTCTGAATCTCGGAAACGGCCCCAACGATTTTAATGAAATTTAGTATACAGGGGATTTTGGCGGCGATAAATCGATCTAGCTAGGACTCATTTTCAGAAAATGTCGTTTTATTCGTGTTTTCAAGTAAACACTTAAACAGAAAAATGTGGCTCTTCCCGACATCTATTGGCGAATAATAATACTATTTTTTGAAGTTGTACTTCTAATCTTCGATGGAAGTGATCAGCATTTGACCGCCCATGTTTATAAGTACTGCATATTGGTTATGTACATAAAAATAAATACTAAAAAATATCGAGCAAAGCTCGGTCGGCATACAGGCGTATTCTGTATTAATGTATTCAAAATGATCCCTTGTGGGTTTATGTCTGCGAAGTATCACACGAACATCTAACTAAAGCTGCTAAAGCTTCTACAGTTCTGCTAAATCGATTTCTGTCCCTCGTGACTAGGAAAGTTAGCGAGTCTGAAGCAATCACAAGAGACGCGCTGAATATTTCATTTCGTCGGTACTCCAGCACCCGAATTTATAGTTTTACTCATAGAGGATGAACAGTCTCCCAAGAGAACCAAATCGTTTCCACCTGTATTCACCTAGCGCAGTGCTCGAGTAGCGCTGCCGCTAAAGAAGCCTCCAGTTTGACAGCTGGAAGCTGGATACTGAATACCCGATTTTCGTAATTCTATGCGTAGGGTTTTTGTTACAGCTTCAATACCAAAGTGAACATAAGCATTTACAGCAGAACGTATGTTGGAGGTCCATGGTTGGGGGGCTGTTCAGCCGCTACGTACTTCTATGAATTCGGTGGTTAGGTGTCTACTCATTTACTGAAACGGCTTACTGATCCTTTGTAAATATCACCTAAATAACTACAGACGAGGTAGGAAAACATTTGTTATTCTATTCCATGGACGTATAATAAAAGCATTTTTTATGTGTCCATGTTTTATTCATAACTATTATTTTTGCAACTTGTTTTTGCTACCCAAACGCGTGTGCCTACTACATATTTATCATCATCTAGTAGTTCATAAACTATGAACTGGGACTAATAAATATAGGCCTTTACATCTATTGAAGATGATTTATACAGCGTCAAGAGGCAACCTATGCCTACACTTAACGGGACACTGTAGTGCCTGGGACAGTGTGTAGAACTGGAATAGGTACCTAATATGAAAACCAATGGTGAATTTCAAACACATCTTTAGCTACGTATCTTAGCTTAGCTCTGGTGGAAAAACACCCTTAGGTACGTACACAGTCGGGTTATAAATCCCCACTGGTAGGGATTACTTGGTGGGGATTTCTGGAATATATCGTGATCATGTCCACGGTAAAATGCTTGGTAAGCTAGAAGGGAACCTACAGACTACTGATACGCTGAAAATCAATTAGTTCAGCTTTGAAAGCATTTATGAACTAGCTACTTGTTAATATTAATTAGACTAAGAAATAATTCATTCACAGAAGCAGTGTTCCAAAGAGGCAAACACACCTAGGGACCTTTTGGATGTCGGTCGGCCTAATTAGGTATTCTATGCTTTGTTCTTACTGTGCTGTTAAGAAATACTTAGCTTTACAAGGGTGCTAGTCAAGCCTTTGTAAACAAGAGGTATGGAGGCTGAAACTTTTAGTTTTAGTAATTACAGCCCCTATATTAGTGAATCAGTTGTACTCGAGAACTTAGTAAAACAGCCTTGAAAATAAAAATAAAATGCGTAATTTTCTATAATACTAAGACTATTATTTTTTAACGTTGTAGGCAAGAGCTTCGACCCTTGTCTCTTATGGTCATTGAAATACAATTTTTACTATGGGGTAAGACTTTTTCAACTAAAAGGTTAGGGCATGAATCATATGCAAAGTCGGGGAAGGGTGGATCGGTAGGCGTAAGTCAAAACATATTTCATAAATTCACACACCTGTGTTAGGTCAAGTAGTTCCATTCATTCGGGGTTAGTAGGTCGAACCGAGTACCCTACAAAACTAACCCGAGAATTTAAACTTCACAATTACGTTCGCTCAAAAATTCTTTAAATTTCCTACCTTTTGCCGTGGGAATTTTAAACCGTTTGAGTGGAGGCAGTTGTAGAATAATGCAAATTAGAGCTCTGCATAAATTTTACTGTGCTTTTTCATAGTTAATTAAAAATATTACTTAGGCATGTTGTCATACGGGAATGTTAAATAAATAGGAGGTATTCTCTTTCCCGTTTTCATCAGATTTTTTTGCTATGTTCACTTCCTTATTCACAGACAACTGAAATAAGTTAGCACTACACTAAAAGCTTAGATTATTTTATAACAATCGTCTGTTTTCAGACATTTGAACAAAAGCAGCGTCACATTCAAGTGCTGAAGCAAGTTTTTACTGTTAGAGGGGTTTTATTGGGCGCTTTTAGAAGTGGTTTTTGATTTAAAATAACAGCTGACGCCAACCAAAGTAATTTATAGCTATAATAAACGTTCTTTTATACAAAACTCAACTTGAGTTTTCTTTCTAAATAACACGATTGAGTTTTTTTTTGTAGACGTCGTAAATATTGCAAGTCCTCTATCAATTTATCATAACATCTATTTTCAGGGATGAGTTACTTTGACAATGAGATGAGTAGGGATAAAATACGATAGAGTGCTTATCGAACATGGAGCATATTCTTCTTTAGAATACCTACCCTATGTATATGTACTGCGATTATTTTTAATGATGCCAGTTGTAACCATTTGGTACTGTTTTATAAAAAAAAATCTGATTTTAAACCAAACCTTTTAAATCCCTCAAATACCACTCTGAAACAATAAAGTTCTAATTTGGAAAGTACCTAGAAAGTACTTAATACTTTCTGTCCCACTTGTTTACCACAAAAGGTTTTAATTATCCCAACTAGGCAGAAAGGTTATCCCTGACCAGAAAGGTTGCATTCCTACTGAAAATTAGGTTAATCATATTATTCATGCAATAAGACAGAACCATTAAAACCCCCTTACGAAGCTTTTCAGGTGTGGTTTCGTAAATTGGAATGCCCATGGTTTTATTCAAGTGGTGCTATTACACGGCTATAAAACAACTCTCTTGAAGAGTTTCAGTTTCAGGGGCGCTTTCGGTATGGGTCTAAATTGCACCCTGTACATACACTACGGTCTGTAGGTACTGATTGAATTGATGCATAAAAACTCCCAATCATTAATATAAAGTGCAAACAAAAATGTACGCCCAAATACTGAAACGTCAAATAGCCTCTTTTTTTATCATACCCTTTAATAGACATGGCAATAATTTAAGCATGAACTTAGTCCAAGTAGCGTTTCAGTATTCGGGTGTAAGTTCTCCCGAAAATTAAAACACTCCTCAATCGAAGCTAAAAAATAAATTGATCGTTAATTAAAAAAATATTACTCGCAGTAATGTACATACCTATACTCCGGTTATAACTATAAAAAAGAAGGAATCGGTTTGGGTTTGGTAATCAATCAAACCTCACGACTCATTACCATTTTAGTGCCATATGTATAATACATCTACCTAACTTTCTACACATAGCAAAACATACAGAAATGTATCACAGAAATAGTTTTACTGATACAAACTGTGATTTCTCATCATAAATGGCATCTACTTAGCAGGGGTGAAAAAAATGTTGAAAAAGAAATAGTAGCCAGCAGGAAACTGATATTCTCAGGATAATAATAGAAATTTCGCAGACGACTGGGAGAAACGGATACAATACATTCAAGTATTTACGTCCCCTAGCTATCAATACTGAATATTACCGGCTGACATTTCGCATGATTAAGAGGGGATAGTACCACAGTGAGTGTTGTGTCGACTCAACATGGTTTGTTACACTGTTTGCAAGCATTTCGTATACAAAATCGCTGGAAAGTACACACAAAACAATATTGATAATGTTCTTGTGAATTTATCAATGCGATAAAAAAATTATCAATTTAGATCTACAATATTAGTTTGCAGTCTAGAGACGAGCGAACAATACTTTTTATCGCGCCAACAATATAGCCCCACGGGAAAATGGATACTGTGCCAGCTAAATCGCGAGCATAAGTTAGTAGTCAAATATTTACCAAGCAAACGCTTCAACGTGGAGGCAAAGCTTGAAATCTCGTTATGTGGCTGGTTAACGATGACATTTGCAATGGACTGGCGCTGTAAAAGCGCTCGAATTGGTGCTAATCCCTGAGGTGTTAAACCCCTTGCTCCTAGATAAAAGTTCGAGGTAAAACCGCTTTTTATATTTGTTCAGCAATCTCTCCCATGATCGCGAGTTTTTACTGCTTAGGATGGAATAAACTGGTCAGTCATGAATAGTCACTGGTACCAGGATATTAACTCTTGTCAAAAACGGAATTTCCATGACAACGGCAATATGGTTGCGGTTTCATGACAAACTCGACATGGTATGAATGTTATTAAGGGTTTATTTGGGCCTTTGATATCCAAGTTTATTGCTCTTTTGTCATAATGTTTAATTGCGCAAGATTATTGACATCGTAAAATGCGGATGGGTTTGGTCCGCGGGCATCTTTTTGATGAGCCATGATGACCAATAATTACCTACTGATTCTTCATATATAGATTTATTATTTAAGTTAATGTTTTCATACAAAAATACTACCTAGTTACTTATGACACAGATCATATAATATTATCACAGATAATGTAAGTACTTTAGACTGTTTTTCTTTACAGATAAAAAAACAAACCGGAAAAACTGAGTTGGAATGAAAATAATACAAACAACGTGACAAGTGCTAAGTGTGAGTGATAGCATACAAAAATATCCAGGCGAACAATAAAGTGTGCTCTGTAATGTCAGTGAAAAACAGTGTGATACATGCGACAATGCAATGGGCTGGTGGGGGGGAGGGAGGCGTTCTGATTGGATGTCACCGTGATTCATTGCATTCGATAGCGCACTTCCATTGAGACCAGACGTCTGGACACCAAAAATGTCGGCAGGTAATTTTACGAACCACTATAATGATGATCCATTATGCAAATATTTATGAGCTCTATGAGGATGATAAATAGTTTTTATAAAAATATGTGTTCGTTTATATTGTTTTGACGAGGGTTGTCCAAAAGATACAGTGTGTTTTTTATATGGCTATTAATAACATAGCAATACCAGCGCTATCATTCTGAACGACTCTACAGTCTCTACATACATATTTCTGATAGCACTCGTAATAGAGAGCCCCGTTTTTCGGGTTTTCTTTGTTTTGCATCTGTCTTCTGTCTGTACGTTATCTTCTTCGCATGATGTATGGATGTAATGATGCTAATCTTACTAATGTCAAGTGAGTAAAAAACAAAACACACTCACGTCAAGTTTGAGCCTCGAGTTTGCCTCGACTAAATAGCGATAAATTAATAGACAACTAACCTCTATCGCATTCATAACTAACTATACATAACTAACCTATCTCTCAGGTGGCTTGACAACAATTTGCTTATTGGTTTCTCGTCTACGCATATGGATGGTTAAGGGTTAAGGAACATGATATTATATAAATATGTACTGGAATAAGCTAGAGAATGTTTCAAAACAGTTTATAACGGTGGCACTATTTTAGTATTTGGCACTATCCTAACTTTATAAAGATCTTATTCGTATAACAAAAAAAAACTTCGGATGAAACGGTCAACCTTCTTGTAGGTTATTGTAAAAGTTAGTATCATGCCTTATCATGCTGTGTCACAACCCACGACATCTGTGATGAAACTCACAAATTATCTTTACGTACCTACCTATCCAAAGCCTACTCGTGCTTTTTTTTATACAATAAAGGCAACCGTTTGACCACAATCTCACCTGATGTTAAGCAATGATGTGGTCGACGATGTAGCACGGTTACCTAGAAGATACCTATTCACTCTACTCTTGAAAACTTACCATCTTTGCAAAATTTACCACCATAAGTTGTGTTTGGTGTATTATATGATCTGTGGTTTTGGTCTTTGTCTTATTAGGACAAGTCTTCTAAGGCAACCGAAAAAAAATATCGTTTTTTGTTAATTCTTGTTTATTTTGGATAAGTATAAACAAAATACCAAACGTTACTCCTAAAACCAAAGGTTTATTTATTAAGGAGGGTAATGTCAAATCCTATCAGCAGGTTCAGCAGTGGCAATGATCGGTGCGAACCTCCGCTTCGGCTCAGCTGGTGCTTCCAACTCGTCCATCCTAAACAACACGCGGTATTGCCCGCCAGGGGGCGCGGCGAGTGCAGCGGCGCTCCTCGCTCTCTCGGGGCTCGGAATGTCAGCCAATCTAGCACTGATGACGGTTATACTGAGCAAGAAACAACTGAGGAGGTATGTTTTTTCCCGGTTGTCAGCAGAGGGTTTTTTATTTTTATTTTTATAACCTATCTGGCAGACGAGAAGGCGGGCCATCTGATGGGTTAAACGCTTGGAAAAATGATTAAACTGTACTTGAGATTTTAATTTTTCCTAGTATCTTCAACCTATCAAATGAAGCTCTCAACAATTTTTAGCCTACTTTAAAGAACTTTCAATAGTTTAGTAAATCTGCGTTTCAATGAATTTTTTGATTAAAATTTTATTCGCTTAGAAGGTTCAATTTATAATCATCATTCATGAATAAAACGACTATTCTGTGGTCTTTGGTCAAGCCCATGTCAAAATATCACAGCTGTTATAGGACAGCCTTTGAGTCAAATACAAGTAACCAAACGGATCAAGATCGTCCCGCCAAAGCCTTCTTGTCCCAGCCCGTTGGAGGTTTTGCTTTGTATATTATGATCGGTTAAGCCAGAACCTGACATGGAAATGTTCTGTATTCTGAAAATACTGACAGGGGTATAAAAAATGTTCAACGGCGTTAGCAAAATATTTTTTTGTATCAGAATTTTGCATATTTGGTCAAAAATAATGAATTTCAGGCATAGTTGTATATATATGTATCAAGACAAGTCTCTATCTTTAGTACTTTAGCTTAGAGAGTGGCGTCAGATCTAGTTGCTTGTATTCAGTTATCTTTATGTAAATCAGACTGGACGTTTGATACTATTGTCTTGGCTATCAGAACTAGTCCAATTACAATGCTCAGTAATTTAATTACCATAATATTCTGATTTGATTTGCGGTATAATACCTAGTGAATATCTCCAGTATTATGTCAAGTACTAAAGTAGTCTTCTACAAAGATGGTCCATTCTAAAACTGAACCCCTCCACCATGTTTTTGTTGATGGACAAGCTCTGAGCGTTATATTTTTTGCACAATTAGTCAAAGTTTATTTGTATCTCTTGGTTCTAACAATAGCAGCAAACATTGAGTGAACCCGTGGCTTGGTTAGCTCCGTACGTATTGACCATGTCTTTCCCACGGATAAGGCCGATTAGGCGATAAGCATACTCCATCTAAACACATAGTACCTATGTTTATAACAGCGTCTTATTGCACCTATCTGGTGACGCTGCTAATGGCTGTTAATATTATTTTTAGATTCCATTTTAATTTCATTCTACAACTAAAGAATCTGAAGATTATAACAAAACTCTATAGTAAAATTATACGAATCCTCGATGCGTCGGCGAGATAGGGCACGTGCTTACCCTGAGACATGAGTATTACTTTTACGACACGTTGTATTTATAAGATGTTGTTTAATTCTCGTTACTTTTAATGAAATCAATAGTCCATTATAAACCTTTGGAAACCTGTTTTGTATATTATACAATGGAGTAGCTTGGAGTAGTTCCACGGTTTTGTCTTTTGCATTGACAAGCAGATTCAAATTCGTTCGAAAGAGACAAGATACAGTGTAATTATTCTAAGCTTGCATCGAGTTTATTAGTAACAGGATTACAGGGTATGTACTGAGTCGACTCACGCTAATTTATTACTCAAATAGGTAACACTAAACAAATATTAGTGTACTTTTGTTTGGCGGAGTAGGATTATCAATATATATAAAACTCTTTTGAAGCTGACTTAGAATCAACGTACAGCCTAAACTATAAGTCCTAGAAGTATGAAATTTGGAGAATCCTTATATAGTGTAGGGGTGCACTAAGAACGAAAGGAATTTTGAAAAGTCACACTTTAAAGGGTCTAGAACGCGAGCAACGCCGCGGGAGACGGCTAGTTAAAAATATTAGGGTAAACTCTAGAAAACTGAGTAATTATTTTATATTTTCTCAGACATTGATAAAGTCATCTCAGTTCTAAACTAGCCTCGCAAAGTGGTACCTAATTAGGCCTATGCAGATTAGATCTCAGACCCGCCAAGAATAAATTAACAAACTTATTCTCATGTCAGTAAAGAGGCTACTAAAATGGAAATACGACTGTCTCGTTTAGCAACGGGAGATAAGATCTCGGGAGACATTAGCCATTATCTAACAGAGAAATCATATAAAACATTATTCTTGTAGGTAGGTAAGTCTTCTGAAAAAAACCTGACACGACACGATATTGTCGTAGAGCTATCATACATTTAGTACTAGAGGACTTAGGCCGTTTGTCCACCCCTGCCGTCACACCGCGCACGTTCACGTGTTTTTTATTGGCCTGGGAGTGCATTACCGATGCCGTGCCAGTGCCGGCGTTGGTGGACAAACGACCGGAGTCAAAGGAAGGTAACAACCACTAAGCCGGGGTGCCAGAGATACTAAAATCTACTTTGATATGACCGTCCCTATCTTAAGAGACCCGGCCTAATGATATTAGCCCTAAAGTAATAACTTAAGTACAAGATTACACTTTATTAATACTGAGAACCTAATTTTGTTAAAGTACCGCTTTTAGATGCAAGATAACCCAAATATGATTTATAACGGTAAGAGGCCCTGAAATCCTTTGCCAATCTAATTACCTGCGGGTCTGGAAAAAAGAATACTTTAAGTATAGTATTATATAATCTGTGCTTCAAGAAATAAGGGATTTGAAAAAAACCTATAGTAAACAGCGTCTTTAGGTATTTGACAAAAGTGGCAAACCTCAAGCCAACGACCTCAAATAACACGTTTCCGTTTTCGGGGGCTTGAACTCATACTCTAATCCTGGAAAGCTTAAGTATTTGACTCAAAATGCTGTATCACTAACTAAATTGGCATTGCGAAACCGTTTCATCATAGTCAACGGCAGAGTATAGGCCTCGACAACGGGTTTCGTTTTCTATTGCATTAACAATAAAGCTCTTATTTACAAATCTCATCGTTACATGGACATGCCTCTATTTGACCTAGTTTCATGATGTTTCAATCTCTGTCGAGACAGTAAAGTCGAAGATTGGCGTGATAAAAGAGTGAACAATTATTTTGGGCTGACTATTCTTGGTTCGTCATTGTAAAACCACGTCAATCAAAACAGCTTTGTTTGTTTGGTTGATATTTTACTCTTCTGAAACAATTTTGGACAAGAATTGTATTCTGATAAAAGCTCCTTTCACTGGTCGGAAAAAAGGTGATAAATCAACATTCAATATTGGTTACCTGCTTACCTTTGAAAGTCTTTAGGGGACATAAGTAGCTGGGTCACCACCTTTATTTACGTGATTTGCAGAGAAATGCCTCCTACAGCACTTTGCGGGTCGTCTTTCGTCCGTCACGTAGAGGCGCGTGACATTTTCAGATGATTGATAAATTACCCATACCTACTACTACCTACTGGTTTTTCTCCAAAAAAAATAGGATTTGAGTTATTTTTTCCTAAAATAATTGTTTTATTCATAAAAATTTGGGTACTATAGAACGTCATAGATTTCGAACTCGTTTGGTAACCAAACGAGTTCGAAATCTATGACGTTCTATAGTGCGCATGGATGAGTTGTGTCGATGTTTTCCCATAAAGTAACTTTTACAAAAATTTTGCATGGTTTTACCTATACATAGCATTAGTAGCCTCTGCTGCAACTGTCCTTTATTTTTTTTGGTAATTACAAAATGGTCGTATAAGAATCTCTATTCGAATATATGCTTGAGTCTGAGTTCTTTATCAGAATACGAGCTTTTAGTGTTTGTGTTATTTTTTACACAGCTACTAAGTACCTACCTTATAGATTTATGTAACCAAAATTATTTGATATTGCCAGATGGTCCCACGGGCTGTTGTTTCATCAAGCGGTGGTTGATATGGCACGCGCCGCGATCCTACTCCCCCTCGGCATTGCAGTGTTTCGGTGTCAGCCTGTCTACAAGTGCTCATTGGTCGAAACAGCTTTTCTACTACTGGTAAGCACAAACAATTCCACTGGAAAAAGAGTCTTTATTAGTCTAGAAACAGGGCACATTATGAGGCACACAATACTTATTGTACGGGAATTTCAGTAGGGCTGTTAGGGCGCAACTAACCTGCTCGTATCGATCTCACGGATCCGAGGGTCGCGTCCCTGCTTGCACCGAGAATTCACAACGCACTCCAAGGTCCATAGGTTTGAAAGGCTGGTTCTGCAGATTGTGG
Organism: Eulithis testata; assembly: GCA_947507515.1. Lineage (NCBI taxonomy): Eukaryota > Metazoa > Arthropoda > Insecta > Lepidoptera > Geometridae > Eulithis > Eulithis testata. The sequence goes on from OX382198.1 coordinate 3,337,375, forward strand.
GTCTTCGTCTAGGATGGAAGGACACTGAAGCCTAGGTACTAGGCACTGTGCGAAAACACAAAGATGCGCGAGCGCGGCTGTCCCGTAGGGCGCAGGACAATACAATGCTAGGTGTCGCGTCTCGTCGCCGATTCGAAAGACAGAGAGGCGTCATACCCGTAACAGCCAATAGAATCAATCAAAAGATTTTGATCTACCCTCTAGATTGTGTCTGCTTCTATCAATGCTATACAGTACCTACAAAATGAACAATAAAAATTCAACGAAATAATATTCGATAATTTCGGTACGAAACATACCGCTCACCTTAAAAGAACGTGGTTGCTTTTAACATGACAAATGAATCACTATAACTACAATAATATAATACTACTTTCTTAAATACCTACAACAAAATGAAACAAAATTCTTAAACGCTAATTCTTAAAATGTATAGGTATTTAATTCAAAGGAATAGGGCATATTTTTACGACAGGTCTCTTTGTTAAAGAGTTACCCATTCGAAGGGTTACAGTACGAATAACCTTATCAGTACCCGGATGCAACGCATGCACACGTGCCAATCTCCATTGTAAAACTGGTAAATTATCATCGCGTACCATAACGATCATGCCTTCACTTATGGGAGGTCCGCGATCATGAAACCATTTATGAGCCTGTTGAATTTCATGTAAATATTCTCGACTCCATCTTTTCCAAAAATGTTGAATGCATTGTTGCACCCACTGCCAACGATTAAGTCGATCAGTATTGAACTCCGTTAGAGAAATGTCAGGTAAGGCCGTAAGAGGTCCTCCAATTAAAAAATGTGCTGGAGTCAATGGTAGCGGATCTGAAGAATCCGAACTTAAAACGCAAAGGGGGCGAGAATTCAAAACTGCCTCGATTTGACATAGCACAGTATGCATCTCATCGTACGTTTGTGTACGAGTACCAATTACACGATGCAAGTGATGTTTAAAACTTTTGACACCTGCTTCCACTAACCCACAGAAATGTGACCCGGTCACAGGTTGAAAATGAAACGTCAAATTTTGTTTTAGGGTCTGCTCATGTAGTGCCCTTTGAACTGTATCAGAATTTAGAAACGCATACAACTCTTTAAGGTAGTTGCTACAACCTACAAAATTCTTCCCATTATCGGAATAAATATCAGTACATAAACCTCGGCGGGACGTGAAACGTCGCAAAGCCGCGAGGAATGCTTCTGTTGTAAGATCAGAAACCAATTCTAAATGTATTGCTTTAACACTCATGCAAACGAATACTGCAACGTACGATTTAATAATTTTCGCATTTCGAACCTTATTTGCACGAACGTAGAAGGGACCGGCATAATCAACAGCTGTTTTAATGAATGGACGCGCTGATTGTGTGCGTACGCTCGGCAATGGAGCCATTCGTGGTTGTGTGTGTGTAGGTCTTGCGCGAAAACAAGGAACACACCTATGAATACGCTGTCTAACTATGTCGCGGCCAGATAGAATCCAATACTTTTGTAACAATAAGTACTGAGTGGACTGAGGACCTGCATGTAGATGAGTAATATGAGCATCATCGATTATTAACGTAGTTAACGAATGTTTTTTCGGAAGTATCAATTGATGCTTTGATTCGAATGAAAGCAAAGATTTATGTAAACGTCCACCTACACGCAACAAATTGTCCTTATCTATAAACGGTGCTAAACGTTTTAATTGATTGGTAGGAGGTTTACCATGCGATATATTTTTAATATCTTCTGCGAAAGTGGACTGCTGGACTATACGTATAATCCTATTTAGACTTGAATTGTACTCGAGCACAGTAATGTGTCGAGGGAAGGCAACCTGTAGTTTTTTACATTTAGAGTAGAATCGAAAAATGTAAGCTACGACACGAACTAATTTTCCTAAAGTAGAAAATTTAGAAATAATTTCAGGTTCTTCTTTATCTGCACCGACGGAGGACGGGTTTGCAAGAAGAGGAAGGTTACGTTTTTCCTCAGTAGTATTCAAACTTTGGTTAAGTACCGGCCAAGTATTGGACTCGGTTTGTAACCAACTAGGGCCGTGAAACCATAAGGAGTGTTCAATGAACGCGGCAGGTAACATTCCTCGGGAAGCCGAGTCCGCTGGATTATCGAACGACGGTACATGTCGCCAACAACTGGCGGGTACCCTCGACAGTATGTCACTAGTGCGATTAGACACAAACGTCTTCCATTCATGTGGCGACGAACGTAGCCAGGCTAATACGATCGTAGAATCGGACCATGCGTATACATGGTGGAAATGAATTCGGTCGCCGTAAGCGAGCATCACCTTGCTAATTAACTGGGATAGTAGTAGCGCTGCCATAAGTTCCAATCGCGGGATCGACAGTCGTTTTAAAGGTGCAACTCGCGTTTTTGCTAGAACTAGAAAAACTCGAGTTTGGTTATCACTACATTTACACCGAATGTATACACACCCGGCGTAAGCCCGTTCAGACGCGTCAGCAAAACCATGCAGTTCAATTGAATCTGCCATAGAAAAGATGTGACGAGGAAAAACACACTCCGATAAGAGTGGAAGTTGCTTGATAAAGCTCAGCCAAGCGTTAACGATATCGATAGGAGGTGACTCATCCCATCCCGTACCTGCGATCCAAAGTAATTGCATCAAATGTTTAGCATATAATATTACCGGTGCTAAGAAACCTACCGGGTCGTAAATTTTTGCAATTTCGGACAATATAACCCGTTTGGTACAATTTGAATTGGAAGTTTGAACTTTAAAAGAAAAACTATCCGAACTAGGGTTCCATTGGAGTCCGAGCACCTTGATCGATGGATCCTTCTCGACTTCTGCAAAAGATAAGGCCTCAGGCCGCTCACCATGAGAGTCCGAGGGCGCCGCGGCGAGAATCGCCGGCGAGTTACTATGCCACTTACGCAGTTCAAAGCCCGCGCTCGCACAAATACCTAAAAGTTGTTTCTGCAGGTTGAGCGCGCTTACCTCACTGTCCTCCCCAGAAACGACGTCGTCAACAAAAACATCCCTCATCAAAACTGCTGCCGCTAGCGGGAACCTGTCGGCCTCGTCATGTGCGAGTTGTCGTATCACACGTAACGCAGCGTGCGGAGATGAGCTAATGCCGAAAACAACGACGCGCAATCTATAATCTCGAATAGGTAGGTCAGGTGAGGATCGCCAAACAATCCGTTGATAATCCCAATCAGAATTTCGAACTGCAATATTGCGATACATGTGCTTAATATCAGCTGTAAAAACAATATTATGAACACGAAAGTTAAGCAAGATGTCGACTATGTCAGAGTGCAATTTCGGACCCGTGAGCAAAAGATCATTTAATGATTTTCCATTAGTGGATTTACAAGCAGCATCGAATACCACCCTCAACTTGGTGGTTTCACTAGATTCTTTGACCACGCAGTGGTGCGGAATATAATAATGTGAAGTATCATCCTTAGATGGAGGATCACAAAGTTCCATTTGATTTAAATCTAAATACTCTTGGAGACACGCATGATAGTCCCGTTTAAGAGAGGTATTGCGTTCCAAGCGATATTCTAATTTGCGGAAACGAGCGAGAGCAATGTCACGTGATTGACCTAGTATAGGTGCATTTTTAAATGGAAGTGCTACGACATAACGACCACTCTCATCGCGCGAATGAGTATTTTCAAAAATAGACTCGCATTGACGTTCATCGGGGTTGAAAGTTTTCTCCTCAGGAACTGCCTCCAGCTCCCAAAAACGTTGTAGGTCGCTGTCCTCGAAAAAGGAGCTATGACACACCTGGAGTGGAGACGAAGTACACGGACTAGCATCGAAGTAAACCCTTCCCATCAATAAATATCCAAAGATACTATTCATCGCGATCGGTGCGTCGGGACGACCCTTAACAATATTTCCCAGCAAAATGTGAGAAAGTACATCAGCTCCTAGGAGCATTTCAACAGGTTGAGCATTGGTTGCGTTAAAATATGGGTCGGCTAAATTCAAGTTTTGAATGTGAGGCCAAGTTTCAATAGGAAGCGGAATTCTAGGAAATTGCGAAAAAAGCTTAGGCAAAATTAATGCCTCGACCGATATGGCCGGTTGATCCGAACTACGCGGAGTGACAACGCACGAAACTATTCCTTTTGGTTGTATCGGTTTTTCTTCACCGATACCAAACACGGGAATATCAATATACCTACAACTCAAACCTAAGCGCTTAGCACACGCTTCCGTCATAAAACTAGCTTGACTACCGGTGTCAATCAAGCAACGAATTGAGTGGATCGTTGAACCTACGCATACATTGACGAGTGCAGTAGAGAGCATGATCGTACACTTCCTAACCAAGGGCGCAATGGATGACTCCCCACTCTCGCGCATCGCATGGTTTACGTTGGTTGGTTGCATTGGCATGGTAGCGAGGCCGGGATCGGCCGAAACAAAAATCTTCGGTTCCTCCGTAGGAGAGAAAGAGACAGCGCATGATTGATTTGAATTGGTCGGTTTACTTTCAAAATGCAGTAGCGAATGATGGCGTTTATTACACGACTGACATGCGTAGTTCGACCTACAATTTCTTATATCGTGACCTACATTCAAACAATTGTAACAAACATTTTTATTTTTAACAAAGTTATACCTATCGTTAGGAGACATATTCAGAAACTTGGAGCATTTTGTTAAGATGTGTTGATCGTCACACAAAATGCAACGCTTTCCATTTTGAACATCGGATAATTCCGTAACGGCAAACGTATGTCGCGGAGCGGGACCGCTCGCTCTCGGAGCACCCGAACTCCCAGCGCCGCCGCTGTTGTTGCTAGGGCGGTGCGGGTTCATGCTGGGTGCGCGGGGACGGAAACTACCTTCAACTATTCTCGATTCACTATTTGACATAATTTCAAATGTGGAAATTTCTTGTTCTAAGAATTTTATGAGTATGTCCACGGTAGGTATATCGGAAGATTTATTGAGCGATAACTCGAAACGCTTACGAACTGTATGAGGTATCTTACGTAGCAAGATATTTAGCAAAATAAAACTCCAGTCCTGCACTGGAAATGTCATCATTTCGAGTGCTTTAATGTTTTCCATGTAAACGTTCACTAGTTTACGTAAATTTGAATTTGACTCGTTAGCACACTTTTCAATATCGAGAATACGATCTAAATGTTTAGAAGCAATGATCCTACGATTTTCATACCTATTGATAAGGATTTCTAATGCAACGATATAATTCTCATCTGTGATCGGAATTGATTTAATCAAGTTATGAGGTTCATTTTTTAACGTTAACAACAAGTATCGAAACTTTTCCGCCGACGTGTAGGCATCATTGTTATGGATCAAAGCACGATATAGATCGTAATATGAGGGCCAATCGGTAGACTCCCCACTAAAGGTTGGCAATGGCAATGTGGGCAATTTGTTGAGACAATGATTCTGAGTGTAAGGCAACGATTGAGCAGGGATACGACTCATGCGTCTACCTTCCTGATCAGCTTGTTTGAACTTGTTCACATGCATTAAAATTGCGTAATAACAATCACTAAAATCATTACGAATTTTTAACTGTTCCTCTTTGTTAAAAGTTTTCAATTTAATTAGAGATTTTTCAATTTTAGATTGAAGTTTACCAAACTTCCTGTGCTGAGTAGTAAGATCGGAAGATCGTGATTTAAATTGTAAAACATCTGTAGTAGAAAAAAGCAACGTTCTTTTAAGATCCTCTAAAATAATATCTCGTTCAAAAATATCTTGTTCGATAGCCGAGTCGTCCGCCATTTTACGTAGTAAAGATGGCTTACGATGACCAACGGAAAATTACCTAAAACGTACACGTAGTGTAGCAATAAAAGACGACACAATCTGGAGGAATCAAAATAATTCGGTTCGAATGACCAAAAACTATGTACGGGAATTTCAGTAGGGCTGTTAGGGCGCAACTAACCTGCTCGTATCGATCTCACGGATCCGAGGGTCGCGTCCCTGCTTGCACCGAGAATTCACAACGCACTCCAAGGTCCATAGGTTTGAAAGGCTGGTTCTGCAGATTGTGGGTCTTCGTCTAGGATGGAAGGACACTGAAGCCTAGGTACTAGGCACTGTGCGAAAACACAAAGATGCGCGAGCGCGGCTGTCCCGTAGGGCGCAGGACAATACAATGCTAGGTGTCGCGTCTCGTCGCCGATTCGAAAGACAGAGAGGCGTCATACCCGTAACAGCCAATAGAATCAATCAAAAGATTTTGATCTACCCTCTAGATTGTGTCTGCTTCTATCAATGCTATACAGTACCTACAAAATGAACAATAAAAATTCAACGAAATAATATTCGATAATTTCGGTACGAAACACTTATATATATTCCTTTATCTTTGTCACTGCATTTAATCAAGTAAGGTACTCAGTTCGCTCTTTAGAAAAAGGTATTTTATTGTTCTCATAATAAATGAAACGGTTTTAGTCCTGAACTAAAGTTATTTTTGTCCGAGCTATTGAGTCTCGCAAAATTAATAAGTCTGTGAAGCTCTCGTTTAAAAACTAAGTTCATCAATCTGTCATTGTAAAAAAATTTTTACGCAATACTCGATCACGAGTAAATCCTTCCAATTTCACACAGTGCGAGTTTGAAACCTGTGATAATTAGTTCGTATCAGCACAGCCAAATAACTCACCCACTTTAGATATAAAAATGTTTGACTCTCGCTACGAAAAAAAGCTATCAATCAAAGTTGGACAGGGACAATCGATTAAATGGCATATTTCTCCAAAATATTAAAATAAAACGTGTAATAGAAGCCGTATAATGAGCGTTCTCCAGATAACTGACTTTGATCAACAATTCTTTCTTGGCTTAATTTTCAAGAGCTATAAATCTGAACAACTCAAAAGTCAAAATTAAAGCAATTCTCGAATCATGACAAATTCAAAGCAGTCCTTGGAAAAGTAACAGATTGTGGGAATGCCTTTCTTTAACGGTTGTTAGAATGGCATAGCGACCACAGCGTCGCTGGTGATTAATAGCCACTTAACTTCTGAGTGTGAGCTGGGAATAATCTTTCGCTCTTAATTTTGATGGCGCCTTAACCTCTGTTCTGCGATTTCAAGGATCCGTTCAAAAACAATAGAAAACCTTTTGTGTCTGAGATCTCGGCAGTCTGAAGGTTAAAGCCGAACTTGTAAGTAACGAGAACAAGGGCAACGTGAAATTGATGGGTTTGTTTGGTATAAATATGTTCGCAAACAAATCTGAGCAACTTTCATATTTTGCACACAAGCTTTCGCAATAATAAATGAAAACGCTTTTGTTTTTACTGGATGAATGTTTCAACCAATTTAGAAGGAAAATGTTTTTAGGTGACGGTCTCGACGGTAAACATGCTCACAACAGTCTTAAATGACAGCCCCATTTTTCCGGAAAACGAGGAAGAGCAAGCTGATTTATCTGCGCCATTACTGATGGACAGCCCCCAGGTAAAAACAGTATAAAATAATTTCCATTATGATAAAGCTCTAATTTATAATTTGAGTTGGGAACTTTGCGGAAATTACCAAGAGTCATCTTGCTATATTTAACTTTTAAAATATTTAGAGAAGTTATTATGTAATAAACTTGACGTGGAATAACTTTGAATTTTGTTCCAGTGCGTCCTTTTCGGAACATTCATGATATGGTTCGCATCGATCACTATTAATCTCGGGCCTACGTTCTTATCTGGAGCTTTGGCCGCCAGCGCCGGGTCTTACTCGTCGTACGGACCAGGGCCCTCTTGTCCACTGGTCCGAGGACCTTTCAGGCATTACGTGCTTAACGCGCTTTGGATAGGCGTGAACGCCGTGTGCGTCGGGTTGACACTTTTCCACCTGAAGAAACTCCATCGCGATCTCACAAAGGTTGGTGTCCCATGTAATAGATGTCTTAGTACCGTGGGAGCGAACAGATGGCATGGAGAGGTCTCATTATACAGAGAAGCTTTGTTCGTCATTGCGTTAATTTGCAGCATCACCACTTTCATTTCCGCGCCAAGATATGAACTTCTCCATGTTCATTTGTGAATATTTAAAGTCATACCGCTTCGCGACCGACCTAGTTAGCGTTGGAATGACTGAAGTTACGTAGTGCTAATGTTCGGCTCTCAGTCAAAATTCAAGTTCTTGTGCGCTCCGAAAGATGTTGAAATTCACGAAGTCATCCACATTAAAACTCCAGCTACCTATATCAGTATTTTACATACTTGTAGTCTCACGTTGGCCGGTATTTTTGTTGGTACCTTGCCAATACTCTATGCGGTGGAGCAAATAAGATTTAAATTTTCGGAAGTTGACTTGAATGGGCGCTAGTGCAAAAAGTGCCATTTATTTTAGATTTCTAAACAAGACGTCGATAGTGCATTTGCTGAATTGAATTCGCGATGGAGTGTTCGATAAATTTAAATCTTATCGCATGCAGGCTAACGTAGAGGCAGTACGAGTAGCTGGTTTAGTGACCACGCTTGTCAGCATGGCGGGGGACAACAGACGCATGGACGGCCTTCCAAACAGCGTTGGACCCAGGGTATGTATCTGCATGTGGAATGTGCCTATTCACTGTTGTAGACTTTGAAGTAGAGTTAAGAACAAACTTGAAATAAGTCCACAAGGATTGAAATTTAAAACTTCTAGGTTCTATATTGTCTTACTTTTGCACTTATCTTCTGATATGGCACACTGACCCTCATCTTTCTCAATCTAAACAAAATATTTCCGAGCATTTTGTCCAAAAGTTTTCAACTTCTTTTCTTGTCCTTTTTTTGCCCTTCCGTACTCTGCATATCTTTTAACAAACTTTGATTCCTCAGACAGTAGATGGAACGTTGGATGGCCACTGCCGACCGTCAGGAAACTTGCCTCTGGGTGGAGGTCGGAGGCTTCGAGGCTACCTTGCGAGAGTGGAGCGAGAGGGGGTCCGAAGAGTTCGGATGTTCTTAGTCATCACGGCTGCTTACGTTCTCTTTTGGGGACCACTGTTTATGATCACATTGTTCCACCACCCTGCGCTGACGTCACATATAGCTTATGAGGTAAATTCCTTTCCAATATTTCAAAACCTTTCTAGTTTTATAGGGATTACTTCGTGCGTACCACAGAGTTCATTATTTCTGTACTACCAGTATTATTCTTGTGTATGCTTGCACGTAATACGTTGAATATTGCTCTTTATATAATACACCCTCTTTGACCTGTTGCGTTTCATTCAGATGTATTTTCAAATCACACTGCACATTTCATACGTGCACGCCGCGGTGAACCCGCTACTGTTCATGGCGCTGCACCGAGCACTGCGCCGCGCCGCGCTCCAGCTCTGCTGCGGCTGCTGTGTGCACTGGAGCCAGTTCGTCCTCGCCCTCACAGCCGCTGGTGAGTACAATGAGTAGAAAAAGTGACAGTGTTATTGGATAGGTACTAATTGTGTGGATGTTGTCCGCAGCGCAATCTCCGCTGGCGCCAGCGTCGTTCTCTCCCGCGGCGGTCTCGCCGGAGCCTCCGCCAGCGCCTCCGCCACCCCTCAACCAGGCCCCCATGAACTCAGGGCCCCCAGCGCCACACACGATGATGGTAATTACCTCTTATATGTAAGTGTTGACACCGTAATATGTGGTTTAATTTGCACAACCCTGCACCTCTACCCGTAGTACCGTAGATCACTGTAACCTCACGTGGTTCCGCTCCTTCCGTCGTAGTGGATAGATCCCGCTCTTAGTTATTTAATGAAATCTCGATCTCAGAGTTGGGAAGTTGAGGAGTGTGATGCTGAGAGTATGTCGAGTGCGCGTGTGCAGGGAGACGAGGATATGATGGAGCCGTGGAGCGGGAGCGCGCGGCGCGTGCCGCCCCGCTCGCCGAGCCCGCTCCTGCCCGCCGCGATCTGAGCGCTCTCACCGCGTCTCACTGCGTCTCAACGCGTCTCACCGCGTCTTACCGCGCCAGCCGCTCGTCAGCCGCTCGTCAGACATATCCACAGTATGGCTGCTATTATCATCCGTGCCAAGATTTTTATGCCATGTGTAAAGAACTTTCTTACTTGTACATAAATTATACTATCTTGGTATCGATGTATAAGGAAAGGGTACTTAAATTAATAGTAGGTATGTAGTTTGTGCCATGTGAAAAATGTAAATTGATGTTTCGTTGTGTGTATTATATGAAATTAGGAAGCTCAAATTCTAAATACATCCTAGTAAATATTGTATTGTGTAGTAAATGAATGTTGATTGCACCTAATTCAGTAGATAATTATTCGCACTTAAGCGTACTAAGTGGATATTAGGTACCTAGATATGTTTTATCAATTGTTAAAATAAGAAAAAGTATATTTTTGTGACAAAATGAACAATTAAATTTAAACACCAAGTAGTGTGTAAAAATGGTGCCAAGTGTACTTTTCAACCTACTCTCGTCTAGTCAAATTTTAATAGTGAATGTGCACAATTAAACTTAAACATGAAATGATTATTTAAAAACTACAATATATTCATAGGAAACTAGTAAGTTGTAATAAAGAAATGGTTTTCAAGACTAAAATATCTATTTTAGGCTATTATTTATTTTTTATATTTTTTTGTTAAAACTGTGATTAAAAACTTGAGTATGTTCAACTTTATAGTATTGTTTTTAATTATTTGTATTAAGACTGATATAATATTGCGTTTCATGATATGTTTTATCAACTTATGAACATAATTTAACAAGGAAGAGTTACGATTTTCTTTCCAAAAGGAAGAATACTAAGATTTTTAGAACACTTAGATTTTTTTATTCAACACATCTATTATAAATTCCTTTTCTAATATTTGGATTTGGTAAAAAAATTGTAAAAAGTCGTCCTGTATACATTTTCGTAATAATATACAATTTTTTGCATTATAATATATTATGTTCTAAATGTAAGTTGATGTACTTATGATTATAGGAAATAAGTAACTATCATAAATGATAAACGGTGAACTAATACAATAGAAATAACGAAGTATATTCATCAAATTATTATAAAAGAAGAAACTATAAATACATGGAAATAAAATTATTTATTAAATGTTTATTCTGAAGTTTTTAATTTCAAATTTTCTTTTTTTGCCTACTTACATTAGTAAATTAGACTCACCACTAGTAAATACATTAGGTATCTAAGCTCAAAACAGGAAAGTCAACCAGAAGTGAGTACGTTATTCTCCCAAAAATTTGTAGCAATTCTCTCTTTAGCGCATACGTAGATATAAATTGTCAATTGTTATTCCGCAGACGAAGGGAAACTCCGTCAGTAACGTGCCAAGGGCCACGAACCGGGGCACAATCAAATTATCTGTCGGTACTCAAAGAATTTACTCTATTCTGTTTTAACCAACTACCAGGATTAATGATTTTTGGGAGTGTACTACTGGTACAAAGTAAGTATTATCGTCGTACATCCATTGACTTTAGATACCTAAGTACTTTTTATCATCATCATCAGTCTGAATAGGCCCACAGCTGGATATCCACTGCTCGCTACACAAGTTTTTTTTTTAAATGATAAATGTAATGGAACAAGCTGATAGCTCACCTGATGTTAAGTAGTAACTTCTGCTTATAACAATGCATTACCTCACAGAGCAAGTCCAATGAGAACGTGCCCTGTAAGGCAATGCACTGCGTCCATCACTCTGAGACGTAAAGATCTTGAAGTCTCATGTGCCTGTAATTACACCGGCGCCCTTACCCTTCAAACCGGAACACAGCAATGCGAGCATCGCTGCTTGGCGGCAGAAATAGGTACGGTGGTAGTACTTCCCCGGACGAGCTCTCACAAAGAGCTCTACTACTACTAAATACATAAGACTTCCTCTATAGATTCTAGGAAAACCGATCTCACGTCCATAAGTATACATCAATTTCAGAAAAATGCCTAACTCCATTATATTTTACAAACCACTCATTTATCCAAAACGCCAGGCGAATTATTTGCAATTTGCCGAGGTATTCACGGACCCATATGCTCACGTGAGTTGACTGATCCCTTCCAAAGTGATGTTGAAGTAAACATAAGGTACCGATGAGACTTGTGTACAAATGAAATAGTAAAAAATACAAGTACTTCCGTAGCTACCTCTAAAGCACAGCTTTCGGTCATGCTGTCTAACAGTTGGACAAGAGCAAAAAAAATATTTACCTACCTATTACTAAAGCAACATACAAATAAATAAGAAACATAAAAAATACAAGTTTTCCTTAGGAGTAACACTAATTTTTCGTTAACTTTCTAAGTCGTGTTTATTCCTAATTTTATCGAAATAAACAAAAATATCGCCCGAATTATAACTTTAGTTATTACTTGAGTTTCTAAATCGAACAGATTTCCTCGAGCAAGAATACGAAAAGTACAATACAAATAAGGTACTAAAATACTGGGAGAGCCGTAAAAGCTTTTGTTGCCAGATTGAAAAGTTAACAAAGAACAAAATTATATATAATGGAATGATGTCCATTTACTGAATTTGCGTTACGTTTTGGCCCCAGGAGGGATTTACTCAGAGTAAAAAAGTACAAGCTATCGAATGGTTCTTCTTCTTCTATACCTATATGGCCTCTGTCCGTCATTTCAACAAACAACTTTGCGATACGGACTCGAGTTTTGTCGTTTTTTGAAACAGCACCTAGCACTTTTATTTTAATATTTTTTCTTGTGTTATTGTGAGTATTGTTGTGTTTAATTTTGGTGGAATTTTAACCAATAATACTCAGGTCGTAACTTAAAGTGTGAGCCATTGGAATAAATGTGTGTAAAGTGGTTTCTCTGAATGTGAAAAATGAAAATACGTTCTCAGGTTTTGGATAAAAAATCCACCATTTTCTCTTCAAAACCAACGACAGCCGACTTAACGAATCACTTGGCTTGACTTATAATATTTCAAATATACATCACTTGACACTGGCAAAATTGTCTGTCAAATGACGGACAGAGGCCATTTATGTATAGAAGAAGAAGACATTCAAAAATTAATGGTGGATAAACAAACGACAACCGACTCAACCAAGGAACTTATACCTACCTGGAATGTGCACAGGCATCCTATTCGCTGTCCGAGCGAGATAGCTTCATGAGAGCCCTCTGTCCCTTTCATTAGGGCGACCAAAAAATATAATGTAGGTCAAATGTATGTTGCAATTTCTGTCTTAAAGTTGATTTGTGACCTATAATTTTCAATGTTTGAGTTTTACCGTGGCTCATCAACCGGGCGGTAAGATAATGAGACGCAATGCTTTTAGGTAATAAGTTGCATTTCATGTGAATCTTCACATTCAAATGATTGAATAGGATGTAGCGGATTAAAATAATTTCTCAGAATACTATAAAAGAAGACTAGTTACCTCTTAGTTATATGCTGTCGATGTTGGTTAAAATTGTGACTTTGTTAAATAATCCTACAATTTCGTTCATTATGGACACCCTACTAATTAAACTTACTAGAAAGAGAGGGACACAGGGCTTTTGAAACGCTTTCTCTCTCGATTTCTCACTGGTCAAGTGATTGTCTGTAATAGAACTTAGCGTCATATAAATAAGATTTATTTTTTATTGGTGTCAAATTGTCAGTGCACATTCCAGGTGGGTATAAGTTCCTTGGACTCAACTTGCCTGATATTTTTTCAAATACCTCACTTGACGCTGGCAAAATTGTCTGTCGTAATGACGGACAGATGCCATAATTAAAGAAGAAGAAGAAAAATTAATGATGTAATAATAACTTACAATACGCACGGTCGACGAGATACTTCATCAGAATAGCTAATAGATACACATTATTCTAAAAAAAAAACTGGATACTATTGTACAAAATATACTGAATCTCTAATTTTTTTCAAAGTGAACGCTTGCAGTAGAAATTACCACTCCACAGTTTCTAATTGAATTTTCTTGCTTTCAGTAGTTAAATGGAACATCAAAGTTAGAAATATGAGAGAATAATTCTAACTTTGTTCAGGAACATTTTATCAATTAGCTACTTAAGTAATTGTTGTTGGTAATCTTGTTCTAAAGTCTAATTTAGTAATTTTGTTATGTGAATTTAAGTGCCTACTTAATTCAATTTTCTAAGCTTAGAACTACTTTTAATTTTACGTTTAGGAAGGGGTTTTAATATCTCAATAAAAGTATGGCTTATGAATAGAAAAAGAAACCGATTAAAGTTGATTGCAATAGAGTTACTTAATTACATTTAAAATGCATAAAACAGTGCAAAAAAGCTGCAATTGATTTTGATGGTAATTTGAGTAAAAAAACCAACTAAATCTTATCTAAATAAACTGTAAAGTGAAGAAACTACTGAAACGATCCGAACAAATGCGTTGAAAGTATACTAAGATGAAAAACCATTAATTTAGATGGATAAGACGATCCTGGCCAACTATATCGTCCTTGCTTATTTCACCCGTGACGTCACGGGATGCCGCGTCATTTCTCTCTGTCATGTTTGCCTAAAGTACGCGGAACCAGTCCTGCTAGGGTTGTCAAACAGTATAATTTAAGATCAATATGAATTTATTCATAAAACCATTTTAGTGGGTTAATTAACCACAAAATGCTAATTATTTGATCTCTTTATCATAGTGATACAAAAGTAAAATAATTGCCAATATTAAAAAAAAAACCCCAAAGTCGAGTGAGTCCGCTTTCGGGACGTTATTTAAAAATCTTAAGTTTTTTCTTTGTAAAAATCATTGACCTAACTAATTTTCAGATAACGAGAACTTCGACAATTCCATGCATATGTAATGAACCAATATTCAAACCAGATATTTTACTCGATAACCTATCTAGAATTGTGAAATATTTTCCCAAAATTAATGCTATAGTAGGTGCCAAATAACACCGCAATACAGGTCATTCACCCACCTTCAAAACGATGTCGCAAAATTCAATTTATGAAGGGCTAATTCTGTCGCTTTCCATACAAACCTGTCGCTAAAACGGTAATCGCTCGAATCTCGCAGTACTGTTTGTTTACCATTCATAAATTGAATTTTGCGACATCGTTTTGAAGGTGGGTGAATGACCTGTATTGCGGTGTTATGTGGCACCTACTATACACGCATGCTTGACTACTGAAGCAGATGTCAGCGACAATGGGTCGCACTATAGAAAGTTATACTTTTTATATGATAGTATTTTACAGAAGACTTTAGTATATAGTTATTTATTTTGACAAATTCAATTATTTTTATACCGTCTCGTCGTGTTAGTTCATATAAACTAACCAATTGTTACTCTAAAGAGGTAAGGGGCTCGGTAGGTTGTAGCAATCACCGTCACAAGATGTTCAGCGAAAGACGTAGAAGAATATTTTGTGGCACGTTCATTTATCACCTCCACAAATAAACATCAATCTTTCCTATAATATTTTTCTTACCTTTTTAATACCTTTCAGATACAAATTTAACTCCTGTTATACACTAGCGTCTTTTAACTTTATGTCTTGCGTCTTAAATTAGGTCACAAGTGCACTTGGCGGAGAGGCGAGATTATGTAGAGTCCCCATATAGTTTGTTTGTTACGCTTTCACGCGAAAACTACTTAACCGATCATCATGAAACTTTGTACACATAATTCTTGGAGGTATTAGAAGTAACATAGGATACTTTTTATCCCGGAAAATCAACGGGATCCAACGGGACGCGAGCGAAGTCGCGGGCATAAGCTAGTTTGGTTTATAATTTTATGGCAGCTCCATAGCTACTTTTAGGAGATTTATTAAGAGTCCAGGCCGGAGGCGGCAGGCATGGTCGCTGGACTGCTTGCAGCCTATAAATCACATAGAATATATTAGATCTGCTCTGTGATATGAACATGCTACGAGTATAAATCTAGTAGGTATATTATACAAGGTGTAACATAATTACCCTATAAGCCCGAAGGTGGCGTAATCAGACCGACCACCTGAGTGCTTGGACGCGTGCAAAGGGTCAATAAATCTTAACTGAAATTTTCATTCAAAAGTACAACTTTAATTATTTTAGAAATTTGCGACAACCCTAAGTGTTTGTTTACAGAAATATTTCTCATTAAACGTCACACAACTTTCCAAGGATCTAGGTGTGTCTTATCAATTCGTACAACTGACGCGTTACGAAATTAATTTATTTTTAGGCTACTATGATAGCTAGCCTTACGAAGTCTCTGCTGAATCATATGGGTGTCTCAGCACAGAACGGCTCAAAACGCCATGGACAGACGACATAGTAAATGGAAAGTCAATGGACAGAAGAGGCCTAAACTATTTTTTCCCAAAAATCTATACGAGAGGCATACCTAATGTGCACCTGAGGATTTATTCAGGCTGACATAATGAGAAGGAAACCATCTTGAGGGCACATTAGTGTTGTAGTAACAATGGGCATATAGCAATCACGTATGGACTAACTACAGCTAAATGCGGGCATGTGCTATTGTAATATTTCGACGATTACCCCCAGGCATCGTGACGACACAAATGAATGACAAAATGAATTATGCGCGAGATGCGTCGACTCCCCTAATGACATTAGTGGAACGTTTCCAGGCGTAGAACCCCAAATCTAGTCTAGAGTTCTCTGCGCCTAGTTGACATCGGCATTATAATTAGGTCAGAACAGCATTTACCCGGACGGAGCTGAAGGAAACTGTCTACGACTGTCCCTAGGGTTATGCTTCACTAGTTTTACTATAAGACTTATTTTCTAGGAAAATATCTTCATCCTCCTTACTTCCCTGGTGTTTATTTTATTTTTCTATCGTTAGGATATTGGTTATTATGTACTTAAGCTTTTCACGGCTGCAAATGTCCAGTTGATTAGTCTTTAAATTTGATTATTCGCTAGAATAAGTATTAAGTAAGTTAGTTTGCTTTTTTAAGTGAAACTAGTAAGTGAAATATATTTTAGCCGAAGGTCAAAAATTTTTTCTCTATTATATTAGTTCTAGAATCTCAATTAAGTAAGCATTGTGTAGTGATTTATTCAAATAAAAGTTAGAAATAAATTTGACTCCAAAAAAGTTCAAGAATATTTCGTCGAGATTTTTATTTCATAAATTTTAGTGTCTCTAATATCTCAAGTTAATTTTATCTTCCAAGTGAAGCGTACGTTTCAAGATTCGTAATATCTCCCTATCACAAATTACAGGGTACATAATAGTACTACCCATACAAGCTTCACTTGGACCGACGAAGACACTAACCGACTACTTGAGTTTTTGATAGTATTTAAGAGAATATTGTCCAGTTTTCCATTCTTTGTGAGCTTGTAGTTTTTAAACACTAATACAGCATAAGTAGTTATACAAGTCTTGAATTTCTTGGTGTAGGCCTGTTTGTTCACAGTAATTTTTGGGCATAAGATGAGAAATTAGAATAAGAATATGTGTATGAGTGACGTAGGCCTGCCGGAGCGTTAATTTGGATCTCTGCGGGATTCTACTCAATCATCGTTGCCATAAAATGTTTCCACACTTTTTTCCAACATAAAACTTGGGAGCAACATTTCAACACCCAACAAACACAAACCACAACAACCTTAAACAACATGCGATAAGGTTCAATTTTGATCAATTCCTAGCAGATGCTGTGGAGTAGCATCCAAGCCTGGGGAATTGAATGTGCACGTAAATTCGACAAGAATTTTGAGATAAAGTCAACATTTCTGTTACGTGGGCTTATGGAAATATTGATGTGTTATTTTTACCTTACCAAAATATATCCGACTATTTTTTTCAAATAAAGACAGAAAGTAAATTCTATGGGAATAAAAAGGGAGATACTCGTTACCCTTTATTGCTACTTCTTTTTATCTGTCTCAATTCAGATTGTATGGAGATTCCAGATAATAATAGTAAAACAATATTGCATTTGAATTTGGTACAGTTCAAAGAAGTAATTGGAAAAAGGGATTACGTACCTACCTTTGTAAGTGAGAGCGAGATGTGTAAAACAAATATTGTCATTCGACCACAAAGGGACCCCTTGGAAATAGTTACACCGCGTTTTGTTTCTTTCGATCGAATTTGAATTGTTAATACAAAAGAAAAAGACAAAACACGGTGTACCGTGTAGCTTTATCATCGGGTCAGAGTTTAGTCAGTCTATTGCAAAATAGCTGTGTCGAATACAGTGTGGCAATGCTTTATCTAAGTAAGACCATACTGATGCTCACGTCATTTATTACACAAATCCTTTCCCGACTATCTAACTCCTTTCTTGAACAATTGAGGTATATTCTTCTCACCTCCTGAGTCCTTATGAATGTCCAGCATCAATTTTCATTGTACCCGGCTCTCTTTGGCCTTTAGCTTGGATTACGAGCAAACCTCATAAATTGCGTACGTATATCGTCGCGTGCCTAAAAAACGAAATCGAGTGAGAAATAAATAGAAATGGCTGTCTTAAGGTAAGCGTCCCCAGGCCCGCATCGCACGCATCGGACGCATCGCACGCAACGGATTTTAGTTTGCCTTGTATAAAAACTCATACAACTGCGTCCACTGATCCGCACCGTACGGACGAATTTTTATACAAGGCAAACTAAAATCCGTTGCGTGCGATGCGTCCGATGCGTGCGATGCGGGCCTGTGGCCGCTAGCCATTACTGGAGCGTGCGGAACGATGTCGTGCCTAGTTGACAACCAAATAGAAGGTCAGATACCTCTTAGACGGAGTCTATTAGCACTAATATTTAAGAATAAGGAACTTCCAAGGCCAAGTGTAGGGTTGTATTAATTATAAATATTATTATTATTATTGTATTGTTATGTGGATAAAATAAAAAATAGTTGCAGTATCGAAATAGTCCCGAGTTGCCATAGAGCCAATCGCACTTTGCCTGCAACTATAAAAATGACAACAACGTAAAATAAAATGATATAAAATGGATATAAAATGGAGACGCGCCAAATATCGATAAATTTAGTTATCAAACAGAAAAAATCTATCAACGTAATGAATACTGAGTTGATTTTATCTTAAAAACTATGTTTTAGCTACACTGCTTATAAGAAGACTGCAAAATGAGTCTGTGCCAAAATAAGTGTCGTCGAGGTTTTCCTCAAACCACAGATAATATAATAGGTACACTGTAGCGTGTACTAAATAAACGTTCCACAATAACAAGACCATGTTTTATAAACCCTATTCCAGAAATATCGACGACTTTATTTACTCAGCAGGTCCACCCTTGGCCATGACCTTCCGTGAATGTCACGTAGGGGTGTTCCGCTACATTTGCAAAAAGCCGAACTCATGTATGAGGACGCTCAATTGAGTGTAAGCACCGTCTAGAGATTATTAGATAGGTACCTGTATGTTTAAACTTGACCCCTCTTGGCACGACTATCTTTTAAAGAAGAGCTGAATTTGGTGAAACCCTCATGCGAAATTTATTATAATATGATTTTTATCCATCATGATGCATGGGGTGATCTGATCACGACCAGTGTAATCCTGTTCACGAATAAATTCTAATAGTCGTCGGGTTACGTAAACCGAAAACGAATTCGAATTATATTGCGCGTCAACGCTAGCTCGACTGCCGAACGCTGTAGCGCCACCGCGCAGTGTTTTTCAGGTACGATAGCATTACAATAATCACATTTATTGTTATTGACGGTTGGTTCCCTTGTGGCGCTTTTTGGGAATATTTTTGATGCAACTGAACCAAACATTTTTTGACGGACGCCCGTTGCTGGATTGGAGAATTATAGAAGAGAATCACGCGTGTAGTTCATAGCTATAACACCTATAAAATTAATGAAGTTATACTTCTAATGCGACTTCCAACAACGTTGCGTTACGGGATGACATAGTCTTTGTCTCTTTCTATTCCCCCCGAATAGAAAGAGACAGAGGCTAATACGCTACAAATGCTACAATCAAATATAGATGGCAGTGTTCAGCAATTCAGCATTTGACCGCCCGTGTTTTTGAAGATAAAAGACTTCCAACTGACAGCGGGGGGAATAGAAAGAGACTATAATACGCTACAATCAAAATATAATAGATGGCAGTGTTCATGCAACTTTTTACTTTTTATTTTGAAGTGAAAATTTAGTACCTACTGCATATTGGTTAAGTACATAAAAATAAATACTACTTAAATTAATTTCACATTAAACACAGAGCGAGAGTGAATGCGTGGCACTCGAAGTATAACTTCTCCCACGCGTAGGGACAGGTTTTTATTTGTCGTCTTTTGTCTTTTGAGATTCAGTAAGTAGATTTAGTTTAAGTTTTACCACTACATAGTTTTGCACAAACCCTCTCCTATTCACTTCACTTCGGTTAAGCCCCGCCAGTTTCCAAACTTCACTAATTCGTAAAGGCTGTTCTTGTAGCACTAGTTTGTAATTCGCACTACCTTGTAAATAATAATGATAGAGGAGTTATTTACGCTTCGTCAAACCAAAACCAAAGGCTGATGATCTCATTCACTCAATAGGCTTGTTCTTCTGATTAAAGCGGAAAAAATCAGTGGCGGTGATGTATTTTATAGCCACTATAAAATACAAATTAAAGTACATATTCTATAATAACGAAAAATTATGAATTACTTCACTGCTGCTAAGCGTCGTAGTCTCTAATTAATCTTTAGTATGAACGTCCGGGCGCGGCTATCTGTCAAGGAGACATGTTTATGGGCACTGCGCCCAGATAACGCTTATATTAGCGCGTGCTTGATAATTTGTAGATTATTATAGCCACTGCCCGCGGCTTTGTTTGCCTGGTACCCGTATCAAAAGTTGTCTAAAGTAAAGTAAAAAATGTCTGTTACAGAGAAAAAGAATTACATCCACAAAAATTATATAGGCGTACTGTATCATATTTTATCTGAATCATCTGAAGAGGATAGAATAGTATTCTAGGTATTATAGAATACTGTGAAATCCACATGACAGAATCACAAACATTGAAACTTCTTACCTACTTACTGTAGGTTAAGATTGGAATCATACAAATAGAAAAATAACTAAGGATAAAAATAGACAAGCACCCGATAATTTAATAAGAAATATGAAACTTAAAAGTACTTTAACTTATCGGCCAAATTTTTACACTTATAAGGAATACTATTTTTCATCCTTCAAATATTCATTTTCACAAATTTTCTGAGAAAATAAAAATTACGGATATAATTCAACGGAATTAAACGATCAAATGTAGACCTACGAAACCTTTTTCAAATTAAACGCAATAAAAGAGCTTTCTCCATACAACTCTGTGCTAATGTATATTTTACGAGGGTTAATAATTTTCCAATTTCGCTTTCTAGGGGTAGACGTGTGAATTTCATATTAAAAATGTATATTGCCCTTTTTGTACCACAGTGCCTTTATTGTCCCGTTTTGAATTCCTTTCCGTAAAAATGTACATTTTACGTGACTAATGTTTTGATTTATTTACTGTGAAAAATTCACCCATTAGTACACGTAGCGATATTTTAGCTTCGTAGAGCCTGTGTAGCACTATTCGTAGCACTAAAATTTGAACAAAACATTATTAGTTCTTCTTCATGAAAGATAAAAGGTTTTTTTTCGTTGACAGTGTATTATTTAAATTACATTCGGGTGCAAATGTATGTTAATATATTGCTTGCTAAAGAGAATTTTTTTCTATGATGGTTATCATGCTTTTAATAGTAATAATACACAAAAGGTTTTTAGGCGATTCTGGCAACTGGGCATCTGGGCTAAAAAGTCAGAGCTCACACTTTAATACTCTTTTAAGTTAATGTATGCTAATTAGAGAAAAACAAGTTGGAATATGAAAACGTGTTTGGATAGTCACAAAAAAAATTATTTCGCTTTTGTAGGAACTACGGAAATTACAATATTCAAATTGTTATACAAACCTCGTAAAAAATTTTAATCTATTTTTGTTTTACATAAGGTATGTAACAAACATAATCGAACAAATAATTATAGGTACCATGTACCTATTTGTACATACATAAAGTATCACCTTAATCGGTCCAAACAACTACTTTTTAGTATGTATTTGGCTAGAGTTTGAAGTCAAGCCAATCAAGATGTAGAAAGACGTATAGCACGCGGTTTTCCGACTAAAAGCGAGTAAAAAATCATATTCAGTTTTTACCTATAGGTATAACTAATCAACCTACGCTCACAAACTGTTGGGTATAGGCATCCTGCTTATCATACATTTTGTAATACAGTATCAGTAAAAAAAAACTGACATAATAAACACTACAAACAAAAGAGGTGCGTTTCGCCCAAGGGTCTATTTTCCAAATTCACGTATCAGGCAAAGCCATCCGAAACCCGCCATAAACGTCTGAGTGCTATCCTAATTACAATGTAAATATCTAAAAGAAACCTGGTGCTGACGTTGTGTGTAATTTTAAACCGTATGAGAAGTTCCATATAAAGTTTAATAAGTGGTAATTTTGCTCATGTTGCCGCTCCAAAATTACAGTCTGTGACGGTTTGGTTAGCATTCGTAGAGTTCTGTGCACATGTAGGTGCTTTGAAGAACGCTAATTCGAATAACTGAAAAATATTGCATTTATACGTTTCACTATATACTAATGTAGAAAAAACTAATATGAAGTAGCGCCTAACACTTGGGTTACAAATAACAAGAGAAAAAAAAAATTTACCGTGAAATTTACGAGTGTCTTTACATCCTCTTTCCTCTTCTTCTTTTTAATATTGATCGCTAAGGGCTCTCTCAAGGATCTTTGCATTAAAATTAAGGGATATCATCATTTGTGCGTATGTATACGACGAGCACTGTAAAGAACCTAATTACCCTATTGTTTCAAACGCCGTCGTGCCTTTCGGGCCCTGTGATTACTTCGCGATGTCAAAGGTTATGTCATCCGCTATGTTTTTACTTTAACTTTTATTATCATAAATTGCGGTGCTTTTCTGTTTTAGATTACACATTGCTTAGAAGTTATGGAAGCAATTTTCAAGACGACGTGAAGTAAGCGCTCGTTGAAACAAGATGTTCAAAGGTTAAAATGTAAAAGATAAAGCTTACGAGATAATCTCCATTTTGACATAAGCTAAGTAAGAGAGCTAAAACCTCTTTGAGGAGAAGTTAAACAGCGTTACAAGGAGAATGCATGTAGTTTTGTTCTAAAAGTTACCTTATAGTTTACGACGAGTTTATCGGTTACTATACCAAGTTTACCAACTGTTAGTATTGTTTTTTTGTTGACTCTATGGTTAATTTTTCGTAAAAACTTTCTCAGTGGCAATGTGTAAAATAAACTGTATTTATAATTTTAAAAACTCACTTTGAGCATCCGTATTTTTCCACAAAGGTATTGAAAAACACGCCGTAATTTATAAAAGTTAAATACATTGTTATTATTTAGTTATTTAAATACACTTACTCTAAGTACCATCATCTAAATGAGATTTGTATCACTACAAGCAATCAATTATTTTTTAAGAACAAATCGACTTAAATCTAACTTAAAATAAAGTAACCTCAGTCAGTACTGACAAAAATCAAAGTTGAAAACTGAATCAGTCAGAGTGAAAGTTTCAGGAACACCACAAAATTAAATTACATAAAATTACGGGATGCCGCGAAACTTGTTCCACAGAAATTCATATCAAAAGTCGACAAATGTACTGCTTCAACGCTTGTATACCGGCATGATAAGACAGGCACGTATCAAGGTGATGTTAGTGATGCTTGAGCTGATAAAATACAAACATTTTTTTAAATAAATCGTCTGCGTCATTGATTATATGTAATTACGTAAGTCAGTATCTACATCAGTTAGTTTTGATTACATGTACTACGCTAAAATAAAAGCACCTTACAATAACCTTTTCACTTTTCAATCGGCATTTATTTAACGCATACATACTATTTGGTAATCTACATCGGGGATAGGCCAGTATGGGGTCAAGCCAGACTAACTCATAAAAACACTATTAGCCATGCATACTTATGGACGCTGAAATGTTTTTCTTGTAATGCGTCGATGTACCTACTTAACAAAGATGTATGAGAGACTAGTGAAGCAAGCACTGTATAAAAAGTAAATAAAGATTTTCGTATATTTTCTCCAATCCAATTTAATAACAGGGTTTAGCAAGAGACGTGAAATCCTTCGAGACTCTACCACAGTCTATTTCTGTTACCGATAAATAAATAAACAAACAGCTTTTACTAGAAATATATTTGATTTTCCAATTATGCAGTGTTAGTTCAGTAAACAATCGGAGTATCGGAGAATCTAAAACCAACAAAGCTATTATTTACCATTGAATAAATCTGGTTTTCTTGCTCTTATACAAAATCCTGGGTTCCCATCTGTCTTAGGAGTAGAAATGTGGTTACTCTGCTTTTATTAAATACCCGAGTTGGAATAGTGATTCTATAAAAGAGAAACCTTTTGTGTAGTCTATATACAATCCATTTCTCTGAAAGTGCAAGCCTTTTTGAATCTTTTACGTTCAAGAATTTCTGTGTAAGTAGGTATACGTCCACAGAAGTTTTTGAAAGTGAGCTTTGTTTTGCATTCTTTTCGGTGTGGCGCGTGTATGTGATGCGATATCTGACCTACATTGATATAACACATAGTACTTTAAGATTTACCGGAGTACTAGTGTAATTGTTGTCACTCAGTGTACATGCTACAGTACACACATGCAAGTGTAGATTGGTCATTTCCCATTAAAATACTATCGCAATGTATTTTTTGTACCCCCATGTCACTGCACATTGAATTTTATGCACCTCGTGTACATAATTTTCGCAGTACCAATAAATAATAGCACAAGTGTTCTTCTAAAAGTTGGAAGTCCGCCCGAATCAGTTTTGCATTCCAAATTTAATTTAACGCAGCCAATATTTGTATCATTTTCACTAAATTTATAATCCACAAAGCCTGGCACATGATGTGAAAATTTAATTGAACATTATTTTAATAACCGCAGTAAATATGCAATGGACGAGTTAACTTGGTTGAGGCAAAAACGTTTTAAATGTTTTCATCACATAAGTGAATGACGTAATGGCGCTGTCGGATTAATAAACCATTAAAACTAGTAGTTCGCCCCGAACTGAGATCTCGTGATGGTCGGAGGTTAATAAAACCCAAACAATTTTTATTGAACAATGGTTGTAATAAACTTTGCAAATCGCTTCGAAATCGCCGTCTGGCTAGTACCAGTCTTACTTGAACTATAAAATCATTGAAACTCCAAGAAATGATAGCTCACGTTATACTGGGTTTGCCAATTTAATAATTTTTACAACAACTCAAAAATTATTAGACCTAGAATGAAAATAAAAACGGTTTTGGAAAGCCCTATCATATGACACCCCACTTGATATTTTGGTACGACTTTATTTTTTTTTTACTCCCTTTCGAACCTCATAACTTTCCAACCCTTTGACCGATTTACTTTATTTTTCAAACCAGTAAAACTTAAGAGTAATATCCGTATAGCTACCAAATTCTGTGAAGATCGAATAAGCGGTTCAAAAGATCTCGACGAACAAACATACAAAGCATTTTGGCCCAAGTGGTCACAAAGATCTCGTTCGCTTCGCTCACTCGATCAGTAAAATAAAGATAGCTTACCACATGCATATTATGTACTTCTTTTAATTCTCATTGAAAGACTCTGGCTATGTGCTATTGTATTTACAAATTAACTCAATTTGCTTGTACTAAATAAATTATAAGCACAGCCAAAGCAAGTAAAATTAACGTACATAGTAAATTGCGTTCAAATTACAAAGTAATTAGTACTTACCAGTCAGTTTAGCGAGCGTGCCGATATCCACAGAGCGATGTAGAACATCAATATTTGTTGAAAGAGCTCGTTACGAATTTATCTATGCCACTGGGATGTGTGGATGTAGCCTACTGATAGGTACACAGTGAAAATAGTAGTTCTCCCGATGGGTAAAAAAATACCTTCCAAATAATTTTAACGCTCACAGACACGTGAAGTCTTGATCAAAAACGAGATATCCTCCTTTATACAACATAATTGGATGTAGTTTATGACCCAATCATGTCGTGTTCGCATTATGAATTTTAGGTGATGATGTGATGATGACAAACAATGACCATTGCCCGACGATTAGGCCTCAAAAGTGCTATTTACTTGATAGGTATTTAATTAGAACTTTGAATATTCCGCTTTAATGCAGTTGCTCAAACAAAATTAATCTCACAGCTTACGCTCAAAAAAGTAACAAACTTTCTGATTGAAAATAGTTTACAAAACTGTATTTTTATTCTGCCTTTTAGTATACGGCTTTCCGAACAAAATTCATTACGACAGGCTTTTATGTAACAGTCGTAGAAATGTGCAAATTAGGAATGTCCGATACTGACTCAGAGTGTCTACTACGAAAATCGATGTACTATGCATGGGTGTCTTTATCGTTTCAAGTTACACTGCGTTGCGAAGTGACCATTCACCGCAAGATGCCGCGCACACCGCTCAAGGCAACCGTGCAGTGTATCACGAATGCCACTAGCGAAACTTCCCGTATCGTTTTTCGTAGTAGACGTCCAGCTTAGGATAAGGTTTCATTTCGTATTCAATAGACGCTGGAGACCCTTTTAATCTGCTTTAGAAATGAAACTACAACTATTTCGAACCTTCTTTGAGTGGACTAGATGTTACCAATTCTGGTTATAGGCTAGATGCTATTTACCAATCTCTTTAAACGACGAACTTTTTCAGACGGTGAAAAGGTCATTGGTTTTTTCCGCAAGATTTTGATATAAAGTTCACTATTTACCAAAATTAAATAGATTTAGGAATATTTTCCTAAATACTGACTCACTCAGTAATTTACTTCTATGTGCCCTTCGGGGTACCTACCACACGTCACGTGGAAAACTGTAAGAATTCTCAGTGGAAATATTTTTTTGTGTGTGCGTTCAATTTTCATAATTATTTCATGGTTTAGTCATTAGTTAGTAACTAAGCCATGGCATACACTAACTTTATTTTTTCACTAAGAACTCCTACAGGGTTATATGTTTAACCTTTGTGCAGGCATAATAATATATAAAATGCATGAAAACACAATGATTTTCAGTTCAAAGCCATTCTTCACAGAGGACTCTCGTGCCCCAGCGAAGGCGCATCTATTCAAGAGTTTTTAATAAAATGGGGCTTTAAACGATTTTATATTCACAGCTTCGCGTAATTGTGTGTGAATTCGCAGAGCACTGTAATTGGCACGACACGGTTCAAGGAACATTCTTGTTTAACGGCTTTAGGTCTTCTGCTCAATGGGTAATTTTAAGGACAATTTTGTTTGTATAGAATGCCAATAATTGTTTGGAAAACAATGGTTTGTTGTGCGTTAAATGATAAGATAAACACGGAGGAAAATAAATAATTTGTTACTCTATTCTTCGTCAGGCGTCGTTATAATAAATAATAATAATAAATAATAAATATTCACGGATATATTATAGATCCCTATGGTGCTTCGATGCTCACTAAGAAAAAATATTTGTGTAATAGCAAACAGAGTTGTTTGTTAAAAGTATGTATTAGCAAAAAATTTATTATAAGTATTCTATCAGCAATCTAGTTCTCATAGTACAAACTCTGCTTAATTTGGGACTAATAGAGGGCTTCATAATTCATCTCCTGCTGAATTAATGTCAAACAGTAACTCTGATTATCATCGTGTTTGATAAACGTGAAGTTTTAAACTTATCTTGTAAAACATTTACAACAACAATTTTTTCATAAGTAAGACCATTGAACCTTAGTACCTACTTATACGCGGGCTGTGGTATGAATCATTAAGTAAAAACGTTTACTTGGATTTTAACTGTACTAAAAATGAATACAATTGCAAGTATCAAAATATAAACCACAAATTATAGCCCAATTACCAGTAAGCGTTGATAACATTACAAAAACAAATATCTACTCAGCGGAAATTCATTGTTTCGTTTTGCAGAAAATAATTACCAGTAGCGATGGTGATCACGATCGTTGAATACCATTAGGGTTGCCACGCTATTTTCCTACATACATCGTATCCTGTATATTGTTCCTTTCTTTCTTTTTCCTTGCTTTTTTTCTTTCTTTATTCTTTTTCATTTTTTTCTTCTCTTCTGCATTTCGATCAAAATTGAGAAATAATTTTATTTACCTACATCACTTAAATAAATCTAGGGTTTCCGTCTCAATAGAACAAAATGATTAAGTCAATGCGAATACAGCGTTTCCAAGACTGGTACCTATAGGAACGGCAGACCGCTGGCATCAGCGACCGGATACATAATTCATTTGTAAACGATTCACTTGAAAAACAAATCCCAACACGAACATTAGAATTCCTTTGCAGAAGGCAAACAACTAGAGGATTTCTTCTTTGATTTTTTATTGGAACACTTATTAGTATAACTAGCTAGCTCATTGTTTTCTGATAAAACTTTCAAGTTACAGTTTTCTTAAGCAACGACGATATTTTGATTATTTTGCAAAATGAACCTATATTTGTTTTGGGGTTATGTCATACCTTTTTTATTAAATGAGATTTTACAAATTGCGTCGGAATAAAATTGTCTCGGATCTAAAACCATGATGTAGTGTACGATACCCTCTGCATCACAAATCTCGGCCACTTTATTCTTGCATAACAAAAGATCGTAAAATGTTTACGATTCAGTTTTGGCAGCCCTAGCCGAAATTGAGTCTAATTCACAATACAATGAGAGCGTTGTTCAGAGATTGATCGCGGGTTAATTAACTACCGATGGTAGATTATGCCGACAATGGACAGAGGATGTGCTAAGCAGAGAAAATACTCTCAAAGTTATAAGGGGCCATGCGCACTTGAATGAATGAATGAACGAATGAAAATACTTTATTGTACGTAGGTACACCTTACAAACTAAACTAAGCACTTGGTGACCATGGTCGTGTCAAAGATCTATGGTATGGTGTTGTCACACATCTATACCTACTATTATAAAACTGTAAAAAAGCCAAAAAGTTACATTAAAGATATGGATAAACTAAATATGCAGATCTACTAAATAAACGATTCTGATTCCGAAAATCGAGTTTGGCTGTTTATCTGTTAGTTTGTTTGTTCGCGGATCACGCCTAAACTACTGGACCAATTTAAATGAAACTTGTACCATTCAAAAGCCCTTTTTCTGGATTGAAACATAGGCTATATTTTATTGAAAACAAAGACGTGGATTCTGAGATACAGCTTGACCTCTCTAAACCAAAAGCCGCCGTTGGCACGAGGTTCATCGTATGCTGGTTGACAGATATTTTGGTGGAAAGTTTCGCACTCATACGAAGTCGCGGGTATCAGCTAGTTTACTATAAAGGCCAATATCTCTCACGGTAAGCTGACAATGGTATCTATTCGGTTGTTGCATTTTTCTAAACTAACCTAATTTGACAGCACTAAAAATGTTGCCGTCCCTTTCTCATAAACTGAAACGACAAGGACGGCTATAATTTTAGAGCTGTCTAATTAGGTTAGTTTAGAAAAAGGCAACAACCGAATCGATACCAATATTAACTATGCCATGAATGTCATTTGTAAATGGGATATCAGAATAGGATTTCATAATCGACCCCTTTTTAGACATTGTCTGGCCGCTTAGTAGATACACGCATGAAGGCTTTGGGAGTTGTAATTTATTTATTTATTTTCAGGTTCGTTCAACAGAAACTACTTGAAAAATTTATCGTGTCTGTTATTTTATAAAATTAAATGGTGGAACAAACCGATAGTCCAACTGAAGCTAAGACATCATATTTATAAATGTTTTACCGTAGTAAATACATTAAAAAATCTAGCTTTAAATTACACTTTGCCGTGTAGCGAAAACCAGCATCCACGTAACTATGATGATAAGTAAATATAAATAGCCAATATTTCTCATACAAAAATCTTGGAGTAAGTATTTAGAGGATTAGCCAGACTCACGAGGAAACTGGATTTGGAACTTTATTAGGATATTACTTCTTACTTTATGCATAGACTAGTCTCAACTACGTAGAGATGAAACTGAATGAATTGCTTTTATCTCTTTCAAATCATCGCATTCACTCCGTTCTTACACCCGCAAGTATAATGGTTAAATAACGCTATGATGAAACTGGTAAAGTAATATGTCAGACGTGTGCGTGAAGGTCAACAAAAGCAATGTTGCACAGTAGTTGCATAGGGAGTTGCATTTCTATATAGCTAATAGTAATCATACCTAATCATACAAAACGTAATGACGATTCAAAGTGATTAGTGAGATTTTATTGAATAAAAGACTTTTGACTTTGACTTTGAGTAATAAATATTCTATGCTAAGGCCTCACGGGACTCATTGAAAGGCAACTAATAACTCTCCCCGAAGTCTTATTCGGCCTTAAGTACAAAAACTTCGGGATAAGTTAAACATTAGCAGCTTACTCTTAAGTTTCTGTTTGGTTAGGAAAGGGGCATTAATATTTATATAGATATTTGTACTGAAAAGAAATAGTATATTAAAAAATAATAATATTATTGTAATCCTTAATTGGAAATTTAAAGTGACCAATTTAAATAAAATATCCTTGTAACAATTGAATATATTTTTAACCAACGATTTAGCAAAGCAGCTGTTCAAAGTGAGTATTTTTTTTATAAAATCACTCTGACTTTTCCGTACATCGGAGAATCTTGCAAAGGGTATATGAAAAAATTCGAAAAAAATAAAAGTTGTAAATCCGCATCAGTCTGAAGTTTAATTGGCACCCTTTAATCCCCATATTTTTTCCACATTTACGAACATTTCGGTAATTTTAGATAAAATAAAACATGAAGTGCGGGTACTAAAAATTTATTTCAAAGGGGAAAATGCTTAAATTTAAGGGGGCGTAAATGTGCCTACAATCGGCCTCGTTCTGGTTTACAACGGAAATAATAGGCGATAAATTTTAGAATAAATATTGAGGGTTCATTTTATGTCTCGCGTAAAACGTATCAGATTTTGCTGGTTTATGCTATTTCCAGTTTGAACTGGTTCAGCGATTTATGTGAAGTTATACAGCGATAGCAGGATTTTGTAAACTTTTGAAGAAATTATTGAATTATGTAGTGTTTTAAATATCTTCGGTGATGTGAAATGGACATTTCACATCCCTCTAGTCCCGAGCTAAGTAAAGATTGGACTATGGAAAAGAAAAACTGTGCTGAATATTGTCAAAAATAATAATAAGTACCTACTTTTCCTTTGTTCCTGTGTAGGTAAAATAATAACGTTATTCGATTATTATCCTTATTCTTGCTAAGCTCGAGACCTAACTCATTTCTGTATTGTAACACAATACACCCAAACTAATATTGTATCACTTATTAACCGTTAGTGAAGACGATAGCGATTCCGAAGCCTAAATAAATAAGTTGGTTATCGAACCATCTAAGGGAGGTTTCGTGTAAATTCGCAACTAATACTGCTAATACTGCCAATAAATAATTTGTAATTATTCATATTTAGGGTCATGGTTTAAACGCAAAAAAAATCAGAGCACCCAGCTTAAACGTTACATAAAAAAGTATTACATTTCCTTCCGTACAGTGGTGTCCTTCCAACAGTAAAAGTATACAAAGTTAGACCGATTATAAATGTGTGAATGTAAGTTTGTTTGTTACGCTTTCAAGCGAAAACTACATAACCGATCATCATGAAACTTTGTACACATATTCTTGGACGTATTAAAAGTAACATAGGATACTTTTTATCCCGGAAAATCAACGCTATCCAACGGGACGCGAACGAAGTCGCGGGCGGAAGCTAGTACATAATAATAATAGTCAGGCCTTTGCATTTAAGCTAGATGATTTTATACACCGTAACGGGACACTTTTTATCCATGGTCGCCCATGAACGGGACACTGCAGTACCTGGAGTGGACGTAGGTACTTAGTTATAGTTTTAGATGAATAGGCTTGCCCAGCACCTATGCCATCCTCTTAGCCTAGACGGCCTTATCCACAGGAAAGACAAGATCAATTCGTGATTAATATATTAAGGTACTACTATAGCAGTACGATAAAGAAAACATTTTGTTTTACACTGCGAGCGCTCCGCTCTTGAGTCTCCAATGCAGTGTAACAAAAATTTCTATAGGTTTTTTCGCTTACGTATCGTTCAGCAAAGTTTGACCTCATAACTTTTACTAGAAAACCCAAATTAGCAAGTTCGAATATTAGGATCGGCTATGGAATGAGCATGTCGGCAAGGCGGCGCCGACGATGGAGTGCTTTTCGTATGATATGTTCTAGAGTGTCCCAAGAACATGCACTAGTAATAGAGACCCAAGGATACCTACGTTTTCTTAAATTTTTGGCAACGTACGGCTAGATTATCTATGGTAATGACAAACCAAAGCCTTTGAAATTAAAGAAGAAAAGAGTAAAGTGCTTATTGGAGTGTTCTTCGTTTCAATAGTTAGTGGTTACTAATTGGATTGAAAATGAAATGTGTGAGTCAAAAGTGCGATCGAAGTTCGTAGAATATGCCGTAGCACTATGAGACTCGTAGCGCTATACAAGCATTCGTAGCACTTTAGTAGAGCTTTCGTAGAGCCCTATTTTCTGTAAGTATCACTTTGTCCCCGTAATATTATTTTCTACGACGAAGACTAACGATCAACTTCAGCTCAAATCCCAAGGCGCGTGAAGGCTCTTATTGATTTTATGGCTACTAACGTAAGATCGCAGAATATTGCTATCTAGGTACTAGTTATGTATCTAAATAGAAGTGTATTTCAACATATGCCCTACATGTTTGAAACACACTTCTAAGTAGTTATTTTTTAAATAGTTCTGCTAAAGTTGGATAAAAAACCTTCACACGCAAAAATGTGTTTTACTGGTTTCATTACGGTTTGAAAACATAGCTTTATAAAAATTAGGATTCAAACCTACAGTTATAGGATAATCGAACTTGTCATGTCTGTTCCCTGAGACAAGTTAGACATGCTTGATAAAGGTACCGTTTTCCTTTTGATCATTGATTGAAAGGTATTTGAGACGATTGGCACCAAAGGGTTAATTTTCAGACCACAACGTGAGCTCAATGTCAAATATTACTCTTGTCGATCGAGATCAACAAGATGAATTTTAATGCCGCATCTCAAGACGGGAGAACAAGGTTACGTATCTCAGGATATGTTTGCAACAACCCTGCAATGTTCTGTCAAATAGTGTTGCAATGATCTGTCAATATTAATTACTCGCCTGCATAAATGAGGTTTCATAGCAATGATTTATCGCAAACACCAAGCCCACTCATTTGCGTAGTGGGCTCGTTGGGTTTTTTTTTCCCATCGGCCCCACAGTGAGACATCTGGGGGCTCGATGGGAATAACCCTCATGATTGTTCATGCCATGCCTAGAGTCAACAGATACCTATTTTCTATTCCTTTTAATAAAATATTAAAATTTGTAATTTTTTTTTCAAAACAACGTTCATAATTCATTCACAAAGAAAGTTATGACTAATATCTACAGTACAATATTTACCAATTACACATGAAACAGTTGAGCTCTCTACAAACCGTTGCTGAACTGATCCAAATCAGTACGAAATTCATGAATTATTATTGTCTTTAGTCAATCTTAAACGTAATTAAAACATCAATATTTATGGAGGTACTTGTTTATATTATCGTATAGAAACCCCATTTTATTTTTAGCTGCTTACTTACCTAGTAATACAAGAAACCGTCAATGGCTTTAAATTAAATAAAAAACAGCCTTACTTATTATCTTGAAAATTGGCAAAATTGTGACAGTTAACTAACTACAAAAGTCTAACTTCCAAATGCGTCACTCAAAATTTGAACACCATTTAAAATGGCCCTGCCTCTTTTTATCCACTAGCACAGAATTTGTACAAGTATTAGTATATCATCTAGATTAGGTGCAAAGACTGAAAAATCCCATTTCACTTTATGCATTCCACTATTTCCTCTGTTTCGGCGCTTGAAACTCCACGTCACCGCAGCCTCTCAAGTAGGTACCTACTACGAGTACCTACATGCACAGATCCGACACTTGATCTCCGACACATCAGACTCAACAAGATTAATTGGTTATCCATGTTGTGAGTTTGCGCAGCGCTAAAAGGACGGCAAACAGGATTACTGAAGTAAATATTGAGCTTGTAGTAATAAACGTGGCTGAAAAACATGGTTCGAAAAACCCATGTCAAAGTCAATGTCAAAGAAGTTTTATGAAATAATACACAAGGACTTGTCCACTTTCTATGTTTACACACTAGTGTTTATTAAGTAAAAATCCTTAGTAAAATGTGATGTGAATGCTTAGTCTGCTTTTTCTGCCTTTTTGTTTACTTTAATTTACCAATAACAATATCAAAGTTTAAATGAGTATCCTAAATTTGGATATTATTTGAGATATTGTTCTGT
Organism: Eulithis testata; assembly: GCA_947507515.1. NCBI lineage: Eukaryota > Metazoa > Arthropoda > Insecta > Lepidoptera > Geometridae > Eulithis > Eulithis testata. The sequence goes on from OX382198.1 coordinate 3,371,817, forward strand.
CTAGAGGTTAAATAAAATTAATACTTTGTCGTAACAAACAGTACGTGCTTCACAAGCTCTACAATTTTACAATGACGACAGTTCGAAAAAATTAAAAGAAAAGGTAAAGCAGTTACTTAGACGGTAACTGCTTTACCACTAAGCTCTGGTAAACTTTCTTGGCACGAACCGTATCTACTAAGCACTGGGGAGAATTGCAGCATCGGTATGATATTTCTATGTCAGTATACCTAAGTTTTTATGTAGTGTAGAAAAAAAATACTTAAATATCTAATGTTAGTATTGAATATGTTTTAGCCCTACTCTACTAATCTACTAATACAAGTAGGTACCTAAGTAAGTAGAATTGTATTTTCTCTGTCATTGTTATTTGCATGACAACACAAAAAGATGGCATAGGTCTAATGAAGCTTGGCATTTGACCATTTTAGCAATCAACTAGCAAGGCTTTTTGAGATTTTTTGTAGTATACCTACGCTATCAATCATGTTGAAACTCCTTGTTAATGCCTTGAAATTTAGGATTCTCCTTAAGATTTAAGATCGCAAGATAAGTAATATCATCGCATCGATCTAGCGTGACAGGCGATAAATTATATCGAGGCACTCAAAGATAAAAACTAAGCTTTGAGTGATGGAGCTTGAAGAATGGGCTCTTTAGTGGTTTGAACGCGAATAGCTCGGACAGTTAGAAATTGATATTTTTTCACGGACGAGTAACGATGGGTGACCGCCTGACCGCTGTGCAATTTTCATATCTATTTACGAAAATGAATAAGACTGAATTATAAAAGATAAAAAAGTTGCAAAAAATAAAATTTTGAGGCGTCATCTTGAGGAAGACCTCAAGATGACGCCACAAAATTTTATTTTTTAATATAGTTTTGATCACGCCAACATCATAAAAGATTATGATGTTGGCGTGATCAAAACTATATTCAAGAAACTGGAGCGCTTAACTGTGCTTCTAAAAATTCCGTCTAAAAATTTTACTAGCAGAGTACCTACTACTAGCCGGTTTGAATTTATTTCGAGGGGTAGTCAAGATTGGTCAGATAGACATCCTTATACAGATAGTCTATATTTCTCTAACATTACTTCCAATGCGGTAACTGCATCGGAACTTTTACTTCAAATGCAGTAATGTGTCTGAAAATGCTGCAACCGTAGGTATCGATATATCAACAAAATATTTTGTAACGGTTCGGTAGATACCTATACGTACATTTACTGTTGCGAATTAATTCGTACATCTGAAAACTCTGAAGGACATCGCTTTTAGGGTTCATCAGGAATCTATATTTTTAGAACTAAAACTCGTAACAAGACATGATGTTTTGACCATTATCACCATTTAAAAAAAAAACATTTTTTTTATGTGTACCAATAAATGTCTTGTGTGTCTCTGTTAATAAATAGTCTTTTAAAATGGGATAGGTGCAAAAAATACATTACATTCATTCTATTTTTTAATTATTTTAATAATTAACTGTTTTAATGTACTTTTTTAGAAGAAAAATTATTTTGTTTTTAGTTAACAAGAAACCATTTCAGTAGTACGTCTAAGCTTTTATGGGATAGGTTTACCTGCCAACAATGTCCCAGCCATGCCCCGGGGATGCCAAGCACTCATTTTACGATTTCACGATTGACATCCGTTGGCAAGAAAGCTTGTTTTGGACCCAAAAGTGCCGAACTCTCGAATCCAATTTTTGCGAAACTCGATGCCATTCCTTATCGAGAATTGACAAGGGTTTATGCAGAGTTGAGAATTATTGAAACTTGAATGTTTCTTTTAGAGTTCGCTAGCGGGCCATATACATAAAAGAAAGATAGAAATTTAACTCTATGCCGCTTTTCTAGGGACTTGGTATTATAGTTAGCAGCCATATTAGCATAATAACCACGAATCAAACAAATCACATAACATTCTGTAGTATTTCTTCAAATACTCAGTAGGTATTTGAAAAAATACAGTGAAAACAAAAGAATGGTAAAAAGAGATAAAAAGCTCAAGAGCATTTTGATAGAGCTCGACTAAAAGAATACGAAATGATTACTTCACCAGCAAAACAATGCCGTAAAAAGAAATTTATGACTCTCTTAATGGCTACAATACAGGTGTTGGCTTACCTTGTCCATTAGCTACGTTATAGCATCATTAGAACAGTTGGTGTACTTAAATTATATGCAAAAATCCTTGCGCTGAAATTATGCTCACATTCATAAAGAATGCTTAAAGTAAATAAAGGTATGTAGGGGTAAAATGGCTGGCAATTGTTAGTTTCTTTTTTCGGAGTATATAAAATACTCCGAAGAACTAGAGGTACTATGAAAGCGACATAAAATGACAGTGTTATTCACAGTTGAAAGCAATCTGCAAAAAATCTGAGACACGTTATTACAGCAAACTAACCAAAATTACGCAGAATACGCGGTCTTATTGTGCTTCAGCTAATGCATAAATTGGCAAACCACCTCAATGCCAATCTGATTTGGTACTTTCCTGACTTATCTGACGTTATTTCATTAAAAAACGATTGTCACTCAAGAATGTTTTTGCTAATTTGAAGTTTAGTACACTGTAGTTCGTTTGGATATTAAGTAAGTGGCAACAACAAACAAAAAACAAAATCGACGCCAATATTGCAATATAAGAAACAGACGGATAACTTTTTACAACCTTCGTTCTATCTGGAGTAAAAGTAAATACGACACTCAAGTTTATACTAGTAGCTGTGGCTTAATAAAGTCTGTAAAAATCTGTTCAGACGAAAACCAGTGGATTTTCAGATTGCTTTGTTATAGTCGTACCTAGTTTTATTAGAAATTTCAAGAGCGACACAGGTGATATTGTTAAAAACCTGTTTACTGCATGTTTTTACGGCCAATGTTTCTTTATCACCGACACTGACAATATTTATCTACATCAAACTACCTACAGTCAAACGGAGAACCAAAATAGCATCAAAATATAAAAAAATTAATGCCCGACCCAAAAGATTTATAAATGGATAACCCAGCCCAACGGATAATTTGATATCTCAAAATAACTACAAACTTTTTAGTGCGCAACCCCACAAATAAACCAAAACCCTATCTGAATTCGAGTAATTTCCCAACCCTCGGGCTAAACAAAAAAAGGTGAAATTGCCAAGACTAAATGGGAAAAAACATCGCGAAGCATAATCTGCTTGTTAGAGGTGATTTCTGTAGCACCGTTGCCGCCGGTTCTCGCGCATTTTAAATCAGGGTAGATTACCAACCCTTATGATAGTGGATATTACACCTCCCTTTGGTTTTAGCTATGCAGTGGGATGAAAAATGACAGTGGATTTAATGTAAGAAAATAAGAGCCCAGTGTAATATTTTTACAAAAGTGGACCAAGTAAAATTATGGGATTTTGTTTTACTAAACTGATAACTTTAACTATTATTCTTTGATCTAAAAACATTTTCTCGAGAAATGCGTTTGAGTTTATATGATTTGAAATACAATATTAAAGGGCTTCTCATATTAATAATTTTAGTAAGTTTCACACTATCAAATAAAAGCGACAAAAAAGTTTCTCTGGTCACTGGTATTGAGTTTATCTATTTCACAGCATTGCAGTTTCTGTATAGGAAGTTTCGCAAGACAACACAATCGAAACACGTTCACCATTGAGTTAAAGAAAGTTGGGACCACACTACGTGGAGTTCCCTTCGCAACCGGACGAAACTGATAAGTCCCGGATACAAATTAGAAATTTTCCGGATGAAAGGACCCTTCTATTGAACGTATTTACGGAACCGGCACCACAGAGTAAAGCGTAGTACGGAAACTCCGATGCCTTAAAATTCACCGTCTCTCGAAATCCTGAAATGTGGATATTAAAATGCGAGCGAAGATTTTATTCTGCGAGGTTTTATTGAGTAATTAACATTCCAAAATTTCCAAATAAGATTTCGGAGCTCAGTAGATAAGTAATTTGGTTTTTCTTTCTTATTAGCCCATCAGTCATGCGGCTTTTCAGCGCTTTTAGCCAGATTACATTCTACTATCGCTAGAGAAATAGAAAACGTCAAAATATATCCTTCAAAAATGATCGTTTCAAAAGTTACAGATCGTTGTTCAGTTATTTGTTATAGATTAATCAAATTGTCAAAATTTTGGTTGTAGCTCCCTTTGTCTGTACAAAGTGAGGTACAACCAAAATTCCAAGGACCATATTCTTGGTCCGCACTCCCCTCATGTTTATGACACTAGCATTAGCGAACTCGAAACTAGCAGAATTGTGACAACTATAGCCACAAAAGCCAAAAACCCAGAAGTTGAAATCACAGGTGCCAGATACAAAATTTTACTGAAGAAAACAAATGTAGGTACCAGTAGCAACGAAACATTCGGTTACATCTCGGGAAGTTTCAACAATGCTATGCGTTCAAATGTTCCAAACTTATTCATAGATAAACTTTGTGGCACACATTTCGTGCCTGTCGGAAAAGCGCGCCGCGTCGAAGCCGTAAACTCCAAGAATGTGCCTTGCACTGTACAAAGTGCCTGTGGAAAGGCAGCTGCAGCCAATTCAGTTGTATGTCACTGACAAAGTTGTTCCTTTTTCTGTCACATACAGCATTGAAAAGCAATCTATTCGAAAGACAAAAATGGAATAAACTAATGGTCCTGCGAAAGTGAAAACGGAAGACTCTAGCCTCCCCGTAGGAGCGAAAAAAAAGAACTTGGCTTTTGTGCTTTGATCTTTTGATCATCCAAACTTAAAAACTGTATACTTTTATACTCCGTATCATGAATAAAATTTATTTATTACAATGTTCTCAATTGTAATAAATAATTTACTAGCATCATCACAATAAGAAAGATCATTGATAAAATTCAATCTATTGTATACTAGGTCGAACAAAAAAACATGTCATGTTTATTGCTGAAGAGTCCGTTGACCCTCGATGTGGGTCGCAGGCTCTGTGGCACAGTGCCAGCTGAGAGAATTCGTCGACAGATAAATTTGTGCACACGCTTTCTCTGCTTTTGCCAATGAACTTAATATCTATAGAAATGGCTTTAAAGCCCTTTTACCAATAGCATAAAGTACATGATTAATTTATATTGGTCACTGAAGTTATCATTAAAAAGAACGATAAACCTGTTGCCATCGTTTTCTTTGGCCACTATGACAGCGACAGAATATTTAATACAGTCAGAATATTGTAGAAAATTATAAATAAAACAAATTCAAGGTGTTTTCGTGTATTTTTTAGCTTTGGAGAGATTACCCGACGTTCATAAGAGTAGTCGTTAAAAAAACCACTTGAAAATTCAGTACGGTGGCTCTTCCAGCAAAAATCTTCATTCCTATTGTACTGGGGAACAAAGATAGTCACTTCATGTGTTCAGTGTTACGTAATAGATATTGGAGTGATATTACTAGTTGACGCAAACACTCTGTTGGGAAAATCTAGAATCTATTTGCAGCGCGAGTGTAGCCAACAGTAGACTGGATTGAATAACAATCTAAAGGCTTACGCGATGGTTGTAGCTATACGCATAGTATTTCAGCGGTTCTCAGATGCCTTGATGATAATAATAAACTCGGTGTAAGCTTGGAATACTTACACCGTGTTTTGTCTCTTTCGATCGAATTCGGATCTGCTTGTCAATGGAAAAGACAAAACGCGTTGTAATTACTCTAAGCTTGCATCGAGTTTACTAATAACAAGGACGGTGTATAAGTAACCCGAATAGACATCATGAGCATGATGTATAAAATAAACAAAATACTCATCAATTTCAATCACCACCGACGTATTAGTGCTTGTTTATTTTTATTTTATTACAAACTACTCAGGTTTGTAACAGAAAAGCAAATTTTAAAAAGAATTCGTTGAATTGAACACAACAAACTCCTTTGCTCGAAGTATTATTAGCGTGTGACGAAAAAAAATATCGATCACGATATTGTTGTTCTTTATGCTTATGCGTTTTTTTATTACATTTTACTTTACTTTATTAGTCTTAGTATCTGTGTTAGACTCTTGCACGAACAAACTTCTATGTAAAGACAATTTCACATTTATAATATTATCATGGAATTGTTAAGAAAGTTATTTTCTCATTCATCAAAATGTTAATTGCTTTTATCAGTCTCATCGCGGCAAGTTTAACTTTGATTGATTTCTTCTTGGCCACGGAGTTACGCGTCTTATGTTAAAAATAACCGCCAATTCCGCAATTGAATTTTCTTAATTTTTATTGTAAAAACGTCCTTTTTTCGTACCTTTCCGTAGCCAATTCGACAGTTACAGAATTATATAATTTAGGTTACAAAGTAAACACTCTAAAATTGGCAAGCACTCAGACAGACCTGTGGGCCTAAGATGCGCACCGCGAGATATTTGTCATGTCGTTCTGTCAAAATGTAAGCATTTTGTACCAGTTTAGGAACTATTGCATTATCTGTGGTAATGTTGTCGAGAAACCGCGCCTTTGTATTTTCAACTTTTGACATTTCTGCATGACTATTATCTCGTCCTCAGAGAGGTACGACGACTAAGAAGTGTCAAAAGTGTACATTATGGAGCGTTTTGTCGACACCATTAGGTACCACAGATAATGCAATAGTTGCTAAACTGGTACAAAATGCTTACATTTTGACAGAACGACATGACAAAATATCTCGCGGTGCGCATCTTAGGCCTGCAGGTGTACTTAGCGAAAACATTTTGCCTGGTATTGAGAAGTATGCGATATTTAGTTTCATTTTTTTTCTTCTATTTAAAAAATAGTTTTATAATAAAAAAAAAACTGTAACCGGATGCAAAGATTTTATATTTATCAAAATTTTTGTTCGACAGTTTGTTACTTCCTACTCTTAAGTTATCACACCATCTTAACAATGTTCCAGTAGATCAAGTAGTCCCAACCAATAACGCTAAATTGGGTTTAAGCAGCTTAAGCTTAACTTAAACAAAGCGTAGTGTATATTTTAGCTCAAGCGGCCTATCTGTACCAGTCCGGTATCTCTCGGAGTGAACAAACTTGAAACTTGAAAAAACTAGTAGAAGTACAATAACGCTTTTGGCAACATACACAATAACAGATATACAATCACCTCTTCTTATAATAGTGTTTAGATTGCAAACCACAGAGTACTCGTCCACAGAGAAAGTTTCCTGTGAGGCATTGCATTGCGTCCATATAACTCTGAAACGTAAAAGTATGTCACCTATATTATCCTTAAACACAACAATTCTAGTATCTCTGCTTTGTTGTAGAAATAAGTATGATGATAGTAGCTACTTCTGCAGAAGCACTTATTCCCCTGATTATCTGAAAAGCTGATGCGCCTGAGGTTTATTTTATAAGAAAAAGATGAACAATAACAAGATTACTGTAATGAGCTTTACTTGATATATCTTTTTTATAAGCTTTTAAAATAATAATCCACTTTCCAATGCGCAAATTATTTTTAAATAGACACTTGAGTGCTCGTTGTAAATAGGTACTTTAAATAACAAAAGGTCGACCTTTTGTACCTTATCTAATTTTGGAGCAGCTATTGTTGGAGTACTAAACATAAATGAGCGGGCAATTATATAATACAATCACAAAATAATATACGTAAGTTATAATAGTGTGAAGGATGGGAGATCTCCCTCTTTTCTTAAAGGTTGCAGTTTTAAATAAAAGATTATTTAACTTTGTACAGTACACACTTTATTCAGTTTTCTTCCTAGGTACTTATTATCTTTCTTCCCTTCGTCTAGTGCCTATCTGAGCGAGCACTAAAATTTACTGAGCGCCTATCAAGGTCAATTATATAATACAAGTATCTAAGTATTTATTCATTTCTGTTAGCTATTTAGGTATATACATTTTATTAATTAGCTAGTAAAATTAATTATGAGAGTCGTCCGTCACAAATAGGTTAATACAATTATACCCTGTTATTCATAAACTCCATGCATGCTTGAAGTAGTTACACAGTGTTTTGTCTTTTTCGTTGACAAGCAGAGTCAAGTTTGATCGAAAGAGACAAGACACGGTATAACTAACTACTCTAAGGGGTTATTGGTCTCATATTGGTCTTCTAAATCTGAGCTAACTAAAATGATTGCTAAATCTGTTGTCATCTCTTTTCGTTGTCATGTAATTGACTCGAACATGAATATCGATGCCAGTGAAGACACGATCTTGCCTAGATATCACTAAAAACGTCTACAACGTGTCAAAGCACAGTCTTTTTTTTTCTTTTCAAATTACTCTTTTCTCTTCAAAGACTGTTTAGTACATTTGTATGTATCTCTTGTTGGAAATCCTCAATAAATAAATACGTGACGTGTTCTGCTCATGTATCTTCCAATCTTAGCGTAATAGAATATTAAATTCTAACAAAGCCGCAGGCGTACGTTTTCTTAGAAAATCGCTTCGAGCATGTAATTAATTAGCGATAGCTACTAATTAATTCACAGTAACGCTGAGAGTGTTTTCTTTGCGATGAAAACAATCTCAGCTTCTTCTCAGATGATCTTAAAAGCGATTCTATAAAAATAGAATTCAGTAATAAATAGTCACTAAAAAATTTTTTGGCAACTGCACAGGTAGAAATAATTTTGAGAGATCCATTATTCCACAGCCATGCTTTTTTTTTTGTTCAAGAAAATAATTTGTAGCGTAGTATAAGGCAGACAACCCTCTCGCTCGCCCATTTTAACATTTTTGAAGATATAATATATCTAAATGTAAATAAGTGAAATTGCAGACCTTCAGGGTCGAGAGAATAACAATGCAAAGGTTCAGTAAAAATATCACATTGATCCAAACAAGTTTTCTAACCAAAAAATGTACTCCAATGCGATAAATTAAAGTGCAAATTAAAAAATAGGAACAAGTGTCCCATTCCCACTAAAAAAAATGGTGACCGTAAACAATTAAAGTACTTACGAGGTATTTGTTTGAATAATAAGTTTGTAGAAGTGCTGGGTGAGCTGTTCCCTACCATCCTCTCAACTTAGAAGGCCCATACTGACACGGAGGGAGTTCTCCGCACATTTTGTGGCGATTTCGGCAATCGTGTATTCCAGGAGGCATGTCTCCTGTCAAACGTATGACTGTGACGCTACAATATACCACAACCCAGCAATGTAAATCCATCTTTAGTATATCTGCGCGGGGAAATTGGACTGACTTCGGTTTTACTTGAACCAGATTTAGAATTGCCGTGCGACTAGTCCGACTTTATATCCGGTTGGACGACGTGACCTCGCTAGTAACGACATGAATTATTGCTAAAACTTGAATTGCGTCCTGGAAAATTGAAATGTCCCCTGTCAAAATATATCATCTAATCTTTTTTCATCGTTTTGCATAGTAGTTGATCGAGAATTATTGGGATTTTGCTGTACATTGCGTGGCACGACAGTTATAAAATACTACAGAGGTGGGTTAATATTGCCTTACTTCTGATGTTCTTTGTACAAGTACGTGGCAAAGCTCTAGTGGTATTGTGGCTCATTGGGTCCCGAATAGAGGGAGCGGTTTAAACCAATTTGTATCTCGGTCTTGTTGCCCAGCTTAGCCCTTTTGGAAAGGCTCACACTATTTTTACATTATAAGACTAACCAACTGGCATTTCCCATACATAGTTAGCTAGGTGCTTGTACGGAAGTCAATTAACATTTAAGTGGATGTTTCCTCAAAATTCTATCACAGACTCATGGAAATTTTGCGGTTTTGATTAAACTAGCTCAATACAAAATGCAGTTCTATTTCATTAAGTTAGAAAGATATTCAACAACAAATTACTCTTCTACCTACATTTTTGTACCAAAGATTGCAATAGTAACACGGGTGCACATCAGGTACTCAAAAAAACATACAGTTAGGCCGGGTTCCCACTACGCCGGACCGGCAAATCTGCCAGGCCGGTAAAACTGCCGGAAGGGCTAGTGGCTGTACAATTTATATAGAGCTATTTACATTATCCCGTATCCGGCATTTTTGCACGATCCGGCAAAAATTCTACTAAAATTCTATTTTTCCGGTATAATGTGAACACTCTGTCCGGTGTCCGGTTCCCGGCAGATTTGCCGGTCCGGCGTAGTGGGAACCCGGCCTTACTATCTCACATACAGTAATAAAGTAAATCCTTCGTCATAACATTAAAGCTGCCCATCGGAAGCAATTTACTAATTCAAAACAACGTCATTATTTAGCGGATTAGTGGAACAAGCCAATGGGCCGCGCTCACATGTCCGACGCTATGGGAATAGCTAATGTTCATTATAACCGCTAGATTTTAAGCTATTACTCATCTGTTTTAACATATAAAATGTACATTTACGTTATTATTAATAGAGCAAACCAGTCAGTGCAAAGTATTTTGTTACTTACTTATCTATGCCTAGGTGGCAAGTCAAATCAAAGTATTGAAGTTGAAACATAGTTGAAATGGTTTATTGGAACGAAGTTCCATATCGCGCGTTGCGAAAGGGGGCTAGACGGAAAAAATTAAGACCAAAAGTAACGATACTTTTTTCAAACTTTGACAACGTCATTCGAATAAATTGTTGCAGGAAGTTTTAAGACCAAAAGTTGTAACGACACTTTTAGGTATAGTTGTTGTTTCTCTGTCTGTCTCTCTCTCTCTCTCTCTCTCTCTCTCATAGAAAGCAAGCCAGTTATTTTGGTTTCGTCTTTCTATTTGTTTTAATTTAGGTACTTCTGTGTACTTACTGTAAGAAAACAACACCTCAAGGAACTTCGTTCCATCCGGGTGTAACTTGACATCTCTCAAGTTTTTTGCTAGAAATATGGTTACAAGCAAATTACAAGTTTTTGTGATAGGTTTCACATACTTCATCAAACCACCAAACACATTGACAAGCTATTGGAAATAATGCTATTACTTAAAATTGAATAATTTTTTTTTTTTTACCTTTACATAGCTAGTTTTTTTTATCTATATGCCTATTATTGGTTGGTGGACTAAGTAGTTACAAATAGAGTACTTTGTAGTACAAATGAGTGGCACGAAACGCCTATTAGGAATAATATTTCGATATTTCATTGGTTTGTGGTTCATATTGCAGTCACAGATGTCGTATAAAATTACACGCACCTGTGATCCGTTTTGTAAAAGGGTATAACAAAATGTATTGGATGAACGATTTCAACCACATTCAGTATTTGATGCTGTTCTAGTTTCAAGTGATGAAGGAATCCATTTTATTTTATGAGCCTGTAGTGAAGCACTCACATGGGTACTGCAAAAATTATGACACATGACAAAAATTATTGGCTTCGTTTTCCACAACAAACGAAAAATAGATAGGTACCTATAATTTTTACTGTCTTACTTTTCATATTATGGTGATCCAAAGACGTATATAAGTGGTGCCGGTATGGTAACCCTATTCCCTCAGTTTGTCGTGAATCTCTATCACCTCAATCAATTTCAAAGAAAATACGATTTTAGAGTTCACTCTAAAGGATTACATTTCCGAAACGCTATACTAATTATAGTGCAATATTAATAATTGACGCCCACTGTAATTTCAATATCATAAAAGCTGAAATCCTTTTCCTTTCACTAATAAATAAAGGTTCGCCTGTTACCTGGCTGCGCAAATATTTGCTGAGTAATCAAGAAATGTCGAGAGGTAAAACAATATTATCTCAGTGGCCGCTAGGATTGTCTCTTGTCTCTATACCTCGTCAGATTGCAAACCGAGGCAACATGTTTTGTTAGAAATTGCAAGCTTTTTAATAGTAGGTATTCAGCTTCTTGGTAAGTTTTAGTATCAATTTATTGGCACTAATAAATTAGTCATTAAGGCTGAAAATTGAATAGCAGAGGTAGATTATCATACGGTGCTGTATCAATGTCTCGTAGTCCAGGCAGTATTGTCTCTATTTTAAGTTAAACCGTCTAGATCCACCCTAGTGCCAGCCTTTAAGCCATCGCAAGGCTCGCAAGTGATATTTGTTTTTAATGAAACAGCGTTTAATTTCAGGGTAGAGCGAGCTTGAGGAGATTACTCAAAGATGCTTAATTTGGTTTTTGACGTATACTCCAAGATGGTTGAAGAAGATAAGGGGTGCCTACAACGTTGATTCTGATTTATGGCTTAGTTTCAGTAGCGTACTTTCGTATAATAATTCTAACCCAGCGTTTTTTAACCTTTTTCAGTCCGCGGACCCCTAGAAAATAACGGTCAATTTCAAGAACCTCTTAATAAAAAAACACAGGAATAAATTTTACTTTAGTACTGAAAAAAGTACATTTTTATAAAAAATAAAAATAATGTACCTTTTGTGTAAAGGTTGAAGCTTCTTTTTTGCAACTTGTCCATAGATATGACGGCGGACCCCCATGCACATGATAATGATGATGATGTCCTAGCTGATTTCGGCCATGGCGACTGTGTTTATCTGGACAGGCCACACACGTACTCACGAACCCCCAGGGGTCCGCGGACCACAGGTTAAGAAACACTGTTCTAACCAAGTAATAAAGAAATATTTGCACTATAAAGTGTGCATCTTACCCTTCTCTTATCGTATAATTTTATAATTTATTTACCTCCTACGCAAGTAATAGCATCTAGTATCCTTTATTTATATTAAAGCGTAGAGAACAACACAGCTCTGACACAAAAGGCTCGTCACAATGAAGGACTTTAGGGTTAATGTTAGTTTAACGATTCGACTGGCAGCAAGCACCATTTAAACAATGCTGAATGAGGCACTTCAAATGATGCTCAGAACTCTATCTTTCTACAATAAAATTAACATTTTGAAATGAAGGCCGACGTATAGTTTGAACCCTTCTGGGTAGAAAATTTGAGGACTTGAATTCACTTTTACGACTTTATAACAGGTAAATGTACGTTACAAAGGGTTTTGTAGAAACCACAGTACCTATGCTGTTTTACTTCTTCGACTAACAGCGCTGAGAGATTGTTTTCAAAGTTAATTTATTCTTAAGTTTTGAGTTTCGTAAACTTGAGCAAACTACTGCACCATAAGTACGATACAAGTCACGTGAAAAGGCATTCTTTTTATTTAATGCATTAATGCTGCCCGATGATGCCCAGACATTAATTCAATCCATTTCAATTTGTGCAACGTTCACTAAACAAATTAACGTTGTTATTTCGAGTGCAATAGTATGTAAATTCCCTCTAGGATATGTTTGGACAGTGAGCTTCATTTGTATGGGATATGATCTGTGGTATGTTGGACGTATTGTATGGGATATGATCTGTGGTATGTTGGTATACTCAGACTAGTGATAAAAATATTACACAATTAGAAGTCAACAACTGCGGAGGGACTACGCAGCGTAGCATGGATTACGCAGCGTATAGCATGGGCTACGCGGCTTGTAGCACAAGGTGCGTCTCGTAGACCACAGAAATAAAATACGGCGTTGACCAAAGAGATGGTTACCGTGTCTGGGATCTAAAGTCAACATTGTTTATACTACAATTATTGTAATAAGACGTTTTCCATTTTTCCAGCAAATAAAAATATGCGATTCCAGCTAGCTACTTATAACATAAGCTAAAAGTGCAATATTTTTATCTCCTTATCAAATTATAAGGAGTAGACAAATGTCCCTCGTACGTCACGTTCAGAGTTCTTGTCGCGTCGCATTTGACGACATTACTCGTCTCAAGGAATGCTCGGATCAACAAGAATGTAATAACCTAAGATTTATGAAGGCAAGTTGCGTGGCTTAGCGACAAAACTGGCCATTTGTTTCTTATTTTATATCTCGAAAATAGTGCGTTATTACAGTAAATTTACTGAGTGTTTATAGCTACTATCCTTTGGTAGGAGAAGTTCCAATATCATTAGGCAGTTCCATACTATACTTAACAACTCTTCCCTAAGTTATAAATCTTGTATTATTGTATTACATTGTAATAACATTTTTACTGTTCCGATCCATACGTATCGCCTAACACTCACGCATAGCTTTTTATAACCGCAAGCACAGATTATATAATACTATACGCAAGTATTTTCAGACTTTGATAATATAAAAAAAATGCGATTGAAAGGAATGAGCTAAAGAATTGTTCTTCCCAGAAATCTTGGGCATCTTGGGGCATTTTGAGCTTCTCAGAATCTTATATCCCGTAGTCGATTTCATCAGGCTGACATGATGAAGTAGAGAACGTCCCAGGTGGTTTCGGAGATTGCGAGTCTAGTAGGAACTTGGCTTTATTGCAATTGAAATATATTTGCATGTGAATACTATCTGATTGAACGCTTCACAGAACTCTAACATAGCTTCAAGAGATATTCTCAGTGCAAAGGAAATAGAGTTTATTGATACTAATAGTCTCACCATTTTCCTGTTGTTTGATGTAGCAAACCAACCACCAACTGTCTTTATTTTATTTTATTAGGCCAATGCCAACAGCACACAGAACATGTCTTGTTTGCTTCGGGTCTTGCACGTGCAGAATTTTTTTGAGGTGTGCTTTGATTAATTACCATATTCTGTCTTTCGTTGTATGAAAAACTACTAAGCTACTTTCATACCTAGTGAGCATCGAGTTCATGCACTACCTACCTATTCAATAACAATCGTTCGCCTTTCTAAGTTTTCGATGAATCACTGATGATCACTGAGAGCGACAGATCGATGTTCTATGCAAATGTATGAAATTCTAGGGATCGTCATTCGAGCCCAGCGACACTGACGCGGCGTCTGTGACGTCGCAATGCCGCGGTGACCGCGTTGTCAGACGCCCGCGTCAGTCGCTCGGCCGCGCTTGCAGTGTCGCTGTATTTTGAGATTTAATGTTTTATGATAAGACTGTTTATAGATCAATCCGGTCGGGGCGGCGCGCGGCGAAAGTGTGAACCGACTGTGCGTCTGTTGTGGGTATCCAAAGTCACCAAAGCTTCACTGTCGCGGCGTTAGTGACGCGGCGTTGGTGACGCCTAAGACGCTGCGTCTGTGACGCTTAGTTTGAAAGGCTACCTTAAGCCTAGTTTTAGCGTTCCTTGTTTTCATCTTATTGAGTTTATTATTTATTTTCGTGCGTTATCAGCAAGAGTAGAAGCTTTGGAACATAGCTGGTGCCTCTACGGGCATTTATATGAGAAACTGATTTACCTGTGCTCCTATAGAAAGCCCCTCATCCCTCGACTCCGTGTCGTCGATGCTTTTAACTAAGCTGTACGTGCCTGTACTAAGTAAGTTATTTTACCTAACTTGGTATGGTTTAACTGTTTGTAAAATGATATTTTACAAACTGATTCCAGATTTCAGGACATTAGTACACTAACGGGAGTTTTCTTGGCAGTCGTCCAAAGTAAAGAGCAACATATAGGCAGTGCCACTGTGGTGCATATTCAAATGTGCTCGTTAAAGAAAAGTACCTTCCTATCTTACTTTGCGATTACTATCGTGAGTATCAGAAACCACGAGGATATACACAACGCTAAAGACAAAACAAAGTCTATGTGCTAGACGTAGATTTTGCCCACGGAATATCCGGAACAAAGATTTGAACCTATTGCCTTCATCGACTTCCGGTGATTTTTCTATGTCGTCAGCCTATCGTAAATTATTATATAAGATTGTCGAAATGCATATAAGGGTCAGATGGGCCGTTAGCTTTTTTGTCTACTTAGTTGTATAAAAAAATATTTTGTTGTCCGACGGGAATCCGCACTTCGTGTTCAGCTGTTTATGCATATAGTATGCACCACGAAGTTTTTAGGAGCTCAGTAGAGTAGGCTAAAACAGCAAACTCTACACTAAAGTAGCAAAAACACTGCTGGCACGTGACCCGAGAAAACTCCTCATTACCTATTCTAAAACACAGTCGGACTAGTTCCTACGGAGGTGGTGCATTATAACTAAACACCTCACTTAGGTGTATACTGTGCACTGTGCAGAATGGATGGTGGCGAGGGACGTGCTTTGGTAAAAATAAATGATGACGGCCACCGTGGTTTAGCGGTGATTGTATGGCGAGAGGTGTGGGATCGTGCTGGGGATCGTGTTGGCATGATCTACATTATTCTACATGATCAGTCGTGGGTAACGACTGACCAACTATACTTACTCATTAAGTAGGTACCTAAATAATAAACTTCGAGCAAAATCTTTTATGCTCTCTATGTAAAAGAATAAAAAATGAGTATTTATGTCTATACTAGCTGACCCGACAGACGTAGTCCTGTCATTCAAACTTTTACTGTCAAACAACTGACAGTGTGATTACAAATGTGACATTAAAAGTTTTTATTGAAAAGGTTAAGGAACTTTCACCCCCCTTTCAAACCCTTACAACCCTTTTTTCGCATTAAAAAGTAGCCTATGTCCTTTCTCAGGCTCTAGACTATCTGTGTACCAAATTTCATTCAAATCGGTTAAGTAGTTTTGGCGTGAAAGCGAGACAGACAGACAGACAGAGTTACTTTCGCATTTATAATATTAAAGTATGGATAGTATGGATATTTCAAAGGCTAAATCACTAGTTTGTAAATGACAAACTATTTCTCAATTCTACTATCCACAATTAGCTAACCTCTACTCCCGAACTAAATTATGTAGGTATATTAAACTAACCTGGCAAACAAATAGCTGACTGACTGTTCTTTATGTAATGTATCAATTGGTAGTAAAGTAAAAGTTTAGTTTTAGGATAATTATGATAAAATACAATGGGTAAAACTACATATAAGTAAGTTGGCTTTGTTTAGACAAACAAATACTTTATCATATACTTACGCCATGCCTGACATGGCGGCGCTTTGAATCAATCACCGGGAAATTTTCAGTGTGTATTCTATCGTGATTCTATCAGTCTAGATCAGTCTATAATCTGTGTTATATTGGAGAACAAGAAAAAAGTGCGCACATGTCGATCACTTTTTAATTTATCTAAAATTGTATCCTGTAACAACAGTAAAGTCTATTTATTATCAAGAAGATTTTCATTGAAGACAACCCATCATCATCAACAGGCTTTAAGACAATTTTAGGCAAAAAGAACGAGGCCTTCAGACATGCTATGCTGGCTGTGGGACGTGGGTGGCTGTCTTTTTGTCTTACGGTGACCCATCCAAATCCACGATGAACGTTCCTTCCTTAGTTGGTCACTTTGATCAATAACAAAGAGCACGCGAAATAATGCAAGAGAAACTAATGATGGGATACCGTAGCCAAAGTTCGTAAGAGGCTTATGCTTCTACGAGGTCGCTGAGTGCTGAAAATCGTATATAAGTAAAACAGTGATGACGGGTTACAAATGAAAAAACAAAACTGACGATTTCACGACTGGTTTTTCGTATGAGCTTAATGTTTTGCCGTATTTATGAGCCGTATATGATGATGCCGTATTTGTTTTGCCCTATATTTTGTTAAACCGCACGTTCCCACTGAAGAGCAAAGGTGTCCAATGTGGGCCATGAGTTTGTTAACGAGGTGACCGATACAATAAAAATATCATGTCTGCAAAATACAAAAAAAATGTAGCGAAATTGGTGGCCAAGCAAGCGGCCAGCGGAAAGTACTCAATAATAAAGCTTACAATTTCCGTTTAAAAAATTCAACGTGTGTTTTGGTTTATATTTTTTTGACAGCAACAATAACCGGGGTCCGGGCTAGTCTGTGGTCATAGCCGCAAATGCGTATGCATCCATAATTAAAGGAAGATCTGAAATGGAATACCACTGCTTTTTCCGCATACTTTTGCTCCCATAACATTCACAAACCACAAATTGGATGATAAACAAAAACAGGCATTGTTCGCAAAATCGTATTTCAATGTTATTTAGCTCGCTTCGGCAATGTTTACGTTCACGGGGTTGTAAATAAGCGGAATGTAATGTGTGTTGTTCATTTCAATGTAATGGACCAAAATGGCATAACTCTTGATATCCAACTCGAAATAAAAGGGTATGGATTTTCACTGCAACGAAACCAATTATTGCTACTCATAACTTTCCAACAGAACCGATACCAACGTTTCTAGTACAATTTAGAAGTTACACACGAGAGAGAAGGGGGACTCGACGATATGACTTGACTTGTGAAAGTGCTGCGTTTTGCCAAACGTATTGTTTGTGCATGGAGCTTACGGTTTTTATGTAGCTATTCCGCAGTTTTACTAAACCATTTTTTTTAATATTAGAAGTGGCTTTTCAAAGAGTTTATCTTCACGCAGCAGGTTCCTTGTAACCTTTCTGGAGCACGTTTATCCGGCGCTTACAACCTTTTGTCTCGTCGCGCTGCTCTCATTAATCTTTCATTCCAGCCGTCTCCGCAAGCGGGGTATCAAGAAAGAAATATGCGTGGCCGCTAAAATACAGCTGAAAAAAGGCAGGCACTTATAGATTTTTTTTCACTTTTTACATCAGTATGACAACAAGATCAGATCATCAAGAAGATTACGCATTTATTTGGAACATAGCCAACGCTCAAAACCACTTTTCGACAGGTAAAATCT
The DNA here is from genome assembly GCA_947507515.1 of Eulithis testata. NCBI lineage: Eukaryota > Metazoa > Arthropoda > Insecta > Lepidoptera > Geometridae > Eulithis > Eulithis testata. The sequence goes on from OX382198.1 coordinate 3,390,296, forward strand.
ATAAAAAAGGGACCAGATAAGGGTGGAACCGAGCTTTAACTCGACTCCGCCCATTTGGGATAAGTTTTCTTTTGTGACCGGGTAAATCCTTTACAACGATCGAAATATTGGTTTAAAAAAGTGCGTAATTTTCCTTATACATTCAACTGCTACGGTAAACTGAGTTAAAAAATCAGAGCGTCACTTTAGCGGCTCTCAGAAAAAAGCCTTTAAAGTCGAAGAAGAATAAAATCCTCTTACTCTAAGTGGCTCCAGCTTTGAGGTATCCGTCTGAAGTCACGTGCCCTGCCACCTGTAACGTGTTTGTTCCAAATGAATGTAATGTTAGCATTGTATGAGATCGCTTGATTCATTTATTCCAAGGACTTAGGACGTAAATTGCAGCTATATCGGTCAAAACCAAAAAGCATATTTGATTCTTTTATAGAGGAAAATACTGCATGTTTCTGCTCGTGAAAAGGGGAGGGTGAAGCCGTAGTTAGCTTGTAATACTCAGTTGCCAACAGAATGTTCGCATCCGATATTGTGCCCACTAAAAACCAAATGTGCCAACGTCCGGCATGGATTTGCCGATCTAGTGAACGACCATAGGAATAAAAAAAATTGAAGCAAGCAATCATATTTATACCACCTGAACCCCGCTACTACACAGTATCAAAACTTGGTTTATTTATATCCCAGCACTGCTTAGCTGTAATGGAAACTGGAAATTGGAATGTATCACTGCTATATAAAAGTTAAGCAGAAGTGCGCCTTCCGTGCATGATGGTCGTGGGTTCGATCCCCACTAAGAATAAATATTTGTGTGTGGCAAACATAAGTAGATGTTTGTTCTGTGTCTGGGTGTTAATATATTATATCATAGGTATGTATTGACAAAAAAAAGTAAGTATAAGTATTCTATCAGCAATCTAGTGCCCATAGTACAAGCTATGCTTAGTTTGGAACCTAGCGTTGTTTTATATGTATGGATAAGACATATAATATAACACAACGCCTTCTAGTCCCACACTTTAGTTATAAGTACCTATTCGAATATTTATTTATTTATTGTTGGTCGTTGTTATTGGCCGCCTGAAAGTCGAACGTAAGTACTTATGTATTATTTTTCCGTCTGAACTTTTACAGGCCTAAATAAATAATAAATTAACATATTAAAAGTTCTTTTTGAGTTAATGCGTTTGTTTGTGATTCTAATTATTTCACAGAGATCATATTTAAGTCCCCTAACTTTTAATTGCTTGAAAGCTAAAAGAGACGCGTATAAATGGCTTCAACTTAACTTTGAACAACGTTGGTTTTTATTTTGATGCTGAAAAGAAAATTAATAAATCATACAAATAGGTTAATTTAAATCGGCCATAACTTAGTTAATTACAGAAACCTAGATACTGACAAAAAATAAAAAATATGGTTACCAATGGCTAGGTACTATGGTATCGATTAATTTGGACATCCAAATAAAATATATTCTAAAATCTAATAAATGGTCTTATAACTAAGTACGTGTTTCGTTAGATATAGCACAGATCATATAATACTGGTCACAGTATGTCCGGCTAGGTGGGGTGATGATCTGCGAAATGTAGCTGGCAAACACTGGATGAGAAGAGCCGAAGACCGGGCTCAGTGGCGCGTCTTGGGAAATATTTTCAAATACTCACATAACACGTTCCCTGCCATACGAATATTATTATGTATGTAGTACACTGCCAACGCTTTTAATTCTGTAGGTAGCCTCAACTAAACATATACGAATAAACTCGTAGCTGGCGCTGAATCCTAGATACGCTACTACGTATATTTTCGTAGTAAAGGAAGAAACGATAAAGTCAAGAAACAGATGCTTGAAAACCAACGCTGCGCAATTAAAGAAGCAAAAACTAAAAATACATTTACCTTGTTTTTCCCGCTGTTGGAAATAAATGTGCAGTGCAAAAGTCAGGAAGATGAAGTCCACAAAAAAAAAAAACACCTTAGTTTGCCTCGCGAAAATGTTTTCATTTATTAAACCTTTTCTATCTATACTTTTTTACTATTTTAAAACTGTAAAAAAAAAAAAGTAAAGTTAAAGATATGGAAAAACTAAATAAGCAGATCTATCAGCTGAAACATCAATTCTAACAGCTAATAAACCTTGAAGTTTTTTGATGATTCCCCTACATATAAGTAGGTGAAAGAAAAAAATATTCACTTACTTATGTTTTTTTTTATTGTACTTTAAACTAAAAAACTAAGTGGCCGAAAACTGAATACTCCATGGCCAAAAATTAGAATTTGGGGCCGAATACTGAAATTTCGGCACTTTTCCAGATTAAAATTAAAATCAAAATAACTAGAAGCTTCTAACGCTCAAAAGTATATTGAAAAGAAACTTCATTATATTATAGGCTATTAGATAACTTCATTAGTGCATGCATAAAAGGGTTATAATATTTTTTTCTGATGTCCTAAACTTGACGGGAGCACTAACTGGTCGAGAACCGGCGCAAAGACCCTACAATATTAAATCTAGAACGCCGAAACAAAGTCCATTGTGTAAAATATCATTGGTTTCTGATACGCCTAAACTCCCATTCAGACTTTTGAAACGGGAAATATCATCTGCAGCCATCTTTTCGTTACATTTGAGTTTCTGAAATACTTTTGAACGTGTCGCGAGGACAGGCAATCATAAGTTCAGCTAGAGATTCACAGCTTTGAAGGGGATTTGCGAAATGAAGTTTTGGAAACCTATAAATTCTATGAGCACTCCCATTATTTACTAAAGGCCATTCACAGTATTCATTCTACCTCTGGGTTTGCCTACAATAGGAACAACTTTTACTTTCAAAAAATGGTTCAAACTGACACGTATAAGTTACTTTTCGTACCACTTGCTCAAAAAAGTGACATTCTATGCCACAAAAAGCGAACATAACAATAGTCTTTTTTAATCTGTTAAAAACAGGGAGAGAAAATTGTACTGGATTTCTTTCATCCTCTAGGGGGAGAAAGTGATTTAAATTTGGAATACAATTTATACTGAACTACATCTGTGTTTACACCATTGAGTTTGTATACAAAGCATTATACATCTTTTTGAAAAAGGAATACGCATTTATTATGCAGGCCGTATGAGCTTGATGCCTTTGCTTTTCCGACAAAAAAATATTTGTCTAGGAAAATGCCGCGTTTTTGTTTTCTTCAAATACATAAACGTTAAGTTTATTTTAATTATTTTTATAAATAAGTTAATGTTCTAAAATGCTATCTCATATTATTATTGTGTTAATTTTTTCGCAAATGGTACGAAAAGTAGAGTATTTTCCTCGGTGATAAAGCTTAGTCTTGGGTGAACTTAAATCCCTCGCTACACTCAGGACTCGTCTTAAACCCCTCGCTTCGCTCGTGATTTAAGTTTTTGACAACCTCGCTACGCTCGGGAGTAAACTTCGAGTCCTTCGTTACGCTCGCGATTTAAATCGTCACCCGCGACAGAAGACACTGCTTTATCCCCTTGTATAATAATCTACTATTAGAAGTAGGTAATATCCAAAAAGTAATGGAAGAGACCGGCCATGAAGCCGCTCTTCAGATGAATTTTGTGGTCGCTCCTAAAGTAAGGGCTTGGCTCAGGCAAGTAAGCCTGTAGCAACGTAAGGCGTGCCTATTGCGCCTTTGAATTCACTTTATGTCACTCATATCGTGCCCGGTAGAAGGTTTATGGGCTGTTAGATTGTCGCCGTCTTGATGAAATAATAACGAGGCCTGAGGTTGGGCTTGAATGATAGAGCATGGAACGCTCCTCTAATATAGATGTGTCATCTATGTAATATCTAATCAAACGATAAAAATCTAGTGTAATAAATAACCGGCGCAGGGTGCGGCATAAAACTAGTGCCCTAAGTTTCCTTAACTTCAACAGTTTCAACATAGTATCTGGATTAAAATGTTTTTAGGGTGAAAACAAGTATTGAGCGTAGCTGCAGAACATAAATAAACTAACTTTTATAAAAATAATCTAAACTACATACCTAATGTAGTCCATAACCCCACCATAACCCAAAACATCATAGGTTCTAAGTTTAATATGTATCTTATTGTTCATTTATTCGTCTCTATAGAAGAGTAGAGTAATCTCTGTGGTTCCTATATGGGGTGTAAAGCCTATTCGGGGACTAATCGAGTCGTTCAGCCGACTGTGGGCGCCGCGTTTGCTTGGGTGTGAGCGCAGATAAAATATTATAGCAGGCTACAGGTTAAGCCTTCGTAATGTAAAAACGTGATGGTATTTCAGAAGCTTAAAACGATTTACGCTGACCGTAATCCAGAAATCTCAAATAGGTACTACAATAACTACATTACGGCTGTCCACCGGTGTCATTCGTCAAACAGAAAATTATTGTCTGCCAAGTGTGAATTCATGCTAAAATCGAATGACAGGAGAAGTTTTAAATTTATTTACAAAAAAAAATGCTCATATCGATCGTTTTCTACAAAGTGTCTAATTTAGTTTTTGGTATCTAGGTAGGTACCTATTTATATTTTGGAATCAAAAAGTAAGTTTTTTTAAAGTTATACTTCTAATGCGACTTCCAACAACGTTGCGTTACGGGATGACATAGTCTCTGTCTCTTTCTGTTTCCCTCGAATAGAAAAAGACAGAGGCTAATACGCTACAAGTGCTACAATCAAATATAGATGGCAGTGTTCAGCAATTCAGCATTTGACCGCCCGTGTTTTTGAAGATAAACGACTTCCAACTGACAGCGGGGGGAATAGAAAGAGATTGTAATACGCTACAATCAAAATTTAATTGATGGCAGTGTTCATGCAACTTTTTACTTTTTATTTTGAAGTGAAAATTTAGTACTGCATATTGGTTAAGTACATAAAAATAAATACTAAATTAATTTCACATTAAACACAGAGCGAGAGTGAATGCGTGGCACTCGAAGTATAACTTCTCCCGCGCGTAGGGACTGCACGCACAGGTTTTTTTATGTATTATCGGCAAACGTTTGACCACAATCTCACGTGATGTAAGTATGCTAGGTATTTGATTTCCTCATAAATGCTGGGCTGTGTTTGCTTAATTATTTACTCTAAGGGTTTACTCTACGTCTAAGATTCAGTAGGTACAAGCCATATCTTAAGAAACTCTCACCCATATCGGTGTTAACCTTACAACCCGAGTGCGGAACCCACAACTAGTTTAATATCCACCACAGCAAGTCCTGAATCTTGGAGAAGGTAGCTTTAGAGCCGAATTTACGAACTTTCAGTATCTTGGTATAACAGTTTCCTCCTACAAAACATACTAAATAGAAATAGAATAGTAAGGGGTTTTTAATTTTATTTTTGTTAATTTGTAATTTAACTGTTGACTAAGATATAGGTATTATAATAATAGGTATATTATGTATTTCTCTTTCCCGATTACTTCGACATTTTGAGTTGTAGCATGCCATCTCTAAAATCGGTAAGACATGTTGTGTCACCAAATTATGTACGTCTACAGCATCCTTATTTTACACATGTTTTTAAAAATACATTATCTTTATCTTTATCACGTTGCAATTCTCAAAATTCTGCCCCTTAAATACTAATTGGGTAGAATCATGACCACTGATGGCTTTACCAGGCTGCAAATCCCGATGGAATTACTATGAATTTTCACTATGTCCTGAAAATAGAGAAAGATAATAAGAGGCAACTTGCTAGAAACAATCATCATCATCATCATCTCAGCCCGGTATCACCCACTGCTGGGTATTAGGCCTCCTTCATGTTATGCCAGCCTCCTCTAACCTAGAAACAGTAGAACAGATAAAACGCTGTTCCCTTTTTCGAAGTATGGATATATATGGATATGTTTGGTGAATTAAATAAATAATTAAATGGAGAATGTTCAAAAACTAGATAAGTACTTTGAACTTAATAATGACCTTAATTTTTTTTTTTCAAAAATATAAATAAATACTGTAGTTTAAACGAAGCCAGTAACAAGTTGTTAATATCCACCTCAGTCAATCCCGAATGTTGTGGCAGCTAGCTTTAGTGACCAACTTAACGGACCTTCGCCCAATCGAGAGATTTTTATTGAGGGTAACGAAAGGGAACGAAAGTGCTTTTTAAGGCAGGCAATACTTGAACCTTATTTTTAATACATTACTAAAATACTCAATTCGTGTCGCGTATATAGTTTCGAAGTGTAAATTTCAATTTTTATTTACGAGTCAATACAAGTCTATGAATAAACTTATTTAGGTCATGTGAATCTAGATTGAGGTATCGTACTTCAGATTCATATAAAGGCATGTGCTTATAATGGAATTGACTAAAAAGAACTAACTTATAAGCACGAAAAGAAAAACAATTTCATTTTCAGTCTGTATTTGGAAAACGTTATGTAAATCTTGAAAATTTTACAAAAAGATTATCCTCAAGGTAAATCGTAAAATCAAGAAAATATTTTAGCAAAAGTTTCCCCCGACATTTTCAGCTAATTTGGCATGGCATGCCTGCGTCCACATAAATTGTACTAGAACTGAAAGTATTCAGAAATGATTATTCCGGGACTCGACCTTAATCGGCTTTAGGCACTCACCGAAAAGGATTATGGAGATAAGCTGCCGTAGGTTGAATATCAGACAAAGTAAACATTTGTTTTCACTTCCATAGTTTCACATAACAATATTATGTAACAGAGGAGTATGAGGTTTTCATTTGCTGATATCTACTAACTTTTAGGTTCAAACTAATGCGAGGTGGTTAATAATACTAATGCAGTAAAATAGCGTTCAAAATGAACCAATAACAATAATATTATAGTACATTATGGTACAAGCAAGTGTGTAATCATCAATATACACGTGTGTCATACACACTTGTGAATAAAATTACAATAAAAACTCATTTTTCCTTGGAGTTTTCAGGTAGTAAACTTTCCATAACGTTAAGGGTTTCACATCTTATATCGGGTGGTGTACAACATAAATCATTTTCTTCGTAACTAGTACTTGTAGACATTTTAATTAAATAAATAACTATAATTTCAACAGTGAAAACGAGTTGTGAAAAATGTATCGCTATGGCGGGAAAAATTAATCAGTTTTCCTATGCGCGCGCATTGCGATCGGAGACTGACTAAAGGGATGAGGTTTTTTTTTATTTTCCTATTCTGCCACGTACAAAATGGGGAATTAAAGTTTTCTTTTATTACAGAGAAAACAAAAGCTAGATTTGAGTAAAAGTTTTATTTATTAAACACGTAAGTACGAGTTAAAATTATCTATTTAAATAGGAAGTTGCATGAAATGAGCAAGCAATAGGAACATTCATTTATTTGTTCTATTGAACACGATATTTTTTTGAATAAAAACTTTTTTAGGAACAAAGCAACTCAACCAATAAAATTTAAAAAAAAATCTGAGCTAGTGAGTTATAGCAATGAAAAAGTCACAGTTTGATTATGGGTGTCATTCTGTGCACTATGGTCACCGGAATTAAAAAAATTGCGGTGACCATAGAGCCACTTTATGAGCAAGTGTGTTGAAAAAGATATTTATTTATTTTCACGTTATGGATATGGTGCCTGCAAATAATACGATTCCCAATTTATCAGTTCTTTTGTTCTAATGGGGCTCTAAAACAAAACCTACACTGAAAACAAACTAATAACAAAGGATTCTAAAGCGAATAGTCATTTCGCATGGTCGACACGATAGCGGTATTGGTCACTGGGTAATTATTGTTAACCGGTCCCGGTATCAGAGCCCCGAGTCTGTGCATTTTTTTTAACTTTCAATTCGACTAAAGCACACGTAAACGCATTCGCAAAGCGAGAATTTTTTTTGGGAATTGCACAAATCCCGAATTTCCCGCTATAGGCGCTTATCCAGTTTTCATACAAAATTTGCTTTTCGATTGCATTTGCGTGTGCTATACTCGAGTCAAAAGTCAAAACGTTATATCTCGAGTGAACACCGTGATCTTCATCGTATAGCGTCATCTCTCTCTTATACAATGATTTTAATATTTGTTGCTACACAATCTTTCCTGAATGAACAGCACAAAAGATAAAAACCACTAAGTCGTCAGAGGGAGTTAGCTATACCTATATCGATCAACGGATCCGTAAAGTGGCCGAAAACGTAAAGTGGCCGAAAACGTAAAGTATTCGTACAGCTTGCAACTAAACTTTATACAACACATACTCTTTTCGATTCACAGCTGCCTCGGTAGGTCTCTATACAACCCGATACGTCATCGTATCGGATACTGCTAAAAGGCCATGTAGATCGGATCGATAAAGATAATCCGGTTCGGGGTTTGTCAACTCGATTTTCCGTTTTATGCGTAGTGATTCCATCAGAGAGATTTTTTCAGTTTGATGGGATATTCAGAATCTTTATTTTTTCAATCTTTACTGATTCAATATTTTATTGCAGGCACCTAACTACCTAAGTATCGTTACGAAGTTAGTTTTGGCAGTGTAAAACTAAACTGGGTAGCTAGCTATATTTATTTGACTAGTTAATTCGATACGTAAACAAATAGTAGATTGTATCATAAGGGAGCAAAATTATATTTTTACGGCGAGGGCGATTTTTTGAATCCAGAGCGAAGTGAAGGATTCTTTAGTAGAATCCTGAACGTAGCGAGGGATTCAAAGTACTTCGCCCGAGCCAAAAATATATTTTGCGCCCGAGTGGTACACTCTACTTTTCATCACCAACTATGAGAAAAGATAAGATAAGATAAGATACGATAAGATAAGATAAGATAAGATAAGATAAGATAAGATAAGATAAGATAAGATAAGATAAGATAAGATAAGATAAGATAAGATAAGATAAGATAAGATAAGAAAAGATAAGATAAGAACTTTCTTTATTGCACAAAAATGAAGTACATAGGCGAACGTTGAAGCACTTTTGTTAAGTATAACATAAGAGAAAGAAACTCTAATATAAATAAATAAATACAAAAGAACCGTCACTTACAAATTTTACACCACCATCAAAACATAACATACACACATACTCACGTACACTGGCATACCCTCCCTCACATACACGCGGTGCTACTGAGATAACCAGACTCTTAAGAGACTGGGACTATCAGTAGCACCCACCCACACGCACTTACAGACCTACACACACACTAACACACACCCCTTCTCACCCTCCCTTTCTCACTCCCTCTCACACATCACATCAAAACATAAAACACACACATTCTCACGTACACTGGCACACCTACCCTGATACACGCGGTGCTACTGAGATAACCAGACTCTTAAGAGACTGGGACTATCAGTAGTACCCACCCACACGCACTCACAGACCTACACACCCTTACACACACACACCCTCCCTCTCACACATCCAACTAATACATATATTATAATACACAACTTGGGTTCCATTCTGCTTTCCAGGCTCTTCTGAGACTGGTGATCAGAGGAACTCCTGAACTTAACCTAACATGCGCACAATAACTTTAAAAATTTAACCACTTAAATCATACAAAAAAAAAAAAAACATTTTGTTCTATTACCTATCTGTTTCAAATGTTTAATTAGTTTTTAACTTAGTTAACTTTTATAATGTATCCTGGCAAGAGCGGAATCTCCTAATACAAGTATTTCATACTTAAAAGGAGATTTTCAACACTGTTAATACTATTATCTTTTGGAAACAATAAAAACATTTGTATTTGTATTTGTATTTGAACTTAAAGCGAAGATATTCCGGTCAGAGTACAGCAAAGGGTGTGCAGTAGTAAAAAGACTTAGAAAAATTCTGAAGAAAAAATTATGTATGTATAAGCACCCCTTTTTATGATTGCATCCTGTAGGGGGTTTATAGAGGAGTATCTTTTGTTAAGGTCATTGACCTCTGAAGTCAACCATAACAGAACTAGGGGCTAATAACGGAAACTAAGCGGTGGACGGGCTCGCTACGCTCGCATTTTAACCTAACCTACTCATATTTAGTGCAAGTTTCTTAAAAAAATAAATGCATTAACTTCAGGTCACGCTAGGCCACCTGAGGCTATTCAATCACCCTAGGCCTCCCTAGGCCACCCTAGGTCACGCTAGGCCACCTGAGGCTATTCGATCACCTTAGGCCTCCCTAGGTCACCCTAGGTCACGCTAGGCCACCAGAGGCTATTCGGTCACCCTAGGCCTCCCTAGGTCACCCTAGGTCACTCTGGGTCACGCTAGGTCACCTGAGGCTATTCGATTACCTTAGGCCTCCCTAGGTCACCCTAGGTCACCCTAGGTCACTCTAGGTCACGCTAGGTCACCTGAGGCGATTCGATTACTCTAGGCCTCCCCAGGTCACCCTAGGCCTCCCTAGGTCACTCTAGGTCACGCTAGGTCACCGGAGGCTATTCGATCACCCTAGGCCTCCCTAGGTCACTCTAGGTCACGCTAGGTCAACTGAGGCTATTCGATCGCCCTAGGCCTCCTTAGGTCACTCTAGGTCACGCTAGGTCACCTGAGGCTATTCTATCAGCCTAGGCCTCCTTAGGTTACCCTAGGCCTCCCTAGGTCACCCTAGGTCACTCTAGGTCACCTGAGGAAAGGAGGCTTTATACATAATAAATAATAAAAAAAAACTTTAAAATTCTATTCGTTCGATTTCTTTGGCGCTGAACACTAAGATGTTCCAAATTCAAAAAGTGCGCGGCAAAGTAAATTGCGGCGCACTTATTTAAATTAGTGCGCCGGAATGAACTTTGCCGCGCACTTATTGTTTCTTATAGAAAACACCACCTTTGGGTGCACATAAAGGCGAACCAAGTCGCTCTTTTCGAATAGGTGTGATGAAAAAAATATTGTAGCATAGAATATAGCATACAGCATAGAATTTAAAATACGCGGAGAGCTATTATACCGTGTTCGAGCCTGAGACTATTAGAATAATCAGCTGTTCCATAGAATGTTTTTCGCAAAAAAAGTTGGTTTTTGTTGATGGTTAGGTAGGTAGCTACTTGAACCCCTCGAAATATTTGGAAGTTGTCTTATTTTTACTAAGCACTTCCCTATACCAGAAATCCAATAGCATTAATTTTTTTTTCAAATTCAAGATATCATATTTCGCTTCTGTTTACTTTGCGTTCAAAAAGGAACTCGCCGAAAAACGAATCTAATAAAGTGACATCACAGGGAAAAATATTGCATATTCCTTCTTATTTTTGGAGGAAAAGTGTTGTTTAAATTTAGGATCGAATGACGACAAGCTGAGGTTTTCAGGGAGTATCGTTTTTTCAAATTAAAATTCAAATTGTTTTATTCACATAGATGTTACCATAACAAAGTTTGTTTCACTATTTAGTACATAAGTGAGTAAGGTGCATAGCAGTAGGACCTCTAATAAGTAGATAGGTCTTTCAAATAGCGAATTCAAATGATTCAGAATTTTTGCGACCGCCTGAACTATGAACCTAAACTATAACTAACAGGAACTATGGAAGTGCAGCTATTACAGCGGTTTTGTGAACAAAGAAGTGGTCGTACCTAATAGATAATAAAGGCATTGAACTTCACTAAAGTTAAAAAGTCTCATTTTAACCGAATAGGTGGGCAAGCCCCCTGCGGCAATGAGTCATAAAATTCCGTTTGATTAGATTCATTTCTTTTTTTTTTGTATTTGCGTCGCACCAATAATTTTTGTTATGCCTTCTTCGCACAGTCTTCTTATTTAGATCATACAGGCTTTTTATCTTCAATGAATAAATAAATACGTGCTTCTAGGTATGTTGCATAAGATCACTGCGACCATGGAGGTTTGTACGCAAATGAAGTACTATTCTACAATGTGGCGCAAGGTCTACTTATAAAAAGAAAAATGTAAAAAGGCCGTAAAGTTAACGTCTTTCAAACTTCTTTGCCATTTTAGTAGAATAAAACTCGATCGACTTTGATTTTGAATTCTATTGCGGCGTATTTCAGATTATTTTACATTGAAACGATCCCAGTAGGTACCTTCTTCACACCTTCAAAGTTGGGGGCTCCGAGGCTGATCGATGCAAATTCCACATTGTTTGAACGCCCCACTCAGTGCACTCGCATAATTAATGCAATTAGAACTGAGTGTGGAGATTAGGGTCGGCTCTCATCTTCAGATGTACAAAACTGTTTGAAATTCCATTGTTGGGGATGTAGATACAAAACTGTTGTCCACGCTGTCATTGATAAGTCTAGAATGAGCAACGGCTTGCAGCCTGAGACCTATTCGTATTTAGCCACGATGAGAACAAAAAGACTCGCCTTCATAAAGTTCTTTTTCGCATAATTTATTATTTAAAAACTTTATTTAGGTAGCATTTCAATAAGTTTTCTATTTTCTAGAAGCTGTAAAATGTAAACTTGACTTGGGCTCGGTCGGTTGTAAATAATGGTATGAACCACAGACGAAGGATCATAATGGACGGAGCCATAGAGACGTTGCCAGCCCGCCCGTCATGTCAACGCATTGCCTTGTTTCCTTATCTATTACTATGATAATCACGTTGAGTAAAAGAGAAAGCTATAGGAAGTTTGGCAACTCCGCGCTGTCTGTGTACTTCGTGTCCATGTTGTGACCGACTAGTCGGTCACAACATTGCTACCGGTGTACGTAAAAAGGCTAAAATAATTCAGAAAGATTGTTATTACAAACGAATATTCATTAGTATAAAGAAATATGTCGTGTTGTGCTGTGTACTGTCCATCAAGAACAACCAAAGGTGGAGTAAAAGACCCAGAATTATCTTTTCACACGTAAGTTTTTTTGGCAAAAATATCTTAATTTATGAAGTTTTAAAGTGATATATGTATTTTACATGAAAGATATACGTCCCTGGCATCATATAATTACCAAGTAGTCGTAGTTAACTGTGGATTTAAAGCTTTAATTCATGATAAATAAATACATTGTTTTACGCCTCCCGGCTAGTGATGTGCCTGCAGCGTCCTTAAGATTTTATCGGTATTTACAACCATATTGATTTATCCTTTGTTTATATTTAACCCTTGTTTGTGTTACCTATAATAAAATCCTATTTACCTACGCCGGCACCCTAAAATGGCAGTTTTTATCATTCATTGACATTTCGCGTCGCGTCAACCATTTTATGCGTCCCACTGCAGGGTAATAAATAGGATATTTCTCTACGGGTTTCCCCCATAGAGAAATATCCTATTTATTAGTTGCTAATAAAATATTTTGTTTTAGGTCCCGAAATGTCCAGAAATAAGAAACCTGTGGATGAAACAGGATTTAAGTCATTGAATACAAAGAGTAAAGAGCTATTATTTAGGTTCTGTAACTTAAAACCCTGTTTCAGTCTTATTTTTAAATTACAGTAATAGCGAGCCATGTGTGGGTAAGTGTGTTTCGAGATCAGTACGAGTATGCGACCATTTTTTATCGATATATTTCGTAATAGTATCTCTTCCCTACTCACGCACACTAATGTAAATTTAGAAACTCACACCAACATAAAACTACCAAAGATTTCGCTCCGTCCATTATGATCCTTCGTCTGTGGTATGAACTATTTTCGCAGCGATTTTGGGTTGTCATATTATGTCACATACAGCGATCCAACAAGGCCGCAAAAATCTGCTATAATATTATGTAAATAATTTCGATTCCGAGACTGGGTAGTTAACGTGACTAAATGTTCAACGGTTGGAATGTGCAGGGGTCAAAATGTCTATAATTGGACCAACAATTAAGTCTACAATTAAGTCGCCATGGACCCTGATCAAGTATAGGTACAACCGGCAATAGTTCATCGGCAATCCAATGACAGGGCACTGTTGACATAATCAACGCGGCTAGGCTGGCACCAATTAGCACTGATTTATATGCTGACGGTATGAGGTACCTTACTCAATTATTGACATCGGCCAGTTTTTGGTAGTGTGTTCTATTTGTACATGCAGCTTAATTAAACTACTATTTATTTAGGCTTAATTAATCATAGAAAAATCAATAATTAGGACTGGATTCATGTACAAATTAACACACTTCGTCATTGACTGGATTCGAAGTCACACCAATCAAATCAAACTACTTACATATATAGGTACCTAGTCTATGCCGTTTGTAACAAAAATTAACCTGTATGGCGGATAGCATATTATATCCTTTGAAAGAAGATGGAACGTATGAAGATAATAACATAAAAAACACTGTTTTTTTGATGTGTGAAACATAATTTTCGATACGTTACCGCTTAGCTTCGCCCATAACGACCTTCGCGTGACTGAAGATAAATTGGAACTATATCGATACAATGATACAATTTTAATGTAACGCCAAAGATTATATAATACTAGGTAACGCTAACGATTTGGATCGCAAGAAATTCCCCCATTTTCGTTTAGACCGTTTCGTATCTCGCAAAAACTCGATTAGATACAACAAAAACCATTGTTCTTTTTGTTCGTAGACCTTCAAATAATCAATCTTTTGACCTGTAAGATAACGTCGTTCGTTTTTTGACCAACGTAAAGCTTTGGTCTCGCGATCGTAACGCACAACGTTGCGGTATGCGGCTCAACGCAGCGTGCCGCGTTTGCTCCTCGTCGCTGACGCAGACTGCGACGGAAAAAGATACCATACTAGACGTTTTCCATACGATTATGTGTCCAGCGCCGCATGTCGCATACCGCAGCGTTGTGCGTTACGATCGCGAGACCAAAGCTTTATGTTGCGTATTATTCTCTTCCTATTTTCAAAGAGGTTAGCCTACCCTTTTTGTAAATTATGGCAGTTAAAAAAAACAAATCAAAAATCAAAATTGTTTTCATTGTTAGATAGGTACAAGTTTTTAACTAATTAGGTTGGGATCTCTTCTCTTAAGTTGATCTAACCTGTGAAGGATAAGTCCCCTCTTTTCTGTGGTAAAAAGAAATTAATAAAAGCAGTAAAAGTATTATGAGATTTATTTGTTGGCCAGAATTAATTCTTCGACATTTGCATGTAGACATTTTTTAATCAGAAGCCTTCAGATTGGCGATTGCAGAGACAGGTAATTCTTCCAACCTTTGTACTTTGGTAGAAAATACGAATGAAGAAATAATAACTCTTCAAATGTTCTTTCAGTTGTAAATGGCTTTCCGGCCGCAATGCTTTGTAATCCTTGGCTAAGGAAATGGGGATCTAAAATGTGAAAATATTAAACCTCTTTGGAATTACGTCTTATATATATGTAGATATACTTACCTATTTTACTTTTGTACGTGCTGGAAAAAACACAACGGAGGTTTGTTACGATGCAACTGTAGGTTCGGTTTTCTCGAAAGAATATTGCTATATTTTTACATTAAAATATTAGTATAGTAAAATTATTAGAAGTAGGTAGGTAGTACCTATTTAGATAAATGGATTTTCTCTACATTGTCTTAGTCAAAATGTCAGTCGCTAAACTACTATAATTTTCACATCATTTTGTTTGTAATTTGTCAGATTTGTGTTTGTAGTTTGATGGTATCAAAAGATATTTAGTCATTTCAAATTAACTACCTAGTAAACTACCAAGGTATATAAGATTATTTTCAAAAATTAATTAAACACCAAGGTTAGTAAAAAAAGGGTTTTACGTTATCTCAGCCGCAAGTTAATTTGGAACTCTACCATAGGTGTCCCTCAGAGACCATTCCACCATGTTACGTCATTCGAGAATAAAACCTGCTATAGGAGGACTAACTGGATCCATCATGGATTTGTATTTACAAAATTAAATACGAAAATGTTTCTGTTTTTTTTTTACCTGACTACACGACATAAATGGACGATAATACCTACCACGTGCACACTATGCCCATGCCGCTGCTGCCAGCATTCATGCCGCGATTAATTCCGGAATTATTGCCACAGCAACATCGCTTTTATTCTTATACCGCGTTCACACATGCCCATGCCACTGCCGACATGAATGCCGCTGACCTAATGCCACGGCAACATTGCCAAGTTCATCCCCTAGCTCCTTATTAATAATCGGAATAAAGGCGATGTTGCTGTGGCAATAAGCCCGCGGCATTCATGCCGGCAGTGGCATAGGCATAGTGTGCACGCGGTATAATATGTTTACTGTTTAGCAGCCTATATTATGTATGCATGTTTGTTCTTTTGTGGCGTGCAATGATTTTGATGATTTTACATCAAAATCAACTATTTGTCGAGTGCAGTAATCAACCCGTCGAGGGTTTTTACATTTTTGTAGGGAGTTTGTAGATGGTTCTTTTTTTATCACTACATAGTATAATAATATGTATAGCAAAGTCACTTCCCGCGTCTGTCTGTATGTAGGTATGTATGCTTAGATCTTTAAAACTACACAACGGATTTTGATGCAGTTTTTTTTAATAGATAGAGTGGTTCAAGGGGATGGTTTATATGTATAATACATCATCATCATCACTACATTGCACCCGTGCGAAGCCGGGTCAGGCCGCTAGTAATCAATATAGGTACTTTTTAATTGCAGTTTCCGACAGCGCGTATGGCAGATTAAGGATGCACTTTTCTGCAGGTAGAGCTCTACTCTACATTCTTAATTGAGCTCCGCCCTTGTTCATCAAACTATTTCTAGTCTCGCCATGTGCATAACTCAAAACCATCTCATCGATATTGCGGCAATCTCCTCACAATTATTCCTACACTCTAAATGAAATATAAAAGTATTTTGCTCAAAAGCAAATTGAGATAAAAATGATAAAATAGAGGCATTGTCTTTTCGGCGCTATTGTCTGAGGATCCGATAGAGGTATCATTTATTTTAGCTCGAGAATAGATGTCCCTTCAAATGGTTGAAAAATAGAGGTAACCTATAAATTTTCTTATCTACTTACCCTCTCATAGGCGAAACTATTTCGTTAAAGAAATATTAGGTGCTTAGTTACGTTACATAAAAAGAGATATAGTAATTATTTCTTAGTTTTATTGGGGTTTCGGTATTCTACCGACTGGTGTTTACCGTGAGTGTAGAGTCACTGTAGAACCCAAACTAAGTAAGTAATCGATATACTACAATTTCGGCGCATTATATTCGGTATTGATTTGAAAAGATTCTAAAGTCAACATTTCATATTGGTTGACTGACTGTACCTATTTTTAGCTAGATAGTATGGGCACATGGTTCATATAATACTATGGTTACTACATTGAAGATTGCTGAGGCAGTTGGTATTATGTATTCAGAGTCAAACGGACGTGAAAATGTAGCTAATAAAATTTAACTTTACCTAATTTAGGTCCCGGGCGGGCAATGTCACAACTTTTACACTATTGAGGGTAGACGTTAAAAAACTCAACCACAAGTTAAATAGCTTTCACACAGTTTGTTGGAAGTTAAATGGAGTGTTTTACTTTACGCAGCAGCCTTGTAGCAGGGACGAACCGCAATTGAAAAACTTCAGACAACTGTGCTCTAAAATGTATTTAATTGGTATTTTATTGAAAGTTGTTCTGAAATAAGGCCCTGTACCTGTACCTACATCAGGGCATAACACAATGTTACTGTGGTGTTCCTGTACAAAAATAACTACACCATGTTATTTTTGTGTTGTATAGTTATTTTTGCATAACAATCTGAACTCTTTTATTTACTGTTTGCTAACCATTTTAA
Organism: Eulithis testata; assembly: GCA_947507515.1. Taxonomy (NCBI): domain Eukaryota; kingdom Metazoa; phylum Arthropoda; class Insecta; order Lepidoptera; family Geometridae; genus Eulithis; species Eulithis testata. The sequence continues at coordinate 3,407,915 of OX382198.1, forward strand.
AGAAAGCACTTACGAGAAAGTGAGGTATAATACGAATGGGTAGGTCATAGAGAAAAGATGGTTAATAGCTACCTCTGATTATTTCCAAAAGGCTAGCAAAAATAATATAAAAGCACTATGGAAATGTACACTCTAGCTCATAATTAATTTATGCACTATTCCTAAGTACGTTTGCACAGGAGAGCATTAGGTACTCTAAGCGCCTCGCTTCTAAATTGACAAATTATTAAAATAATCCAGCTGAAGAAAGACATTCACATTTTGAAGACTTGAAGACTTCATTAGGTATCCTCACTTCTTTTACATTGCGTACAAACTTATTCGTTATTTTAGTAGGCGTATAATATCTACCTACCATTAGGTACTATGAAAATTATGGTCTTTGTATTTATCCTAAAAACTCTTCATCATTATCAAATTAAGGGAGACGAAGGAAAATACAGCCTTATCCGCAAATTGCCTATTCTTTGTGAGGAAAAATATACAAAGCCTTTTGTCATTTTCAGGCCCTTATTTTGTTTTTGACTGAACCACGGAAAATTGCTTAATTACTTGAGTGTATAGTATTATATAATCTGTGCTTGAGTTAACTGAAATAAGCCTTAGTAAGCATTTCTTCATAATTAAAAAGACTTTCTCGCAGGCTATCTTCTCCATTATAACAAGCAAAATACCATTTCATCTTTAGCGGAATCTCTTGGGGAAGATCCCACTCATATCTAACCACGAGCTAAAAATATTTTCTTTCAATTCTTCTGAGAGCTCTCAAAATTGCCTTCATGTATAATTTTGTGTGGAAACGAGATGGCTCAAAATATGATCGCATGTTCCAACGTACGGCCGCACAATATGGTGGTTGGGAAAAGCTAGCACAGATATTTTCGGTAAATAAAATGCGAGACATTTTCGACAGACGAAACGTAATAAAACAGAAAGGAAAAACATTGTGACAGAGTGTTCTGTGAATAGACCTGATAAAAATAGTGGTAACTTGTGGAAAGAAGGTCAAAGTGTGTTGATTCGGTAGGACATTACTTTCAGATCACTTTATTTGTTTTTATTTGAAATACTTATTGAAACATTTTGCAGGTTAAAAGGACCACATGTTTGAGTGCAAGATTGGACAGGCTAATAGCATGAAAAGTAGGTATTATTTAGGCCCTAAGCCATTATTTCAGTGCATACCTACCTAATCATACTAATATAATCATAATCTAATCATTTATTTGCATAAAATATTTCTACCTGATGTTATTCAAATGGTTTATTTGCAACATAATTGTATATTAAGCAAAAAAAATGCCTTATCGATGCATTCCCTCACTGGGGACGTGCCTTTGAGGCTGTGATGCATTTTGATCCACCTAAACCTTGGGCATCCGTTTTTTGATTCAAGATACTTTCATGCACAATGATATTGCTAGAAACGTGCAGAGATCATTGAGTGATTGGTTGTGATTGATTGCCTAGTAGATGTGGTCAAGAATCAGTTCTCTTATACTAGTATAGTATTATATAATCTGTGTCTTAGGTAACCTAAATGATTGTCGCACGAACATTAAACACCGCACAGATTACCTCAATATTCTGATAATACTCAGGAAAGTAGGTACCATCGATAGGTAAATGATTACTGAATCGCTAGACATTGTGTCGCCGCCACAAAATCTTCATCTATCACAGAATTGACAGAATCTACGACAAAACTTTTCAGTCCAGTTCGACTCACATCGCCATTCTGTTTTAGCACTTATTGGAATTGAACTATGTACCTACCTACCTAGTTTATACAAACAAAAGCATCGTAAAAGTGTTCATGTGTTAACAACACGTATAGTAGGTACATACAGTTAGCAGTAAAAGTTATTTGATACACTTCTTCAGAATTTGAAAGTTGTAAGTAGGTCTTAACTATAGGTAATTATTGGCTTGTTTATTTCATAAACCAAAAAAAAATATGTAAGTTGCATGTTTTCAGTCATAGGTGCTTATACCTAAACCTGCTCTTTTCTTCTAGGTTTTTAAAGTAAACAGGGATTTTTTTAAAGATTTTAAAGCACTAACAATACGTTTGTACTACTAGGAACGTATCCTGTTCTGTCTGAGGTGTAGTGATGGATGGTGTTAATATCGATGACGGTTGGGAGTTGGTAGAGATTACACTACGTCACTAGTGACGTGTTATGATTGTAGGATAGACGTGTAGGTGGGTTAGGTATCTAGGCTAAAGATATATGGATTGTGTCAAAGATGACGTCATGGAAAGAAGTGAGCATTGAAAGACGAGGGTTGCTTTATATAAGTGGAAGAGAAAAATCGACTTATCATTATGGTACAGTCCGCAACATATAAGTTGAGGAAAAATTAAAGATTGTTCAATGCAATTACGTTTTGGGCTTTAAGGATTATTTAAATACCTATGTAGTTGTTTTGTAACTTTTGCAAGAGTTTAGGTAAACGTACCTTTAACTTTATACTTATGTCAATTAGGTATTAGCATAGACCTACCTTATTCGTCCCTGCCTACCTACTTGCATCATTTATGACTGTATTTACTTTGATTAGAAAAACTCAATTGTTACTTAATGGATTTATGCTCCTGACTGTACATATGGTTCTGGTTAGGAAGATGATGATAATTAGAAAAAACATAACCCTTTCTTGTCGGGTAAAAATAGGCCTCCGAATGTGACTGTACTGACCTTTACTAGGTACCTACCTACCTACCTGCTCTGGTCTGGATGGTTACTATGTGCAGTAAAATCCCCCAGATAGGTGAGAATGAGACTACTGGATCATTCCTCACCGCAGAGAATACCAACGCCATCTAGTAAAAACCTATTGAAGTGAACGTACAACGTGACGACGAGATGTGAAAAACCTTCAAACGCCTACTCTGAAACTCAGCGCAACGATGTCGCTTTTCGTAGCTGCAAAACCAGACGAAAGGTTATGAAAACCGTGACCACAGGGCCAAAACCTTATAAGCACCTACTTTAACCTTTAAATGGTTAATAAAACCTTATAAATAACATTTTTATACCTAATATGTACCTAAACCATTGGTCCTTCCCATCTACAACAGTTCTTACATTTAATAAGTTTGTAACACTACCTAGGTAGGCTACCACTACCTACCTACTTTACCAAATTGTTTCTACCTGGCTTTTCTAGCTCCTAATGTTTCAACTAGTTAGATTTTTATAAATGGCTATTGTCTATGACCAATGTTTACGTAAGATGACTATTCAATAATCTTGGTTTTAACTTAGGTAGGTAGGTAATCACAAGCGCTACTGCATCGGACAGAAAATGACGCAACTCCTGTTTATCTGTTTAGTGTTCGTCCTAGTCACGATTTCCACAGTTATTTCCAAAGGTACGAGGTACGTTTTGTTTCTATTTACCAGTAGGAAATTACATATTTTAATTAGTTCACACAGGTATAATATTATATAGATATCTAGTGAAAATTGTGCACGAAAAGCGGTTTCTGCGTAGACCTAATTATAAACGGAGTCTTCTTGCCTGATAGTCCTTCAAAACCAGTTGTAATCTTTTTCAGCAAATCCTTCGTTGACTAAACTGTTCAAAAAATATGTATTTTGTAAGTAGGTTAATGAAAACACCAGCTAGGTAGGTACATTAGAAGTAACGTAGGTATAAGTGCGCTTATAAATGTAGTGTGAAACTGTGATTTATAGCTATTATAAGTGTAGTCTGCTTTTAGGTACCTACCTACATAGTAACCCAACGTGATAGCGTACCTACTGCTACATTACTGATAGGTAGATATTTGCTACATTACCTATCAGTAATGTAGTAAATTGCGGCTTGCTTCGCTCACAAAACCAAAGACAGACTGGTAGAGGTTGTAACTCGTATTTAGATCTGATGAGGAATCTTCGAAATCAAATAGGTTTAATTTCCAGACGCAGAAGATGATTTCCATTGTGAAAAAAAGAACGCAATCAAAACGGACTGCGCTAATAACTGCGATCTCGATAGGTGTCCGGTGACGGAACACTACTCCAGGGTCTGTAACAAACAGGGGTGCAAACCCGGGTGCAAGTGTGGGTTCAATGAGAAGTTTTCGAGCAATGGAACTTGTATACCAACACAGCAATGTCGTAAGTTATGCTCTACCCTTTAGAAGATTCCATCGTAGTTATTCTATGCCTATCCACCGTATTATATTGAAATTGAAACACACAATACTCAAGGATAATATAAGTGTCCAATCCACCGCTCGCAAAACACGAATTAATGAAATAACCTCGATTAAAAAAATTGCTAAACGCACCTCTGAAAATTCAGGTTTGGCCAAAAAATATATCTAGCACGCGAAGGTATTATGAAAGTAAAAATTTCAATTGAAGTTTAGTTTAAGTTAATTCGATTGAAATCAATCGAATTAAGCTATTTGCTTGAACATGATTTAATTACAAAAACATGGATTCAAACCCAACATTTTCAGGCCAATCACAGAAAGATGGGCATACGAGAAAATGTTATAGGTTGGGAAGGCTCTTAAGTCGTTTAGGAAATCTATTTTCCTTTTTTGCTAATGATGAAGATGATAAAAGCCAGGTAGGTACCTACTATATTGCTTCAGAAATTTTAACATGGCTATTGTATTGTATTGGAACTAGTAGGTAGTCTTGTGAATAAACACCTAGAGTTGCGTGCGAAGGCTGTGTGACTCAACTTGTGTTTACGGAGCAAATATGACAAAACTCAGACAGATGTCCTACCTTGTATAGCTGTCTGAATGTCAGCAAACGATAGACAAGATCTACATACAAGGTCAAGGACTTACATTCTCAGACAAAAATAGTAATAGTTTTATTATTATTCAAATTAAAAAGGGAGGTAGGTACACTACGATGGGTAGGTATGGCGTATGGTGCAGCAGCATTTCACATCCTAATCTCTGGTGGGTATACCTACCTAATTTCTGGTAACACTAAAGAAATAATTTACTTAGGTAACAACCAGTAACAATGAACACCTCTGCTCTATCAATTTCAAAATATTCCTGAAACAGTATTTTCATCATGACATTCAAGCCACCTTGACTTTCCCTGTGTGCTTCAAACTCAGGGTTCCTTCAAATCTAGAGCACATACCCTCACTTGTATGTGCTTGCGGGTGGACTTGACTGTCATCGAGCACTCAATTTTTTTCTATCCATAGCTCCATTCGGCTGCGACAGTCGCCAGAACGAAGTGTACATGTCCTGCCCTTCATACTGCAGCGACTCATGCTCGCAGAGAAACTGCGCAGTCTTCGGCTTTATCCTGATGGTCGTCGAGTGTTTCCCAGCGTGCCGGTGTCAGGAGGGATTCTACAGGAAGGATGGCATTTGCGTTCCAAGCGAGCAGTGTTAGAATTGGACTCACAAGAGGTTCCTCACTCCTTCATACAGTTTATTGCAATTATGTTAGCCTTAGCTTACGTTTGTTCATTGAAATATTATTCTGTTCGCAGGTGTTTGAAGAGTACCTCATCTACGTCAAAAATAAGCAATGATAAATAGAGTTCAATACACCAAATCCATTGTTATTCTTTAACCAGTCAAAAATACAATAAAATACCACTTACAGCTACGGTATCAAAGAACCACATTCTCATGTAAATTAACTTTAGGTAGATACTCAGGTATGTAGGTACCTATATAGCTACCTACCTAGTTTAGTATCATCCAACTGAGTAATTAAAGACAACGTTCACCAACATAGATAAACACACGGATAACCAATTAATTTTAGAAAAATAAATAAGAAGCAGCGAATCTGAAAATCTCTTTAGATCTCCCTTACAATCTACGCATCATGTTACCTCAGACTTGGGTGTACGGACTCCGATTTGTCAAATTTGAATAGGTACCTACCTAGGTACTGTACCAAATGTTTCAGAATACAAAGGTATGCATGAGATGACTTGATGATGCATATCCTCATAACTTGGACACGGCTGCACCGATTTTTACCAAACAGCTAAGTAATAAAATAACAATTTCAGAAAGCTTTTTTACAAAAAAATCCGCATTGAAATCATAGCACTACTCTAGGAAGGAGTAATGTGACTCAGTCGAGGCCTCAAACTTATATTAGATAGGTACCCCTCGTTTTCTATGGAAAATTTTGGTAAAGGTCTGATTAGTACAATTTAGCCTAACCAGGGTTTACTAACTAATGTTGGTGAATTAGCATGTCAGTTGGTTTTATAGACACAAAATACCTAGTAGGTGTAGATGTAGGTATTGAGGTGTAATGTTTTCATATAAAAACGCAAGTTAGTAACGATGTTCACGTTCACACCAAACGTGATAAATATGACTCGTTTATTTTTTATTGTGAATTTAATTTTTATTTCAAGTTCAACGGCAGGTGAGAATAAAATCTACTTTTATTTATTTACTAATAATTATTTTACTAACAAGTTCACAAGTAAGTTTGAAAGCCTATATACCTAGAAGGTATCTAGGCACAGAATATTAGTACAAGAAGTAGGTACCTACCTAGGCAATGTGGGCATTATTGGCTAGCGTCCACAGGCCCGCATCGCACGCATCGGACGCATCGCACGTAGGTAACGGATTTTAGTTTGCATTGTATAAAAACTCATACAACTGCGTCCACTGATCCGCACCGTACGGACGAGTTTTTATACAAGGCAAACTAAAATCCGTTACCTACGTGCGATGCGTCCGATGCGTGCGATGCGGGCCTGTGGACGCTAGCCATTAGGGTATTATTATTGACTCTTGTCTTGTGTCAATTGTTTTGTTTCTCCTAAGTATCTAAAACTGATACAAGACGAGTTCCTGTAGGTAGGTACCTACCTACCTAACCACCAATTGACTTACCTACACTTACGACAGTACCTATTTAGATAAGACAATAATGAATGCAGTAGGTAGGTACTTATTTAAAATGGTTTAACACCTAGTCGTATTAGTTTTTTACTTGTAAAATTATTACCTAAACTACCTAGGCATGCAAAACAGAAAACGGAAGATCTAGTAAGTTCGTAGGTATCGTAATTTTTAAGACATGAGGAAAGGTACCTTCTCTACTAATAACAATGTATGTAATAACAAAGTATGTACCTATTAGTTTATTTTATTTTTATTTATGTAAGTTTTATGTAGTATATTTTTATTGTGTAAGGTAGGTACATAACATTCTTTTGGCAGTTTTTTTTGCGTTACAATTTTGTGCACCGCCTTCCGTTACCGCTCTGCTCGTTACTTTCCATGCTACGGTTGCCTGGAAGAAATCGCTTTCAGCGATAAGGCCGCCCATTGTACTATACTTAGTTTTAAGATTTTTATGTACTTAATCCTTGTGTACAATAAAGTATTATCTATCTATCTATCTATCTAACAATCAATTTATGTAGAGCAAAATAGTTTGGGGTAAAATAAAAATATTTCGATATTTTGATGTAAAAAAACTGTCGGGGAAACTGTCATATTTACCCATAGGATAAAATATAAGAACAAGATATTACAGGGTACATTAGGCTAAAACAGCCCTTCTATAGATAGTTGAGATTCATCGACCTCGTAGTTTTGACTCTGATACGATATAGGTACAATTACCTAGGCATCCTATTAATTTAATAGTCTACCATACCACTGTCTGGTCTTTCCATAGGTGCATCGGCTAATTCCACCACAACCACAGAGAGTACAAGCGGAGGTAATGATAATATAAATATATCTATGTAGGTACCTACGACCTACATAGATTATACCTAAATATACCATACCACTAGTCAAGGTAACCTGGCGTAAGTGGGCAACTTACTTCTAGGAAAACTCAAATCTTACGTTCGAGTTCTCCAACTGCACCCAAGCTCTATTTCGTCGCCTGACGTGTAGCCAGCAAGTGAAGCCGGTGGTCTGGTTCGATTGCTGAGTTTTATAAAACAACTGTAATTTACAGAAAACCTTGTATGCGAAGACAACGAAGTAGTGAACTCATGCCCCAATAAATGCACAAAATATAATGATTTTTGTCCGAAATCTGAAAACTATACCAAGGAATGCTCCTTGGATGATGACGCAAGCGAATCGTGTGGAAAGCCAGTGTGTGTCTGTGGATTCAACTATAAAAGAAACGATGTCAGTGGGAAATGCATTCCTACTAGAAATTGCCGTAAGTTTTTTTCGTTAAACCCTTTTTCCTCGGTTCCTGCTAAGATTGAAGTATTTTATTTCGTTCCTACAATATATTTAATTGCCTAACTTGTTCAATAAAGTGACTTCAACCTCTTTCAGCCCCTTTCAACTGCAGTGGTTCTAACGAAAAATTCAACCCGTGTCCTCCTTACTGCCCCACCGACAGCTGCAGCGAAGCTACGCCTTCTGGAGAGTGTCCGTTACCCGGTAGAATCGGTATCGTCTTACAATGCCAGCCTGCTTGCCGATGCATCGAAACCTATTGGAGAGACAACAGCAACACTTGCGTGCCTTATCTAGCCTGCCGTACGTACACTTTTTAAGAAAATGCTTTGTTGGCATCAGTCGTAGAATGGGTCTAGTCTTCTAGCACAAAATTGCACTAAACGTTCCATATCAATGCCGTTTCTGACTAATCGAGGGTGTCTCTTATTTCATCTTTCTTCCCTCCTACCTTCTCACTTTTTTTGGTATCAGGATTTTGCACAGAAACTCTTATTGTCAGCCATAAAAATATCAAATACCTTGTACCTACAAAAACCAAATTACCTATGTGCTCCAGGTGGATTTACAAAACTTTTTTTATCATTCCATGAACAATTTCAGCTGGTAAATGTCCTAACAACGAAAGATTCTCATCGTGCATTCAAGCGGAATGTCGAGCTTTGAACTGCACTCAGAAGGATCAATCGATACCCTGTCCAGACATCGCGGAGGGATTCTGCGAGCAAGGATGCGTATGCGTTGAAGGGACTTTGAGAGCTGCTAATGGCTCTTGTGTGCTTGAGGATAAATGCCCAGGTAGGTTCTTCCGTTCAAACTTGATAAACATGACTCCATTAATGACTCGTTTATTTTTTATCGTGAATTAAATTTTTGATCGAGTGAGCGAAGCGAACGAAATTAGGTATAATTATTTACCTACATAAATTAATCTTGGACATATCACACAACGTTCTCTAGTCCCAAACTATAAGCAAAGCTTGTACTATGGGAACTAGATTTCTGATAGAATACTATACCTACTTAGGGAGCGTCTCATCAGACACGGCGCGGCGCCGCCGTCGCCGTGCCACGGCACGCCGCCGCCGCCGCGGCCGGCGCGCCGGAGCACGGTGCCGGAAACGGTGCGCCGTACATTGCCCCTTTCAGTCAATATTTCGCTGTTGATGCGCTCGAACGTGGTGGAGCGTGGGCAATGGACGGCGCACCGTTTGTGGCACCGTGCTCCGGCGCGCCGCCGCCGCCGTGTCTGATGGGGACACTCCCTTACTTATAATTTTTTTTTATCCCTACGTAGTTTCCTACCTATGTTGTATGATACATAGTAACGCCCAGCCATAGAACAAACATCTATGTTTGCCACACACAAATGTTTGTTCCCGGTGGGGATCGAACCCACACCCACAGCACGGAAGACAGAGCTACCAACACTGAGATATGACGCCTGTCGACGAATACAAAAATATCAAATACCTTGTGGTATACCTGCACTAACCAAATTACCTATGTGCTCCAGGTGCATTTACAAAGCTGTTTTTATCATTCCATAAACAATTTCAGCTGATAATTGTCCTTACAACGAAAGATTCTCATCGTGCATTCAAGCGGAATGTCGAGCTTTGAACTGCACTCAGAAGGATCAATCGATACCCTGTCCAAGAATCGCGGAGGGATTCTGCGAGCAAGGATGCGTATGCGTTGAAGGGACTTTGAGAGCTGCTAAAGGCTCTTGTGTGCCTGAGGATAAATGCTCAAGTAGGTTTCTTATAAGACCTTCAGCTTTACTGGTCGGTAATGCCAGTGCCAATGCTAATCTCTTTCTTCCAGTGTTTTACTTTCAGAACATTCAACAATTCGAAACAATAGACGGTAAGGTAAGACCGTAAGGTAAGACCGTGTACCTACACGGTCTTACCTTACCGTCTATTGACCCAGGTTACCACCTCACCTACTAAAGTAGTTGTTTACTTGGGTGGTGGAGGAAGATTATCTCTAGGCACTATCACACAAACCCTTGTGCTATTCTTCTAGTTACTCATAAATTCTGCTACAGTTACCTGCCCAGCCAACGAAGAGTACTCCAACTGCACTCAAGCGGTCTGCCGAGAGCTGAACTGCACCCAGCGAGGACAGCCATTGGATTGCCAGAGCGAAGGCAGTGCGGAGGTGGAAGATTGTCAGAGTGGATGTATCTGTCAGTCTGGTTACTTGAGAACACCTTGTGGAACTTGCGTACCGGAAAATCAGTGTTACGGTTAGTTTACATTCAGGGATTGAATTAAAAAAGGACGATTTACGATTTTGATGACTTTTTTACGAGGTAAGTTAGTTAAGTAGGTAACCTATACGTACATCGTACAAATATGTTTCAGGGAATTTAGTCTGCAAAAACACTGAGGTAGTAAACACCTGCCCTAACTACAGTCCCAGCGACCGCTGCCCCACAAGTGAAAAGGAAGCTCAAACACAGTTTGCAAATAAAGTGGTTTCTAAACCGTGCCCAAAAAAACCTGTGTGTGAATGCAAGTTCAACTATATGAAGGCTCCAAATGGCACTTGCATACCAACTAGAGACTGCCGTAAGTACCCATTAATTATAACAGCTCTCAACTTTGTGTTTTAAATCCTTACTAAAGGGGATAATTTCGGCGAGACCCATTGGCCAACAATTAGAGAGGTTCTGAATGTTCTGATGATGGCAACGGTTGAAGAAAATCTAGAGTACCTACCTAGTACGTTAGTTAAGATATGGTACCTAAGTAGTTGTTATCTTCTGTGAAATATTCTTCGATTGACTTAAATTTTCTGCAATTTTCAGCACCATTTGAATGCAGTGGGAAAAACCAAGAGTACAACCCGTGCCCACCACTCTGCCCAAGCGACGACTGTAGCCAGGCAACCCCAACCGGCAAATGCCCTTTCGGACGTATTGGCATTGTTCTGCCATGCAGACCTACTTGCCGTTGTATTCCTGGCTATTGGAAAAACAGCAATGGAATCTGTGTGCCTTATGATCAATGTCGTAAGTTCTGTCGATCACCCACTTACCTAATCGTTTGATAGCCTCTTATAGTCATACCTAGGTAATTAGATTACCTAGGTATCTAAGCCATTGGTAAATAAATTAAGCCCGTTTAGTGTAATCATACCATTGCCTTCGTAGCGGGAAAGTGTTCAATCAACGAGGAGTTCTCAATCTGCGTACAAGGTGTTTGCCGCGGTCAAACCTGCGATCAAAAGGGGCAGCCTATAGACTGTCCAGAAATCGCGGAGGAATCGTGCCAAGAAGGCTGCGTTTGTGTGGAAGGGACTTTGAAGAACGCCACCGGAACCTGTGTTCCTGAAGATGAATGCCCAAGTAGGTACCTTTGATTCCTCATCCCTGTAAATGTAAACTTGGAAAACCCAACCAAGGAAAATAAAATGTACCTACCGAATACAACTTTTAAGCGAGGTAGATAGGTAGGTACCGCAAGAAATGGAGGATGCAAGACGTTTAGTGATACAAACCTCCCATTATTGATACAAACAAACGACAAATTACATCCTAAGTACCAGTATCCACTTGATAATACAAGTTTTTTTGCAAGTAATTGCATTAAACCGGGTAAGAGATCTTAATGAAACAAATTCATGCCGGTTTAAAAAGATAGTCAGGAATGTTTCTCGCAAATTATCCTGCACAACGAATTGAGTGCTCACGAATAATGGAGGTGAAACTTTTTGTGTTGTCTTCCTGCTTCTTCGTCTTCTGCGTAGGCTACAATATTTGTAAGTTTTCTGCAGTATTAAAGTCGCTAGCCAACTGGGTAGATAGACTGACACCATCCTAAACTAATATCCTTTGATAACATTCTTAAATTTTTTGCTATCTTATGACTATACAGATCCAACATGCGGCGAGAACGAATTCCTGTCAACTTGTGCGAATGGGTGCGACCCCGTGGACTGCCCGAAGAGTTATGCAGAGGAGCAGACGAGGCTACAGAACTGTGTCGCCCCTGAAGTCTGCTTACCGACTGCCTGCAGATGCCTACCAGGGTATCGACGCGATTGCAATGGGAAGTGCATCTGTATTGGGAAATGCCGTAAGTTTTTGTACTCCTATCCTATACGAACATTTTATCTCCAACGGGTATAAAAAACCCGCAAAACCGTAAGAATGAACAGCGATAGTTAAGAGAAAACCATCACAAAAGATAAGAAAACTATAGTGTCCCACTACAGAGCAAAGGAACGTAGGCGACCTTTCTTCTCTACAGTCCAATAATTGCAGACGAGTTCTTTATAAAAGCATCTATTTCCCTCCATCTCATAGGACAGATTTTAATGATGAACACTGATTTTTTTGCAGCTGGAATTTGTCCCAAAAATGAGAAGTTCACAAACTGCACTAAAAAGTACTCCTCATGCCGACCTCAAAATTGCCCAAACTCCGGACTTATCGAAAGTCCAGCGACGGGCCCCTGCGAGGCTGGATGCGTCTGTAAGATGGGTACCATGAGAGACAGCAATGGGAACTGCGTGCCGAAAAATCAATGCCCCAGCGACGCCACGGTCGAGTAGTGGTGGTAAAAGTTTCAAATCGAAACTATCCAAATAAATGAATAAAAAATGCTAATCAGCAATTATTTGGGTTGGGGGTAAACCGCATCTCGTTTTTGAACACAAAATTAAACAGGACTTTTTTTAGTTACTCTTAGGTACAGTCAGCAACAAAAGTCGATTATCAAATTGAGTTTGGCAAATTCAAGTAAACGCAATCGAACAATTTTAAATGCAGTTTTATAATTGAAATTAGGTAAAAGGATAACTATACACTAGCAAAAGATACGAAAGAGATAGTCAAAAGCTATAATTAGTTGGACGATTTTCAATTTATTAATGTACTTATGTTGCTGACTGTACTGCTAAGGTCTAGTTCTGGGTCATAAATCGTTCTATGATTACACTGACGTAAGTAGCAACTGATATGCTATCTGCAAACCGGGTAAAGGGACTTAGGAAACCACATAGGTACCTACTTGTATTGTAGGCAAAATTAAATCAAGTCCAAGATGCTATAAAAAGCTGGTACTTCACGGGTGACCCGACAGAACGAGTTAAGTGCTCACACGAGATGGAGTCTAGGTTTTTGGTGTTGTTTTCCTGTTCGGTCGCCTTTTGTGCGGCATATGACATTGGTAAGCAAAAAAAACAAAACCAGATAAATAGCAAATGCAACAATAACATGTTTCCAACAAATATGGAATACCAATATTATTATTAGCTAGCTAATCGGACCTAGCTAGAGTAGCTAGGCTGTAGCTAGGTACCTACCTAGTACCTAGGTAGGTACCGTTGCATACTAGGTAGGTACCGTAGCACAATTATGACCGACCGTAAAACAATTATGAGACTACGGCCGAATACTGAAACGCTAATTGAGATTTAATGAATGCTTAAATTATTGCAATCTCTTACCAGCGAGTTATGGAATGGAACATAATTATTTAAATTCTAGCGACGTTTCGGTATTCGGTCTCATAATTGTTTTACGGTCAGGTATTAGCTAGGTTAGCTCACTAGGGATATTCGTGTTCAGTGAATAAAACTGCAACACTCAGAGGCGTCACATTACTTCAAATTAGCGGTGTTTCTGTTCATCATTATTCATTTGTACGAAATTTCAATAGACTACTACGCGAATAATGAAACGTCGCTCAAAACACCACCTAAAATTACCCTTCCTCTGTTTGACATTACACATTGGTAAGAGCTGGCAATAATTTAAGCATTCATTAAATCTTAAGCCACGCTAATGCCCAAATACTGAAACGCTAGGTCGTTTCAGTATTTGAGCATTAGCGTGGCATTAAAGTTAGTTTAGATAGTTCCCTGCCTGTAATGGCTAGCGTCCACAGGCCCGCATCGCACGCATGGACGCATCGCACGCAACGGGTTTTAGTTTGCCTTGTATAAAAACTCGTCCGTACGGTGCGGATCAGTCGACGCAGTTGTATGAGTTTTTATACAAGGCAAACTAAAATCCGTTGCGTGCGATGCGTCCGATGCGTGCGATGCGGGCCTGTGGACGCTAGGCTTAAACAAACATTTACATACCTGGTTACAAGCAAGCGAGCTTGTATGAGTTAGTGGCCAACTCTGTTGAATGAGTTATAAGCCGCCTTAAGGCCTCTGTCGTGGCTTAACGACTGATTGTTACAGATAGATAAACATATGTTCTGCTTCAGCATCAATTGAAATTTTAAATAAAGGGTTTATTTTCATTTATTACACTTACTTATATCCATCGATAGTAGCTATATGATAATACTTTTTGTCCTCCTCTGATATAACATTAGGTGCTCCCGACAAAGGGTCCGTACCATCATGAGACTTAGGAAATGCAATCACTTCTCGTATAGACTCCGCATTACAGGCAAGAGTTACCAACCTGTCTATACCTAGGGCTATACCTGCATGTGGCGGGCATCCACTGCCCAACGCATTCAAGAAATGGGATAAACTACTATCATCAATATTCAACATTCTCAACAACTTTCTCTGAAGGTTCACATCATGAGCTCTCACAGATCCCCCACCAACTTCATTCCCATTCATAACTAGATCGTAAGCCAAAGACCTTACTTTTAAAGGTTCTGTGTCTAACAAATGCATGTCATCGGGATGTGGTGCAGTAAATGGATGGTGGCATGTTTCTAAACCATTTTCCCCCTTGATGAAAAGAGGGAAGTCTACGACCCATAACGGTTCTATGCTGTCCTTCATCTGTAGGAGGTTTTTAGAATGGAGCAGTGTTGCCAGCATTTCTCTCAGTTCTCCTAAACATACGCAAGCATTCTCTCTATCACCCATTGATAAAATTGCAGAATTTTCCGGGCCAATAGCATTGTTTAATTGGCCAGCAACATCTGTGCCAAGCTCTTTAGAGAAATTTTCTTGTAGAATAACTTTTGCATCATACTTTTTGGCTAGATCCTTGATTTTCTCCTTGTACTTTGTAGTTAATTTACCTATACTGCTGGGATATGGTAAAGCAAACGCTCCAAAAGCTGGTATTATTTCCTTATCAGACAATAGAGGTTTCACATCAATGAATTTCAGCTCGTAAGTTAAATTTGGTTTATCAGTTCCATAGTTTTCTAAAGCATCTTGATAAGTCATTCTTTTGTAGGGTGGTTTTGGCAGAGGCTTTAGAAATGTGTTGTGTAGTAACTCTTCTATCATGCTTAGCACTCCATCCTGGTTTGTAAAAGAGAGTTCAATATCAAGTTGTGTGAATTCAGGCTGTCTGTCTGGTCTTGTTGACTCATCTCGATAGCATCTTGCGATTTGGAAATATCTATCAACACCCCCTGACATGAGCATCTGTTTAAACTGTTGTGGACTTTGAACTAGTGAATAGAAGAGTCCCAAGTGATGAGTGGGAACTACAAACTCTCTAGCACCACCTGGAGTCCGACAAAACAATGTAGGGGTTTCAACTTCTACAAAATTGTGTCCTTCAACTAGAAACCTTCTCATTAAATGTAGCATGTGCGATCTTTGCCTTAAGTTGTATTGCATTTCAGAGAAACGTAAATCTATGTAACGATGCTGTAGTCTCAATTGCTCCTTAGGTTTTTGGTAATCCCTCAGATTGAAAGGCAGCTTTTCAACGCTATTCAGCACTTCAAATTTGTCTATAGCAACCTCTACTTCTCCCGTAGGCATGGAATGGTTTATCATATCTTTTGGTCGGAATATAACCTTCCCTTCAATTTTAACAACTGTTTCTAGAGGAATATCGGAAAAGGTTTTGTCTGTTTGTGGTATAACACATTGTATCAAACCATAGGAGTCTCGAAGTAGTATAAACTTGGAGAGGCGGCAAAATTGGACCCACCCACACAATACAACTTTTTGGCCTACATTTTTAGGCCTCAGCTCGCCGCAGGTATGAGTCCTGCAGGTATAAGAGTTGCAGTCTGCTTCTGGTTGGGTTTTTACAATCGGCCGAGCGTCCCGGAGTTTCTGGGTTGCTGTGGAACTGTAAGTGAAAGAATTCTGCAAATTGCTTGTAATCACGGTACGCCTGCAGGTTTTTAACGTCCGGTGACGTAAAAGGGAAAGAGATGTACTGTAGCAGGGTGGTTTTGCATTCGTTTCAGTTAGTTTTATAGTGTTTGTAGGTTGTCGGAAAGTCTGTGGTACTAGGCGAATACAACTCCTATGAAGAAATACACCCCACATTGTCGCTATGAGTTAAGCATTGAAATAAATTAACTGAAAGATCACACTCGCAGTAGTCGCAGCTATGCTTTGCTTTTGCTTTGTTCACTGTTTCACTTCCTAGTTCCTTTCTTTTGTTTACAATAAAAATATAACCTCACAATTTTGTTTTGACTTGACATGACAATGACATTGACAAAAAAAATAGTTACAGTTCTTGAGAAGAAGTTGAAAATTAAGTCACACAGTCGCACTCTCTCTCTCTCTCTCATTTTAGTATTCTAATAGGTATTTTGGACTGAAATTTTTTAGACAACCCATGTGCAATATATTTATAACGACTTTTTTTACATACGATTTTCGTAACTTTCCGAATCGAATTTGAACCTAACTTGAACTTGAACTGAACTGAACTCGAACTGAACTTGAACTGAACTCGAGCTGAACTTGAACTGAACTTGATACTGAACTTGAACTGAACTTGATACTGAACTTGAGCTGAACTTGAACTGAACTTGAACTGAACTCGAGCTGAACTTAAACTTAACTTGAGCTGAACTTAAACTGAACTTGAGCTGAACTTGAACTTGTAAGGTACCTATCTACTTACGTTACCGTTGGGGATGGCATTTTTGTACCTACCAAGTTTATATTATATGAATGAGTAGGTAGGAACAATGGCATCTTTTAATTTTCAGCTCCTAAGCCACAATGTGAAGAAAACGAGGAACTTTCATGCGTGCACGATCAATGTCCTTATGAAAAGTCATGCGCGACGCGCGGTATCCAATATCGCCGCCAGGCACCCACCAAGAAATGCGAAGCTAAATGCATCTGCAAACCTGATCATTACAGGAACGCTATTGGACAATGCATAACTGATCAAGAATGTGGTATAAAAATGTTACTTATTTGCCAAAGTTGAATACTTACAGGCTCTAGGGTAGGGTAGGGTAGGGTAGGGTAGGGTAGGGTAGGGTAGGGTAGGGTAGGGTAGGGTAGGGTAGGTAAGGTAGGTACCTACCTAACTTATTCACTATCATAAAGCCACTCACTATCCTATCCATAGATTATGGAGGTAGAGTTGTAGACTATGCTACTCGCTGATTTGAATTGGTGCAGCTACCTAAGTATTGTACCTACATAATCAGCTGAATTATTCGTCAAGAGGGTTCTCATATTGTTGGTAAATAACATAATTACAGATTCATGTAGAGGACCAAACGAGTTCTTCACGTGCGGGGGAGAATGTGATAATGTGTGCTCAGACTTGGCAACGCAGAATAGGACGAACTGTCCCATTCTAAACATAATTTGCAACCGCATGTGCTACTGCATAGATGGATACGCCAGGAACTATAGAAACAAATGCATTCCTGTTGAAAAATGCCCCAAACGTACGTAGGTACCTAACTACCTATTAGATACCTACCCAATACCCAACGGTCATGCTCATGCATGGCATGGGTGCCAACACTGACAGCAACGGTAAGGCCTCTTGTACACACACGTTTTTTCGGCGTAAAAATCCCACAATGATCCACACAACACAGACATTCGACAACCGCACCTACTCACGGTGAATTAACAGTAGATTTTTACGCCGAAAAAACGTGTGTGTACAAGAGGGCTTACGGGGGCTGCAAACAAAACCGTTCTTTCTAGAAATCTATGGGAGAACCCTAATTCCAGCAGTGGATTTCTAATAGGCTGTTATGATGATGATATTGCACTCACGTCTCCGAACTCCACAGGTACGTCTGACTGTGCCCTCGTAGCTTTCAAAGTACGGCTCTGAGTTGAATAGGGTTCTTTTAAAGTGGCTGATCTACCTAGCCAGTTGCAAGATATTCCTCAGTTCAGAAAACCAGTTGAGGATTCTCAGGCACAGTTTGAGACATTCAGTTCAGCTTAGGAACTGGGGTCCATACTCCTAATGACCAGTACCTACCTAATGATGAAGAAATCTTGCGAGATTCTCAGGGTTTTAATTTTTTGTAAATTTGCCTCTTAGCAACCTGCGATGAAAATGAAGAGTTCGTCGAATGCAAAAGGATCTGTCCCCCAGAGTTTTGTTTCAGCCTAACGGCAAAGTTCAAATGCCACGGTGAACCTCCTTGCATCTCAGGATGCGCTTGCAAATCTGGATACCTCAGAAAAGATGAAGACTCTTCATGTGAACCTTTGTGTCAATGCCCCGAGATGAAAAACTCTCCAGATTGCAAAAACTCCAAGACTGTGCAAAGGCAACCTAACCTATAAATCACTACCTATCTACACCTAAGAATTATAAAGTTCAAATAAAAAAAAAAGTATGCTGTAATTTGTTTTATTGTAGGTAAATAAACTTTTATACTGGTCAGAAACAACACATTCTCTCTGAATATACCATGGTATAAGCACAAGGAAGCATTGAGCAATGGCAGCTTTACAATTTTTGTAAATAATGCCATTTGAATTTTTAGTTTCGAAAGTATAATCAACCTTATATTATAAAATAGTTAGGTAAGTACGTCAAAGGAAACCTGGAACAGGTTGGAAAATAAACTTTGAATCAACTTTGTAAGTAAAATGGAAATTCTGTGATTATGCGTCTAAAAGTTGTCAAAAGTATAAATTGATGTCACAACATTTTGAAGATAAGAGGTCAATGTAGGTAGTTACCTAGATATTTTTCAAACACTTTAACTTAGATGTCAAACTTAGTTGCTTCTGATTAACAATATCACAATTCAATAATTGCTCAATTTGTTAGTCTGAGCAATAACAAAACGCTAAATACTATAAAATGCACGAATTCCAACTTTATTCCTCAGAAATAAGGTTGCAAATTCATGGTATATAAAAACCTAAATCTAAAAAAACCCCCCTCAATTTCCTCAGAAAATTGGCGGGAATTTTGACCTAATCGAGAGTTTAAATTAAACAGCGAAGTCTAAACACTTCGCCACAGCGTAGGTACTACGGGGAGTTGGCGGCAAAGTGAAGTATTCATGTAGTCATACTGCAAGCCGATGCAGCTGGGCATTTGCGGCACAATGGTGGGGTACATGGGCTGCATTGAAGGCTGTGATGACTGCTGGATTAGATCAGTTCTCAACATCTGGAAGAACAAACAAACAACATGAGAAAACTACCCAGGTAAAAAAATTGTGTAACTGGGAGGCTATGTAGCAGCGTTGCGAGACGTCCCGATTTTTAAATCAACATTAAATGTCCCGCGTGCTGAGGAAGCGCGGGCGAGTGGCACAGAAAAGTGTGGACTGGCCGCCGCCGCGCCGCCCGCCCGGCGCGTAATGAAGATAAGCGCTAATTTTTATTAAAATACATTTTCTATGACTATTTTTCCTATCTATTGTCACGTAAACATAATTTGAACTCAGATAAAAAGATAAATATGAAAAAACTAATTACATGCGTTTTTTTACTATGTCCCGCTTTCGACGAGAGAATCCAGTTTTTTTCACTCAAAAAGTTCCAAAATCCCGACTTGGCAGAAAAAAAATCTGGCAACGCTGCTATGTAGGTAGGCAAGTATGTAGGTACTTAGGTATAAAATTTGCCTAATCACAGGGCACTAACTAGGAAAAGAACTGTTGGATCTGTGCAGGTACTTGTGTGACCTAGTTAAAAATAATAAAGTTAGTTGTGGGTAGATCTTTTGCTACAAAGGTCAATAAACTTATTTACGAAATGTTATAATGGACATAACAGGCACTAACCTTACGTACGTATCTATTTTGAAAAATCACCTTTTTAGAGTCTCCCTTCTTCACCGGTCATTTTTCTTAACCTACCTACTCAGATCTCCGCCTTTTGTTAAAAGATTAGTAAACCAGTAAACGCCAATAAACACTTGACATTGGCAAATCCGTGGCAGCCCTAGCCACTGAACAGCCACAAGAAAAGGTACTAACCTGAATAACTTTGAGAGCAGTTTCGGCAGCTTCAACTTGAGCTTGTTGTACACTGTAGCACGCTGTGGTCACCAGAGGGCCGATGCACCTAGGCACGGTCAGCAGCGGTAAGCCCACCTGCGGCAGCTCAACTTTTCCAACCCACACCTCAGTGCCGCGAGGGTCCATGTACTTCAGGTATTCGTAAGATGGCGGTGCCCACATGTATCTAAAAATAAAGATATGTTAAAAATTAAGAATTTTGAAGGTAGGTAAGTAGGTACCTAAACAAAGTCTCAAGTTAAAGTAAAGTTACCTTTTGCAGACAGAGTCTAGCTTGGCTGGAGCTAGGGTGTAGCTCTCATTGTTGCTAGTCTGGGGGAATGTGGTCTTGATATCAGTGGGTGAAACACACGGAGAACCTCCATAAGCAGACCCGATACCTTCGTCTTCTTTAGGAGAGTTTGCATATTCTTTCTTGTCCAGGTGCTGTTTGTAAAGTAACAGGGTTTGAGTCAGGTCATAGCTATTGTTGAACTTCGCATTGCCTCTACTCTGCTTTTGTATTCTGTACAGTTCACGGTCAACCGGCTTGGCCCATCGGATCTCAATAGTACTGCCGTCAATCTCAGTGCATTGCAATTTTTTCATCGCCAGCTCAGCATGGTCACGCTCATAGAAATGTATGAAGGCATAGTCATATATCTTTTTAATTCGCTCAATTTTGTTACTTATTGCATCTTCAAAGATTGATTTTATTGTCTCAGGTGTGGTGCTGATTAGGAAGTTTCGGACATACAGCACCTTCACCTGCAAAATGCAAGGTATAAGGTAGGTACAATCTACGAATAAATCTAAAAATGACGCCTTTTTCCCATATTATAGAGGTAGGCAGGCAACTAGAGATAATCTAAACAGAAATGACACTTTGTTTAGACAAAGGTGTTTCATTTTATAACAATTGTTCCATAGTTCTGGTTCATAAAGTAGGCAATTGAAAACTGATCGCAAATGCAAAAAGCACGAGCCGCATAATAAAAAAAAAAAACTAGGTACCTATAATAAAGGTACCTACCTACCTAGGTAGGTTTGCGCACGCACTACGTGTTAGTGAAAGGTAGGTAGGTACCAAACTACCTAAAGTTTTCGCAGTCAGCAAAGAAAATAAAACACTCACCCTCTTCATCTGGTCGTCATCGATATCAGGTTCGGGTTCCGCCCAGTCCACGTTCACTTCGTGGTCCCAGAGTTTGACGCAGCCCGGAACCAAAGCTCGTCTAGCCATCGCTGCAGCTCGATGAGAGGCGAACTCTACGAATGCAAAGCCTCGATTCAACCTTCGGTCAAAGCAGTTCTTGTACAAAATAACATCCACTATCCCAGAAACTCGCTTCGAGAGCTCCTCGTAAACTTCCTCTTTGGTTTTGGTCTTCGGGATACTGCCTACGAATAATCGGCAGTTGTCGACAGATTTCACCACTCCGATGTTTCTGCCCTGTCTTATCTCGTAGCCGTTAAGGTCCTTCACGGCGCGGAAGGCTTCACTTCTGTTGGTGTAAGTGACGAACGCGTAACCTCTGTTGGACCCGGAGAAGTCCATCATCAGCCGCATCTCGTAGATCTTACCGCACTTCCCGAAGAGAGGAACCAGCTCGTCTTCAAATATTTCTCTGGGGAGCTTGCCGATGAAAACTTCGCATCCTTTCTGGGGCGGAGGACCGACCCACTCCGGCGGCGGACCGAACTTCCGCTGGCCGTTCTGCTGCACCAGAGGGTATCCAGTCTCCTTCATCAGGTCGAGGAGTTTCCTCGTCAAGGCTGTTCCCTGTTCCACCATTTTTTTAAAACTCTCGAGCGGTCGTTTGCACTTCAAATCAAACGCACGAAAAGGCGGCGAGACAAAGTGGCGGCTCTCTTTATAGTTTCGCCGACAAACAACACCGAGCGCCGGTTGTGACGTACTATGGTCGACGATCATTTGAATTTGGCGGTCGTTTATCAAACTTTTAAAACATTTTAGTTTTATTTATAAACGTTTATAATTTTGACCACTAAATAAACTAAATAAATTACATTTTTACACACTATTTTGATCACTCAAACCTTCGGCAAGCTTTACTTATAAACTCAGTTTAATTTTGTAAAAGTTTGTTTTATGAAACATTTAAATCCACAAAAATAAGAAATTAGCTCTAATAAAATTTAAAAAATATTTTTGTCATCGAACTTATAATTTTATAGAATTTCAGTACTGAAACAAAAAATACCATAAAACTCAGGTTAATAGATATTAGTTCAGAAAGTTACAAACAGATGGCGTGTTGACTAATTGTTTGAGCGCCTCATTTTGGGTAGATTTCTCGATCGTCACATTGAGGTACCTACCTACCCACCAACTAAATGCCTCAACTCAAAACATTTATTGAGAATTTAGCTAATCTACCTAAATATTACGCGAAGAAAAAAAAAGCTTCCAATCTTTTTGATCAAGGCTAAGATAGTTTTGGAGTCTGCTAGCACAGAGTAGGTACCTACCTACCTAATGTGTTTAAGAGTACCATTTTAGTTTCAATTGGTCCGCCCCGCGGCATTCTAATAGACTAAGTAGGTAGTTAGGTAGGTACCTACTTTCGGGATCAAAAAATAAAACAGAAAACATTAAAAGCACTATAACGTAATATAATAAATCATTTCCATACTTGCAATAATCACTGTCACTTATCAATATTTTAGTTACAATACAGATCTATTTCAAAATCAAGATACACCTTATATTTATAAAAACTTTCCTATATCTAAATTATCACAATTAATACAAAAAAATATACAGCAGTCACAAATAGCGCGTGCAGACTATGCCGAAGTGGGCAGGGACTTGGGCCGGGACTTGGGCAGGGAAGTGGGCAGGGTAGTGGCGTGAACACGAACATGCCGCTGTCCCGTCTCCCTGCCCAAGTTCATGCCCTAGCTCCGTGAGAATAAAGGCGATGTTGCTGCGGCAATCATTCCGGAATTAATCGCGGCATTCATTCCGGAATGATGCCCACTTCCCTGCCCAAGTCCCTGCCCACTTCGGCATAGTGTGATCGCGCTATAAAACTAAGGTTCTCAATTCAGCCCTTTTTTTAAATTCGTGGTTCAAGATGGCTGCCTGCATTGCGTCAACGCTAATAAAATGTCTGTGACTGTGGTACATTGCTATAGGATTCATGTATTTAAATTATCTAGGAATATAAAGTCAAGCCTTAGAAAATAATATGCATCCAAGGAATAAATAACGAAAAACTAAGCTTAATGTCTATGGAGGGAAAAACTGATTACATCTTATTGTGTAAGAAACACAAATAGCTAGGTATCCTAATGTACACTTTACTTCCTTGGAATAGAATTGAAAATTGTGCAATTCGAAATTCGGATTAGCCTACTAACAGTTTTACTTATTATGTAAGCAATGATTTTGGCTGCAGTGTAGCAGAAGATACATAATTCATTTAGTTTTTGATATTCACTAAATTTAAATTGTTGATCTTTGAGAAGTAATAATAATCTAATCTAATAAGTCCATTTTTAGTCACATTTCCTTTGGTCCCAACTTCGGAATCAAAGCAGCATTAGATCTTTCTTATCGTCTTTATTTTATGCTACCGATAAACATTGTGATGAAATATAAACCAAAAAATATATACCTACGTAGGCAACAATTGTACCAGATACATGATTAGACCCTTTCTTGTTGGCTTTATTGCGTGTTTCGACTAAAAACATTCACAATAAAACCTTCACAACACAATCCTTACAAACGATTTGTTTTTACAATAAAGACAATCCTTAAAACTATTTACACAAGATTCAAAATGTCAAACATGCGGTGGAAACGCAAATCGATATCTTCACAGAGTTGTGATGTTTTATTGTGAATGTTTTGCAGTGGAAACGTACGGTTACAAATCCGCGCAATTTCTTACTGTGATTGCAACCTCATAGTAAGCTTTCTTCAGTGGATCTAATTTGTACTTCTCCGCCACGTGGTCTATAGAATGATTTCGTTCTATCTCGCTCACACACCTTACTGTACATTCAGTGGAACCGAGACGACAATATTCTCCCTTGTGAGTGCGGGTTGGGGTGCGAGGGACGAAGAGTGGCCATTCTGTATGTACGTCTGCAAAGTACTATTCGAGAAGTTGAGAGAGGGCGCCACCGTCGATAATTGTTAGAAAAGATATCAAAGTAATAGCAACTGAGTCTGAGTTTTGTTTTGTTGATCGAAACGAATATCTTAGGTACCACAGATAATGCAATAGTTCCTAAACTGGTACTAAATGCTTACATTTTGACAGAACGACATGACAAATATCTCGCGGTGCGCATCTTAGGCCCGCTGGTGTTGCCATAGTAAAGGCACAGATCATATAATACTATACGTAAATAAATTATCATAGCAACATAGATTATGGTGTCATATATCTACCTACATGTACCTAAGGTTGCATATTGGGGTTGGCCGCCAGTCCTTAATTACGACTACAACATGGGCATTTACATTTCCGAGTTGTCCATAGCTTTGTTGTCGTACCCTCGAGCTGTGGTGACACTGGCGCCATCTGTGTCGAAACTCGCGTCCGAGTCAAACTCAACCACCCAGGGCTGTTTCTCGGCGGAACAGAAGATGCCGTAAACTATCGCACCGATTAGATAGATGGCGCTAGATATGAAGAATACTATCCGCCATTGTTCTGCAGTCTGGAATGAGAACAAACAAGAGTAAATAGGTACCCATAGTGTCGCTATAGCAATTGTGACATTTTTTAGTTGGAGTAGCCTTGTCTAGTACCTAAGCCTAGTCGGGTGCATTCACAGGAAAGATACGGTCAATACGTGCGGAGCTGACTAAACCACGGGTATTTATGTTTTTCTTCAACGTTTGAAACCTCTGACATTGTACACATAAGATTTACGAATACAGGGGCATAGCAAAATGGCGCGTAAGGCGATGTTGCCACCATTTAAAAATATCGTCGAATTGCTTAGTTGCGTGATTTATCCGGACTTACTACTACGCCGATCTTACCAGAAGGCACCTTACCAATAATACTACATCATCATCATCATAAGCAGCTTGTAGTACCCCACTGCTGGGCATAAGCTCCTCCCTCAAATGCCGCTCGTGTCTATTTTGGGCTTTTTGCATCCTGCGGGCCTAAGATGCGCACGCGAGATATTTGTCATGTCGTTCTGTCAAAATGTAAGCATTTTGCACCAGTTTCTGAACTTTTGCATTATCTGTGGTAAGGGGGCGTCCATAAATTACGTGAGGCATTTTTGCGAATTTTTCGAACCCCCCTCCCCCCTTGGTGAGATATAGTAAGATTTTCCTCAACTCCCTCCCCCCTCCCCTAATCTCACGCGAGATTCTTAAGACTTCTATTTTGGCTGTAAACGTGTTGGATTATTAAAAAAAACACAACCTGTTTTATTACTTTTATTGCAGACTAGCAAAGACTAGTGATTTCAAATTACGGTCATTTGTGAAATAATTAATAACACTTGGATATGTTGGTTCCAGTAGTCACTCTTGATTATTGAATATCAAACCAAAATTTAGAAAAGATTTATTCGAATTCTAATTTTTCATGCAATTTTACACCGTTTTCTGCGAGAAAAATAATTACGTGATGATGTGCCAAGACCCTTACCCCTACAGTGAGATTTGGAAAGATTTAGCTTGATCCCCTCCCCCATAGAACACCTCACGTAATTTATGGACGCCCCCTAATGCTGTCGACAAAACGCGCCTTCTTATTGTACACGCTTGACACTTGTTACTCGTCGTACCTCTCTGAGGACGAGATAATAGTCATGCAGAAATGTCAAAAGTTGAAGATTCAAAGGCGCGGTTTCTCGACAGCATTACCACAGATAATGCAATAGTTCCTAAACTGGTGCAAAATGCTTACATTTTGACAGAACGACATGACAAATATCTCGCGTGCGCATCCTAGGCCTGCTGGTCTTCCCCTGTACGGCAACAATAAGTATAATACTATGGTAATGGTAAACTCACCGCATCAGAGACAATGGCTCCCGCTAGAGATGGGCTGATAATACCGGGGAGAGTTGCTACAGTGTTGGACAATCCCATCAGAACGCTTGCGTGAGGCGGCGCGATGTCAAGATGATTTACACTGAAATCAAGTACAATGTTATAACCCTTCTTTGGCTGTGCGTAGTCGTGTAAAAATCAATCGAAGGCGAGTGTTGTGTGTTCTACTTAATGACGGTCGGAAAACTTGTTTGGATCAATGTGATATTTTTACTGAACCTTTGAATTTTTATTCTCTCGACCCTGAAGCTCTGCAATTGCACATATTATATATATTTAGTTATATTATATCTTCAAAAATGTTGAAATGTGCGCGCGAGAGGGTTGTCTGCCTTTTACATACGACCCTTTGAATGTGCGTAGTCGTGTAAAAATCAATCGAAGGCGAGTATCGTATGTTCTATCTAATGATAAAAATTCTATATGATTCCACAGAATATTAGTAGGTACAAGTATACTGGCCGAGTTGTGACGCCTGTTCAATCTCAGAAATGTGTTAATCTTAATAATATTATAAACGCGAAAGTTTGTAAGGATGCACGAATGTATATGGATGGATTTTTGTTACTCTTTCACGCAAAAACTACTGATCCAATTTGGATGAAATTTGGAATATATATTGTCTGTGACCTGGATTAGCATAGGCTACCGTTTATCCCGGAAAATCAACGGGATCCAACGCGACACGAACGAAGCCGCAGGAGGAACTTAGTATCTCATAATTTATTACAGCACTTTCTAGAGATTTCTCGGTTCTCTCATACTTGAAATTACATTCAAGATTTACCTGAAACCAGACCACGCGAAACCGCCTAGTCCGACAGCGATTGTTAGGAAGACAACGCAGCCCACTATGGACGTCGAGTACGCAGCTATCACCATGAACACTGTCTGGAAATTAAAAATAATATTTAATATTAGTAGTAGTAAGTAGAAGTTATCCCACCAATATTATAAATTAACATCCGCCCGTGACTTTGTTCGCGTCCCGTTGGATCTTGAAATATATATTAGTTCGCAACTTGGATTAACACATAGGATACTTTTTATCCCGAAAAATGAATGAAAACGCTTTAGTACATATATAACACCAAAACATATTCCTATGATATAAAACAAAATAAGTTGCATTAAATGTACAATGGGCGGCCTTATCGCTCAATAGCGATCTCTTCCAGGCAACCTTTGGATGGAGAGAATCAATATATGTGAAAAAAAATGTACAGGATCAAACGGAACGCGGACAAACTCGCGGGCGGAAGCACAATCATAGTTAGCGGTGTTTCCGACAAACTTGTGGACTAAGCGCTGATAATCAGCGCTTAGTCCACAAGTTTGTCGGAAACACCGCTAACTATGATTTTTAACGTAGGTACGTCTGAGTGCTGCTGTAATTCTCAATTTTATTATTACCTGAGCGAGAAAAGCCCCGCAGTTAAACAGCTTCCGTATATTAGTACGCGACATGGTGCCACGTTTTAGCATTAAATCTGCTAAATGTCCGGCAACTTGCAGCACTATCGCCATTGCCAGGTAAGGCACGGCGGACAGCCAGCCCGTTTGTGATGTCTCGAACTTGAATACATCTGAAATAACAAACAAATATTGATCTGGCGACATAAGAAATTCTATGCAAATCGGCTTAGCGGTTTGAAAGTTATGCTCGGACCAAAGAATTCGATTAGTTCGTTCGTTCGATTCGATAAGGAACTTCTTGTTCGATCAACTACCTATTACAGGTTGTAAAAAGCTTGTAGCCCGTTCTTTTAAGCTTTGGTCACTTAAAATTACCTATTAGTTAAGTACAAAATATTCCTTGTGAACATGGGAGTGGAATCAATATATTTCTTGTGAACATTGTAGTGGAATCACAATATTCCTTGTGAACATTGTAGTGGAATCACAATATTCCTTGTGAACATTGTAGTGGAATCACAAGTCAATATTCCTTGTGAACATTATAGTAGAATCTTCAAATGTTGGTTTAGTTTGCTGTTACTGAACACTATATAAATTGACTTTGACAATACCTTTCATGAAAGTAGGCAAGAATGTTAGAAGAGTGTAGAATCCCCAGTTCTCGCTGAAGTGTGCCATCACAATGGCCCACACGGGGGCTGAAGTTAACATGGCGGCCCAAGGGTGTCGGATCTTAGAGCCTTCGACAGCTTGCGTGCCACGGGAGTCCTGGAAACGTATATTTTAACTCTATAGCAGGATTTCCCAACCTTTTTTGCATGGTGCCCCCCCTATCATTGCTTCAATAAAAAAACGAATTTTATTTTTACGACATGGAGCGAAAGCGCTTTGGTTAGTCTAAAGTACTGTATCGAACCAAATAGTGATTTAGCACTTAGTTTGGCCAACTGGAACCGGGTGGCGCTATTAATCTGTTTGTAAGGGTTTTAATCATAAAGAATGATAATTAGATTCAAATAACCGAACACTTTATGCCCCCCTTAAGATCTCTCTACGCCCCACTGGTTGGGAAGTCCTGCTCTATAGGATTTTAACTATAATCGTATGCTCGTATCCAAATGTGGGCATGGGCATACATTAAATAAATTTCATTTCATTTAATTTCGTAGGTAAATGTAAAGTGTAAAGGGTCTGGGGCAAATTGGATGAAGCCCAGGTCCCACTTTTTTTTTAAACTTGCAATGGTGGAACATTGTTTGTTACAATGCACTTGCAGTTTTTAAAAATGTAACAATGTCATTATAAAGCAGCAGTAATCATTAGTTATTAGACATTTAACTTCGAAATATGCGCCTTTTTCAATGTTGTTTATAGTATTTACTTTATTTTGCGTTTTCGTGACAATAGATTAGGTGTGATAGAACAAACAAAAGTTATAAATAACAAAAAGGATGCAAATCGGGGCTCATTCCAGAAATCACATGCGTAGGGGATTTCTGGATCTTTTGTTCGAAAATCCCCTTAGCTACCACGGCGACTGGCGGCAGGGCAAAGGGACCTGAAATGCCCCAACGCCTTTAAAATTTGGAACTACTTACGCCACAAAATGAACGTCGGAAACAATCCAGAAGTTACCATAGGTAATAGAGGTTTTTATGATAAGAGTGATAGAGCAAGCAAATGACCTACCTCAGCCTATAACAATGCTTACTTGCTGCAATTTACTTATTCAAATGATATGGTACCTGAATGTATTTTAATTCTGCTGGTGTGATGTGTGGGTCTTTTTCTGGGGATTCTTTCACGACTATCCACCATATTGTAGTCCACACCAATCCCATAATACCTGTAAATAAGTGTTATAAAAAATTTGCAAGAAAGTCACGAAACGAAGATATTTTAGGTTGACTTTGTGGGTGCGAGAAGCGAGTCGCGTAAATTCACACTGAGCTTAGCGAGCTACTTATTCAAATTACTTTTTGGTAAGTACACAACATAATAAAACCGCGATTTAGTCATTGAATGACTAAATGTAAGTTACTTGAAAAGTCACGTGTTTAGTAATTTGTGACTCATTACTAAACACGGAACTTTTTGAGTAACTTTTACATTTATTTATTTATTAAATCGTTCAATAGGTTGTTATAGGTAATAATTTGATATAGGTAATGAATCAATATGAAATTCAGAAGTTTTCAATAGGCTTTGAGACGATAGTGACAGGCTATTCTAGCTATTGCCTACTTAGTCTGGTTAGAATATAATTTACCAAACACGTAGAATATCCCTGGCCAGCCAGTATAACGCGCCAGTACGCAACACACCAGCATAGACGCAACAGTGTCGGCGTAGCTGCCACTAAACGCAAGCGTAGCTATTCTAGCTATTGCCTACTTAGTCTGGTTAGAATATAATTTACCAAACACGTAGAATATCCCTGGCCAGCCAGTATAACGCGCCAGTACGCAACACACCAGCATAGACGCAACAGTGTCGGCGTAGCTGCCACTAAACGCAAGCGTAGCTATTCTAGCTATTGCCTACGTAGTCTGGTTAGAATATAACTTACCAAACACGTAGAATATCCCTGGCCAGCCAGTATAACGCGCCAGTACGCAACACACCAGCATAGAGGCGACAGTGCCGGCGTAGCTGCCACTAAACGCAAGCGTAGCTATTCTAGCTATTGCCTACTTAGTCTGGTTAGAATATAATTTACCAAACACGTAGAATATCCCTGGCCAGCCGGTATAACGCGCCAGTACGCAACACACCAGCATAGAGACGACAGTGCCGGCGTAGCTGCCACTAAACGCAAGCGTAGCTATTCTAGCTATTGCCTACTTAGTCTGGTTAGAATATAATTTACCAAACACGTAGAATATCCCTGGCCAGCCAGTATAACGCGCCAGTACGCAACACACCAGCATAGACGCAACAGTGTCGGCGTAGCTGCCACTAAACGCAAGCGTAGCTATTCTAGCTATTGCCTACGTAGTCTGGTTAGAATATAACTTACCAAACACGTAGAATATCCCTGGCCAGCCAGTATAACGCGCCAGTACGCAACACACCAGCATAGAGGCGACAGTGCCGGCGTAGCTGCCACTAAACGCAAGCGTAGCTATTCTAGCTATTGCCTACTTAGTCTGGTTAGAATATAATTTACCAAACACGTAGAATATCCCTGGCCAGCCAGTATAACGCGCCAGTACGCAACACACTAGCATAGACGCAACAGTGTCGGCGTAGCTGCCACTAAACGCAAGCGTAGCTATTCTAGCTATTGCCTACTTAGTCTGGTTAGAATATAATTTACCAAACACGTAGAATATCCCTGGCCAGCCGGTATAACGCGCCAGTACGCAACACACCAGCATAGAGACGACAGTGCCGGCGTAGCTGCCACTAAACGCAAGCGTAGCTATTCTAGCTATTGCCTACTTAGTCTGGTTAGAATATAACTTACCAAACACGTAGAATATCCCTGGCCAGCCAGTATAACGCGCCAGTACGCAACACACCAGCATAGAGGCGACAGTGCCGGCGTAGCTGCCACTAAACGCAAGCGTAGCTATTCTAGCTATTGCCTACTTAGTCTGGTTAGAATATAATTTACCAAACACGTAGAATATCCCTGGCCAGCCAGTATAACGCGCCAGTACGCAACACACCAGCATAGAGGCGACAGTGCCGGCGTAGCTGCCACTAAACGCAAGCGTAGCTATTCTAGCTATTGCCTACTTAGTCTGGTTAGAATATAATTTACCAAACACGTAGAATATCCCTGGCCAGCCAGTATAACGCGCCAGTACGCAACACACCAGCATAAAGGCGACAGTGCCGGCGTAGCTGCCACTAAACGCAAGCGTAGCTATTCTAGCTATTGCCTACTTAGTCTGGTTAGAATATAATTTACCAAACACGTAGAATATCCCTGGCCAGCCAGTATAACGCGCCAGTACGCAACACACCAGCATAGAGGCAACAGTGTCGGCGTAGCTGCCACTAAACGCAAGCGTAGCTATTCTAGCTATTGCCTACGTAGTCTGGTTAGAATATAACTTACCAAACACGTAGAATATCCCTGGCCAGCCAGTATAACGCGCCAGTACGCAACACACCAGCATAGAGGCGACAGTGCCGGCGTAGCTGCCACTAAACGCAAGCGTAGCTATTCTAGCTATTGCCTACTTAGTCTGGTTAGAATATAATTTACCAAACACGTAGAATATCCCTGGCCAGCCGGTATAACGCGCCAGTACGCAACACACCAGCATAGAGACGACAGTGCCGGCGTAGCTGCCACTAAACGCAAGCGTAGCTATTCTAGCTATTGCCTACTTAGTCTGGTTAGAATATAATTTACCAAACACGTAGAATATCCCTGGCCAGCCAGTATAACGCGCCAGTACGCAACACACCAGCATAGACGCAACAGTGTCGGCGTAGCTGCCACTAAACGCAAGCGTAGCTATTCTAGCTATTGCCTACGTAGTCTGGTTAGAATATAACTTACCAAACACGTAGAATATCCCTGGCCAGCCAGTATAACGCGCCAGTACGCAACACACCAGCATAGAGGCGACAGTGCCGGCGTAGCTGCCACTAAACGCAAGCGTAGCTATTCTAGCTATTGCCTACTTAGTCTGGTTAGAATATAATTTACCAAACACGTAGAATATCCCTGGCCAGCCAGTATAACGCGCCAGTACGCAACACACCAGCATAGACGCAACAGTGTCGGCGTAGCTGCCACTAAACGCAAGCGTAGCTATTCTAGCTATTGCCTACTTAGTCTGGTTAGAATATAATTTACCAAACACGTAGAATATCCCTGGCCAGCCAGTATAACGCGCCAGTACGCAACACACCAGCATAGACGCAACAGTGCCGGCGTAGCTGCCACTAAACGCAAGCGTAGCTATTCTAGCTATTGCCTACTTAGTCTGGTTAGAATATAATTTACCAAACACGTAGAATATCCCTGGCCAGCCAGTATAACGCGCCAGTACGCAACACACCAGCATAGAGGCGACAGTGCCGGCGTAGCTGCCACTAAACGCAAGCGTAGCTATTCTAGCTATTGCCTACTTAGTCTGGTTAGAATATAATTTACCAAACACGTAGAATATCCCTGGCCAGCCAGTATAACGCGCCAGTACGCAACACACCAGCATAAAGGCGACAGTGCCGGCGTAGCTGCCACTAAACGCAAGCGTAGCTATTCTAGCTATTGCCTACTTAGTCTGGTTAGAATATAATTTACCAAACACGTAGAATATCCCTGGCCAGCCAGTATAACGCGCCAGTACGCAACACACCAGCATAGAGGCGACAGTGTCGGCGTAGCTGCCACTAAACGCAAGCGTAGCTATTCTAGCTATTGCCTACGTAGTCTGGTTAGAATATAACTTACCAAACACGTAGAATATCCCTGGCCAGCCAGTATAACGCGCCAGTACGCAACACACCAGCATAGAGGCGACAGTGTCGGCGTAGCTGCCACTAAACGCAAGCGTAGCTATTCTAGCTATTGCCTACGTAGTCTGGTTAGAATATAACTTACCAAACACGTAGAATATCCCTGGCCAGCCAGTATAACGCGCCAGTACGCAACACACCAGCATAGAGGCGACAGTGTCGGCGTAGCTGCCACTAAACGCAAGCGTAGCTATTCTAGCTATTGCCTACGTAGTCTGGTTAGAATATAACTTACCAAACACGTAGAATATCCCTGGCCAGCCGGTATAACGCGCCAGTACGCAACACACCAGCATAGAGGCGACAGTGTCGGCGTAGCTGCCACTAAACGCAAGCGTAGCTATTCTAGCTATTGCCTACGTAGTCTGGTTAGAATATAACTTACCAAACACGTAGAATATCCCTGGCCAGCCGGTATAACGCGCCAGTAGGGAACACACGGGCATAGAGACGACAGTGCCGGCGTAGCTGCCACTAAACGCGAAAGTAGCTAATCTCGCTCGTTCTTGCGCCGGCGCCCAGCGTGACCATATCGCGTGGATACATGGATACGTCACACCCTGGAATATAATAACAATAGGTTGTACTCCAAGTTTCAAAAAGTGTGGTGCAAGAGTGACGTTTGGTTCGGTGTTCGAGGACCAATGGATGGTATTCGGTAATTCAAACTTCGTGAGATCTAGGATAGTTCTCAGAACATGCGTCGTAAGAGTCAAACGGTCGCAAGCTGCTTCTATGCAGACTACTCGAACAATCTAGGACTCTACGATAATATGTGTTAGGTCTGGTAGGTTCAGCACGAATAAATCTGACAATTCAAGTTACATTCCGCGTCAACGACAGCTTGACTGTAAACGTTGTAGCGTCACCGCGCAGTGTAAGTCGGATACATCAGGCTTATAAAACTTGACAAATTTATTCGTGCTTCCTCCCAGTAGACTGAGCATATTTACCAATCTCGTGCTAGTTACAGACTATATAAAATTGTAAGATCAAGGCGAGGACATAGAGTGTGGTCTCTATTCTAGCAGCATATAAGGGGAGTACCTAGAATGACTTGCCTCAAAGAGTCCTTCAATGACTCGCACAGCGATTAGCAGACCGGTGCTAGTGTGAGCTAGAGGCGGCGTGAAGAGTGTCAATAGAGATGTCGCACCGATTCCTATTGCGAATACCCTGGAAAAGTACAATATTTTTATAACAAAGATACGCTTACAAAACTAATCTCCTGTGTTATAAAAAGTTAGTTGGCATTATGTCATGATTACGTATTGTACATTGAATGTAAATAATAATATAATGTTATTCAATGAAAACACATCGCTGATTTTAAATTATAAGTCAATTTGGTACGCATGTTTTTCGTGACTAGATAATTTTAATATCGTGCTTACGATTTCAAGCTCGTAACATCTGAATCGTAGTTACAATACCGAAATCAAAGTATTACCTAACAAGAGATTGTATTTATAACACAATTGCCTGTTGCTAAATATATACGACCGTTATTGTGAGTAACTAAACAAAATCGTAAGATCAAGGCCAGATAGTACGGTACTACACCACCTACACGTACATATTTGTAAGTGTCAATTTTCTATTAGCATTCCCAAGTTTCAACAATTCAGTATTTAGATATTTCTAAATTGCAATGTAGCAAGATTTCTCAACTACCTTCCTCACAAAATGTAAAAGCGAAGTGTCTAAGTTCGGAACAAACCTGTTACCTCCTATTTTAGCAGCCAGCCATCCTCCCGGCAGCTGGGTCAAGATGTACCCGTAGAAAAAGGAACTGAGCACCAACCCCTTGGTCTGTGAACTCCAATCGAATTCTGGGACCTGTAGAATATAAAATAGAACATAATAGAAAATTTAAAAGCCTGTTTGTTATTAAATTTAGTGTGAAGTTGAATATTTGGCGTGGTATAAATAAAAAAATCTATAAATATGCAGAAGTACCTCTGACTACTCTTCAACTACATCCAAACTTAGAATATATAGGTAGTAAAGCATCAAGTGAAGATTGAATAGCTCAAAACAAAACAACGTCCACGTCGCTTTCCACGATTGAGAAGAGGAGGGGAATAGTATTTGAAAAGTAGGCGAATCTAAACCAGTTTTATGCGACCAAGTCTAGGTGAAATAAGAGATGGGCTATTTGATAGCTACACGTATCTTGTATCAAGGTAAAAACCACAAAAACACTGAAAGCACTCGATCTACGCGGACGTGTGTAACCACCTGGATCCATTAGGTACACCTTGTCGTTAGTGCTTGCAATAAAAAAACATTATATTTTATTTATATCATCAATCGAGTGAAAGCGAGGTGACTGACACCACAATACTAAAGCACCAATGAATTGACCAATTAAAATTCACTAACAGATTCCTTATGTAAACTTAGACCATCTCATCTTTATTTAGAACTACAAGTTACGTAAGGTCGTGATGGGTTAAAATGCCTGATTAATTTATTATTATTACGCTATTATTCTTTCAAGAGCTACGAACGATAGTAAATTTTACCCAAACATATCTCGAACTGCTGATGTAGAGGCACAATATACCTAGTGTTCGAGAATGGTAGAGACCTTAAAGAAGGGATAAATAAGTGTCTTCTAGACCGTCTTGCTCGTCGGCTTCATCGTTGCTTACCATCAGGTGAGATTGAAGTCAAAAATTTGTCTTTTAAAAAAAAAATTGGTAATAATGCGTTTCCTTGCGAGGAGATACACTGGTGAGATAAATTTAAAAAAGTAATCGTTAAATTGGTTAATCGCGTGTTTGGACCTCGCATGGAGAAAGTTTCTGAAGTCAGTGCGGCGGTGGGTGGTGTTAGTAGATTTATTTATAAATAATAATAATAATAGGCCTTTACATCTATTGAAGATGATTTATACAGCACAGCGTCAGGAGGCAGCCTATGCCTACACTTAATGGGACATTGTAGTGCCTGGGACAATGTTTAGATGGAGTAGGCCCAGCACTATACCATCCTCTCAGCCTAGTCAGCCATATCCACAGGAAAGACAAGATCAATACGTGCGGAGCTGACTAGGCCGCGGGTTTCCTCACGATGTTTTCCTTCACCGTTAAGCTCGTGTTAATGCGCATATAAATTTTCCTATCGAAAAATCCATTGATACACGGCCAGGATTCGAACCCATGACCTTCGGATCGAAAGTTGAGGTGCAATCCAACTCGGCCAATACAGCCGTTGAAAGAAGGCCGTATTTATAAGAGAGTGAAAAAACTATCATGTTCTTCTACTGAAGCACGAAACTCCTTAAGAAGTCGTTGGATAATGGCTTTCCTTCAATAATTTTGATATCATTTCCTACGATCGCAATCACAGCACCAAGTGTTATACCAATAACTTGGCATCCTTGAAAATAAGGTCGCATTTACGTGCTCATAAAACACATAGAAAGCTACGAGTGAATTAAGTCCTTGATGTTCAATAAAACTTTATCGACGCCAAGCCTTAGGAGTTCGTTGATTTTTATGATGATATTAAAATGAATTCGAGATGCATGGATAACACTTCAAGCAAGACTGTATCAAGCATGTCTAGATTCTACTGCCTGATACCAGAGATCGCTTGTAACAAGCGCCTTTTGTGTTTCTTTATTATTATTATTTATTTTTTGATTTAAACTGTATTGATTTAAACTGTACTGAACACAATAATGATAAACAGGTACAGATAATTCGACTTCAAAAGTTTCTTAATTTTTTAAGGATTTTTTTAGCAAACACCTACGGGTAATTTAATTTCACATTCATTTCCACTGGTCGCCTTTTAAAGTTAAAATTATTACAAAAATTACAAGCAATAAACTCGTGATTACGTCCAACGCAACCATAGTAAACCGGTTTTATATTATAATGCCGGTTTTGGGAAGCACAGCGCTGCTACGCATGGGTGAATTTTCAAAAGAAGTGACGGTCAGCAACCTATACTAGACATACATAGTAATATAATTATTAGTGCTGCAGGGCTAGCATGGGCCGGGGACAAATTGTCTCCGGGAAAGGATAAATACCATTTCCCCGTTGTCAGTTTTATCCACCCTCCGAGCATGGCCTCGCCTGTGGAAAGCTTTATCCACGGGGAATAGCGAGGGGAATAGCGTTTCGATGGTTCTCTACGTCTGTGTTGCCATTACTAGAAAATAAACAATACTGACGAGATATTGACGCATCAACCTTCCATATTTTGATCAGTATATGAAATCTATGGTAATAGTTCGTTCTTTTTGCGACTATTTGCGGTCTGTTCTGGCAAACCATGGTCTTGCCCGGTACCTCTCTGGTAACTACCATCTGCCATTAGGCGTATAGATGCAAGGATCTATACATAATAGAAAAACAATTGTAGGTAGGTTATCGTGGTTAGTAATTCTATGTAGCATAAGGTTTTCACAGAATGTAGCAAAGTAGGTACAGCGTAATATTTTTAAAATAACCTTGATATGCACCGGCAAACCATCTCGTGAATTTTGAGGCTGCAAGGCATCCTTCAGCTCCTCGCACAGATATACCGCCATTTCTTTGTGGACGCGAAAAAGTCGGCGAAATTCGGTATCTGGCAAGTGGAACGGATTACTTGCATCCCTTATAACCCTCCTGTGTATTTTCCGTTCATTTTTATCAATGAATTGAGACGTGATGATGAAAAAATATGATCGAGACATTTTGTAAGCAAAGGAGAATTACTTTTATACCCACCTTCGAGATAGATGATAGTTATTCCCTGTCAAATGTCAATCGAAGAGTATTTTATCCACTCTTTCCCTAGTCCATGCTATGAAGCGGGAGTAGCGGGATATAATGTCCACGAAAAACGTCAAGTGGAAACATTTTATCCCTTTTCCCTGTTGCCATGCTACGTAAGGTGGAGAAGAGAATTATTTCCACCGACAAGTAGATAAAAACGGTGGAAAGACAATTTGTCCCCGGCCCATGCTAGCCCTGCTGGTGCCCTTTGATAATATAAAAAAGTTCAGTGCTATTTATTTATTGAGCGCTAGAACGCTCATAAATTTGTAGTTGGCCATTCCAATAAATGGTTTTTGTATAAAAAAATTAAGTTTAAAAGTTGAGAAGAAACAGCCTTTGAAAACAGGCGACTAGAATGCTTGCAGACTTCATACTATCAATAGATTTTATAGGCTATAAATATTGTACCCTGAAAAATATACCCAGATAACGGTAGAGCTAAAGCAGTTTATTATAGAACGTACATGGAATATTGCAGCTGATTATGACGACAGTTAGCTCCATGATAAAATGGCACCACATCATTTTCCAAATTACTTCCATTTTCGATTATTGCCCCTCATTCTATGCAATGAGATGGTTAGGTTAAATTCGCGATTTCTGGGAGCACATAAAAGTAAGGAAAAATGATTTTACTTTGGCACTTTTAAAAAGTTTTTAGGTAATTAATATAAACTCCGCATCATCGTCGTCGTCTGAAGTGGATCTAGCTAGAGTATACTTCAACTTATTAATTTTATATATTTCATTTTTGTACTTGTATTTTCTGAAGAATGATTCGTGAGGAGGCCGTGCCGGGTGTACCGACCAATTTTACAAGGTGCAAGTTCGAAAAATATTCACAGAATTCTTACCATAGCAATAGTTCCATTCGCTAGCTCAGTCTCCACTGGTTCTGTCATGGCCACCACAGCAACAGATAAGTTCACTCTGAGTGCGTATACGTTGAAGAATCCGAAGAAAGCGAGCAGGGTCACCACCAGTCGCCGTCGACGCCAGAACCTCCATGTTAGCTGATGGTCTTTGGACTGTTCTCTGAAAAAGAACATAGCTTATGAGCTGTGACTGTAACACAGATAATACTAGTGGCTCTGGGAGCTGTAGACCTCCCGAGCATACTAAAAGTGAGCTATTTACTGCCTCAGCAAAAGCTATTTCAGAGTTTTGAAAGAAACCTATCAATGTTGAAGAGAAGTAGAAAATACCCATCCCCACTACTTCTCACCTGACACCCATCCCTCACCCGCAACCCCTACTGTGCAAGTGCATTTTCCGTTTTGCGATTTTTTTGATCATTTTGATTTCTTTTGCATCATCTTGTGTAGAATGAGGTCCTTTGTGTTTCTCTCAAATTTGATTGAAAACCATCGATTGTTCGATGAGCTATCCTGTTCATCATGCTGAAGATCCTTATCAGATCTTCGCCAAACTTTTATGAGACCAACTTATAGTTACTACCTTTCAAATAAAAAAAGAATAATCGAAATCGGATCTCATTTGGTGGAGATATCCAGTATATCAAATAGCCCCCTTTTGCCCTTTTTTTGGGGGAAGTACCCCTCCAATCAAAAATCCCCGACGACAAAAAAATTCTAATAAGTCATATAACCTGTGTACCAAGTTTCGTCCAGATCGGTTGAAAAATGCGACCTGTAGAGGAGAACAGACAGACAGACAGACAGACAGACAGACAGACAGACAGACATCCGGACAAACGCATTTTTGGCCAATGTGGAAACTGAGACGCTTCGCTCGCTTCGCTCGCTCGGTCAATAAACTACTGTGACAAAGATTTGTCATGGCCAACTGGAGTAGAGCACGGATTCGTTTTTCGCGACGAGACTATTGCGTTCTAAGGCCCAATTGCTGATACACTGATCCGGACATAGATTTTTGTATGAAATTCTTAAATCTATGCTTAATATTTGTTTTGGATCTGAGTGGTGCCTGGCCTGATACTTGACCTTTATATTTTTTAAATGCCATAAGGTCTTTGTGTGATTTGATTATTCAAGGGATGACTAGCAAAACTGGTCAATACAATTTGGTAACAATGAGGATCGTTTGATAACAAGAGTACAGCCACTCGTTCGACTGACGTCAATTTGTAGATATACCATGTAGGTACTATAGTAAAATTGTATGGTGCCATGTTGTATCTAGCAAGGAAGGTTAAATATCTATCGAATTTGGACGATCGATTGGTTATCAGATAAATCGAGTGAATTGACCTATTTCGATGTGCTTTGATAGAGCTCGAATCAATTTATCTGGCTATACTAAGTAGTGTAGTCCCTACGAGAGGTACCTATTCGATTTTGATAAGTTACTTATCTAGATAGATAGCTAGATAGATAGACAGATATATCTAAACACCAAAATAAGATCATCGTAATAAATGATGACTACAGAATCACCTAGTAGGTACCTACGTTGGTTAGTATATTACCTAATAGTACCTAGATACTTACTCAAAATAAATGCTCATAATATGAAGTTATAAGGCTAGGGTGGCAAATTGGCA
The DNA here is from genome assembly GCA_947507515.1 of Eulithis testata. Lineage (NCBI taxonomy): Eukaryota > Metazoa > Arthropoda > Insecta > Lepidoptera > Geometridae > Eulithis > Eulithis testata. The sequence continues at coordinate 3,448,533 of OX382198.1, forward strand.
ACAGCTTCCAAACATACCAAGCTGAGCAAACACATCACCAGCAATATTTATTTCGTCCGTGACAAGAAAAAATATTTGAAATTCGAAGCTTGCACTCGCGGCGCCAAGCGACCTTCACTGCTCCTCAGATATCCAATCTGTGGTGCTCCCTTACTACTAAGCTCAACTATACAAACTATTGATGAATCTGTGATACCTTCTTACCGAGTCTATTGACCTTCTACGAATCAACGACCTGTCGGCGAGGAACCATGAAGTTGAAGACCTATGAAATGTAATTCATTCGACTAAGTTTGGTTTGGTGTTTTTATGACTTATCGAGTAACAATCAGTTTTCAATCTGTTAAGTCTTTTTTGTATCTTGGTAGGTATAACAAACTTACTCTACTTAACGTTGGTTATCTAATAAAACTGTACCTATAGAATGTAAATTTACATGTAGTGAAATGTATGGATTTAGAAGCAATTATTGCTATTTTATTAAAGACAGTAGGTAGTACATACAAAAAGCAAATTAATGTAGAATGGCATCGTGCAAATAAAAATTTTCTACTTTGAAGGAAACATGGCTAACGGTTAGCCTCTGATGACCAATTTGGTTAGAATCTCCATTCCATGTTATAAGTCGTTAACCAAATCCCATGGTGGCATCAATTCGATGGTAGGCTGGTACGGACTCAAGAGTTAAATTGGAGAAAAAAACTCAAGACTTCGTTCTCGAAATCTTTGTTCTCAAAAATAGAAGATAGAAAACGCAGATTTTGTAGGTTACCCTGACGTCTTTTAAAAATGTTTAGAATTTTCGAGTAAAAACAAATAAAGCTCAAGACTACAGCCTCTGAGACGACATCCGATCACGCCAAAACCTGACCACACGCTCAAAAAGTTGAGACTGAAGCTGAATATTATAGAAAACCAAAAACTTACAAGACTTCAACCGAAGGCAAGCAATCCCAAAGCGTGTTAAGTTGAGTTTTATGAGTTGGAAACTATGGTAACCAAATAGGTATTCAATAGCCTTGAGTTCGACTTATGGTAAACCAAGTATGACGACATCAGTTGAAGCCCCAAACTCCGGCCCTGTTACCCATAAGCACAGAAAGACAGGGTAGGTGTCAGCCGACCTAATTAGATTGCGACCCAGTTAGGTAGTACTTTAATGTTGCAACAAATCATTAAATTTTGCCGATTTATTAGCACAGTTTGATGACTTTGGGTAATGATTTGGTGGAGGCAGGATGCTGTGAAGTGAGAGTGAGATACCACAGTAATTTAATTAAACAAATGGCACTGCTGAATGTATTGTAGGAGATACGTTTGTTTATACGAAAATTATAGGAAACACTAATGGTTGGGTTAGGTTTAAAATTCCGATCATAGATTTTGAAAAGACCGACTATATAACTATAAGTTCCAAGCATGTAAGAGTAAGAAGAAGCGAAGTAGAGGTTACTAAAGACATTATAAAAAGGTAATAAAGACCTAAAAAAATGTCGTGACTTTTTTGAACTTTGAAATTGCTACATCAGTTTGCAAAGATTGGCCACCAGATTAACGTTCATGAAACACCTGAGTTTTACGACACCAGCACACGAAACAACGAAAACATTGGTTAAATAAAAAAATCCTTATCCTTATACTTATGGTACATTAACATCTAATTATAGAAGAATAAATTATAAATGTATTATGCTACCTATTAAAACATCTGCTGGGAAATTACTGTTGTAGAAAATCTTATGCGATGCGGATGTATATTCTGAAGTATTGAATGAGTAATTTACCTACCTCTCGCAAAAACTAAAAGGCATTTATTATTCGCATCGTACCAAAGTGCAAATGTTACAGGTTATTAAATAAAGGTAGGTTTTATCCATAGCCGTTTAATATCCGGATGGTGATAGATTTGTGGGTGGTTGTATTATGATGAGCTGTAATCCTGGACTAGGTACTCATTATTACAATTTGAGCTAAAAAGTAAAATTAAATTCCCAAAAAAACTATCCCAAAAGAAGAGTTGTTTTTGAGATATCTACTAAAATAATATGGGCTTTACCAATAAACACAATCTAAGCTTGGAGTAAAACACTTACACAGAGGGCTGTTGGTCTTTCGATCAAATTATTAAAAAATCTGCTAGGATGTGTGTCACTAATGAGAAATTTTCCAATTCTATCTGAGTAGATATTTTCAATGTATGACGAGAAACATTCAGTTAATATGCGGAAATAGAAAAATAAATAACGATAGGTATGCAGCATTGGGGATTGTACCAAGGCAAGGCCTCACTCAACTTATATTGTAACACGTAATGAACAATTACTTCCCATCACAAAATCAATGGAAAAAGAATTTATCTTCAAGGATTCGTTTAATAATATATTAATACGAAGACATGAAGGAGTCCCAAGAATGTGGGCTCTAGGTATGGTCTACGCATTTACCGTATGTTTACGAACGCAATCATAACAAACTAAATAAGTCAATATTTGTAGTACTTCAGCTACGATATTGTACTAAATGGCGTCCAAGAATTTAGAGGTACAGAAATCTCGGGCAACACTTGAATGAGATTAGCACAGGAGGAGCGGCACAAAATGAAACCTTGCAAAACCAAACAATGACAAAGCCTAGTGTTAAGACCTCAGGAGTACATCTAACATAGCCTATTGCCTCTACGTAGAATTACGTACTAAGAAGACTGGAACACCGAAAGACAGTTATTGGATCCATCAAATTTTGTGTGGGACGACAAATTTGAGTAGGACCTTCCAATTACCTCGACCCTAATATACCAAGCGGGTAGTTTCGAATTGCGGGAGATGGACAAAGCAAAAACCTAAGTGGAATCTGGTTTAGAGGTGCTATAGGTACTTCGAGTATAGTAGGTACTTATTTACTGACCGTACTTTATTTCTTTGTGTTATTTTGTTATGTAGTGCCAACCAGTCACGTAACATCATAGAGGATACAGCTCAGAATTTATTAAGAAAATATTTGACTGAGATAAAATGACGGGTATTTTTTTAGATGCGAGATAATATTTCTTCAGGGCGTCCGAAAAAATAAGTAAAACGCTTATATTGTACGAAAACGAAAATGTTCTTTGTGATTTCAGTGAATTAAATTGTATTGGCTCAGATAAGCTTCAATACCTAACGGTATTTGGGTAGGGTGTTCAAATACTATCAAATAGTAAGAAAAAGAAGGATATAAATCGGGGTAGAAATGAACCAGATTAGCATAATAACGTCGGTACGAATTGTGGTTCAATTCGCAATGGACATTTATTGCCAATAAACAGGCCTAACGATAAATCCACCAAAGAAACGATCATACTAAACTTATACCCTGGATTGAATTTGAAAGGCGATCACATTATGCCATTTATGCCGCACTTACCGCAGTGATAAAAAGCTAGACAAAATAATTATAATACATGGAATTTAAAAGCTGTGCTTTAGTGCAGAAATTTTAGGACAATAACTACAAAGATAGATCACGCCTGGACACCTAACTACTGAAATACGTAGAGAGAGACGAACTACGATAATATAGGATTTGATAAAACGTAAAAACGTTCTTCACGGTTTGTTAGCGCATCAAGGTGATAATTTAGAATTAGAACGTTAATAGATAAGTAGACTTTATAAGAACCAAATTCAATCAAGTGCCATAAAAACATTTAGATTTATATTATATAACTAGCTGATACCCGCACTTCGTACGCGTGCGTAACTTTCCACCAAAAAATATCTGTCAACCAGCATACGATGAACCTCGTGTCAAAGGCTGCTTTTGGTTTAGAGAGGTCAAGCTGTGTCTCAGAATCCACGTCTTTAATTTCAATAAAATATAGCCTATGTTTCAATCCGGAAAAAGGGCGTCTGAATGGTATAAGTTTCATTAAAATTGGTCCAGTAGTTTAGGCGTGATCCGCGAACAAACAAACAGACAAACTCGATTTTCGGAATCAGAATCGTTCATTTAGTAGATCTGTATATTTAGTTTATTTAGTTTATCCATATCTTTAATTTTAGTTTTTGGCTTTTTTACAGTTTTATAATAGTATAGATAAGTAGATTACAATACTTTTGGCAAAATACCATTCTCTGTACATGGACCTCTGATAAAACTGTTGATAACCGAATGCTATGTAAGAGGAAAGTTAATTGACTATCTTTTACGACATGTCAGTTTCATCAAAACATCATCGAAGGAATGAGAGCTAAATGAGCCAAATAAAAGGTCGCTGTATAAAGAGGTCAAGGAGGCCTAAGAGAAACATTGCAGAGTAATGCATCAATTACACTGACAAAGGGCTTATTATCTATATAGTCAACGAATGGCCCACACGGGGGTGTAGAGTGCGTAAGCCTAAGTGATTCCTTCAAAATCTTCTGCCTGCACCTGTGTTTAGGTACTCTACAACTTCTTTTTTTTTGATTGGACTAAGAAAAATCACCTACGACATCAATAAGCGTGGAGATCGCAACGATTTAACGCCAGATAAACCAAATGAAGTAATCTTGCGAAACACTTCCTAAGAGGGTTCCCCCATTAGCAACACAAACACTAGATATTTCGTTTTAGGAGTTCGCTTTTAGAGACCTTTTGTCTTTATAACAGGGGTTTATTGAGGTTTTCCTTGTAAGATTAAGGCTTTTATACAGTGTGTTCAAGTGACTTGTTCATTGTTTGATGGAATGTTTGACGCTAAAGTAAACACTACCTACATAAAAGAACTTGGATAAAATTTTATTTTATCCAAGTTCTTCTTCTTGAAGCACTTTTGAATGTAAGTACATAGAAATAATTATAAAAGATTTTGAACTGTATGAGATGAAGATTGTCTGCTTCCGACACGTAACAGCAATGCTATCACGATAAGCTAAATGCGATAGTTGGTTGAATATAAAAACCGGCTATAAGTTTCCTCCGCAAAAAGTAGCATTGGCTCCATATTCCCAGCGCTACTGCCATAGCTACTGCAGATACAGTAGATATAATATGGTATGTCCTATTAGTCTCTCTGATAGGAAAATAATTGGCGCCATTCTTTCTCATCGGCTATAACAATTACGTATTGTAATAACACTTATAAGATGGGAAGGTCTAATAAAGAATCTTATGTTTTCATATTATTTTCTAAGAAACCTACTAGGTACCTACTCTAAATAGTGGAAGATGTTTGACACATAATCAAATTAACCTAAATAATGTTTTTATTCACATATACCTAAATTAAAAAAAACGTGTAAAATACTATTTCTTGTACTGATATTCTGTGATTCTCGTAACAATGCTGTTTTAAAGGTTGCAGGGATATTAGATATGGCCGTTTTGTTTACTTATCTTATCAAGAACTCCTACAGTGGTTACTTGAGTAATCCAAGGATTTCACAGAATTTACACAAGAGCGAGATAGTATTCATAAAACTAACATAGCCAAGATAAAAACGATAGGTAAACTAAAATAAGTCTTCGTTCGGACTTTGCAGTACAATTAATCTAAAAGATGTCTATTAAAATAAGGTTTACCTACTACTGACAAGGAAAATGTAAATAAGTAAACAAGAACTGTACCTAGTTAAGTAAAACGCAGGTCAAGGTATACCATCGTAAGTAATTGAATGTAAAAAACCATAGATCAAGTACAAGCAGAGGACGTGGTTTAACATTTGATCTAGATTGATCCAGGGGACCCATAGGTCTGAAAACATAAGGTTAAATTATTTAATTTTATATTGAGTAATTAATTAATATCCCTAATGTACACAATATAATCGTAAATAAACTTTTACGTGGTATTTTAATGAATTACGATAACGGCGCACAATTCTACAAAAACAATGGACAAAGCGAATGTGCATTGATGTGGAACATGGTCGGTTATGATCGATCACAAATTGATAAGTCTGTAACTGCTCTGAGAAAACGTCTAAAGATACATGCGCAGATAGAAATTCGAGCTAAATATTAAATTAAAAGAACACAATAGGTACTTACAGTAGGTACTTAGATCAAATTTGCCAACAAACGAAACGCAAAAATTTAAATAAATAAATTCACCGAAATAAAAGTATATTAGGCGGATTGTTTAGAATTTTGGTTTTGCTAATATTCTGTAGTATTTATAAATGCAAAATACAATCGATAAACTAAATGGTTTCTTACAAAAGCAAACCATATTTTAAGAAGTAAACAAATAATATTTATAACCTACTACTGAAGATATTATGTGACTACTTCAAAACAGGCGACAAAAGCAGGAAACACCAAGGTTAATGGTAATAAAAGTAGATGTTAGGTATTTTTACATTTAAAATTGTAATTAGGTATTCACGTTCAGACTTCGCACTCAGATAGATGACATAGCAAGGACTATACGATAGTAGTTTGTAATGTATGTACATAGAACTTCCATTACTGGAGATTGATAGACAGCTTTGAGTATTTTATTCGTGACGTAGGCAAAATAATATTTACATACGTACGTACCTACGTGTTTGTAGATTTACTTTTATGACCAAACATTATTTGGAAAAAAACTTATTCAATGAACCGGTAATACGCGGTCAAATTCTCGGCTATTATCTTTAAGGGTATGAATGAACATTAAGGCATAGATACTCGAGTACATAAATATAGTAATAACATTGACTCTAGTGTGAGTCACAAAGACTTGTTTTGTGATAATTACCTAGGGGTGAACAAGGAGACCAGTAAGGTAAGTATCTCTTTGTCATGGGCTATGTCGTCGCGTCGTCGCTGGCGCTGCCGAAACACTGCTTGAAGAAAGAAATGAATTCCAAAAAAAGTCACATGACGTTGAAGTTGACATGACCGGCAATATTTAGAAGTGCATAGCCTTACGTAATATTTGTTTAGAAAATTATGAGGTTTTCCGTCCATGAGAGAAATGATTTTACTATCAGATGATTTGTAATTCGTATCATCAACGACTATTAAGTATTATTTGATCCATGAATTGATAATGCAGTAGCAGGGCACTGTCTTCACATGCTGAGTTAAATAAGCTTCGCTAAAAACTACTCAATGGTCAAGGACTGCTTATTTTTTACTTAGGGGAGTTTAATTGATAAGAAAGAAGGCCTAAAGCAGCGTTTCGGCGATCGTAACGCACAACGCTGGGATGTGCAGCTCAACGCAGAGTACCGCGTTTGCTCCTCGCCGCTGACGCAGACTGCGAAGTAACAAAAGACCATACTAGACGTTTTCCATACATGTGTTCGGCGCTGCATGTTGCATACCACTGCGTTGTGCGTTACGATCGCGAGACCAAAGCCTAAGGAGGCAAATAATTATGTGGAAAAAGCAGAAATTACGTTCACAATAAAAATTCAACGTGAAACGATGTAAACAACAACATTGCTACATTGACGGCCAACACCTTCAACCATCAACAAGAACATGCAAAAGGTTTATCGTAAACAGAACGTGACATGCTTAGTTATGGTTTGGTGAGGTTAAACCTTTTGCATTGTAATTCAGATAGTTATCTGAGCTTTTAAACTGCGGTTAGGTCTGTACGTACCTATGTATATGCGCATGCGCAGGTACATGACATCATTATCAACCGCAAATTTCAACACAATGACGAATTATAAATACATGTAGACCCTAGCCCGGCCGGTTTCAGTAAACGATTACTGTAGACAACAATTGTAACGAGCGTAGATGTAAATTATAAAGAACCGAAGATCCAATGCAAAAGACGAATGAAATTCAAAGAAACTGGATATACGAACGAAAGAAAGAAGACATTAACGAAGCTCTGACGATACAATAAGAGCGAAAAGAATCAGGTCCAGAATAGTGCATGCAGAATAATCATGCAGGTAGAGCATTTTAAAATACAGAACAGATCTAGGACAGCGGAATACTATTGAAAATAGAAGCAATTGTAAAATACAAGATTTCTTTGGTTGTGCGAATTAAAAAATCTCTAAAATACAATACGTAGCAAATGTAGGTACTTCCTGCATTTAGCAATTAGATGCATTATTGGGCGAATACTCAAAAGCCACTCAAACCCCACTCAATTTAAGTCCCACTTAAATTATTGCCATCTCTTACAAATGAGTAATGTCAAACAGAGGCAGAACAACTTTAAGTGGTGCTCAAATTTGAATGACTTTTGAGTATTTCAGCCTATGTATTGTTAGTTTATCAGCTAATCAGATTCTGTAATAGGTAGTACGTACCTACTACCTATTGAATGCACGAAAAAGTATGGGGAAAGATCGTGAACTAAAACATAAATCACAATAAGATCATGAAGATGAATGGAATGGACAAAAGGAAATCAATCAAAGCTATTCTGCGATCTTGGACAGCTGGTGACGGCTGTAACATTTCAATCTTGCCTGTAAGCTAAGGAAAAGAGTGAATTTCCCTCAGTATTAAGAATTATGGATGATCGTGATTTAGCCTGATTAGAAAACTGGTAAAATCAATGCTGGAATAGCTTCGCTTTCTCGTGTTTTGAATGAAATATAAGAAAATAATATTTTTCATGCCAACTCCGTCACACACTGTAATCAAATCGAGCAATGGAACCTCGAACGGTCATAAACCTGACAACCGGCAAATTCAACCTTATTTACACGGAATAAGGGTTACGTTCCACCAATACAGCCTCAAATGGCATATCCGGCGAACAGCCGACATTCCAGCAATTGTTTTGCAACCAACCTGTGCGTGGTATTGTAGAACATAGCCGCTTGTCTTTTCAGGTCCTCACTAACAGTATTTTCTTCGTTCATTTTGCACTACGCGGTTGGAGTCACAGGGGATCTAACGTCTCATATCATGTAGACTTTCTGAAGCTAATGTTAAGGTAGCGAATAGTAGAAAGGGTCAAATACGAGGTACTGAGGCCGGCAAGTCGTTCGACGCCCGCGCCTCTCACTCGGAACTGACTGGTGCCCACGAGCCCACTCACGCGGCCTGCACCCCCCACTAGGTAATATCGTTTGGTTCCATTGTTCGAGTTGGTCCGGTAAATTCCACGACTGGGTTTAGTCTTGATAATGAGAGTTAAACCCTAAAATCAGATATTTCACGAGGTGGCATCACTTTGTGGTAAATGGGCAAGCTATCAAACGTAACATAGTGAAGATCGCGGGTGTCAGTGGACAGCGAAAGCCATGGACTTCTTCAGGAAATCATGGCTATCAAGCAACCCATAACCTATGTATTTAATTTAACCACGAAATCGTTGCATGTTCCTAAATGTAAAAGTGGATACCTACCTATGTAGAGTATTCTCGAATGTACGGTAGCGTGCGGTACTGGCATAGCGGCGACGAAGAGCGGTCCGATTTCGTTACATACCTCATCGTTTTCTCGTGTGCTAACATTGTGGAAACACGCCGTTATCGCACAATCAACCGGGCAGGTAGTTTGTTAGTTATTACCACCGCTACCAATGATAACTTTGTAACCACAAGTTTAGCTTGTTTAGAACTATGTATAACTGCTTCATGCAAAGTATATTTGCTAATTGATTCAACTGTTACATTGTTTGACTGACACAGTTACCTACTCTTAAAACTAGAGTTTGTTTACTGATGGGCATGAATTGAAGTTGTGTCTGTTTTTGTAGCACTAAATTCGCTTTTGTGTATTGGGTAGGTTAGGTAGCCTAAAAATATTCTCCTCTGAACTTATAACTCTTCTTTCCTTTGGTTAGTTTCTAAACATAACCACTCAAAATCAAAAATCTCCCTAGTTACTTTTTATCATACACTAGCTGCCGCCCGCGACTTCGTTCGCGTCCCGTTGGATCCCGTTAATTTTTCGGGATAAAAAGTAGCCTATGTGTTAATCCTGGTCACGGACAATATATATTCCAAGTTTTCCAATTCCATTTCCAAGTTCCAATCTGATAAGTTAGATTGTTTTAGTTTAGCTGGGTGCACGTTTTGGAAACGCTTGTAAAAATTTCATCTTTGTACACGTAGCTTAAGAATGAAAATATTGTTTTCTTAATTTGATTATTTACGGCCAGGTTGTGTACCCACCAACATAAAAAGGTTTTATTCAAGCTGTCAGTTGTGTTTTGCTATACCTACCATTTCTAACAAATGAATGGCTGGACTGATGTTTTTACTAATAAATTTTTTTGGATGTTCATTTTTTCTCCGGGAATGGGATAAAAAGTATCCTATGTGTTAATCCAGGTTACGGACAATATATATTCCAAGTTTCATCCAAATCGGATCAGTAGTTTTTGCGTGAAAGAGTAACAAACATACATACACCGTTACAAACTTTCGCGTTTATAATATTAAGTAGGATAGGATAGGATTTGTCATTATCAGACCCTGGAGTATGGACTCTAGTTTGTCAAATTCAACATGAGCCAATGTTCCAAACTACAATAAACCTACTTGAAATCCTTAAGATACTGGGGTTCAGAGTTAAGGCGAAGGGTAAAGCCAGACAACCTTCTTGCTTGCACATTTCACATTTTTGAAGATGACAACACACAGAACAGACGTGCGGGTCGAGTGAAACTGTACAGGTTGGGTGTGTTTATAATTTCAAATCATACAGAACCTATATGAATTATTTTTATTTTTTCTTTATTTTTTAATAATTTATATGCTTGTGTCTGGATCGAGACTTGAGTATTGTCGCGTTACAGCAATAAACCTCAGACTGGAATATTGAAATGCTGTCAATGCACAAAGCCCAAGAGTGAGAGAGTATGTATTATTAGTAGACATTTATAGTTGGTACTGAAACTGAGAGCTTGGAGTTTCTTTTAGTAGGTACCTCGGCAAAGGTACAAAACCCTGTGAGTAATAATTTTATTGTGTTCGGTGTACTTACAGAATAGTCTAAACCCCAGTTAGTTAGTTTGGATAAAGGTGGTTTCACTGAGTAATTAGGACCAACATGTAACATCATCATAATTTTGCGTGTAGAATTTGCATTAGGTAATTTGCGGAGGTACCTAATTCGGTAGGTAACTAATCTAATCTAATCTTGTACCTAAGTATAAAATGCAAGAAATAAACTAACTAAACGAGATCAATATCTATTAGTTTTCAAGATAGGTTCTAGAAATATAAACAAAACTTACTCTTTTCCAGAACTCAGCGGAGAATAACTGTACTTGTATTCAGAAACTGATACCACCATTCTAAATAGATGATTTTTGTGAAAAAAATACTAATATTTTCAAATTTTTCAAACAAAATCATAAAATTAGAAAATCCGGAAAATGGTAAACAAAACAAGATAGGTATCCATCATGGTATTGACTTGACAGTGACAGCCCGATTAAAATGTCTATTTTTGGCTGACGTTGACAGATTAATGAGTGTAGGTATGCATTTTGCAAACAATCAATACAAAGCATAGAAAAAAAAATACTCTTCGTCTATGATAAAAAGCATAGGAGACAAATTAGGTATGTATCTAAAAAGATTCTACCGAAAACAGAGTATGGGTGTATCTACTAAAAGCTGGAAAATAAATATGTATTATTTCTCGGGCAGCACTTTTAATAACTTTAGGCATTAAAAACAAGACTTTGATCACAGAAACCAAATAAAAACGCACTAGCATCCGAACTTATTAACAGCACCTGACAACTAATTTAAAATTTAGTTTTAAAATTTAGTTCCAGAAATTTCCGCGGGTCTTCTTTCATGAAAAGGACTTTACATTGTTATTTTCAGTTTCCGGAAGTACATAGGTTCTACTAATTTTTGTTCCGGTTTGGCGCAAAATTATACAAATACTTTATTTTACGTTTTGTAAATAGGTAATAGTAGGTATTTACGACGATACGGTTTGTCTAAAAGTACTTGAAGTATCCTTCTACTACTAACTAGAGATAATATGCACCCCTACCTAACCTGACGAAAACCACTAATATTCTGTGCCTAAACCGAGATTATAACAACCACTCGTTCATGTAGGTGAACTGCGGCCTCGATAGTGGGTGACCTAATTTTTTCGCCAAGTTAATACCCGACTTTATGGGATGGGAGCTATGCCGTTGCTCTATGGGGATTCTACTAAGCCGAAGGGTAACCATTGTTGGAAAACTTCAGTAGATGTGAATCAGGCACTCTTGTTCGCCAGTCAAGTCAGGCCTAATGCAGTCCTTCGTGAGTAGATAAACTTTTTGCTTTTCCAAAATAATTACCAACCTAGTTAAAAGAAAATTGAGAAAATTTAAAGAAACTATATAAATTAAAAGAAAATTGGAGTAATGAATGTTTCCATGTTTTCATTATTGTTAGGTATTTTTTGATTGAAAACCTGAAGGCGAAGCGTAGAACGGCCACGGAACGCCTCGCTTCCCATGGATCACGCCATGTCAGTTGATGGAAAAGCTTCAAAATAGTTTTTCCTAGGTGGTAGGTATATGGTGTGGTAGCAGAGATGATTGAAAGCTTGTATGGTCTTAATTAAAATGACGTGGTGGCCGCGCTGTGGATTGGAAACTGACCCTGATGGTACCCACATTGAGCTATTATCCACGTAACCACGTCCCGACATCCTAATCCGCACTTTGTCCCATCGGATTACTGTCCCAAATAATTGCGGGGTCATCCTTCACACACCCATTCAGTGTGATCTGACCAGAGGATGTCACCCATCGATTTATCTCAGCGGGTCATCAATCCACTGGTTTTCCTCGACGGACGCGTCGCAATTCAACGAAATGTAATTCCTGCTTATCTTTATTTCAAATAAAACTACGCAATTCTTTATACTGCTTGTTTTGTTTTGTGGCCGAAGCCTGATAGTGTTTAGTTTGCTTGTAGGCACCTACCTAACATAAAACAGAATCTTGGTAGTGGTCTCTTGGTAATTGTTTAGTAGGTAGGTACTAACGTAAAGGATGGTCTAACCTAAAACTGCATACCTCTACCGCGTGTTACTTTGAAATAGAGTAGTGGGGATTGAGAGATTGGACAGTGTGTAGGTATGTGGATGGGTAGGTTACCTAGTTATGTAGTCTGGGCTTCCTAACTTTCATAGATTCCCGAGACGGTGGCGGGTAGTTTGTAGTTGTGTTGCGATGTAAAATGCCTGGAAAGCGTAACGAATGACGATAGTATCTACCTACATTCCAAATCAAATGTAAGAGCATCCATTATTTATAATGCCTACCACAACGTGTAGAATTACGCCAGTCATCCCATAAAATGATAGCAGTTTATGACGCTAGCGCGTTTCCTGTGAGATCGGATGATCCGCTTCTATTTTTTTCAGGATGAGTTTTCCAATTTTTCACACCCACTCACTTATACTTTCATAGGTGACACGCTATAGGAAAAACCAAGAGCCAATTTTGTTTTTAACGAAATAGGTAGGTAGGTATTGAAAGCAATGACTATGAAATATTTCAGCAGGTTAGTAGGTAAGTATACTGTTTAATTTATTTTATTTTTTATTACAATATCCGATATAACAAGCTGATAAACTACCTACGTCTAATAAAGTACCTGACTTGGTCTGTGAGGCATTGCACTGCGTTTATGACTCTGATGTACAAACCAGAAAATAGCAAAAAGAGCATTACTGCTTGGCGGCAGAAATAATTACTTACCTACCTCTATGTAGCTTTATGTAGGTAGGTTTTGTATTCCCAGACCGACAATCAAAGCTGGCAGAACTGGCTGACTTAGTTCGATCCCATTGAAAGGATCTGGTTGGTAACGCCCTAGTGAATATTGGCTTCCTACCGTAACGCGGGTTAAATGTACCCGACCTCGATAGTAAATAGCCGAAAATCCGAGGAAACAATAATACTTAGTTGGGTTTTATTTATTGAGTAGGAGAGCGTTTAGTGCGTCTGTATGTAAAGTTATTGGGCATAGCGTTCAAAGTTGAATTCATGAACAGGGGCTGAACAGTCCCCCGAACCGGTTTGGCGGTCATTCGCCTAGGGCCTAGGAGCTTCTCTTTTTTTTTGCATAAACTGAAGAATAGTTTATTTTTAAGATACAATTTTTTTTGAAGTCTCTTCCGTACAGAACAAATTAATAATGTAGGTATTACATAGCGGTAGATGTTTTCTATTATGTCTTATTATAACTGTTCTATAACGTTTGGAAATAATAGTTATAAGCTGTCCTATAACTATTATTTCCAAATGGGCAAATACAGGATGGTTCTTTCAATATTTATTCATGAATTAATTATATTATTAGTTTATATTAAATCTTTTTTATTCATCATCATCATCAACATCAACAGCCGTCGCTGAAGGCTACAAAGCAAAGTTGTTTAACCCAAAGAGCCACTCGTCTCATAAAAACAAGATACTATTTACAAAAACAAATATCAGGCCTCGTAAACCCTTAAATAGTTACGGCTATGATCACAATTTCATCTTGATTATATTGGACTCGACGTACCTACGTTGTGGTCACGGCTCACAAATTTTCATCGGTTGTCGCACAACCCCGTGAAACATCTTGATCGAACATATCTACTTAGGTAATTCTTCTGAGGATACATACTTTCTAGTTTGTTCACATCAACAACCACCTGTTTGCTACCATTACAACTATAATACGATTTTATATCAAACAAAATGTGAACATTGATTAGTTTCAGTGTGATAAAAAAAGCCATATACTTATCTAAGTACCTAAAGTACCTATTGTAATTTAATATTATTATTTCGTATAATAAAGAATTAACAGAAAAACTTATATTTGTTTTCTTAGGAACGATTTATGGCAACCTTAATGGACCAATTTAGACTAAAATCTTGAAAGTACTTAGGAGCTCCCAAAGATAAAGGCATAATGTTACATTAACCTACAATTTTTATTAGTAGGTAAGGCCTGATTTATACTGAAGCAACGTATGGTGACTATTCGCTTCTATTCGTCTATTAAAATATCTACTAAGTAGCTATTACTGCATTCTTTATGCACAAAATGTGAGAAACAAACGCCCGGACGCAGTAATGTACTCGTAGTTACTTGCAAACCAAAAAGTTTAGACGATGGCGTTGGTATTGTGCTCGAAAGAAATGTGAGAAATATTGTCGGCCCTTGGGGGTAAATCGTTTTTATCTCGTAGACATTACGCGTAGACGTTGTGCTCTACATCGTAGAGTGACGTAGAGGCTCTACGCGGATATTATTCTGCGATTATTAGACCAAACTTTTCGAAGCTTCGATGTTAAATTAGATACCCACCTAAAGTAGCTCATGCACATGACAGGCGTCATGGCTCAGTCGGTAGTAGCTCTGCCTACCATGCTGTGGGTCGTGGGTTCGATACCCACCGAGAACAAACATTTGTGTGGCAAACATAGATGTTTGTTCTGTGTCTGGGTGTTTCTATGTATTATAAGTATGTTTTTACAAAAAAAAATGTATGTATGTATTCTATCAGCCATCTAGTTCCCATCGTACAAGCTTTGCTTAGTTTGGGACTAGAAGGCGTTGTGTTAAGTGTCCGTGAATATTTAACTTTTAACTATTTAGCTATTCTATTGCACGTATAAAATTAAAGATTTGGTATCAATTTGAGTGTTTCGTTCGACAGTTACAGGCACGCGTGCTCGCATTTTATGAAGCCCCTTCAATCACATTCACTTTAAATTATATGAGCTAGTGGTCAACCTCAGTGATGGAGGCACGCTTCAGTGAACAATGGACTCTATAGTAAAGTTAATTACAGTCATTATTAATCCGATTGTCCAGGGTAAAACGGCCATTTTGGGAAGCGTGCGCTGCTGGGATAATGTGGATAGTTTATTGGATTCCTAAAAGGTCGTTCGCTTGGAAGTATTTTTTATGTTGCTATTTATTTTCCGGAAGATCGGTTTAAGTAGATAAAGTTTCCCTAGCTTTTCACTGTAACTTTCTCCCCTCTTGCAGAAGTCATCATATGGTAGATTTAGTACTTAATTAGATAGTAAGTAGTAGGTAGATGTAGTAAATATGTAAGATTAAATAACCAAAGTACCTGTCTGTCTATGTATCAATCGCGTGAACGCTAATGTATGGGTGTACAGTACAATGATGATCCTAAAAGATAGATTAACTCATACAGTGAATAGGTAATAGTACCTAATAAGTATGTATAATACAAATTATCTTGCTTTTTTTATGAGACTATAATATAAAAAAAATGCGGATAATGTAGGTTGGTCGGTTTTCTACGGCTCTACCTTTTTCATGCATGAAGTATGAGTCAGACCAGATAAAGTGCTCCTGTGGGAATATTTCATCTGAATAAGTACTTACGTAGAGTTTATATCGGATGTCTGTTACTTACGATTTCTATGGCTCTTTATACCCCCGATACGTGACCATGCGATTCGGTTCACTTATCCAAAACTTTAAAAATAAACCACCACAACACTTCTATTCTGTCGCGCGTTGTATCAAACATAGAACTTGCACAGTAATATCGTAAACAAGTTAACCGAATATAGTGGTCTGGAGCGGGAGACTGGATATAACCAAGGACAGTTTGCATTACGATTCTATCGACGAAGCACTATTTTAGAAATAAGGGTCAGGTTTGTTTGGAAACGCTTTTCACGACCTATTTTAACCTATTCTTCTGCTGAAAACGAGATGTTGATAGAATAAGTGGGTTAGTTTAGGGTATAGTATTATATAATCTGTGGTTTAGGTAAGTTGCCGCAGAAGTTTTTTCTCAACACACCTGCCATTTTCATCGTGATTGCTATTCCATTTTATTGAGTGAGATTCCTATAATATTTTTATTGTGAGGGGTAGGTAACTACCACAGACCTACTTTACTCTTCACAAAAAAAAACGCAAATAAAAATCTTGCGTTTTGTGCTAGTTTTGAAAATGGGATTAGTGAATGAAGGATTTTCCAATCACAGTGAGTTCCATTTTCAAAATTGAAAACTGCAAAAGCCACTAAGCACCTTCGAAGTGCATGCATGAAGCATGAGTTGCATGACTCATCCTGATTTAGATGCCTGTTTCTCGGGATTATTTATTGGCCTGCGGGCACTGGAGCCGTGAAAATAGCTTTCACAGATAAGTGCATTCGCCTGCATTTGCAAAATCAATGTGTCATGTCCGTGCTCGTTAGGGTGATCACTCGGTGAAACCATCAATCTTTACCAACGGCACCGCAAATAAGCTAAAAATGGGCGTATAAGCTAAAACTGAGAGTTCATCCCGGACGAATATATAAGGCTCAACAATACCTAAAAAATACCCTTATCTAGAGTTCTTGGTGGCTGGGAGCCACTTTTGCTACTCTATGACTAAAGAGTCTCGATTCAGACTTATAAATAAATAAATATAAATAAATATTCTTGGACATTATGTATATATTATATTATGTAGGTATACTCTTAGCCTTGGAATATCAAACCTTCTGATAATGTTAAATTTCAGTGGAAAAACTTCGGCAAAGAAGTTACATCAATCCCTCGTGTTTTAAAAATATGCTCTTCATATAGGTAATCTTCTGATAACAACTTTCCCGTAAGTATAATGTAGGTAAGTATATGTCTATACCTATGCATAAGTTAGTAAAAATACTCTAATCCACCACAGATTAGCGTGTTTTACTCATAAAATAAACGGCAAGATAGCGTCGCGCCAACCCTGACGAGGTGAACGCTGATAGGAATTGGAAGATTCCACTGGTGCGTGCTAAACATGAGCATAAAGCAACGCGTGAATGGAATGCAATTTTGAATGATTTGAATAACTAGTTATCTGTCAAAATTGGTATGCCAATATGAAACTTGGCGGAAATTCGAATTCGTAATTTTTAGGAGGTGCCCGGTATAACCACAACGAGCCAACGAATATGTAATACCTACGTATTACATATTCCCGCTTCTTCTTACGTAGGACGTAGGTCCTACGTAAGAAGAAGAAGAAGCGGCCATTCTACCAAAATTACACACTGAAAATTGTATGAAACGTGATTCGAGGTCGAATTTTGTCATTTTTTAAAACAACACATAGCATTTTTATTTTAATAGTTTTTCTTGTGTTATTGTGAGTATTGTTGTGTAATTTTGGTGGAATTTTAACCAATAATACTTAGGTTGTAACATAAAGTGTGAGCCATTGGAATAAATGTGTGTAAAGTGTTTTTTTTGGATGGGAAAATCCACCATTTTCTCTTCAAGGCAAACGACGGCCGACTTGACGAAGACTTGACTTGACTTATCATTTTACGCAAGACAAACACCTAAACAAACGAACTACGAACATAATAGGGGAAAAAACAATAACGTAAGACTAGGCGGTATGGTTTTAAAACTGCCTGCTCCGAGGAGCGAAAAGAAAAAAAAAAAAATGAAACGTGATTCAAATTTTGACCCCCGTTTCATACATTGTTAGTTTCTCGAAAGCACGAGTCTAGTTCGAGAGTTTCGCCAGTCTGCAAGGAGCTTGCGAACCTATCATAATATAGGTAGGTGTACCATTGATCTGATAGAAAATGCGCACATGTGGAAGATGAATGCACTTCTTGTTTCAATGAACTGAGCATTAAATTACCAGGCATCTATTACAGATTCATCAGTGTGAGAATCTTGATTTGTATTTCCAATTTATTTAGATGTACCTAAATACGGGCTATGTACCTAAGTGCCTACGTACTTACTAGTTAAAAGCATTGATCTAGTAAGTAAAATAAGTAGTTAGAAGCTAAAGCCTAAATCGTACTGAAGCTCTTTTAACAATAGCACACCATTATTTACTTTGAGTTTAACAGAGTTGCGTCTTTTATACTTTATCAAAACATTTTACGCGGTTTGTTTGTTTACAATGTATAGGTATGACGTCATCGCAGACTGTTGTTTAAAAATATACAAGTTCAAGATGAAATTGGGAATAGGTAGGGAGTGAAAAAATATGTAAGGAGCCTAGGACTCGTAGTCACTGCCGCCCATGTTTACCAACATCGAGAGCAGTGTAAATAATTATAAAGTGTTTTCAGAAGGTATAAGTAAGTATCTAGGTATGTGTATATCATGAACATTTTCTCTCCAACATCGGGATCGTGGTCTGCTTCGATGAAACCCATTCTGTTGACTATTTATAAACCATAAACACTTCGGCAGTGCTTGTAAAATATGAGCTATAGATACCTACACTATTATGTTTGCTACATCAAATTTAATGGAAAATTTATCTCTTTATTATGTTGGAAGCTGATTAAATTGCTTATAGTGAGGAATATAAAAGATAGTGATTTCGTTGACTATTATATTTTCTAGCAGAAGCATAACATCAAAAATAGGCAGGTTTTTTCAGGGCGGACGAAAAGCTGTAAAAATATTCGGTGGCAACGGTTTTTAAAGTGAATAATTCATGAATTTCGACTCGTTGGTAAAACAGAAAATCCATAGCTTGCGTTCCTGCACGTAGACCTGGAAATGTCTATTATGTAGTAATTCTGTATCGACATGTTCACGAATTTGTAGAACTGTAGAAAGAAGAATTGAAAGAAGAAGAAGCTCTACCAATACAAATACATTATCTATCCACTGTTGTTTTAACTGACTGTGCAATGCAGCTATTTTTAATGGTGTCCGAATCGACAGTAACAAAAATATTAAATCAAAAGTGTCAATTGTGACGTGTCCCAATATATTTTGTCCGAATCGTCAGCAAGTCTATCTTAGTATATACCTACTACTGCCACTGAAACACGACACCTTACACTAGAGCAAATATCAGACGCTTTCACACCGAAACTGATATTTTCTACGACCAACGATATGTCATTCGTGAAGGTATCGGTATCCACTGATGAAGATTTTTGAAATATATCACCGGCCAGGGGCCTTATTCACTATGACCAATACAAGCGCGTTACGCAGCACGACAAGACAGCGGCGTGAAATCGCCCTATGCCTATTCCGTATTTCCTATGCCATAAATGTCATTCCTTACGGTGACGTCATACGGTTACGGCAAGGAATCTCCTAAGTCATACAGAATAATGCCCCAGTGTGCAATGCAAACGCCTATCTTACTAATATTATAAACGCGAAAGTTTGTAAGTATGGATGGATGGATGGATGGATGGATGGATGGATGGATGTTTGTTACTCTTTCACGTAAAAACTACTGATCCGATTTGGATGAAACTTGGAATATATATTGTCCATGACCTGGATTAACACATAGGCTACTTTTATGCCGAAAAATCAACGGGATCCAAAGGGACGCGAACGAAGTCGCGGGCGGTACCTAGTAATAGATAAAACAAATTACTTAGATAACTGCTAAGAAATCTATTTAATAAGAACACTAGTGGCGAATTGATTGATTTTTTACCAATTAAAAAAAAAGAGGAGGTCTCCTTTCGGTTGTATTTTTTTATATATAAGTTACTATCGTCACAGATTATATAATACTATACCTATCGTGCTGTCGATATTTATAATAAAATATTAATGTACAGAAGCATTTCAGCTTAAAGGTAAATTCAACAAAATATTACACGTTTGAATTTGTATTTAGTGATTCTATAATAACTACAAAAAAAAAAGATTTCATTATAATTCTGATAGATGAAAATCGTCTTTGAGATCCCCGGAGAACAACGTTCGTTTAAAAAATACATTCAATTACTTTAGATCTCTTACAAGCTAAAGAGAATTACCAATATTAAAAAAATACGCTTTGAAACTATTTTTTAAATTCATTTATATGTTTTTTGAGGCAAAAGGAATGGGCCTCGTATGTTGTCAAAATACTCAAGTGAACCGAGAACCAATAATTTTTTTGACAGTTTTCTTTGAAAATCGTTACTTACATTTCCGAACACCGGAGAATGCGTGCAAGTCTGAGCAGGGTTTTTTGTACTCCATTCATTGTACTTATTTATTCCAACAATGTACTTATCCATTCCTCAACTTTTTCTCCACTCAAACCTCAGGATGAGTGGGCTCGATGGGATTTTTTTTCCCATCCGGCCCACCAGTGGGCCCGACGCCCGCCAGTGGGCTCGATGGGAATAACCCGTTCTATGCTACATCATAAAGCTGAGCCTCAAATCTTTTAAGTGTTTAGAAGGGTGCCTTTTACCAACGTATTAAAAAGGCTTCAAACAAAGGCTAGCAAACCAATACTTATAGGTAAAAAGCTAGCCCGTTTATGGGTTAAAAATTAGTTTGTAGTAGGTAACATAACCGAGATATAAACTTTTAGAACTTTTTGCGTACAAAGTGATACCATTCGGAGATAGCGTTTTAAAGTAATAGTAGAAGAATTTTATCGTTGCCCTAGTTTCGACAAAACGATTCAATCCGTTGAACTTATTCAAGCATATTTTTAAGAGTTTCATCTCGTACCAATAGCATTTTCATTTAAAACTATTCCGATTCCATACGATGCCAATAATACTAAAACTTTCTCTGTCGTGTGAAAAATACTTTGCATATCGTATTTTTATCCAGCACCGGAAGTACAGTTCATCTCGCAAGCCACCTTGAATTATCCTTTACTGTATTACCATACGGTTCAATATTGGCTAGGTTCAGTGCACTTGAGCATTGCACTGTATAGCTACGAGTACTAATAGCGTATAATGAGGGAAGTGGCTTGCAAGACGGTTCTTATGCAAAGCAGTTCAGAGTATCTTAGTCTAGCCACAGGTTAGATGGTAGTTTGAAGTCTAGTGCACTGCCCTGTCGGGGGTGTAGTGGTGATGAGTGGTATAACTTGGGAGCTTCTATTTTACTTGTACCTAAAGTGTTTTCAGAAAAAAAGTGGTAGGTAGGTGCTGATTTTAGTTGATTTTAGTTATAGGTACAACTAATTTGTCAAATAAGCTTATTATATGGCTCACTTGGGTTGGTAAGTGGTTACCGTAGCCTGTATAGACTCCTGCAATTCCAATTTTTGTCCCATACTGTATATTTAATGGTGATTTTTGTTTATTTTCATAATTTGTATTAAAAAAAAAAAACACATCTAACTAATCCCTAGATATATGTTATTAATGATCTATGTAGATATTAGGTGTGTATAATGCCTAAATACCTACCTATGTTCCATCTAAGCCCTTTTTAAGTCCAATAAGCTAAAGATTAGTGATGGTCGTAAAATTAGCTTTATTTTCTGAAAAAATCCCAACAATTTTAATAAAATGTACGAGAACGTTGAAAGGGTTCAAATTTTTTACCCTTTCGCATAAACTTTATCCCTTGCAATAAAGACTCAAGTTCAGCTACGTAAAATCTCAGATGATACATAAGTTACTTCGCCGAATGTATTTTACAGTCTAGTTTGTACAATGTACACTCACTATTACACAAATTTATCTTGTTTTTAACAAGGGCTTTAGACTTTTACTTAGTTTTTATTCGAAAAGAAAGACTGTTCTTTTTTTATGATCAAAAAATCCCTTCCTCCTCCTCCTCCTAGCGTCGATATCCTCAGGGTTGAGGGTCGTGACCTTTATGTAAGACCTTGTTTTGGATGATATTCTTCCAGCGATATCTGTCTGCTGCAGAACGGATGGCATCACTCACAGAGGAATCCAGTGCTGAGTGGACCCGATCGCTCCAACGCATCGAGCTTCGTCCTCGCGACCTCTTTCCCGCCACCTTGCCAGTGACTACCAGTTTTTCCAGGTTATCACCTCCTTTCCTGGCAATGTGACCGAAAAACTCAAAGATTCTACGAAGACATTCGTAGAATCTTTGAAAGAATCCCTTAAGTACTTAGATATACAGGGTACCAAAGTGCTCGCTACGAGATTTCCTTTCACACTCGGCCGTTCCTGGTCTGTCCATTTCTTTGTCAAAATGAGTTTGGACATTGACTAACAAAAGCAGTGGCAGCCTGGCCCTGCTGCTGCAATTTCCTAAACTAACTTTATATTTATTTTCATAAAGAAAGTATAGCTAAGCGTTTCGCTGCCAGCACACCTAATGGCTGCAGTGTAGCTGCAGCCTAAGGTGGAGCACGCTTAGCCGTAATCCACCTGTTCACTCTTCTCTTGAAACTTCCCAAGTCAATGTGACAGTGCCAAAAATTATAGTCGTCATTTTCGTTTTAGGGACAGCAACATTTTTAGACATAGATTTATGAGTGTTGCCATTGTCATTTAAAAATTTGATTGATATTTTGAATAATGCGTTACATTTTGTGGCGGAAGCACCGCACCGCATTACAGGATTTTCCCTCACCATTATCACCTGTCGTGAATATAATACCTTCTCATAACGTTGCGATGTAACAATTTTAATACCCTGTATGCATAGCGTACAGAATAGACTGATAAATTGATCCATCTCCATTTATTACTACCGACTTTAATGGTAGGGTAGGTACCTAGGTAAAGTAAGTACCTATACTAATTTTAATAATAAATAATAAAGATCTAAAATAACACAAGTTATTAGAGTAAATAACGTGGTGAGGAGTTGCCTACAATGGGGGTAAATTTTATTATGGAAATCTGAAAACCGAATATTTTTTTTATCAACTATGCAGGTAAACACTAAATAAGGTACTTACTAAGAAAGTGAAGGTTTTATTCGATTATAAAAGTGGATTTTGGCGGTCGTTTCTTAAATGCAAATATAAAAAAAACCGTAAATTGGTACTTATATTACTGTCAGAATAACATTATTAAGAAACACCGCGTATAACCCTACTTTGTTTTTATAACTGAACAATTCTGATTAAATATTAAAAGATTAATCTTTCATGTAAATTGTAAGTACCTTAGTAATACGAGAAAGTCCTACATAATTTATCTTACGGTAAGCTTTGAAGATTTATGAAGATTGAACTTATAAAAGTTTCATAAGTACTGGATGATTACCTCTAGTTCTATTACAGTTATTTGAATTTATTTTAAGTAGAACGGAAGATTATAGTAACTACTTATAATTACTCGTATATACCTACCTAGGTACGGTATATAAATTTTAATTTAATATATTTAAGTTGATACTTGCGATTTTTTGCAATTGGCAACCCTGCGATTTGATTAAAATTCTACGCATAGACACTCGTGCTGGCGACAAAAATGTTAAAACTTATAAGTTCGTGCAAAAATTTTCCCTTGCAAGCTTGCTCACAACTCCCTTGATCATAGTTCTACTCTCCATAACCAATGAAAGAAAATGGATTTTTTCGATTTTCATACACTATAGAGGGACATGAATACTTGACCCTATGCTCTCTTAAAAACCACGTTAAGAAACAGTAGGTAGTGTGTGTGACAGATTTGTCTAAGGCACTAAATTATTTAGTCCACATCAAACGCTACTCTTGCGGTGGCCTTCTAGTTAGTACCAGTTGCACTAGTAGTCCTTTTACCCTTCAAGCTGTATGCTATTTTAATGTAAAATGAGCTTTATTACGCGGGCTTAAGCTTTGAATTCGGACAACTTTACGGATCGGTTGCTAGGAAACGAATCCAGCTGATCCACGACATGCCGACGAGATTGTAGCTGTCAAAACGTTACTTTTCAAACCACAAGAATTCCCTTTTGGCCACATTTGTTCATAGATTGGAAACTGCGTTTGCTGTCACAAACTGTCTAC
The DNA here is from genome assembly GCA_947507515.1 of Eulithis testata. NCBI lineage: Eukaryota > Metazoa > Arthropoda > Insecta > Lepidoptera > Geometridae > Eulithis > Eulithis testata. The sequence continues at coordinate 3,473,078 of OX382198.1, forward strand.
TCAGAAATGAGATTTATATTGTCTACCCATTGCGATAGGTGAGTATAGATAGGTTCTTCCACATTGCCCGACACCGACAGCTACACGATACCGATGTGGCTTGAACAAAAATAGTAAAAATACCGTTGTAACGCGTGCGGCGACAACTATTATTCATCTATTTTGTGGCCGACACGATTTAGGGATCTAGTCCAAAATGTATGGCTCTCCAACGATATCATGTCGTGGCGTGCAGTGTGAAAACCTCTGTTACTACTCTAGATCACTGATCTATGGTCTGCCACTTCTAATGTTTTTCAACGTCTAGCCTTGCTAGTTAATTTCCTGAGACTGTTATTTACAGTTTTAAATCGTCTTTATTTTATGGAAAAAGTTTTTCCTATATGTTTAGGTGCAGTCAACATAGGTAAGGGTAATCTACAAAAGATCATAAGATACCTACTGAGACTTTCCTATGGGAAACCGGCTCTAATGGATAAGTCTGTTTGGATCCCAAGACGATTGGAGAAAGCCAACAGCGCAGCATTGCTAATCCTTTCTTTGTACTTTGTATACCTACATAGTCTTAAAGACCAGCTCGCAGCAACTCGCGCCTTGCCAGACACACTAGTACACCTGCCTGTGCTTTCACTCCATGAACGCTATTCCCTTTATTCCTATTCGACTGTCATTTTAGCACGGCTGTAAAAAATGCTCTATGTAATTGTCACTTGCATACGAAAAGAGATGACAATAGACAAATCATTTTAGTTAGCTCAGTTTTGACTTATAATGTAATATTATCAATAAATATCTATTTGTCTATTTGTCTATTTGTCTTTAGAAGACTATTATGAATATACCCCGTCTATAAGACAAGATCAAAAGTCGTTGGTTGTACAAAGAGATGAGTGCAGTAAATGCCTCACAGAACATGTATATACGTCATCAGTAGACAATACAAAAGAGATGCTCTATGCATATGAAATGTTATTGGCAAAGGTAATCCTAATACTCTCCTCGATTAGAAATCTAATAATCACTTAGTCATATCAATATCGTTAATATCAATAATGAACTGTTTTTACCTTCTTAGCACTTGTTTACTATCAGAAGTTTAGTAAATGAGGTCAAAAACAGTAGGCATTTTACGTATCATTATCATAACTATGGAACTTTATTTTTCTGAATCCACGAAAACAAAACCTTACAAACGATTGCACACTGGCCGAAATCGACATGTCACTAGACCTAAAATACCTAACAAACTTTTTGCTGTCAGTAAATATAATAAGTATTTATTGTACAGACTTTTTTTAGACTTATTAAAAAAAACCATGGGTTGATAAAATAATACAAAAAATTGCACTTTATTATCACAACCATTTTGATTTGAACAAATTCTATGTAGGGCCAGATTTCCTTTGCATGTATTTACAAGAAAAGCTTCAGCCGCGGACTTTCAATTTGTGTTAGCAAGTTTAGATTTCCAACTTAATGTTTTTATAGGCAAAGTTCTCGGATAGAACTTGTACTTTGACCTCAAAGCTGAACACGAAGCTGTCGTTTTAGGAACAATTTAAGAGCAGTTGTCAGTTGTTGGGTGGAATTTTTATTTGTAGGTTAAGTAGGCGAAGTATTTGCGAAGTCACTCCGACGAAGGGAGATAGTGTGAGAAGTCTCGGGATAAGGAGCGCTAAAAGTCTATGCTGGAGACCTTTGCCCAGTAGGTAGGTATGGGTACTATATTATTAGTATTAAATGATATTTTGTGGTATGGCTAAAACTTCGTTAAAAAAGGTTTCTTTCAGATTATGTCACTTTCAAAACAGACTCTACTGTTCCAAAGTATGTTGGGGAGACTGAGCTTAAAAAAAATATTAACAAAACTTAGCTTTACCATAGTAAAGCTAAGTTCTATTAAAAACCACACAGTGATTAATTTCTACTAATAATCGTGCCTGTTTTCACCAATCTAAACTGGAGGGTTTCATAATAAAACTTTTCAATCTATTTTTCTCTTTTTCCTGCTACTAGCTATATTTGCCTTCCACTTCACAGAAGCCTCATTTTTAATTTATTTTGCACTTTTATAGACTTTCCGCGAAAATTTATCTGTTAGAGAAATTAATATTCTGCCTGCATTTTGCCGCCCATGATTCGCTCTTTCCAAGATGAATACTGCGGTATTGGCGTCAGCGCAAAAGGAAGAAAAAGTAACTTTTATTTATTTTTATTTCCACTTTGCTCATTCAGAAAGATATTATGTACCTACATTATGTCTGCCACGAAGATATAACAATTATCTTAAAAGTTTATGAAAAAAAATGATAGTAGGTTACCTACCGAGGTAGGTACCTATGTTGTTTTTATGTTTCATCATCATCATTTTATGCCTGATATTTTCTATGCTTACTGTACTAAAATTAAGTAGGCACCTGGGTACTTCTAATTTAACTATGTACCTATATTTCAATGATTGAAGAAAAAACTGTCTCTAGGCAAAAGTTAATTTTCGATACCTAACCTACAAAACTAGGTACCTACTGCAGTATCAATGCCAATATAATTGATATTTTGCAATATTTAACACCTTGTTATACACCGGAAGGTTTGGCTATAAAAAATATTTGATTATCAAAGGCGTGACATAACCCAAATTACGCGGCAATCGATGAATGAGAGAGTAAATTTACACATCCGTTTAGGTTCCCTCGATTTTTAAAGCGGCCACCGCTCAATCTGTCAGTAATCTTCTTTAATTCACTGACATGAATCGGGGTGCAAATTTTCAACGGCTTGATAGAGTGACTGTGTTGGCGGGATAACTCGCTATTCCATGTTCACTTGTCGAGTAAAAGCCGGCGCGAGCGAACGCGCGGACCGACGCAAACGGCCTTCGCTTTGAAATACGCGCGAAAAAAAAAACAAATTAATTAAAATGACCAAAAATTTCAAAAGCGATGTGACATAAGAACTGGCTATAATGACGTTCTACTTTTCAACTAAAAAGTTTTAAAAGATCAAAACTTTCACAGAGAATGCTCGGAAATTGTTCGTTTAAAATTTTAAATGTCATTTGTTTGAGATTTTGCCACAGACGGATTTCGCTGCTGGTTCAATTAAAATGATACCATTTTGAAACTTTGAGAGTATTGTCAAGAAGAAAAAGTTTGGAGAAATCTGTAAGTTTTATTTCACTAATTTTATTATTTCTAAGTAAAGTATTATCATTATTTGTTTACTAAACATATACTTACTTATGACCAGACAAAATATAACTATAACTTAATAATAAATCAAGCTAGAGCAATAAATAGACTACTAAAGTTTATTATATTAATTGGTTTTTCGAGTTCTTGTGAAAAGTTTTGTGGAGATTGACGCAAAGTTTGTTGCTCGGTAGAGAATTTCATTGTTTGTTTTGAAATGGTTTTTTTTTTATATTATATGCTATATTTTACCTAAAACAATATAATTTTGCGTAGTTTTTTATATTATGTGTATTTTATTTAAGAAATGTGAAAAATGATTATTTTTGACATTGCTAAGTGTGTATTTATATAACAGGTATTTTAATTGTTATCGGAATGTACTCCGGTTTTCATTTATTTTTATAACAAGCGATTAACCTACTTCATATATACTTTCAAATTATACGCTTGTCGTCATATCTGCTGGTTATATTATCAAGAGTATTATAGAGACTCAAAATTGCTATGACCACTTCGTGACAGTAAAATCGTTCCGATATCGTCGATAGTCATCAAATCGAGTCATATAAATATGACATTACGTATTTTCACTATAGATAATGTCGTACAGGATAGTCCTCAGCTCTCATACAAAATATACAACATATACATAGGTATATATATGGTAATACATATTATGCTAGGTATACTTTCAATATTATGCACTGCACCTAATTCTAAATTATAGAGTACATTATCTATCTGTAAGTAGACCGATCAAATTAGCATTTGTGTTCGCAGGTAATTTTTCCCCCGAGGCGTAATCTTCATAATATTACCTAGGGTGATCCAACACATTAACCATCCGGTCAATAGCTATTTATTACTAATGCCACAGAATATCTAATACTTTTAAACGAGCAATTCTTGTATATAAATTTATCTCTGAATCTCGGAAACGGCTCCAACGATTTTCATGAAATTTAGTAGTATACAGGGGATTTCGGGGGCGATAAATCGATAACTAGGACTCATTTTCAGAAAAGGTCGTTTTATTCGTGTTTTCAAGTAAACACTTAAACAGAAAAATGTGACTCTTCCCGACATCTATTGGCGAATAATAATACTATTTTTTGAAGTTATACTTCTAATCGTTAATAGATGGCAGTTTGAGCATAGAACCTTTTCTAACTAAATAAGTACTGCATATTGGTTATGTACATAAAAATAAATACTAAAAAAATACCGGTCAACCAGCTGCTTATTACCTAATGCCCATACTCAATAGCTCCACACACCAGTCTCTACATAATCTATTCAGTCTTTTATTATGTTTTTTTTCTATAAGATACTACTACATACTACCATTCGTCTATCATACTACTATCACTTCTATTGCCATCATCATCATAATATAGCCGTACCTAAGTTTAAACCAGGAGTCACTTTCATTCAGCGTCAATTATGAAGATGTTTATCATAAAATATAGCAATAAAGATCATTGTAGAATATAAATAAAATAACTATACAATACCATACCGTCTTATTACCGCGAAGCTATAGTGCGAATGGACATAATTTTGTGTCTGGTGATCATTTTACAAACTCAGTTTTACGGTTAGAGAACTCACAGCGAGGATCAAACCCGCGCTTCTTGCATTTCAGTCGATTATTCATCTTTTTGGTGGACTCATAGATATCTTCGACAGTGTTGAACATTGGGCCGTGTTTAACGCTGTCCATTGCTGTAACATCGATTCACGATATGTGGATGTGCTTCGGGAGCTGTACTCATCGGCAACACTACAGGTACGACTACATGACCTTACCAACCCCGTGCCGATCAGGCGGGGAGTGCGACAGGGAGACATCATTTCGCCCAAGCTGTTTACAGCGACATTAGAGGATATTGTGAAAACGCTGAATTGGGAAAAGTGCGGTATTAACACCTGTCTCACTTAAGGTTTGCCGATCTCGAAGATCTCCTAGACATGCTACAACAACTTCATGATGCTTCCTCCGAAGTAGGCCTTAGGATGAATATGTCCAAGACGAAGATTATGGCGAACATCTCTAACCTCACAGATCCGACCGTAATAGTTGGATGTGAGAGGTTAGAGCTGGTTGACCGGTATGTTTATCTTGGACATACTCTCTCCTTTGGCAAAGAACATCAATGCAAGGAGATCGCTCGAAGAATACAACTGGGATGGGCTGCGTTTAGTAAATTGGACGACATTCTTAAGTCAGCTGAGATACCACCGTGTCTGAAAACCTGCCTTTATAACCAGTGTGTTCTGCCTACCATGGCTTACGGTGCCGAGACGTGGACGCTCACGCAGGAGGCTGTGTACAGGATGAGAGTTGCACAGAGAGCCATGGAGCGTGCTATGCTCGGCATCAAGCTTATAGACCGTGTTCCCAATGTTGAGATCTGAAGTCGAACAAAGGTCAAAGACATTGGGAATCGCATAACGGAACTAAAATGGAGTTGGGCAGGACACCTGGCAAGGCGAGGTGACGACAGGTGGAGTAAGGCGCTAACTGAATGGCTTCCAAGAACCGGTCACAGAAACGTCGGTCGACCAGCAGCGAGATGGGCAGACGATGTTGCGAACATCCCGGGCAGGACATGGATGAGATCAGCCCAGGACCGTGAGGAGTGGCACAAACAAAGAGAGGCCTATACCCAGCAGTGGGTGAAGTCGGGCTGTGGATGATGATGATGATGATGATGATAGAAATCTGACCCTGGTGGGGGATTACTTCTTGAAGAATTGAATGGGCCCCGCTGGTGTCGAGGCCGGCTCTTTACGGCAAATGATTATTAGATTATACTCAAGTTTGCAAGGATTAATAAATTAGATACGAATCTTGTCTTAGATTAGTGGTTTAGTAACATGATGGATGCCGAAATAATTGTACTAAATTAATTAAAAATTACTTATAGCTTCTCTGCGAAGTAGGTGCGTTATTATTGTTTCGAATTTGAAGTGATCTTCTCGATATTTGAAGCCCGAAAAGTTTGGGGTGTATTTTATTATAGAGAGCAGAAAGGGAATTATATTTTAGGCTTAGTACAAACCTTGGATCTAGAGGCCGTAAAACCTATTTTTGTGTAGAAATAATTTAAAAAAACCTAGCTCACATACTGTTACCGATATGTGAGCTAGGTTTTTTTAAATTATTTTTTACCCACTCAACAAGATTTTTAACTATAAGCTCTATTTAATTTTAAATAATTATTCTTCGATGAGTACCATTTATTTACAAAGACAACTAATACAGTATTTACAATATTTATAAAATACATATGAAACAGTTGAGCTATCCACAAACCGTTGCAATCGATTTATAGATAGCTCAACTGGTCCAAATCAGCACCAATCGGAAGCGTGCCCAAGACACTGGCTGCATTGCCGCGCTGAATAGCAATATATTCGATGAGTTAATATGAAAATAAGATCTAATACTTTGTATTCTTAGCGTTACAATTTTTCACTTTTTTACTCTGATAAGCTGCAAAAGGTCAATTTCCAGATTGAGGTTTGAAACTAACTTATCTTCTCGCAAACATTTTTATAAAGGACCTTTCATATCAACGGTACATAACAGCAATAGATTATGGTCATGGTGAATGATCATAAAATTATCCTCCACCATATCGCTAATAGCAAAGCAACCTTGTTTTAGAACTTGAATTAATGCAACAATATCGTCGTGTATTAGCATAAACATGCTAAAGTGTATCTTTAGCTAAATAGCAATATACTAATTTACATGAGAAACCTCTTAGACGTATTTACACCAACTACCAAACGGTTATGTACACATAAGACTTAGATTAGGTACTCCAGTATAACCCGCGGTTAGTATATATGTAAAGACGTTTTACTACAGAATTTGATCCCTGAAACTACTCCTAGAAATATTAAAAATATGTCAGAGATTTCATGATTATTTGTCCGTATTCTATTATTACAAGGTGTGGTGCGTTGGTTCCTATTATTCCACACAATCCATTTGGAATTGTATTAAACGGTTGACTATTATATTATTTTTCAAGATTACATGTCTTTAAAAATTGCCGGCAAATGTGATGGTGAACTTATGGACTTACAAGGAAGTTCACTAAATAATTTTAAGTAAAAATGTGGATAGTTTTGTATGTCGATGTAACGATAGCTCTCTTAGCATTTTTTTGTTTAGTGGGGTGCTTATTTTTTTACATATTTTACGGACGTACCTATTATTTTTATCTACATATATTGTATACCAATCATAAAATTCAAGGCGCTACATTATAGAGTAAGTAATTTAAAAGTTATAACTCAGCTCTACGTAGGCTCACGTAGTTGCAAGGCGACCGAGATCACGGTCAACGATTCCAGCCTCTACCGTAGAAGTAATATTCCCTACTAGATTCCGGCCTAGTGCGTATGTATGCATGCATTCAAATACACGACAATCTGTCAGTGGGTATATAATTTTGGCTAAACATGACCAAATGGGTGGAAAAATATTTTCATAAAGGCACTACCGCTTGGCACTACTATAAAGTGAAAGAAAATTTTACTTTCCCGCACTGTTGCCAGTAGTTTAATCTTGGCAAATCATCTTTGGCGTCGAAAAATAACATCGTCTTTTCATTAACGAAATATGGAGTAAACACTGTGATAACAAAATTACAAAAGCCATAAAACCAAAAAGTTGAAGCTAAACTAAATATGGATGAAATATGGCATTTTCACGGTGTTGTTTCCAGAGATTTGTAGAGATTGTACAAAAGCGCCAGAATGTGCCTATTTTTTGTAACATATTTGTAATTATCGAAACCAACTACAAAGTGTAAGCTAATAAATAGAAGGATGTTCTCAATTCGTCTGTTTATATGTCGATGTTCGCTAGGTCATAACGTAACTCTGGTTAATGTATATCGATTTAAAATGAATTTGTAATGCGGTTTTATCGTTACACTTACCTATCTCACGTATTACAAAATCACAGAAAACGTTTTTTTTATCATTTTTATGAACTCTTAACTTTTGTGGAATTTATTTATTTATTTATTTAACACACAAAACACATTACAACCAGAAACAAAATTAGAGAAAATTAAAAAACTTAATACTAATAACTAACAGTTTTGAGCTTGGTTGAAACGTAAAAACATGTGTGTACAACTAGGTATGTATGTACGACCAAAGAGTAATGAGCAAGAACTTTGTTTGGAATGATGGAAGATGGACGACAGGGATTACGGAATGGTGGCTAAAGGACGCTCAAAGACCACGAGGCAGACCATCCGCCCGATGGTCCGATGACATAGTGACTGTAGTTGGGCAGCAGTGGAGAAGACTCGCGCAGGACCGGAGAGACTGGCGTATAAAGAGGAGGCCTATACTCAGCAGTGGGTGCATACAGGCTTAATAGATAGAAACTTTTGTGGTTCCAGAATAGTTGCGTAATCCTTGGATATCTGAGAAACGGCAACGTTCCCGTAGGTCATAAAAAGCTTAGGATAGGTCATAGCAAAAGGCACCATATCCGCGCAAACTAAACGTAATATTTACAAGAATGGCGTATAAAAAAATACGCATGCTGCCGCTCGTAAAATTCCACGTGCCAAAATTCTCCCAGCTTCTCACGCGTCTCAGCTAAACAAGAATGCCAATTACTTAAACTAATTTAGGTAATTCCTCTTGTGTTTAGCACTGTGGTTTGTGGTAACTCTGCTTTGGAACGTAAGATCTTGGTGACACGTGTGTGACGGAACCACGAAAGAAAACATCGCGTCAACCCACCTACGCGAACTGATTTCGACTCAGTTATTTTGTCATTGACAGTGACCCAGAAACTGCGTGTGTCATGCTTATCGACGGTCAAAGTTGAAGAGAATTCATGGATTCATTGTAGAACTGATTATAAAAACTGATAGCGGTTCTGGTTACGCAGGCTCGTATTGTAATAAAGAAATAGGTAGGTATACATTGGAGCAGATATTTTTGGCTTTACAATACTGACGAAAAATCTATGCTAGAGTCCGGCACCCTTATCGCGATGTGAACATGGTAATAAAGTTCAAAACTTTGGACATCATTTTTACAATATTAGTGAAATCTATAATAAAACTTAACTTGATAACTTGACTAGGCGCTAGTAACTATCCGTCTTTTCAGTTTTAAATGATTAGGGTAATGCTAAATTTTTTAAAATCTACCGTAGTACCTATTGTAGTATCTACCATATTAACCCAAAGTTTTGACTCTATTACCATTTTCACTTTGCGCTAAGGGTGCGGATGAGTGCTTGAGCCATTAACTACTAAGTACGGTAGTATTCGTTTACGTTGTGTGAAAGGTAATATTTATAACTTATTGACTCTACATTTAAACACAAAGACACCGTTTTTGGGTAGGATTATGTGCTTGGTAGTTTTCGGGATTTTTTTTTATAAAAAAAACACAACCACATTGAGAACCTACTCCTTTTTTGAAGTCGGTTACAGAGAGACGATTTACGAATAATAAAAATGTTCTTCAGGAATACGAGATCGTTGTGTTCAGTTATTTTTAAATATAGAGCGAAACCTCAAGTTCTGTAGCACTGTACCAAAACTTATTACAAGGGTCTAATCACTGGGCATATAATGAAGTACCGAAAGCTTAGACGAATTTAAGGGTCTTAGTCTCATATTAATGATTATTATTATAGAGGTATGAACGAGCGTGTATGTTATACTACCTAGCTCTTAATAAGAATGTTTACGCTTCCAACCGAGACGTCGATCTGTATGACAAATGTGACAAATGAGTTCTGAGGAACACAAAAAAACTTACAACCAAATTGAGAACCTCATCCTTTTTTAAGTCGGTTAAAAATAACGTCCCCTTTCACGTAAAAAACATCAAAATTATTTTAAAACAGTGCGTTGGCCCTCTGATAGTGACTATACAGAAAGTTTGTTTGAAAACTAGCCACAAATCATTTATCACGATTAATGGAAGACCTTCCGAATCATCCCGCATCGAGTGACGTATCATATCAGCCCGCATCAATCAGCAAAACGACAATTTGACAACGGTGTGCTTAAGATGTGAAAGGGTAATAATACACCCCTAGGGCACAAAACACGAAGTAGTTGGTGGGAGCTTTAGGCTCAGATATACAATAAATAAATAATGAATATTTTGACAGCAACAATCTACATACGTATAATACACACGGTACGTCCACAGTGGATATGCCCAATGCATCGTTATAGGCAGTGCTCACCACTTAACATCAGGTGGGCCATCAGAATCTTCCATCATTGAGTTGTATAAAAAAATAGTTGGGACTATAGTTGACTATAAAGATTTCAGTTAAGCTGGTTAACCCAAAACAAAGGCTTTTCAATTCAATTTTTGAATATTAAAATTAAAGGACTTATTTTTTTGTAGTTACAAGCAAAAAACGTAGCTTACGACATAAATTTAAAAAAAATTGCCGTTTAAGCGCGGAATTTTGTATGGATACCTACTATGAATAGGTAAATAAGTTTACAAAGAGTGAGTATAGCACAAATAAGCAGGCATATTCAATAGATATTGAAGAATTCCATAAGTTTTCTCAATTGCTTTGTTAGAAAAGGTTTTGAATATTGTAGGTACGTGTACTATCCCTAGAGATCTGATATTTTGCGTTTATTTGGCGACGACGAAAATGAACTGAAGTTATTTGTCACGAGAAAAAGAATTTGCAAGGTATTTTTTTTAAATGTAAATGTTACTTAGGAACCTGTCTGTGTAACTTAATTTATGTTACCAGAAAATATAAATACCTTGAAGTACTTGACAATTTTGGTGGTTTATGCTATGATAGGTCATAAGTTACAAATTATATACATGTACATAAGAGTTATCTATTAATTTGAATGTATTCTTATTATGATCTTTACTTTTTTCTAGCGCAGATCTGAGGTACACATTATATACAGTGTCAATTTAGCGTAAATAAACTGTCATGACTTTGTAAAAAGAAAAAAAAAACTAAGTATTGTTTACAGGAAGCAGAAACAGAAGAACTCACTTTTTTGAACTAATAAACTTTTTCCGGTCGTGGCGAAACCTTTCTATGATTTTTCTTTTGAATATTCGGTATATAAAACCACTTGAAATATCTTTATCCTCAAAACAGAATAATATAGTTTATGTAAAAAAAAAACGTCTGCCCACGCCACATTCTGAGAACATTGTTATCGTTCTGCACAATGAATGGTTCTGAAATTTATTTCAATTAAATAACTTATCAGTACGATTGATTAGCGTGTGGGTTAATAAATTATGCAGCACTTCAAATCAGATTAGATAGATACATACACAAATATTAGAGAATGCGATATAGTAAAGCTCGCGTCGGTATAAGAAGCTAGTATTTCGCATAGAGACCTAGAGAGACTTGTGACTTGGACATGTAACTACGTGCTGTACATATTTGGTTTCCATCGGCCACTGTCTACAGCTACACACCTATACCTACTTATTTAAATACTGTGATACTGTGTGCTTACTGTGAGCACAGGTCACATAAAACTGTGAGCACAGCTATCGTAAAAAACTCATCGACTCGTATAAACAGAATCAGCCAGATATTGTTGTAAGATCTCTAGGGTAAATTGGTGCTACATTTAAACTCCGTTTTCGTGAATTTCAGAACAATTTTACCCACAATTGAAAACAAAACTATAGAGACTAAACGATAGTGAAACAAAAAGAGCACGGATAAATCTCGTTATCCCGGCCAATGGATTGTGAACTGGTAAAACATCAGGCTGCCGAAATATTGCGCACCGGACCGGCCATAGTGTATTGCGATTGGAGTAGATTCATGAGGATTTATTGTGGCATTCACTTGGCTTTAGGCGTACAATACACGGTATTGGCCGGCCCCAGTCAGCAGCACCACCGGTGTGAGGTGATCATCTATAGACTACCATTACCTCCGCAGCCAGCCCAAAACTCTTCTAAGCGCTAAAGTATTTTTGACACCTCAAAGGTCGAATTCAATAATTCAATATCTACACCAACGAATATGTCAAACGTAGTTCCTACGTAAGAAGAAACGGGACTCCCATTCAACCAAAATGTCAAAATGTCGTTTTGTATGAAACAATATTCAAATTTTGACCCCCGTTTCATACATTGTTCGTTTTTCGAAAGTATGAGAGTTTCATCTACATGACAGCCGTCGAACAACTTCTCGCTTGCACATTTCAACATTTCTAAAGACATAAAATCACTGAATTTATTTATGAAAAATCGCAAACAATAGCGTTGTATGCGCATAATATAATTATCATTTTTATCCCAACAAGTTAAGGACGTAAAGTGAAAAATAAGTGAACAACCCTAAAAAATCATTTTTTTGGTCGAAGTTTTTCGACGGTGGTCAGCGTAGCAATATAAAAATAGAATAACTGAAATAAAATTTGCCTTCCTCGTCTAGAAATACTTAGTACTATTATAACCGTGAGCTATAATTTCCTATAACACTGTGTGTGGGAAGCACCGTTTTAATGATAACCGGAAGACGGATATAAATATAGCGTTAGGTATTATGATAGCTCATTATACAACTCAATTATTGTCGTACTAACCGTGTCAATGGATATCGAATATCCTCAAGTGATATCCTCTAATAATAATCACCAAACCACAACATTCATGAGATAAGTCCGACATGTGAAACGATCTTATATGAATTTCATATGAAAATTTCATATTTCCCCAAAAGATATAAGCAGGAGTATTTTATCTACTATCAAGAGTAAAAATTCTGGGTCTTATATACAAACTTGAATAACTTAGAAACCATAAATGATAGTTTAGTCAAATAAATATTTATTTATTTATTTATTTAAACATTACATCTATTATTACAGATCAGACCTAATACAATAGAGTAGTTCTCAAATTCATATAAAATCAAACAGTACAATTACAAATGTCATACAAATCTATCAAATATTTGTCAAATTATTAATACGCATGCAAATGTCATACATAAAGGGAAATAATAATAATAAGTTAATAAAAAAACAAAAAACGCACAAATCAATCAAACTGTGAACATAATAAAAAATGTCATAGAAAAAACAATGATATGACAAATAATAACTTATTTACAATAGCACAGACTATACATTGTAGCTCTCACGAACTCGCTCTTTGGACAGTGGAATATGTCGATGGAAACCGCCAACAGATTCAGCGTGCACATGGTCCGCGTCAGTGGTGCCTTACCGAGCAGGTTGGTCCTCCCACGAGGCACTGCGAACAGAGGAGGCCGCCTACGTCGCCCAACAAACTCGTCCGGCACGCACAGTCTCATCATCTCCAGGATGGTCGGATTGGATACCATCCCCCGGAATACCCTGACCACATACAGCGCCAGCGCCATATCCCTCCTAATTTCCAGCTTGTTGTATCCAACCATACCCAAAACGAATAAGGTTGGATACATCAAGTGATAAAAAGGATAGACACCGTATGTCTTCCAATAAAGATAGCGTGTGAACTTGTTCTGTATGCGCTCCAACATGAGGCTATATTTAGCTTCATGTGGAGCCCATACAGAAGCTGCGCTTTCCATCTGGCTTCTGACCAGGGCATTATACATTCCAGTTAGAGCCCTTAGGTTCGTGAAACCGTTTGCTCGGCGTAAAATGAATCCTAAAACTCTGTACGCCTTTTTACAAACGGTAACTACATGGACTCTAAACCTCAACTCAGTGTCCAGCCGAACTCCAAGATCTCTCACCAATTTCACCCGCTGCAACTGCGCTTCGTCTATCTGGTAGTTGTAGTGGAGTGGGGCTGTTGCTCTGCTAAATGTTATTATGGAACATTTGTTCACATTAAACTGCAACTTGTTTCTCCTGCCCCACTCCACTACCCTATCCACGTCTTGTTGAAGACGAACGCAATCTTCTTCATCCTTTATTGGCAAGATCAGCTTGAGGTCGTCTGCAAACAGAAAACATTTGGCCGCTGTAACAACTTCAAATAGTGTTTGATAGACAATTTATGAATCCCTAATTATATAAAAGTAATTGTTTCATTATTCTATTATTAGCTTGACTAATTTCACTAAGTTAGTATTCATGGTTTACAAGTTATTACATTTTTTATAGATGACCCGGAGTTTTTGTTCTTGAGTGTATTTAGCAGGAGAGCTGAATTGAGTTTAACAAGCTTTAAACTCTTTAAAATTCAACCTTGTATAGGTTTAACTTTGGTGGAGTTAATGGACAAGCGGGCAGACACTTGGGTGAACTACAAAATACAAAAAATAATTGGGATAATAAATTATTCGGCATCAGGGAAGAAAAATTAATGTCTGTGTAAAAGGTAGGAAGAGTGCAAAAAAGCTCTTGCTTGTAGACTTGCTTGTATGCCTTTAACAAAAGCTCTGTACGTTAATATCTAAATTCAATGGTGTGAAGTGTTGCATTCAATCCGCAACGATAAAACACTTTACATCATGTTCTGGCTGAGATATATTCGGCTAGCAATATTTTTACTAAATAGGTGAAAGTCGTTTTTTTTGCTATATGCATAAAAATTTTTTTTAAGAGATAGGTCACTATTTATTTATTAGTTAAATTTAATACTAGTTTTGTACTACAGTCCTATGTATAAACCATACGTGTAAGTATCATACACTGAAGAAAACGAGCAAGTTCACTAATTACTTAACACCTGCAAAATTGACTGCTACCTAATGATTAATAAATGACTTTATGATTAATTAATGATTAACTTCCGACGTTCAAATTAATCGTAACGAGAGCAAGGATTTTACCCTACTGGGGAGGTAAGGTAATTTTGGAAGAATGTGATTTTTACAGATCGTTAGATACATAAGTATTATATAATCTGTGCATAAGTGATGTGAGTTTTACATATCGTTAGATACACAAACATTGCTTGATTAAGGTATAAATAATTTGAACCAAGAGCTAAAATAAAAAACGTCTTAAAGCAAGGGCTAAAAAAGGCCTTTTACGTAAATAGCTTTGCATTTATACAACTAAATAAGTATCCAAGAACATAATATGTATGTGTACGTTGTGTAGGTTAGTAAGTACTTACTGTCAAAATATGAATTATAACAACTTTGGTAAGCTCTTGTCAGAATCGACCTTTTGAATTAATAACTGTTTTCTTATATCCTCGAAACATATTTGATGAGATTGACTTGGAATTTTTGTACATAATAATAAGCTATTGAAGGATACATTATATTAAAATCATTTCCTTTCCGTAGATAACAAGTTCAACCCAAACATTCCTATAATTCTTATGAGATTCAAGGCAGTCAATTAAAATAAATGCCAGACTCTGGTCCACACGAGAACAAAACTAAATCCGTTGTAAAATACTGTTCTAACATTTATTACGTCTCTATATTTTAAAAGATATAAAAATGTCAGCCTTGAATTAGATCATGTCAAGCGAAAGAGAGATAGCTATTTTGAGAAAAGAAGTTATAAACATGATAGATTACGTTGCTGCAGAAGACGCCGCCGTTTCGTCAATTTGTCACGGTTATTTGATCTAAAATAATACCAAATTGAAAATGCTGTGAAAAAATCGAACGTGGCGCCAAAATTTTACAGTGACATCTGGGTCACGGTCCAGCCGTTATTGTAGTACTATTTATTCTGTGGCCAAGATGCTAAAAAAACACCTACGCTCTTAGCAGTAATTTGGGCGATAAATGCATTTATAGCTAAGTGTACCTACGTCATAACTGAGACAGTAAAATATAACTATGTACTGACATTTTCTTTGTAGAATGAAGAGAGCAGTTATCTTAAGCTAGTTATACTTATGAACAATGACAAGGTTGGCTGTTTTGTTCCTATAGGAACCCCATACAGCCACGTGATATGATACGGGTGATCACGGGGAATAGCTTGTCTCCCTAAAAACCAATTTCCTTGAGAATTTCCAGTATATTTAGGTAAGCTGAAGCGTTGATTTTTTAATTTTATTTTGTAAGTAACTCTTTGAGTATTGATGTTCAACTTTGAACAATAATTACTACGTAGGTAATTTTTTAGGGACCTAGTTGAACAAAGAGGTGGATACTTCACAAGGAATACAGCTTGTAATATGTTTACTAATAACTGGTCCGATACGTTTCGAATAAAATCAGGGTCCGTCCTTGTACCGAAGGGCAGACCCTTGACTCGTAAGTATACTTGACTTAAAGTCTTACAGCAAAATGTACTATGTACGGTGGTAGTACCCTGTAATTACTAGCTAAGGACAAACCTTATCGAAATACGGAAGCCGTCGCAAGTGCAGGATTTATTTAAATTAATGTAGTGTAGAGAAATTGTAGAGCTTGCATTTTGCTTAGTTGTATGGTTTCGTAGCTTATTTGGTTTCTATCACACCGCGTAGCAAAAACGGCCAATGATTTCTGCAATATTTTGTAAGACTACTTTCTTCTTCTTTTTCGTTTTTATGCATCGGTCAGTCATTTCGATATACAGTTTTGCCAGTTATATTTTATTCATTACACAAATCAACATCTGCAGTCAAGTCAGTCAATTCGTCAAGTCGTATGTCATTTGTTTTGAAGGCAAAATTGTAATTTTTTTCTTCAAAACTCAAGTTTTTCCTGATGTACCTATGACAGTGACATGTCTAAACAATAAATCATAATTCTTCATTTTCATAATATATTTAACATTTTGTATTCTTGGTTAGAGGAGACAAATTTCAACAAAGAAGCTGAAATTATCCACGGAGCTTACTAGTTGGAAGCACTTTTACATAAATAGTATATAAAGCTATTTTAGTTCACCTATTATAAGAATTTTATTTAGAGCGTGACCTTAGACCTTCAGCTTGGACTCTTTGAACCAATACATTTTAATCCTACATAATTTGATGGTAATCTATCAATAAATACCCCTCAATTAGTGTGTAGAAGCTGTCCTTGGCCTGTTAGCAAAATTTATTTGAAATTGTTTTGCCTACTGTTTACTTATAGTGATTGATTCAAACTTATGCTAAGTAATAAAGAATTTTCTATCTATGTAATAGTATATAGTTGATTTGGTAGAGTTCTTAACCACAGGTGATAGAGTAACGTATTAAACGCTCAATAAACTGAAGGGTTTTCATGGGGGTGTAGAGGCGTCTTACAGCCCACAATATTTCCCGCGATTATAGACAACTGGCGAAGTCGTATTTCCAATATGTGCGGGTTGTGTATTAAATTTTCCTGTTTCATATCTTGTATTTTCCTGTTCCGATTTTATTTGTATTCCAAGATTTATGCCTTCTCTTTAGTACGTCCTGTTTGAGTCTGTCATTTCCAGCTAAATCAATGCTCGATCTTGACAATAAATAAACATTTAACGTCGAAATGTCGAAATCTGGTGTTATCGGCGCCATTTCATTTGGCATTATGGGTGGTGGTTATTCACGGTTATTGAATTTATTTCGTTAGGTAGGTACCGTAACTCAAGTCTCTTAGTTTTAAAATCCAGCTTTTTGGATTTGATACGACGATTATAAGATTGGTGGTTTTTTTCAACCAATTGTGTTCTTACATGACGTTATCGTATCACTATGATCTTCTAAAAAGGTTTGTCGTATCAGCCAGCATGTGCCAGAACGTGCCTAGAATGAATAACCTACCGATTATCGTAACCCTATAATTTTGTTTATTTGTTTAGAAAGTTATACTAGAGCAAGCCTAGCCTTAAATAATTAATTAAAATTCAGCGAAATACGCTAATTTAAAATGGTGCATGCTTAATATTGAGTTTTGAACTCACGAACTACTATTATAACCCGTTCAATTATGTCGTAAAAATAAATTGATATTGCTTACTCTAAATAAATACATGGATTGGTTTTACCAGGTACAAATTAGGTGCGCAAATACCTATAGGTATTACCGCTCTGGACTGATGTGTGATCATATTTTTCTGCAATAGAATACCACGGGCAGCCAAGATTTGTACATAGTACATAGTAGGTATCATCTTACTGTTTGTAAGTACTTCTTTTAATCTTCGTATCACTATCGTTTCCGTAATGTATGTAAAGACAGTCGTTCCTACTCTACTCACTTTATTTTACAGCAACTGAGAGAAAAAAAACAAGAACTAAGTAGGTACCGTATAGGTTTTAAAATTCAGTCATGTGGACTCAAACTGGTATCATAGCATTTTCTACTAAACAAATAATAGGTACCTACGCGAACTAATCCACTGGAGTAGAAAAGTGCACTTAGATACCAGCTACTTATTTAGGGACCTCTGAATAAAGCTCATTGTGAGTAGGTGGGTAAGTAAGCGGGTTGGGGTTGAATAGTCAACAAAGCCAAAAAGACACTAGACCAAAGTGGTCTAAATTGCTTTAACAAAAGAGTTTTAAGACTAATAAATGTGATCTATTATTTATTTAGTTTTGGGAGACAAACAGCCAAGTGATGTTTTTTTTTAATAAACACAATATTTTTTCTTTTGGTTTCGTCAAAACCAGACTTAGAAAATAATGGTATCGCTAATAGTTCATAGACCCTCAGAGATTTGCCCAGTTTCATTTGAAAGCATATGACTTTTCCCTAGCTTACAATAAAAACATAAAAAATGTGGTCAATTTTTAAAAGACCACTTTGCTTGGACATTTTCTCAATCTTCTTTGAAAGTATGAGTGTTCCCAAAACCCACAAAACATCAAAACTGAGTTCGATTTTTAAAAGACTACTTTACTCACGGATTTGCCCAATCTCCTTTGAAGGCATGAGTGCTTCCTAAATTCGCAAAACATCAAAAGGCTTTCGTAAACCTCTTGACCCTTTTAATTACCAAAACAATTAAATATAATATGGTCATCAGCGTGGATTTGACATGGGTACTTACTGAAATCATAATTAGTTGAGTCTACTTAATTAAGGCAAGTGCAAATTATTACGCGGGACCCGAGGGCTGAGGTGAGTAGGTACTATCTGACCCAGCGTATCAACATTACTTTTCAACGCGGCAATGAAATAGAAATAGAAATTATTTATTTTACGCAAAAACACATACAAAGATACAATGAAATAAACATTAAATTATAAAGAAAGATGCGTTAAAAGGGTACTCGCTCAGCAAATGCTAATGGTGCGTTTCCATGCTTGCCAAGGCTTGACAAGCATCCACAAGGCACAAGCGTCCACAAATCTCGCTTGGCATTTGGGAGTCGTTTACACGCTTGTGAATGCGTCAGTGTGCTACGTACATCCAAGCATGGCGGACACCTTTATGGTTAACGTCTTTGGGATTCCAGATACACTTTTCGGTCTGGTAATATTCCAAAAACGATAAACTCTCTTCGTTCGACCAGCCACTCATTTTGAAGTCAGAACTAGAGGTGCGTTCGTCGCGAGATCACAGCGGCTACTAAGCGCGCGCCAACGTGTGAGCGCGTCGCAAGCGCTTGCCGCAAGCGCCCTTTGATCTGTGTCCGAAAACCGACACTAGACCGGATCGGATACAAGGGTCCACAAGCTCACGCAAGCCAAGCCAAACACCCTCTTTACATGCTTGTGCTTGTGAACGCTGGCCAAGTCTTGGCAAGCATGGAAACGCACCATAAAAGTGCACGGTGGCTTCTTTAGCGCTGTCTTGGGCATGCTTTTGAATCTTCATTTTAATCAGTTTGAGCTATCTACAAATCGTTTCAACTATTTTCATATGTATTTTATATAATAATATATTGTAAATACTGTGTCATTGGTACTAAGCAAGCTTGTTACATAAAACAATCCTCTACAACATCCTGTAAGGGGCATGGGCGGAAAAGACTATAGATAAATTATACAAATAAATAATAAACTGCCTTATTTCAGAAGACGCATTGGCCGTTATATTGACTGTCGTAATAAAGCTTGACTGTATTTTACCGTAGAATATTCTACTTACATTATGTCAGTAAATGTATAATATATACCACTACACTTAACACCTTCACTGCGGAACAGGTCGATATCGGCCTGCCGTTTTCCCTGGCTTATTTCTCATTTCCTGTTTGGCAGACCCCGGGGCGAATCAAACCTAAGAAATTTGGGTTCAAGGTCGTTTTAACAGTTAAACTAGTAGTTCGCCCCGAACTGAGATCTCGTGATGGTCGGAGGTTAATAAAACCCAAACAATTTTTATTGACCAATGGTTGCAATAAACTTTGCAAATCGCATCGAAATCGCCGTCTAGCTAAGTACCAGTCTTACTTGAACTACAAAATCATTGAAACTCCAAGAAATGTTACCTCATGTTATACTGGGTTTTCCAATTTTATAATATTTACAACAACTTAAAACCTATTAGACCTAGAATCAAAATAAACGGTTTTGAAATGTCTAAACAAAACCCTATCTTAGGACACCCTACTTGATATTTTTGAACGACTTTTTTTTTTACTCCCTTTGGACCCTCATAACATCACGACCCCTTGACCGATTTACTTCATTTAACAACCAACATACAAACATACAAAGCATTTTTGCCCAAGTTGTCACTAAGATCTCGTTCGTTTCGCTCACTCAATCAAAAACATTATGATTTCGCAAATTTATAGCAATTTAATCTATCCTAGTGCTGGTGGGTCGAGAAAGACCTGCCACACACTAGCAGAAATATCATTGGGGGCGCATTTCGACCCTCTGCCGCACCAGCTGAAGGCATAAGATTTTACTTGCCGCAGCCAAGGTGTTAAGATTATTGTCGCAGCTTTTTGTGATCCGAAAGCTCTTTGTGTAGGAACATCAATATTTTCAGTTCACTGAGGAAGAGGTAAACAAAATGGTTCATCAAATAACATAATCATATATTTCTGAAGCCACAAATGTATTAAGCCAACTGAATACGCACTGATGATTTGTACTGTCGGTTGCACAAGTAGTGTATTTTTTGTTTTTTTATGTATAATAATTTTAATTTAGTGGCACGACTTGGGATTGATATCTTGGTACTGTCAGGATAAGAAGAACTTAAATAAACCCATAATTTTTTAGTGTTTACTTTTTCTTCATGGTTTAAAAAAGGAAATTTTACTAGTTACCTACAAAAAAAAATATTGCAATATAAAGAAAATGTTGAATTAGCAATTTGATTTAACAATATCCCAGCTTAGTAAAAAAATACACTCGTACAATTGCAGGATAGTTTTTGGAAACCCAAACCATACAAAAGCGTCTTGTACTTTAACAATTTATAAAAAAAAACGCAGGTTCGCGTTTAAATGAAAACTGCTTTAGAGCGAGTCACTAATCCTCAGTCTAGATTTGTCTCTTCTATTTCATTAATTGGAAATGTTTCATCTTACTTACTTGCGAACTACAATCCTAAATTGCTATTGTTCATTTGTACTTTACTCGCGACTGTACATACCTAAAACAATTGATGAATCGGGCCATATTTGTTTGTAAGTAAACAGACGTAAGTCGTGGATAGAAATGGAAGTTAGATACCTACACACAATAAGTGGATATACTTAGGAAAAATTATTTTGGTATGACACTAGGTATATAATGGAACAACCCGGTAATGGTTCAAAATACTAGTTTTGACCCAAACTTTCTACTCGTTTTTGGGGTGTATTTCTACTAAGAAATGCGCCACAACAACGAGTGGCAAATTGGCTTTTGGCTCGGATGAACTTCAGTTTATGACTTGGAAGGAACCATGCTATATGTGTATTTGCAAGCCTAAAACGGGCACATTGGTGACCCCAAAAATTATTATTCAGATAATGTAACTCACCTGAGGTACTATTTCATACAATTAACTGTAATGAATTTTTTAAATATTAATTTTATGCATATTCCAGAATATCTGGGTATATAATAAAAAATTACTCTCTCTCCAAAACGTATTGTCGTTAGATTATATCGCAAAATATTCCACTCCCCAGTGGATATAATAAAGTTTGAAAAGTCTGTTCATATACAACCGTAACGGATCAGGGACTACCTACGTGTGTTTATTCTTCCAAATGTGCACGTGGTGGCTAGTTACACGGCTTTGAACTCTATTCTATTGCAACATTAATAAGACTTACCATTAACCCCTGAAAGAGATAGAAGTACGAGCGGAAAACATGCTCCATCACTTACAATATCATTAGCTCTACTTCTTGGCAAGTGATTTGCAACGCGTAAACTGTAATTTCTGTAACAAAAGTGGAACTGTGAGTGGTTTTGCATAAAAATACTCACCGAAAATGCTTGACATAAAATAACGGGTTTTGTGCACGGATTCGATTGAATGAATTTGAATTTTTTTATCAATATAACCAACGGAAAAGGTGCTGCCGTAACTTTTCCTGCGTTTAGCAAACACCAGTGTTTTTTAACTACTTTATTTATCTTTGAAAACAGTTGATTTATAGTCAAATCTGGGTCCTCTCCGATAGAAACACAGAAGCAATCATCCCGGCTACGTCCCGAAAACGTATGGTTGTGTACAGCCCTAAAACCATCCGGTCAGAAGCAAAGCACCCGTAACAAATGTACATTTCCTCAGGATCCCTCGTGGAGATAAAACCTCCGAGCTTGATTATAACAATGAGAAGACTTTATTAGACCACAAAGCCTTAAAAGAAGACGCTCTTTATACAGCTTGTGAATTATTGTTCTCATTCAGCTTTGGCTTCGCTGCGAGTAATTAAGTTTATTAAATTGTAACCTCCCTGATATGATAGGTATTAAGTAAGCACCTATTTTATTAATGGCTGAGAAATTACTACAGTAAAGCTACGTGTCCACTGGGTCGGAATCGAAGCGTACAGAGCGAAAGGATTTTTTGCTTTGTATTGATTTCTCATTGGAGCACATGAAGGATAACCTCCCTCTTACACTTAAATGCAAACTCATCGACATGTGTATATTGCTCGTCCTAACCTACGGTGCACAGACATGGTTTCTAACAGAGTTACAGAAGTCCAAACTCAAGACTTGTCAGAGAGCCATGGAGCGCAGCATCCTCGGTCTGAAGCGGATAGACCGAGTGCGTAACACCGTGTTGCGTTCCATGTCGGGAATAACCGATGTTGGAAACAAGAGCGCTAGGCTCAAATGGGACTGGGCGGGACACGTCAGCCAGATGCCTCCCGATAGGTGGGCGAACATCTCCACACCTTGGGTCCCTGACGGTCGGCAATATCAGGGTCGGCCAAGGAAGCGTTGTTGGCGCGACGAACTAGACGCCTTAAAAAGAGGATGGTGGGAGGAAACTCGGGACAGAGAACATTGGAAGTCTTTGGGGGAGACCTTTGCCCAGCAGTGGGACGACATAGGTAAAAATAAAAAAATTAATTGATTTCTATGGTACAGCGTGCCGGATCGGTATCTGCGCATATACTACTGTACATATTAACGATGCCTTTAATCGCTGCGGACCCTCCGACTCCAATCCAGTGGACGCGTCGCTTTAGTGACACCTTATTCGTGGCCCAATCTTTTACGTCTTCTCAGAGACCTAATAAAGTAGGTACGTTAATCTGTCATTAGTCTAGTTTCACACTTAGTAAAAGCCTTATTATCTCAAACGACCCACAGTTTATTTTTGGTCTTGAGTAAGCACATTAGAAGTTGCCAAGAGCGGAGTTCATAATTTTATGGCGTCCCATTTTGTGCGCCCTCTTAAAAAGACCATCGTCGGCTTCGCAGCACTCTCGACACTTAAGAACATATTTTCTTAAATGTGCTTTTCCTTTTCTCCGTGTATAATACTCACATTAAAGGACCCATACACGTAACAAGTGCGAGTATTACGAGTGTCCAAGGAGATGCGTAGGTTTTGTCATTGTTAGAATATAGAATGGGCCTTCCTTGGTATATTGGAAGGTTCAAAAGTATCATTAGGTACTTAGTTAAAAAATGGCTACTATGTATAGCTTCCACTATCAATGCACATTTTTGGAATATAAATCAATGCCAACTTATCAATGTTATAGGCCGAAGTTACCACTTAACATCAGGTGAGCTATCAGCTTGATCCATTGCTTTTATCATAAAAAAAAAAACTTTTTTTCAATATTGTTAAATTATAAAATAAGCCGAGGCATAAAAAAAAATAAGTAAGCAAAAAGTAGGTACCTACTTATTGTAATTTAAAAAAAAAATGTAAGGTGCGTAGTTATTCATAACACGTCTCATGGATAGTAATTTCATTCCAAAATTATTTTGCATTACACCCCAAAAGTACGAGTTGGTAGCGGGCGACATGAGGCGGCGGCGGCGGACGACGACGTGTCGCAGCCACAAATTCCCTCCGTAGTTAGCGACACGAAGCTAGAGACGCGTCGCGTCGAATTTCATAGAAATACATAGAAACCCAGTAGTGTCGCCGCGACACGACGTCGTCCGCCGCCGCCCGCCTCATGTTGTCCGCTGCCAGATGTCAGCGAAGACGCAAAGTTTTTTCAATTCACGCCACAAATAAATTAGTTAAATAGGTATCGAGTGCTCAATTATTTCGTGCGACGTTGAACGTCTACTTACAACATTTTCTGGAAAATCTAACGAAACTTGGAACGTATACAAACAAAAACTTCTATTAAAAGTTTGAAATGGATGCTGACTTGCTTAAGACATTTCAGCAACTTAAGAGTTTATTAAAATTCTTAGCTAACTCGTGTTTTATATAAGTTACTCCTTCAAGCAACACGGCAATTTATAGCTTGGAGAATTAACTTTCAATATTTTATCGGCAAGCGATCATAAACCGGAAAACAATACCTACTTAGGGTCTCCCCGGCCCCGAGTCTGTGCATTTGTTTTGTCTTTCGACTCGAGTGTAGCACACGCAAACGTATTCGCAAAGCAAGAATTTTGTTGGGAATTGCACAATTCTCAAATCTCCCGTTAGACTCGCTTATCCGGTTTTCATACAAACTTTCTCGCTCTGCGAATGCGTTTGCGTGTTCTATACTCGAGTCGAAAGTCAAAACAAATGCACAGACTCGGGGCTCTGGTAGCCCGATGACATTGTGGAAATCGTGGAAAATCGCTTGTTCAACATAGGTTTTTAGAAATCAATGAGGCCTATTTTGGTCGGGCGGTGGTCATCTTCCGATGATGATGTTGATGAGTGACTTCTTTATGTGAGAATCCATTGAAACTTTTGTTACAGTCATAAATTAAAGAAAGTAATACCTTTATTGGTTAGCCACCGGAAAATGAGCTCAATTTTAGTGGTCGAATCAAGTTGATTTATTACTTACCTACTGTGTTCTTATTGAGTTTAAAGTACCCATTTCTTAGTCAAAACTATGTTGATTCTCTTTATCTAATGGGTGTAATAAGGCCACTTCCAAGAAACATAGTTTAAATAACTTTTTAGTGTGAAAAATCGAGTTTACGGGCTTTACTTCGGCTTCGACTCTTACGACTTTTACTTTCGGCTTTCGGGCTTTTTGGCCTGTAATAGAGAAAACTTTCATAAATATAGGTACGTTTTTCTTGCCAGTTAGTAGGTACGCAAGTGATCCACCAAAATGGGGTATGCGTTAAACATTGCCGTTGTTTAGCTAAGCCGAGGAGTGATAAATAAAGCTAAGAAAAAATCCTCAGCCATAATTGCGGTCTCTATGTTTGGTAGAATTACTAAAGAAGAGTGTGAAGTAGCTTTCTACCACGAAATCAGGACTCAAATACAATTTCTTACTGGTTTCCGGACTCTTCTTGAACTGCCAATAACACAAGGGTCAATATTACTTCAAAATAAAATACCAGTCGCTGTTTTTCTTCCTTGAAAAGATCTGCTGTTGACGTGCACGTTTCCGTGTACCTACATAAATGTTAGCATCTGTAAACTGTTTTAGAACAGAGTAAAAATAAAGAATCATTCATCATATCAGCTATAAGTGTTACAGCAATTTTTTCAGGCATACTATCAGCATTACCTACGATGTTTTTATAATAGTCCATTTCAATGGTTGTTTGGTACAAATAGCCGACCACTTATTGAAAGCATTCATGAATTTTTACGTAGTTTCTATATAGTACTTATTGGTGCTTGTATATGTATATTGTAAATAGGAAAAGTGGGCTCACAAAACATTATAGATAGGTACTGGTACTGGTTGGTTTAGTACAAGTCCAATTCAAAACACAACAGTAGGTTTCATAAAAATTTAACTGTTGCTCTACAAGTAAGTACACTTTTGGTAAGGAAGGCACTGGGAAAAAAAAATCCTCTTTTCAATTGACGTACCCTAAAGTACTGTGCGATAAAACGTAAAAAGTTTCAAAAAAAAAATGCGCCGTATTTCGTACGCGAATATTGCTCGTATAGTAGGTGCCAAATAACACCGCATTACAGGTCATTCATCCACCTTCACCACGACGTCGCAAAATTCAATTTATGAATGGCTAATTCTGTCGCTTTCCATACAAACCTGTCGCTAAGACGGTAATCGCTCGAATCTCGCAGTACTGTTTGTTTACCATACATAAATTGAATTTTGCGACATCAAGGTGAATTACCTGTATTGCGGTGTTATTTGGCACCTACTATAGTACACTTATTACACGAGATTTATTCTTACCAGTGAACATTTGTACCAGTCACAGTTCTACTTTTATGAAACCTTTGGCACAAAATATGTAAGAATATTTCGTGCCAAAGGCAACGTTCATCAACGTAATACCTACCTAAGAAGTTATACTTTCTGCGGTGTTATGTAGAGATAGAGTAACAAAAAGTATACTAACCCTGCATTAATATAACCCTAAAAACTACCTAATAGTAGGTTGTACTATCAGAATAGTAAATAAAAAATTCTTTCAGCTCAATAGTAAACACAAAATTATACCCAGAAATAATTATAAAAAGTTATCAAGCGAATAAACGCTACAACAATGCAGTTCCTCGTAAAATTAACCAAAACGAATCCTAAGAAAACATTTTCTTTACCGTAACATCTCATCTTGACCGTTCTCGTTTCTTTTTTTATCCGCAACTGCTCAGCCAGAACATAAAACTGTGGGCGCGCAAAAAAGCGAAAGTGTAATTTGGACGAAACGACGGAATGTCGCCAAGATATTATGTTCAATTAGGATTTCATTATTATATACGATATACTGTGCGTGCGGAAGAGCTCAGCGGCTTGCTGGGTCATTTGGGATCATGTGATCATTTAGATGTATGACTGCACGAGGCAAAGTCCTCATTGACTAGTAAAAAGATGTACTTACCTAATGTCAACGCAACCTACTACGGAATATTGATCATTGATATTTTAAAGCCGTTTTGTTAGAAAAAAAAATGCTTTAGTGGCAGTACGCACGTTCAATAAGATAATGAATAAGGATGGTGGTAAATTATAATATTACATTTTTTCAAAAATTCCAATGTAAGTGTAAAGATCAGTTTTACCGGTTCCAGTGTAAAAAGTTTAAAAAATCTATATTTACAAAATAAAATGCTATGCAACCTGACACTGGATAATAAAATGATCAGTTTATTACAAAAATAATCGAATTCCATCAACGTGGTGAACATAAAACTTCGTATTGCTTAATTATCTTGACAGTTAGCAATCGGCAATTTTAACAAATTCACATATTTTAGCAAATCGGCATATCTCCGCGAATCGCAATAAAACGTTCGATTTAATATTTAAATTTATTTTTCAATGAAATTGCAGTAGATACCTTTCATTATAAATTCTGTATTTTATTGTAGAAGTTTTCAAAAAGTGTCTTCTTTC
Source organism: Eulithis testata (assembly GCA_947507515.1). NCBI lineage: Eukaryota > Metazoa > Arthropoda > Insecta > Lepidoptera > Geometridae > Eulithis > Eulithis testata. Next base: position 3,501,019 of record OX382198.1, read on the forward strand.
ATAAAACGGCCGTAATTGTGTTGAAAAAATACAACTGAATTGAGAACCTTCTCTCTTTTTTGAAATTGGAAAAAAAAATACCTCTTTATCGCATAAAAAACAACCACTCTAAGACTCAATTTGAATTATATTAGCATACAAGCTCCACCTTTGGCTAGAACCAACTATGTGACAGTGATATTACTAAAGGTTCGTAGGTACTAATCATACGACATTTTCTAAAGGGTCAATTTGTTTTTAGGACCTATAAGGTCCGGAGGGATTTTTGTTACATCCATATTTCACGATCCACCTGTTTTACGTTTGATTCGAATTTAGATTGTATAGAAAAAAATTAAATTCAAGCCTCAGCACTAATAGGTGTGATAATCGTAATGTAAACGTAGTAGGTAATAGTAATAGTAAATAGGTTTACACAAAGCGTCAACTGTCAGATTTGTTCGTCTCACTCCATTGCCAGACTACCTTCACTAAATGCCTAATTAATATTATTAAGCCCACTCTTTCCACATTCAAGTGAAAATAAAACGCTTTAAAATTCCATCACACGAAGGAAAGTCTTCATAAAATATTCCAAGAGAATTCAGGTAACTTGCAGAGCAAAAACGTAACGAGCCTGTTAGCTCTGTCGAGGTTTCCAAAAGGGTATCTGACTAATGAACGTAAAACGAATATATAGTACAGTAAGTTTATTTCAATTAGCACGAACTGTAACTATAGCTTTTTTTATCTATAACTAGATAAAACACATGAGAAGTATATAGAATGGCTGGTATTAAAATGGTTCGCTATATACCAACCAGCGTTTAAGAACCGCACATTTTTTTATATGCAATGTTTTTAAGGCAGTTGCGACAACCCTAAATCAAGGTGTAATTAATTGGGATATTCAGTCTGTTATAGTAAATACAACCTTCGGGTTTTGTTTATACACCAGCTTATAAAGAAGACAGCTACATTACTTATTGACTGTTGACAGAACGCAAGATGTCGCCCATTTAGCGCGAGCTAAGTGGCCATCAACATGCCAAAAATGTCGAATAAATTATCAGGGTATATGGAACATCAAAGTATTATAAATGAAAAATTAAGCATTCATATGAATAAATACGTGGTAAAACATCTTTGATTTGGTGCCTTAGTAGCAGTTTTTCATAACGTTGGAATCCACTGGACTGAACATGACTGTTTGGATTGGTAGCAAACGGAATAAGCCCAAAAACATGATACATACAAACATCGCTTGCGTAAGGATACATAAGAATTTTTTATCACTTGAAGTGTCAAGAGAAAACGAAAAACACGCGGGAAAGATCACTATAAACAGTTTATTATAGTATCTAAGCACTGTATTGTGACGGAAAATAACTGACTGGTTTGGTGCGAGTTTAATTTTCGTGACCGGACCAGAAAAGTTGGACATTTCTTCATTTGTTTTTTGTAACAGCTGTTTATTTTCTAAGCTGTGTATTCGGTAGAAGGAAATTCTTTACAACTTCCCATTAACTTCCAACGATACTTGATTGAATCGATGAATCGTTAACGGTGGTGGGTCAAGGTATCTTTAAATAAACCTTTCCAATACCGAAAACTCGTAGATAAAAAAAATTGTGAATATTTTTTTTAATTTTGTTGCCTAAAAGTTTCGAATGAAACCCAATAATGTTGACGAAAATGATATTTTTGAAGTTTGCGCCGCCGTAGATCTCAGTTGATAAGACGAGCAAAGCAGAAATAAAAAGTTGGCACGGGTGAAACAGATGCCTTCAGGATAAAGAGACAATGTGTATAGAAGTGATTTGTGCTTTTGGCATAAGCTTGGTTTTCCAAGAAGCAACAGCTGTAAGTGTAAAGTGATGACCTAAATATAGAGGGGAATATAGAGACAGCACTTTGAAAAACACTTTAGAACTGCATCTGCTATGGAGAAAACCTCGATGATCGTAGACATCGAGCAAAGATTATCCAACCACAATCCACCAAGTATAGTCGTTTGCACATTGACCGATACCGATATCTACACAATGCCGATATGTCAGTTCGAACATTTCGAACAAAAATATTGTCGGCGCCGATACGGTATGAAAGAGTCTAAAGTCTAGACTCTTTCATACCGTATCGGCGGACCGAGTATCGGAGAACTAATAGTCTAGAGTCTGGACTAGTAGTTCTCCGATATCGTGGAATTATCACATCTTGTTCTTGTGCTTATAGTGTACCTAATTACAATTTAATTTGACTCAATAAAAGCGTCGCACGTGTTAGATTCGGATATATTTTATAATGTTAATATCGTGAAGTATATAACAAATTAAGAACCGTTACATTTATATCGAACCACTATGACAACACTGTAGCTAAGCCTTTGTATTTTTACATTATTGCAACACAAAGTTGGTCTGTACGACGTTCATGTTGGTTGCGAATACAATTAGTATTTTACATTCCATCAAAATGTATAAAAACCTATTGATTCAGATGTATAATAGTTAATGTACTATCTAAATTAATTATATAATTTATCATGAATATCCCAATGTATATCCGTATCTAGATATGTATATTTGATTGTTTACATCTGATGATAAGATCGGTATTGTATAGAACTAGCTTAATAATCGTAATTGATATTGCTAAAATCATATACTAATTTATTATAAATATCAAAGTTCAGAGTATCCCCAAGTTATATATTTATATTGCATTATGTAAAATAATGTTAGGTTGTCTACTGACTTCCGACATTTGTTTACGTCTTACGATGAATTGTAACCAACTTCACTTGACTTTTGCCATAACGACCGGCACGATGTGAGAAGCGGTGTGTGGAGATTATTCGACGAGGACAGTCTTGTGTTGGATTTGCTACGGGTAACATGGAAGTCTATTGCCGATTTAATATCATTCAAGGAGGCTATGTGCCAACAATTATAAAGGTATGATGTTATTTTCTGTACCTACCTGTGTTAAGTAGGTAGACTATTGTGCTAGTTATAACCGTGGCTTATTCTAAGAAATATTGTGTTAGCGACTGAGAAATAAACTACTAAGTATGAAAAGGATTTCTACATCTTTACTTTATAAAACATACCCATTTTGCATCCTGACGAACAGGCTATTATTTTAATCAATAAATAGCTTATTGACAAGTTTTAGATGATTTCTAGTAAGAGTAAAATGACTATTCAATTAGAGTAATCTATATAATGGCTTTCTCTCTACATATTTATATAATCTTTTATAATAAATAATATATATATTATAAGATAAATCTAACACACGCAATGTTCTGCGTCAGGATGAAAAAAATATTATACTGTAGGTACTACTACGTCAATAAAGAACAATCTAGGTTGAACGCTCCTTGAAAATTAAAGATGTTTTTATAAATCTAATCTACTAATTTTTTGTCTATGATAATAAAAAAAAACAAGAAGAAATTGACATCTAATTTCTTCTGCTTTTTTTTCTTTTTAAAATTATACATGGTGTATATCATAAAATCTATGATGTACATACCTACTACGAGAAACCTCTTTGGAACAATGAAGCTGATTTTGAAGCTCAATGGTAACATGCAATGGTTTTTGTACCAGAGATAAAGAAATACGAAGTAATATCTTTGTAGAAAAGATAATTTTATGTAACAGTCTAAAATAGATTGAAAACACAGCGAGTTAAGCTAGATTTTAAAAATAGCTACAAGCAAAACCACTATTTTGGTGATGTTTGATATGAAAGCACTCGAGATTCCGAAGCTTACAGGCGCCATCTTCATTTGTTGATTTATAGCGGCTCCACTCAACGTCACTAGTGCTGTGCTCGTATTTTCTGATTTTGCTGTAAACATTTTTTGTTCAATGAATTTTTTCAGACACATATTGACTTTTGCATTACAAAAAATAGAGTTTCAATTTAAATACACGCTTAGTTGTTTTTATTTATATCTAAAATATATTATTTAGACAACAATTTGATAAGTAAATGTCTTTTTTTGTAAGAGATGAACTCTTTGTGGAGAACGAGTTTTTTTTAAATATATTAATTATATGTGACTGAGAAACTCTGGAAATTTTTTATTCCACTACTATGTTCGAACACTAGCTTTAATTGGTATGTATGTGCGCATCTAATCTAGGTATGATTATTACATAATTATACTGATAAAGATAATTGCAGGGTAATTTCGTAGGTAGGTACTGTATTCTCTTGTCTTGGCAACATGCTAGGTTGAATGCAATCATGACTAGTCAAGTGCGCAATTATCTACTCCATAGCATTCCATAGTAATGGGTAATATGAACTACGGCACGGGCAAGGCACGGGTCTTATGGCGTCCATGAATAGTCCAGATTTCTAGAATATTGTGTGTATTATTTTAAAAGCACAACAATCAGAATCTGAGAGAACGTAGATATTCGTACGGTATTCAACATGTTTTTACGCCTACGAGGAAACAGTTATCTGAAAATAGATCAATCGCTCATTCTACTAGATTTAAATAACTTCTAAAAATATTATTTGAAAGGGCTTTATTGAAACTTTTTTTTGTTTAGTAAAATTAGTTAAAACTGTTTCAAACATATTTTGATATTATCGAATGTCAATTTCACTTTGTTTTTTTTTAATAACCATCTATTTATATGGGTTGTCGGAAAAATAAGGAAAAGCGTACCAACTAAAGATTCTATCATCCGTGAACGAGAGGCATAAAAGGGTGCGTGTATGGCCGCGATATCTTAGGCGTGGGCGTCGCAATAAAATGATTATTTTTACAAAAGGGTTTGTGTTTACTTCTTTATTGTAATTGAATAAAAAATCTGAAAAAAAAACAGTTTTTGCATTCAAAGAATTTTACGTAGAAGTAGTTGTAGAGTCGTTGGCACTAGGCGGCCAAGGCAGTGGGGGAGAAAGACTTGAATGATATAATTATATGATTTATGGTAGGTATTCCGTTGTAATGAGAGTTTTATTGCAACAAGGTTTATTTGAGTGTTAATAAAAGCAATCAGTCATTCGACTAATATAAATGCACTTGTAAACGGCCAAGTTGTTGCTGAAATTTTACTTTTCTCGAGACTAGCTCGTATAGGGGAGCGGCTAATTGACACTAGTTAATATTTTATTGCCTAGCTGACACAACAATACCAAACAAAGAATCAATCTTCACATGTAGTACGTACGTAATTAGCAATTAATGCCAACAAAATCAGAAAAAGTTTAGACCTTCTGTCAGAATCAGAACAGAAGTTTTTCGTAATTATATCTCTAGGATATAGATCGAACAAAGAGTAAGTACACTACTTTTATAATTGTTTACTAACAGATAGTAAAAACGGGATATTATTATGTAGAAATATTCATAATTTTTGAGTTTGAAAAAAGGTATAGTTTATTTTAGATAAACAACTTATTTATTTATTTTACAACCACGATTTCTTAAGCCCACGTGTACTCGCTACTATCTGATCGGTTTACGCCACTCTACTTTGCTAAACATTTTTTTATGTAAGTAATTGACAAACAGGCATACGGCTCACCTGATGGTAAGTAGTCACCGTCACCTAGAAACACCGACAACACTGGGAGTGTTGCCTACCCTGAAGGACTTTAAGGACATTTTTCTTAAAGCGGTTCGTGCTATAAGTAGGCGGGAAAACATTTAGGTAATGCAAATCGGGGCTCTATTGCACGTCAACGTGGCAGAAGCGCCACCGAATAGGTAGTTAGTGTGGCAGCGCTCCGCAGTCAATCGACGGCTACGACCCGACCGTGAAATTAATCGTAATCGTCTGAAAACACTCTTTGTCTGAAGTAATTCCGTCTTCCTTGAAACGGATAATAATACTTATGCATATCTAAATAGAAAGAGGAAGACACCACACAAAGTGCCATCTCACTTTGTTTCTTTCGTTTTATTAGTATTAGAAGACTAATAAGTGATAAAATGTACCTTAGGGACATGCCCCGTGCCACGTTTGGACGTGCTATTGACTACCTATACTAAGACATCTTCAAGGAACAAGTTATCTGAGGGAATATTTTCCGGGGTTCTTAGGTTAGGTCGAGTTTTAAACTTTCAGTTTCATGAAGACAATTTTTATTGATCATAAAGTTACACATAACCCATCAGGTATAAAATATTGGATTAAAAGGACACAATTTAGTAGCTTTACTCTATAATTGATTAAACCCTGCAATTTATCTCAGTAAAAGTACAGTTGACCTAAATCTAAAATTAACCGCCCTTTATTTACCAACATTCGGTGGTGTCGCTAAAACCTTTCTTACATGGGGTATAAATTATTAACCTACTTTCTTTAGTAAGGGGATAAAGCACTCAAGAGATGATGCATTCTTTGTTGAGGGTGCGGCCGGATCGTACTAAAATGTAGCTTCTTGTTTAAAAAATCTCTATCTAAAACCTTTGGGTCTTCGCGAATCGCCTCAACTATACGTGTGAACATGACTGTCTTGATTGCTAATTTGACAATTTTTAAGATCACTTGCATAACAATTTATTTGCTTCTAGAGGTCGTCAAACCCTTGAGTTCAATTATGCCTTATTCTAAGAGACATTAATAGTTAGGTACGCCTGAATACATCTTTACTTCAAGAATGAGGGAATGTTGTAGGAGCGTGGGGCGCGCAATATCGACGACAATCATAAATTATGCAAAACTAGAGTTTCTCATACTCGACACGCTGCATGCAGACATGTCTGATATTGACCGACAGGGAATCCTTGTGTGAGGTATGAGTGTGCACTGACCTGTTCAATATTTTTTGTCAGTTTTGTTCTTCATTCAGTTTTGACTAATAAGATAGTGATGATCAATCACTATCATCATGCGACTGTAACGCAAAAAATAGGCAGGGTAAAATTAGACGAGTTCTTTAGTGCTAGATCTTTAGATTGGAAACGTTACTGGAATTCTCAGTTTTTAGCTATATCAATCACAATAGACGAAATAAAACAAATGAAAAGTTGCTAGATTTCAGACATAAAACGTGCCAGCTAAAACGTTTGCCGCGGGCTCCTATTTTATTTATTTTTATAAGATCCTACGTTTATCATTATTATAATTTTCACTTGAGCACTCGACTGCACTTTACAAGGGATGGAAAATAGTCTAGTGATAAGTCGCTGCGCCTCTGCGCCTTCGCTGCCCCAGTCTTTTCGAATTATCTCAATGAAATGTGGATTTTCTTGTGTAGTAGGTAAATTTTGTATTTTAAAAAGTGCGCCTAACGTCAACCTTTGCTCTATCACACAATTTTTTCAAGTTCCTGCGGTTTATGTCTACTTCCTATGCACTTTGTGTTACATTGAACTTCGACGTCTTCAGCACAAACTTCAGTGGTTTTGTTCAGGGACTCTCGAACAAACAAGATGCGCAACAACGCAACAGCGCACTACCTTCATTATAACATGTTAGAGCTTGAAATAAAAAACATTGTTGTTATTCGTAGAGATATTTTTTATTACGAAGGTTTTATTTAAAAATTTAAAATCATATTTTGTCTCATAACTCTAAATTAGTAATTACCTATATCTAGTGTAAAAGACCACTCTCAAAAATATGACTACTTCTAAGTTTTACTTTGGCTCCAAAAACAGTGTGAGTATAAGAAAAACCAGATCTTTTTAAGAAGGTACCTACCTCCTTAGAATGAAAGTAACTATTAGTAGGTAAGGCACCTCCTAATCTTAGTTTGTTACAAAACACAAAGGAAACATTGATCATCAATCTAGTGTCGAGAATTAAAGCCAACTTTATTATGAAATTATTACAATGAGTTGTCCTAAATAAAACAAATAAAACCAAAATTATAATATAAACAAAGAAGAAAAGCATTATCAAAATGTTTATCTTTATGATTCATAAACTGGTGGAACATAGAGTTGGTTTGAATTCATAAAATAAGCATAAAATAAAAAAAAGTTGGTGTATTTAAAACAAAATAAAAAATGGGTTGCAATAGTAATTAACAGGCACGGTAGACTTCTCTTAGATCTTTAGATCGCTCACTCACTTATTCATGAGATACTTGTATTATAATATCAAAGGCGGTTTCTCAAACGTTTGGGGACAAAGGTTAATCACAAAATTTAATTAAAATAGTACATGGAGAATATTGCCCTAGCTGAACTTTGATGAGGACATCTCAAGAAATGCTTTTCGAATAATTCTTCGACATATTTCTCTTACATCTCAGAGTCTGCGCCCCAAAAGTTGACTTTTCACACACAGAACTGGCCGAACTTCAGTGACGGATTCAGGATTCGGGGGGGCTTGTCCCTAACAAATTGACCCTGGGTAGACTTGGAGTGGGGGAAGGGGGAGGAACTGGAGCCTTCTAGCCCCCTAACCTTAGATCCTGCAGCATACATAATAAATTACGAACCTTGTCACCTTGCATGTCCAATAATGTCCATCTGTGTTACTTATTACTCTTTTTACGACGCAAACACTAAGCTTTATAGGTGCAAGTGTAAGACACATCTGTATATTATACGTACGAGGTTGTTTTATTTACAAACAAAAAGTAGTGAAGTTCTCAGTTTTTCTACGAGACCAATATTACTGTGAGCGCGAATAAAGTCTGCTGTTTCAGACACGATCTTATAAGACCCTTATAAAGGAAAAATCCACAAAAAAACTCACGGCTCAGGCATCACATGTCCAGCAATGTATTGACTTTAGATAAGGCCGGTGAGGGTGAAATAGAAATGGAAAACATTTATTGGTGAAAGATTGATTGTGATACCTATCATAGTCGATGTATCTAATAAGCCCTGAACAAGCCTATATCCAAGTTAATCCTGCCTTTTGTTCTCACTGAGGATCGAATTGGAGGCTGCTCTTATGCCGACTGAGCTGTGACGCCTATATAATGTAGATTATAGATTTTAAACTCAGCGTAAAAGGCAATTTGATCCGGAATTAGCAATTCAGCCGATCTGGTAACGTCTGCCCAATAAATTATCAATTACGGATTAATTTCCAGAATTCGACCTCCATCCGTAGGGACAAATCTGTAAAGCCGTGGTTTTAAAAGAGGCGGCGTAAATGTAGGCTAACCGTTATAAAGCGTCGATGCCGTGATAGGTACTTAGTGGAGCTAAGCGAGCCGCTGCATCGTAGAGACTGCTTGGTGTTGGTGATATCTAAGTCGTGCAGAGCTCAGCCCAATATTATAAAACACTTCTGTAGTAAGCTTACATTCTGCAGTCGCTGGAGAATAGAACATAATTATTATAAATATGCATAAAAATGATATCTCCAAAGGAAAAATCACATGACCATTCCTATACAACTGCTGTGCTGACGTTTTCTTTTGTGACTTGGATAATAGAGAGGCTAAGTAGAACGGCCCTTTACTATCACTTTGGCCTGTAATCTGATTTACTAACTGCTCAAGCACTGATCCGGTTTTAGGCATAGGATTTTGGTATGAAAGTAGAGATTTTCAAATCTATGCTTGAGTAACGATTTCTGTATCGGCATACGGGCCTTAAAATTAAAATGATTAATGCATTACCTATTGCAATAATAAGCAGTATTACTACGGTAGATACATTGCCTGTTTTTAAGAAACAAAGCCTTACAAGATTATCCCAGGCAAGTTCGAGTGGAACATTTCGGATAGTGGTTCCGATAATGTCCCCTGTATTTGTCAGGCTGATGGTAACATGTTTGGGTTAGACGCTATTAACAATATCTAAGCTGGTCATTACTTATTCGTTAAGGGTGCCCTCGGGTCTATTCGAACAACGTAACTACCTATACTCTGGTTTTAAGTCTAATTCTGAAAACCAGCGCTAAAGGAGCCACCTTTCTTTAGCATTTGCTGAGTTGGTATCTTTTTTATACACCTGTTCTGTTTAATTTAATGTTTGTTTTGTTTTTGTGTTTTTGTATGTGTTGTGATGCGTAGAATAAATAATTTCTATTTCTATTATTAGAGTAATTTTAAGCTCATCTTTTAATTGTAGTTACCTACTTGATTATTTAAAAAAATATGGTTTATTTATACCAATTGAAATATAACACCCAGATTAGTAATTCGTTTATCCTGTAATATATCTAGAATGAGAGATATTTTTACTGTATATTGGTACGTATAGTGTTATTCTGAGTATAGATACTTAAACGTTTTTATCTTGTCAATTTCGTTCTATCAACAAACAAATAAGTAGTACGAGTGAACGTCCTTCACCAAGATTAACTATGTTGTTGTTGTAAAAGTATTATTACTACTTTACGAGCGAATCGAAATGATAGAAACATTGACGCGTGCTACCGAAATAGAATAAATTCTAAAAACAGATTGTGCTAATTTCTTTGCACGACTCTGTCCTAGATTCTGAATTCACAGACAGAAGGGTGATTCAGGTATCCTATCACAAGGCAATGCTGGATTAAGAATGCGGTTATCCACCAAATCCAAACCTAATTTTAGTCCAAAACTAAAACTTAGTACCTATTGTGCATAGTATAATATAATATTATGCGAGAAAAATTAAAAGAGAAGAGAAAGACGCCAATTTTAGGTGAATGTTATCCCAATGAAAATTGTCTAATACTTTTTTACCAAGAGAATCACTCTTTGGATTCACAGACATATCTATTATTATTGGTTTCGATATCTATTCCGATGTAGACTGCGGTTCGTGTTTTGATGATCATTAAATTTTTATTGTTGGCAAGTGTTCTTGAGTTCAAGTTATATAACACCATTTTATATGGATTGTCTAATACAATGTTATCGACTCTCTTATTGCATTTTTCCAAACTTACCTAATTTCACAGCACTAAAAATGCTACCTAAGCTATAATATAAACGAGGATAAATAATTATGTCACTTGTGTGTATTGTATAATATCACTAACAAAAGATAAGTTAATTTGTAGTCTTTTTTAAAACTACAATATAATGTGACCACATTTTTATACCAGGATTTTATAGATAAAAGATTTACCGCCAAATTATGTTTCCAGATTTATCTTGGATCTAACAAAAAGCGCCAAAAACCGCGTCTGTTTTGGACTTAACCCCTGTCAAAGCTATCAGATTTATATGTTACGTAATGTGAAAAAACCTAGTTAAGTCCAAAACAGACGTGGTTTTTGGCGGTTTTTGTTAGACCCAAGATAAATCTGGAAACATAATTTGGCGGTTATAGTTTAGGAAAGACCTTTAAGAACTTTAGGCTTACTCGAACCCAATAGTGTCTAGATCTGCACATCAATCTCAATTCATTATTGGAAGCTTATATGAGATATCTAATTTGCCAATACGTTACAACTTTCATACCAAATATAGGTAGTTTTATATCACGCACAACGGTATAGAATTGTGATTGATGAGTCAGTACGGAAAACTCATTAAAAACAAAAAAAAGGAAATAAAATTAAGAAGAAGTAAGATAAGAAGAAACTAGACCTTTTGATATTTACAGGTTGTGCATAAGAGTATCCGTTAGGTATGCGTGTTGCAAATTCTGGGCTTTATGCATTTCGCATCTGACATAATTTCCTCTTTGACATACCTAATTTGTAAAAATACAATGATGATAAAATAGTATATTATGCAACTAGTTAATAAAAGACGGATCTAAAGCGAGGGCCATAAATGAAACACGAGCAAGTGAAGGATTCTAACGACTGAATCACGACCGTAGGCAGTGATTCATCTGATTCAAGTGTTAGAATCCTGAACGACGTGAGTGGTTCATGGCCCTCGGTATAAATCCGTTTTATTCAAGAGTTGCATACCTACTATACTTTATACCATGACTACGAGAAAAAAAAAGATATAGCATTGGCTATACAACCTCCTTGCGCAAAAACAATAATTAGATGGAGGTCAAATATATTAGTGTCTTCTAAATTCAAACACCAAAAAAGTGAGCTTTTTATTCACTGTATTCAGTGAATAAAATAAGCTTCTTAGAGGGGGGGAATGGTATAAAGTAATTTTTATAATTCTTTTTTCCAACGTAGTTATATCAATAACATTGATAGTATAAACAGAAAAAAATGTGATTAATTTTTTTTAATATACTTCTGTTAGTACTTACTGTAAATTCCTATATAAAGACAAAAGTACTTACTCGGCTATGTATTAAGATTTGTAGTTGACTAACCCGCCACTAAAACATACCTCATGTGTTTGTTAGTAAAGTATAATTAAAATTAGATATGCAACGCAAGAAACCTTTTGAATTTTAATTACAAATTACCGAGGACTCTGAATGAGGAATTCATTTTAGTCTTTTGCGATAAGGGCTAAGCCTTGATACAAAATGTTTAACAAGACAAGTATTTACCTATATACTTACGTACCAATCAGACCAAAATAAACATAGTTTTTTATTCTGCTAACGTGACAAATACATCCAAAGTAAAAATATCCCGGGTACCGTAAACAAAATATAACAAATTTCATATTTAAATAAAAAAATCACTTCAAATAGAGAAGAAATAAATTGGTAAGTATTGGATTTACTTGAATTAATAAAAATAAGGGTTCTTTTGGTTCACAAAATATAGCTCTAGTACCAATGTATGAATATATCTACGAGTAAACATTATTTTTTGTAAACAAAACGTAATGGTTCAAATATCTTATAGTGGAATCCGGAAAGTCAGCCTATTATGAAAATAATGGGCAGATAATTTATCAAGAGTCAATGAAAGGAGAAAACGAAAGAAAGAAAGAATGTAAAAAAATGCAGGTGAAATTGATTAATGTGTTTTGCTTGCGCTGAAAAACTTCACTGAAGGGCTGACTGAAATGAATCATATTTGAAGACTAGCTGTCGCCCGCGGCTTTGCTCGCGTTGTAGCAGTATACGCATTATATGGTTAAAATCTTTGATCCTAATTTTACACCTTTTAGGGTGCACCTTTCTAGGTTTTAGTTGTGGTGTGCAATAAAGTATTTTCTATCTTCCTATCTATCTATCTACCTTTTCTAAATTCCTTTCTTAGTACACCCCTACACTAAGAATACAATACCTACTGTATAAGAATACTACCCTCCGAATTTCATACCTCTAGGACTTATAGTTTAGGCTGTGAGTTGATTGTCAGTCAGCTTTTAAAGAGTTTTATATATTTAGATATTTGAAATAGATCGAGTAACCTAAGATATTAGGTATTTTTAATCATTAGGTCTAAGTACGAATTACTTAAAAAAAAATATCCTTAGAGTCCTTCAGGGTAGGCAGCGCACCGACAGTGCTCCTGTGACGAGTTTCTAGACGACTGTGACCGCTTACCATCAAGTGTACCGTATGCCTGTTTGTCTATAACTAACATAAAAAAATATCACGGACTGTAAAATAAAAAAATAAATAAAAATAATAAAACTGTTTAGACTGAATTGTAGTTTAGTAAGATCTATGCTCCAATATTTTATATCATTTAATTCACAGAAAATTCTACGATTCCTAAAGTTTATTCTATATTGTAATTACTAAACATTATTAGATCAAGGAATAACGCAAAAAGGGCCTATATAAGGACGGAAACCATCCCGGTCCACAAAATATAAGCACTTGAAGCGGGTTCTAATTAAAAATGGAGTATGTACGTACTTTCGACAGGTCAATGTTATTTATTTCTAGTCTTGTGTTCTAGTGGGTCTATTAATGCTGCTTGATAATCTGTCGGTTGCGTATGTGATTGCGTCACACATTAAAAATAATTTGCAACAGAATTTCGTTAGGAACACAATCACAATGAAAACGGAGAAACGTATGTACAGAGATCATAGGCGTTACACAATTTTTTTTATGGCGCCGACGGATTTGCTGTAGTCATTGCAAATTGTTATTCACTCTCGCGTTTGCATGGTTCTTTACGTCGATCTAGTGCGCAATGACACCACTTTTGCGCTATCTGCGTACCGACCTAGACCGCAGAATATTAATACAAAAACATAGACACAAACTATAGCATCGATAATAGTAAAGAAAATGTGTAAAATAGTAGAGAGTTGCCAAAGTTACAAGTAAATGGTTCATCAACTGTATCTACTGATGTGGCATAGAAAGTTTACAATGAAGCTTTTTTTTATTAAGTTATAGACGTAAATAGACGAATAATAATATTCTGTTCATTATCGCAACTAGCTTAATCTTATTATTGGAACCACGAAAATCCTAAGAAGAACCACCGTCTTCATCCAAAATAATATTTTGTCTTTATTAAATTATCTTCAAAAACTACTTAGTCTGGAAATGGCTATGCAAGAATTTTATAATTTGAGTTTACGTAACAATCTATTTTCACCCTTGTATTAAAGAGCATGTTTTATGTATGTATGGCAAGGTATGTACCTACTACATTTACATAGGTAACTAAATACAATTACTGTTCATTTGGTTTTTTTTTTAACCGACTTCAAAAAAGGAGGAGGTTCTCAATTCGGTTGTATTTTTATTTTTTATGTTTGTCACCTCAGAACTCCGTCATTTATGAACCGATTTGAAAAATTCTTTTTTTATCTGAAAGGGTATGCTTCCAGGTTGGTTTCAAACTGCCATCATCATCATCATTTGATGATGAAGGCGTATCAAATTGAAGTCGCTTTTTCCAGTTTTTTAAACTTATAAATTATTCAATAACCAGTTTTCTATTTAAAAGCCTGTTCGAAATTTGAATAAAACCTTTGATAAGTTACCTCCTTGGTTGCCATGTTATGGAGTAAAAGATCGTTCCATTTTTTACTAACACGACAGTTTGGGGTGTATACAGACATAGATTATGACGAGATAAATTGATATAATCCTTAGTTTTGGTTGGTCAACGTCAAACAGTGGAGTGGTTACCCTTCCACGTTTGTATGGAAAGGTGGGCGACTGACTGCGACTTGTTCAACCTTAAGAGTGCCTCTCCATTTCACAACGTGATTGTCTTTATCAGCACTGCTATTAAACAAAGTTATCAAACATTCCACAAAATAAACGCTGAGAGATGTTTATTTTTAAGAGTGCTTGATAACTTTAGCGATAACTTTTTCGTCCATTAGTTAAAACACTTTAAACAATAAATGGACTTAGTTTATTGTCTTGAAGCTCATTAGAAGTTTTCAGCAACATCACTTAGAATTAAGATAACTTTAGGTTTTCAATTCAATTCTTGCCTGAATCATAACTTAGGTTTAATACCTATGATAAATAGTTTTATTTTATTGTTTTCATATACATACCTACCTATCATAATGATATTCATCATTGCATATTTACGTATTTTGAAAAGTCCACTGCCAGTTATACCTTTTACCAACTTTACCTAATACTATCTATATTCATATGAAATGAATTTTGTCTGACTTTCACTAACAGCTGATATTTCGCATTCCTTGCATCCTCTGAACCAATACAAGTTCGGAATCTATTGCTTGACTTTACCAGGTATTTCCTCGGTGCTTGCAACAGAAAGTACCTATCTATCTACCCATAGTTTGACAATCAGGAATACTAATACAATACGCAGTTCTACAATAGCATCATCTAACAATAGAACATCTTTATGGCTACCATCAATAGGGTGTCGTTTTCCGTTTCATTGTGATTTGATTAGACATAAAACCTAGTTCACACCTACGCATAGTAAAATCTAAATAGACGTTTTATCCACGGTCTAAGTTATAAGTTTAGTCAAACAGTCGCTCTCAGTAAAAACTGGCCATATGAAACGCAAGTGTATGTTCAGTTCTGCTGAAGCGATTTTAATGTCGACGAGGTATATCAAATACACAGAAATTTGGATATAGATGTTTTTTACTACGGCTTTATGTCTTTCGAAACCCATTAAAGTTACTAAAATACACATAAGTAGTATAGAGATAGGTACTTTTCTATTCCCTTTCAGTGAAAATTGAAAAAATGTTAAAAGCTCATGAACTTCTAAAAAGGTTTTACGTGTCGCGCGTACAAAGTTTTGGGGAGAAAGCAAATGGATATCTACACGGTTTTTCCGAATTTTCCTTGAACTCACACGTTTTATGGGGTAATTCTATGTGGTAACAAACAACTTTTACAGTAAAAAGTACGTAATATATCTTGACAGGCATCATGGCTCAGTCGGTAGTTGCTCTGCCTTCCGTGCTGTGGGTCGCGGGTTTGATCGCCACCAAGAACAAACATTTGTGTGTGGCAAACATACCTAGATTTTTGTTCTATGGCTGGGTGTTACTATGTATTATAAGTATATAAGTATTATATCAGCAATCTAGTTCCCATAGTACAAGCTTTGCTTAGTTCGGGACTAGAGAGCGTTGTGTGTAATATCCAAGGATATTTATTATCTTCAAGAAGGGCTGCAAAATGTCATGACCCAAAATATTGGTTTGTTGTACTTAATACCTTGTTTAAAATACACAGACAAAATACATTTTCTATTGTTCCCGGCTCCCGGGAGAGATGGCGGGTTTTCCAAAGGTCAACACTTTGTGATTTTCTTTTTTTGCTTCTCGCAAACGAGAAGCGAAAAAAGAAAGCTTCTTTCTCACACCTAGAAGTATCATCGGTTTTACGACTGATGGCGGGTAGGTAAGTGGTGGCAATGTCACGACTGGACAGAAATTGATCACCCCCTGTTACGATGTGTTGGGGTCAATGTTTGCCGAAATACTAGGAAGGTCGCACTATCAGATAATACCTTTTGTTTTTTTTCGCAGAGATACGAATTGCTGCGTGGATTTTCCAGCCTTTTAGGCCCACCAGCGATAACATAAAATTGGAAAACCTACATAACATACTATTGTTGACTTATATGCTAGCGAAAAGTCAGATAGTTCTAATTATCAAATAAATAAATAAATATTCTTGGACATATCACACAACGCTCTCAAGTCTCAAACTAAGCAAAGTTTGTACTATGGAAACTAGATTGCTAGAATACTTATATACATAGTTTTTTGTAAATACATACTTATGATACATATAAATAAATAACTAAATAAAATGTCTCCGTTGTGTAGTTCAATTAATGTCATGTACTAGTAGGTAGGCTTGGACAAATTATCACACGTGGTAACTCGTCCAAGTAGGTAGGTAATTATCGTTCAGCGAGAGCTTTTGTTGCTTCGAATAGTAAACATAAAACGTGCAATCAAAGTTGACAATCCGCTCTACCGAAGAAAAGTTGAATAGTAGCACAGTAGATAGGTCCACATTATACTCGTACATACCTATGAAATGATTGGTCTACCGCTCCTTTGACGTACACGGTAAAACAAACGTAAATTTGTTTGCGTTTCGAACTGAAACATTACCTACATTGAAACGTTAAATCATCTTGCTTGAACAACCAATTATTTTTCAAGGAAAAACACCAATTAATTTCGGGGATTTGGTTATTTATGGTCGATTTAACATTCTAGCGCTGTCGAAAAATGGTTTTCCGCTAAAATATATTACCCCCAATGAAAATTTGCTAAATCGTTTTGAGAGGAGAAATCGGTCACTTTCTAATCTCATTTCAGCAAAGGCCTTGAGAGATTAGCTAAAATTAAATATACGTTTTGGCTAGACTACGAGTACGTTCAGTGAAATAGCGGCCACCTGCTACCACTTCTTCGACTTTAGTACATAAATTCAAAACTTATTTAATTAAGAAGGATAAGAAGAAATTTAAAGCAAAACAAATGACTGCATTGGTGTCTAATAAGCCAACACGTTTTTAGTAGAATACAATTAAAATACATTATTCTATTACATTTCAGCAACGGAAATGCTTTTTTTATGTTTCGTTGTTTACAACTCAGAATAAAACCTTGAAATTTTTGTGGAAAAGTTGTATTTTCTAGATTACTAGTACATTATTATATCTAACGACCGTCAAAAATACTAAGCCCACTACGATGACGTTTACATGTTTGTTTCTCGTTTTGTAATTTTTCATCATTTTCTAAACAACCTTTTTTAATATACTTACTTGTAAAACCGACATGTGATTAGCAACACCTTCCATTTGATGCTGTTTTGTTTTGTCTATGATTTTTTTGATAGAGAGTTGAGTGTTTTTTGGGAAAAAACGAGTTTTTTGCTTTTTAATTTTTGCACATTTTTTGGTCTGGAAACTAGTTTAGATTCAAACGATATATATGTGTATACCTATTTTGCATTGACATTTTTCAAACTTAGCGATTTTACTTTGCGAACACCGCACCGCTTTTTCTTGTATTGTAAAGTGTATCATATTATCATCGTGCCCAATGCTAACGGTCACCGTCTCTTAGAAAACTCATATACCAACCCGGCTTTATAACTAATCTGTGATTTTGTTCTCATCACGTCGAAGTCTTTAATATTTTTCACAGTTTACATTTTGCGTGTTTGGTTTATTCCAGAGAAGTAAGTAGTTTATTCCGTGCAAAGGAAAACGGTATGATTTTTTTAGGGAAACACATTTCTTTCCATTTTTGCCAAGTCGGTTTACTTTTGGTATTTTATTTAATTATTGTTATTATTAAGATAAAAACAAGTAACACACACAAAACATAACATAGGAATACAATTCAATAGGTACAATAGGCAGAGACTTAATTTATCACTTGCAGGAATGATCTTTTATGGTTACAACACTTACAATACTTCAGGCATTCATGTCGGTAGGTACATGCTATTAGTTTTGACCCCACACTAGAGTATAGAACATAATTATGTTTTTTACGTTCACTTATTCCATACAAAACAATTGTTTCATGTACTCATGCAGATTCTTATTCTGAAGTTTTCGGGAGTAACCCCATAAAGTTTTCGGAAGTGATCTTATTACACGGACCTACAAAGTGTTGTTTGACACGCAAGCATTACATTCATGTTTTCACGTTTCACGCTTATCGCAAATCTGTCGCGAGCAACACGCTCAAACTCAAACCCCAAATCGCGAGATCATTAAAGTGTTACGCCGCGATTTATACCCATCAGAATAAATATGAGTAAATCCGTCAGTGCTCCATTCCATACTCAATGAAACCATGTTGAGTGTTTCGAATATTTATTCCTCTGACTTGTATGCCGGTTGGAGATTGAGGTATGATTAGCGTGTCACACTTTTCATGAACGAACTCCGAGAGTCAGTAATCAGTTTCTTACGCTACCTATAATATCTACATAATTTCATTAAGCGAGTCGCGCATCTTATATATCAAACGGAAAAAAATCTTCGTCATTACAACTCGTTCTAAGTTCCTATAGCGATCAAGAAATTATACTATCTCCGTCAAAAATTGTTATCTTTAGAAATTAGGATTCGTTTTATACCGTACTTTGCAGGCACGGTGGACAGTGTGGATATAGGTACTCTGAGAGTTTTGTCTCAGTTATGAGATTAAGATAAAAAGCAATAAAGTTATAGGGGCATAAGCAATCCTAGAGAATTTGCATAATTCCCAAATTAAAAGTACTAGGTACTTACTTTTAATTTGGAAATAATAAAAATATAATAAATTCATCGTTGGCTCCCAGAATAACACTTTTGATCTACCACAAGCACCGTTTTGCTGCTCGGCACTTCCGTTTGATGTTAGTGTGACATCAATGAATAATTTTATAATGTATTTTTACTTTACACGTTTTATTTATGTGACCCAAAGCTTTTAATAGCTATTGTCATTTAGAATTTGGCGGAACTGAAGGAAAGTATTGTGGTTATTTTTTTGACAGATCCAGTGACTTTTATGCTGCCGTGATACAGGTTATAATTATTAGGCCCATTATTTTATGACAGAGGTACGACAAGATCTTAGAGTCACCGTGTTTGGTGTCGAGTCAACTTTTGCCAAAATAAAAGAAAAAAATACTTAAAAAAAAACAAAGTCTCACCGTTAATCAGCGATCTCTGCAAAACAACGAAAGGAATGGATTTCAAGGTATTATAGAAAGGTATACATAATATACCTAAGTCCGACTGGCATGTTGTAATTGATTCGTAAGAAAACAAACAATTGTTCTTTTTTTTCAAAATAAAGAAAACAAAACCAAATTGCCTGGCTTTTTCGCCATGAAGAAAGGGTTTGTGATTATTTTTGTAATAATCAAAGGGTTGTATTTTTCAGCAGCGAAAAGAATTTGACTTTACTCCGTTTATAGGATTCAGTTGTTTAAATAAATAAAACATAATATCGCGCCGTAGACAATAAAATGAGAATGTTTTGATGTAGTTGCGAAGTGCGGAGCGAATCATTTATTGAATTCATTTTGTGAGAGGCTTTCATAAAAAGAACTTTCTGTGACAGACAGGCTGAAGATTTTCGGATTCCATTTACTTTTATTTTGATGGAATTACGAAGGGAATTGTCCGATGGTCTTATGGCACTTTGGTAGATATCGCATTTTCTAACCAGGGATTGACTGGACAACTGTTATATCCCTGGTATAAATACAATATAAGCATCCGTTTGACCACAATCTCACCTGATGTTAGGCAATGATGTATTCGACGATGTAGCACGGTTACGGTTCCTTACGGTTTTGTAAACCTATTTTTTATACGAAAATTCCTAGACAACTTATATCATTCCTTTACCAATATTATGATACAAAACCTGGAGTTTTTGTTTGATATATTTCGTATAGCATAGTAACGTCGTTTTCCAAAATTCCTAGAATCATTAAAGCTGTAAATTGTTTACAAAATTATTTTGACGGCTCAAAGTTAACAAAACATTAAAATAAATAGCTATTTCAAACGAAGAAGTTTATTATTTGGTTTTCATAATTTTATACTTAATGTTTACTAGAATAAGAACGATTCTCAAAATATTAAATACTTACGTGTCAAATAATATAATTAAAAAAAAACAAATGCCGTGCCAAGTCCATGTTTTAACACTTTCTTATAGGTGTAATAAAATCAACCGGTTCCAATACGCTCAACTTTCTTTGGATATAGTTCGAATAATTTTTTCTTTTTGCTACACTTGTTGCTACAAACACTGGTGTACGACAAACGCTTTAAGCTGATTTTAATCTGAGGGTGTAACATTTTATACAATTGTACAGACAGACCTCTTTCGCACTGAATTACCTAATATTCTTCTTATTCTCTCTACATTTTTTCACAGAGCCACATTTCTGAAATCTAATAAGTAATTTATAACTATAGAGCTTTCTATATTTATATTGAAGCGCCCACTGAAACAACCGGTAGATTTATATTCTATGCGAAGGTCGTGCCACAGAAAAAAAAAACAAAAATATGTACAGGCATTATGAGTGATGCTACAGACAGAAAAATAATTGACTGATGCTTACTCTATAGACAAAAATATCAAAGTTAATTCTAATTTGCCAACAAAAAATCTGTGTATCCAAAATGTTCAATTAATCAGTGTAACTATTTGAGATATTTTTGTCCAAAGAGTTAGATAATCGAACTACTAGTAGTACTGGATGGAATAAACGCAAATTATTAGGTTGGTAATAAGATGAGACCACGTACAATTGATGGAAATTTAGCGGTAGACGTTTTATTTATTCCATGTAAATTACAAAATCGAGTATTTCGTTTATATAACAAACGCCTAAATTACGTACTAGGGTACTGCAGATGAAGCTGCACGTACGCAATATACGCACTGCAGAATTACATTTGGAATGCCGAATGTTTAATTTCTATTAGAATAAATGAAATACATATCCAAATTAAATTTTGTCCGAACCTTCGTCGTAGTGCTTATCGTTGGGACTGTTAGACTGAATATGAATAGTTTTGGAGTTATCCACCTGTTGGAATTTACGTGAATTAACTACAAATATTATTAAAATGGAATAAAAAAGTTCTAATCAACACTCAAGCCTAGATAGAAAATACTTTATTGCACACATTAACCTAGGGATTACAATAAAGTAAAAAAACAAAACTTAAATTAATAGTAAAATGGATGGTCTTATCGCTAATCAGCAATCTCTTTCAGACAACATTGCATACTTAATATAAAAATGTTTTTGCAATATTTTTTTATGGAAAATCTACTGTAATTGATTCTATGATATATCATATTGATTCTATTATATATCATGGAGTATTCTTCGTGCTTACGAGCCTACGAGTTTTCAAGTTTTTAATCTATACATCTATACATCTATACATCTATACATCTATACATCTATACATCTATACATCTATACAAATATTATAAAGAGGAAAGGTTTGATTTTTTGTTTGTTTGTTTGTTTGTATGAATTGAATAGGCTCCGAAACTACTGGACCGATTAAAAAAATTCTTTTACCATTAGAATCCTACATTATCCCTGATGAACATAGGCTATATTTTATCCCGGAATTCCCACGGGAACGGGAATTACGCGGGTGAAACCGCGAGGCGCTGCTAGTCCTCTTATATTTTGATTATGAAGAAATCTGAAGGGATGTCCTTCGAAAATTTTAGAAACGTGACTTATTATCGTTTTAAATTAGCATTAAAATATAATGCATATCTTAGTAGCGGCGTTAACGTCGACAATGAGCATTTAAAACCAAATACACAAACACTTGAATTATTTCTGGTTGAGTAATGTGTGTTTTCTTACTGAAAGAGAGAACACAGTTCATTTGGTTTCGATCGTTTCGATCGATTTACGAGTAAACAGAAGAATACGAAGAGTTCATACAATAAATCTTGGAAGTTACCTAAGCGTACTGGGTGTAGATTACTATAAAACATAACTACATCAACAACAGAAACAGATTTTTCAGAATTTTAATTTGGTTTATTGTAGGTACTAGTACTTACAACCATAAAAAAAATTGCATCATAAAGATTCATTCATTCATCGAATTCATTCATTCATTCATTCAATTCATTCGTTGGAAAAAAAAATTAAGATAAACTCAATATTTTGAGAAAAATGTCCCATTATCATTTACTTATTACGTTGACTGTACTTACTACACTATCACAGTAACTAAACAGATATATCTATGTCAAACTAATACTGCCAAATTATGTTTCCAGATTGATCTTGGATCTAACAAAAACCGCCAAAAACCGCGTCTGTTTTGGACTTAATCCCTGTCAAAGCTGTCAGATTTATATGTTGTAATATGAAAAAATCTAGTTAAGTCCAAAACAGACGCGGTTTTTTGGCGGTTTTTGTTAGATCCAAGATAAATCTGGAAACATAATTTGGCGGATTATGTCGATTGTGCTTTTAATCCTGTGGAGCAAACTTACTTTTATTAGTACGCAACCCAATTCATAGAGGTTCTACCCTAATGAAGACAAATCAACCCCCAACTTTCTTAATGAGGCTCATGTAAAGTTTTGTCTCGCTTATTTGAACTAAACTATCAGAATTTTAGACATGGTGCCTATTAGGAGTATTTTCAGTAGCTTATATCGAAACTATGTAGGTACCTACTTAAGGCTTGTACGCAAAACTGCGATGCGACGCGATGTGAATTCGCAACGCAGAAAATTGCGACACGAATTTCTGCAATGCGATTTCGAGCGGCAAGGCGTCTCCCTTCCGCGATTAGGGTGATCATTCCTTCGACAACCGTCAACCGTACAGAACGTATTTTGAAAACTACGTCGTGACATGGATCGTAAAAAGAAGTGTGCACTTTTGTTATTGCTTAGGAGATACAGGAAAAAGAAACAAAGAAGACGCATCGGAAGTTCTTGCGATGCGTGCACGCAGATTTTTACGACGCGACGTCGCATCGCAGTTTTGTGTACAAGCCCTTAGGTAGAAGCAGCTTTCAAAATACATTATTCTTCTTCTTAATTTTTATTTGTGTAGAAGGGTAAGACAACCAATAGATATCTCAAACTAAGCAGAGCTTGTACTATGGGAACTAGATTGCCTATTATAACACTTATATAGTATACATTTTGAGGTGAAAACTTCTTTAGCATCGTTGTGATTTGAGAGTCGATGAAACGAAAAAGCGACAATTCGACCCCCACCAAACGCAAAACACTTCGATAGCGCGTTCTAGGATCCGACCAAACTTAGCAGCGCCATCTAGTTCTGATTTCAGGCAACATGCGCATAGAACCTTTTCTAACTAAATAAGTACTGCATATTGGTTAAGTACATAAAAATAAAGCGAGAGTGAATGCGTGGCACTCGAAGTATAACTTCTTCCGCGCGAAGGGACTTTTTTTAGAAGGTTTCACTTCTACCACGTGTGAATGCACAAAAGTTTTTGTTTTGTAAATACATACTTATAATTACGTAGAAATAAAACAAACATGTATGTTTGGCTTACACAAATGTTTGTTCTTAGTGGGGATCTAACCCACGACCCACAGCACCGAAGGCAGGGCTACTACCGACTGAGCCATGACAATCTAAATCTATAAACCATAATATGACAGGTGTGTCATAATATTATGATTTTTAGATTACATTACATATAAAGGCACACGAGACCTTTCATCAGAAATGGCTAGCTTTAGATGGCCCGAGCACACAAAATATAACGTCTAGTAGGTTGGCCACAATTCATAGTAGCTATAAACAATCATCTTGGTTTGGATTCTCTTGGATTTGCATGATATTTAGCGATTCGTCGTAGATGTGGTGCGTTCACGGTTTCCTCCTGTTCTCGAAGGTCCAGAACCTCTTTTCCAAACCTTCACCAAAGAAGCCCGTATTCGCGACCATCACGACTCAAACGCGAGTCACTTTGACAGCCGCTTGTCATACATGCCGACACATATGTCTTTATTTTCGTACGTTAGCTTTGTGATAAGTAATAAAAATGTCTGAAACCCCTTTTTGAATACTAACTTTTGGACGTCGTATAACTCGTGACTCGTGACGTAGCAATTAAATGTTGCCTATATAACCGTGTACGTACATATACTATAAGATGTATAAGATACAAATTGAAACTTCGCGGATCCAATCAAAATAGCATCGCTAGTTAGAATTAGTTAGCGAGTTCAAAGGGTTGTATTGTATCTTGCGTGACTGTAAGTACGTCAGTGTACGTACACAATTGAATGTACCGCAAAATGATAATAGATACAATAATTATATTCTATAACAATTGTGAATACTTAGATAGAAGTTACGAAGCTTACTTGCCATTTTTGTTTGTGGTAGATATAACTAATGAATGACTTTATATCTGTTAATATCAAGGTAGTCGACATAGTCCAGAGGATTAGTAAGCTGAAGTGGCAGTGGCCCGGCCATGTTTGCCGCAGAACCGACAATCGTTGGAGCAAACTAATACTCGAATGGAGACCGCGTTTAGGCAAGCGTAGTGTAGGACGCCCTCCGGCTAGGTGGGGTGACGATCTGAGACATGTAGCTGGCACACACTGGATGAGACGAGCCGAAGACCGGGCTCAGTGGCGCGTCTTGGAAGAGACCTACGTCCAGCAGTGGACCGATATAGGTTGATGATGATGATGATGATTAATATCATTAGTAACTAAATGAGTATGAATTTTTTTTCTTTTTCTTTTTTTAGCTAACTATAACATCATAAAAAATATTAAATTTCTGAAAAAGTTTCCGATGGTGACTGCATGTTTTACGATAAGGGGGATGGAAACTTTTGTATGGGCTTCCACCCAAAACTTGAATATAGTGTCAATGTGGTTCTACACATTTTTTTATAGTTACTTCTATAATAAAAGGAAAAATAATAATATGAGCCAATAACACATAATTTTGATATCCTGAAAAAGTTTGACTATTCACACAGATTTTGAATATATGAAAAAAAATCGTAACTACCGTCCTTTCCTCTAGTTATTTGTTGTGTCAGTGACTCATCCTGTAAATACTTAGTGATACTCGCAGTGTCCCGCTTTCCTACCCGACCTATATTTTAGCAGTCATATCCGTCAATATCAGGTTTCAGGAGCATGAACATCACATAAACAAACAAGCAAACAGTCTTTCATGTCGCTGTAATAAATCGCGATGGAAATAACTTAGCTGAAAGCACTATTTCAGAGTGAAAATATATAGATCCTGTGTAAAGTAGGTCCTTATCTAAATAATTATAATAATTTAATATATTTAGACATTTTACACAACGCCCTCTAGTCCCAAACTAAGCGAAGCTGGACTAGGGAAATAATAACCTAAAACCTTCGATCTTTATAATTAAAAACGACCACATGGTCTATAAAGTATATGTGAGAATAAGAAAGAAGAATAAAATGCTTTTATATAAATATTTACAATGAATGTTGTTTGTTTTAGACTCACGGTATGATAGCAAAACTTGCCTTTGTATATCATAAAGTTTTAACTCAAGTCAAGTAGGTAAAGATCGTCTCGTTAAGTCGACTCTAGTTTCTAGTACCACTTAGTTGAACAAGGCAGCTTGAATATCAAGCGAGAAAAATTTTAAGTTTTTTTTATAGATCTTATCTATGAACCCAATCACGACATACACTTACGATTAGTAAATCTTGTAATGAAGGGCAGATGGGCACATTATAATTTTTCTATTACAAAAAATGCGTTTGAGAGCGGAATCAAATGGTTACTAAACTACATAATTATTGTTGATCGGAAAATGGGGTCGGTTCTTGCTCTTATGTCTTTTATCTCAATGCCTGGCTTATTTCCTGTAAAGCAACCTTGTTGAAAATTTCACAGAATAGTAGGTAAGTAATCTATTTGAGAACACGTGCCTAAATTGTTTTACCAGTAAACCCAACGGCCGTGTATAACCATAACAATACCATTTTCCTCCTTTTATCTTGGATGTCGCCTGTCGGTACGGCTTATTGAATTCCTTGTACATAGGACAGTTCCAAGCATTAACCCGTGTAAGCCTATTTGTATTGAATCTCCTATCAAGCAGGATAGAAATAAATAAATTGTTTCCATGGTCAAAGTCGAACGAACCAATCCTTGGTGAAATTTATTAAGAATCTGTTTTCTGTGAACTTTGGTTACTAAACGATCGACGAGTTCACAGAAAACGGGTTCTTTCTATTCTGTAAACGCGTCGTAATTATACACATACATAATACTAAATAGGTCTACTTGTACAGTCAGTACCAAATGAAGATAACTTTTGCAGAATTTTTAATTTCACAACTGATACCTACGATTTAGAGTTTAAAAAAAAAGTGAAAAACTAAAAAAGTGTTTATACTACACCTGCTTGGAAAGTACCTTGATACTTTATCAAATTTACGGTAGAAAGTACGTCATTGCATATCGAACAAATATGCGGGGAGAAAACGCATCTGAGCGGGAGAGAAAAGTGTATGAAAATCCATTTCTTAACTGGTTTTTCTTTTTTAATTTTGGGTAAGACTATGCGCCGGTAACCTAAATATCAAAAGCCAAAAAGTTTTTACAGTGAGTTTTTATCTCCAAGTTCGCAAAATTACACTGGCCACTAGCTGTGTGTTGGATGGTGTCGGGCTGGCAGTGCGACCCTACGGCGGCGGCAGGATAAACAATTTGAAAAAAGAACATGTGAAAATTGCAGACGCCATTTTCAATTTGTGTGTTGTTTGAGGATTCAGTTTTAGTTTTTTATTTTCCTCGTAAGTGTAGTATAAATCACTATGTATCACTCGAGAGAAAGTGCGATTCCCGATCTCGGGTGTTTTAAAGCCCTCGCCTACGGCTCGGGCTTCAAACGACACCCTCGACGGTAATCGGTCACTTTCTCCTCTCGGTGAACAATGTACTATTAGTCAAAAGTAACTTACAAAACTTTATCGTCATTTACTAACACTTCACTGTACCTAGACGAGAGGTGAATGTTTTTGTACTACGAGTAGGCAGTTCAACCGCAGTTCAACATTTAAAAGCTAGACTATTGAGTCCAGCGGTCACGCCTCCAGCATCTTTGATGTCTAACTTACATAATCTACATAATTTACATTTATTGTACATTTACATAATGTAAACACGTGACATTTGCTAGAAAATTTAAAAAAGCTCGACCCTTTTATCATCGTTTCAGCGGTTTCGTTGTGAAACCAAACAGACAAACAGAAACACTTTTAAGTACTTATAGTATCATTAGTATGAGTACTAGTATAGTATTATATGATATTATGTGTGGGTAACCACTTCAAACGAAACTTTCCGCTGCAAATTGTGGGCTCAGAAAAGTTTATCTGCATAACTCCCGTGGGTGTCTAATTTGACTGGTTCCATGCATGAGCTCACAATTTACGAGCTACGACGTCCATGTTATACGGAAGAAATACTTTTAAAAGAAAATGGGCGTAAATGAATAGAGCTTGGTACCCCTTTCAGAGCGTAATCACATTCCGTCGAGATATTTCTGTACCATTTTATCGCTATTTCAATTTATGCCATATTTGATGAGCTAAGATAAAGTTTCTTGACTCTCTTAAAATAACAAGGATAGAGAAAGGTTTAGTTAAACAGTTACTCCGAGGTTTTTCTTGTACGAATTAATCAAGATAGCAATTTTAATATGTAAGTACACTTACACCGACTTAGGTTTGCATGAGTAGGATTACTTTGAGATTATTTTTGACTAGCTTCCGCCCGGGACTGCGTTCGCGTCCCGTTGGATCCCGTTGATTTTACGGGATAAAAAGTATTATATATGTTACTTCTAATACCTCCAAGAATATGTGTATTTATAATATTAGTATGATGTGGTGAGTCCACTCATTTGCATAGTGGGCTCGATGGGATTTTTTTTCCATCCGGCTCACCAGTGGGCCGGTTGGTGGGCTCCATGGGAATAAGCCGATTTCTTGCCCGGATTCTTTCTTGGTCTATGGCAGCTCTAGCAATGCTGCGCTAATTTATGAGAACTTTGTAAGGTCCCTGCATCAGATCGCTGCGATCGTAGCCACCTAGTGTGTTCATGCTTTAACGCCTCTGAGTATTCAATTAATAAGTTATGACTAATTTGTATAATTACTGTGATAATAATATCCAAGCGTAACCTTGATTAAATAATTTGGTTGAAAAGGGTTGGCTGGTGTGTTGGGTTATGAAAACCTTTGCTGTGTGAGATATAATTATACTATTTTCAGTCAAGTCATACTCATTCAATTTGTATTCACTTGTGAATGGATATCTCATTTATAACAATAGGTAGGTATAGTTATTTATAATATAATCTTATGTTAGTAGTCAGTATTACTAAATTTTATTATGATTCCATGATCTTTTATGGTGTGGTTTTTCTATTAATTATGTAACACAAGTTTTGGAATATTTTTGGAGAATATTTTTATTTTACTCATTTAGACGCTTTGCGTTCATTAATATTTGTTATTCCCATCGAGCCCACCAGCTGGCCGATATCCATCACTCGTCTTTTCGTGTAGGTATAAGTCGCAACATATTATCTCATGGTTTCTTTAAGGTGATTTTTACTGATGAGTAAGTATTATAACAGAGCCCAACAAAATCTTCTTAACTTAAGGACTTGGGTGCGGGTGTAGTCAGAACGTTAAAAAAAATACCCGACATTTTCCTTGTATTTAAATTAATTAAAATCAAGCAAAAATATAGCTTGTCTTTTTGTGTGAAGATTTCATTTCTTTTGTAGCGCTATGATTTGAACCGGTATAAAAGAAGGGGATCTAACGATGACTGTAGGTGTAGATATTGCTTGTTATGAAAGCCGAGCTACAGAATGTCACAATTCATTCTGTCAAAACAAGTCATTTTCTTTGACTGCGGGCCTAAGATGCGCACCGCGAGATATTTGCCATGTCGTTCTGTCAAAATGTAAGCATTTTGTACCAGTTTAGTAACTATTGCATTATCTGTGGTAATGTTGTCGAGAAACCGCGCCTTTGAATTTTCAACTTGACATTTCTGCATGACTATTATCTCGTCCTCAGAGAGGTACGACGACTAAGAAGTGTCAAAAGTATACATTATGGCGCGTTTTGTCGACACCATTAAATCAAATCAAATCAAAGAGTTTATTTGCAACTAGGTAATTAACATCACATAATTATTACCTACTTAGACTAAGCATATATTGACAAAATAAATAAATACACAGGTGCAAACTGGTTTCAACTCATGTATATGCAGGTTGTAATAACTTGCGCTGGTCTTCCGTTGAAGCCAATGAGGAGGTAAGTAAAAGTAATAACATAAGATAAGGATGAACGCGATTACTTAATGCCAACAAATAAAACAAACAACAATTAGAAAATGGAATTAGGAATCTTAGAAGTAAGTACCTATATCTTAGAAGTAGGAATCTTAGAAAAAAAACATTGAGTTTTTAATTATTCAGCACTCGTTTAGAGGATGGATTGGTTTTAGGTACCACAGATAATGTAATAGTTCCCAAACTGATACAAAATGCTTACATTTTGACAGAACGACATGACAAATATCTCGCGGTGCGCATCTTAGGCGGTAATGTTTCTTGTCGACGATCACACAATTTCTGTGGGTGTTTGTTTTCATGTATAATTCAGTAGTTTACAAATGATGAATACTTTAATAAAATTTTCTCTCACGATCATAACAGCTAGCGCCACATAATTATCTGGCATATCTTTCATAGAAAGCACTATTTATACGCCAAATGTTTGAGTACTGTTTACGTTACTTACGTTGTGTAACTAAACTATCGTAAAAGTGGTAATGAAATGATGCAGTGTGTGTCTACAATTTCACAACAGATGAATTTTACGAGTGTCTTCAGTTTACGCCAGCATCGTCTATATAAATAATTCACTCAATTAATCTGCGGAAAAAAAATCCGCGTCTATTTTCGCATCGCCGCACCGATATGAATTTTGTAACAAGCTATCAAACTCTAAACTTTGACTGAAGGCAATATTTACGAACTAATGAAATATTCGCGACTTCATCCACGTAGTTTTTAACATTGTGTTTTTCTCTGCACTGTTCTGGGATAGAGAAATACTTTAAACTGTGAATTGCAAAAGAAGTATAAGCTCTCCTCAATACCATAGTAAAATAAGACTAGACGGGTTATAAACTACACCATTTTTAAGTTGCATGTCAGTTAGTCGGTCATACTCAGTCAGTCAGTCAATCATGTAACGATTTTTATATTTATAGAGATCATGCGCTGTTACAAAGAGATAACAAAATTAATTTTGCCGATGAAATAATTTGAATAATCCTTAAGAACAATCTCGAATCCGCTTTGGTTCAAGTTTTATCGCTATAAGCTATTTCAGATATAAAAGCAATATTATTTTCTCATACGGCCAACAAAATTTGTTAATATTCTAAGCTTTTATAGGTACGGATTTTATAGGTAGAGTTTGATTAATAGGAATTAATTGCGATGAACATAATTTTCATTAAAACCAAGAAATTTTGTGAATTAATATCTACCTACCTAAATATCGAAAATTCAAGCTAAATTAATCTCGAATAATGTTTATCATTAATTGGTTGTATTAAATGGTTATTTCGTTTTACTGGCGTAGACTCTCTCTGTAGAGATAATCAATATTGTTTACTAGATATCAATTTAAACCTGTCAAAACCAACGATAAACTTGCTCGTTGCAGGACACCAAATCAGAGAAAATCAACAGCTTCCATTTGATTTTGTCCAAAACGTCAGTAACAAAAATATTAAAATCAAAAGTGACAATTGGGAGAATTTCTCTCAATTGACGCCTCAAAATCAAATGACAGCCGCTTTACAAATGACTGACTTGACTATAACACAAATCTTATAATACTATACTAGTCAAGTCCTAACGTATAGTATTATATGATCTGTGTCCTAACTCACCCCACTTTTAATTGATCGAGTGAGCGAAGCGAACGAAATCTTAGTGACAACTTGGACAAAAATGCTTTGTATATTTGTATGTTTGTTCGTCGAGATCTATTGAACCGCTTATCCGATCTTCATGGAATTTGGTATGTATACGGATAGTACTCTTAAGTTATACTGGTTTGTTAAATGAAGTAAATCGGTCAAGGGATCGTGAAGTTATGAGGGCCCAAAGAGAGTAAAAAAAAAGTCGTGCAATATTATCAAAATTATAAAATTGGCATACCCAGTATAACGTGAGCTACCATTTCTTGGAGTTTCAATGATTTTGTAGTTCAAGTAAGACTGGTACATAGCTAGACGGTGATTTCGAAGCGATTTGCAAAGTTTATTACAACCATTGGTCAATAAAAATTGTTTGGGTTTTATTAACCTCCGACCATCACGAGATCTCAGTTCGGGGCGAACTACTAGTAAACTCAATGTAAACTTTCGAGAAGTTAAACCGTGCTTTGTCTTTTTGGATCGTACATGTTATGATCTGCTTGTCAATGCAAAAAACACAACACGGTATAACTTTACTTCTTCATTCATATTCATTTTTCATTTTAGTGTGGTTTTCTAAATGCTCTGTCATTGTTACTTGTATTTCAAAAAGGGATGACAACCAATTTAGCAGTCATTTTAGCTATCACAGCTTTAGAAGACCAATATGAATATACCCCTTGATGTTGAAATCACGCAACTAAGCAAATAGCAAAATTGTCGGTCAAAAACATATTAGCGTTGGTGCACACCTGACGACAAAACGTCGTTGTCGTGTCCATAGTGACATGAAAATAAATATTCTTTTAAAAAGCATGCTGTCAAAAGAGGTTTTTCGTTATTTTTTTCTTCATAAGCTGTTTTCGTTTGTAACTTTTATACCGTTTTGCTTTAGTTATAACTGAAATAGCTTTTAAGAAAAAGCATATTGTAACGAAAAAGCTCTTAAAAAACTTGCTTTTCAAAAAAAAAAATTTTTCTTTCCCTAGCCACACGACGCGACGTCTTGCCTTCTGATGTAGTTTGACGCTTATCTATTGAAACCCTCAATGTACAATAATGAATAAGAGTTATTCTTTTTCAGGACAATGGACCCCGATATCATGATGGAAGACTATGAAGAGTTGACGACCCAGCGGGCCATCTACCATACAACTATATTCGCTACTGAAAAGCTCAACCACAGCGTCACAAACACGAGTGCTGCAGGGGACGTGAACATGTACTATTTTTATGATGTGAGTATGATTACAGAAACAGATTTAAATGTTCATTCGATCGTTCATTCCACCGTTCATTCGAAATCAATGAACAGTAATTTCCAGTTATTTTTAAATTACGAACGTTTCGAAGTCACAACATTGTTGAGCTTGAACTTTTTTATGGAACTCTAAAACACAAAAGCACTGTTTAATATTATTTTTAAAACCTTTTTCTCTTTTTACTTTCTATATTACAAGTAATTGATCCTTTTATATGTTGAAAAAACTCCATTCGACGAGTGAAGCCGTAATAAATCTAAAGTTATTGAGCTTCACACCTTGAAACATTGACATTGCGAGTTCAAAGAGTGAATTTACCCAAATTATCATATCAGTACACGCATAACAACGGCTGCCTTACCACGAAGCGTTATAGAAATGGAAATTAAAAGTAGATTTTCATTTTTAGAATATTAATAAAACTACAATGTTTTATCTTGATAATATAAGCCAATTGCTAGTAGTACCTAACTACTTTCTATTTCAGTTTTAAATCATTTGGTTATTGCTATAGTTGAAAAAACTTCGGTTTAGGGAGTGGGCTGCCAATATGTCCAAAAGTGTAAGTAAGTGCTATTGGCATAATAAATATTAAAAAACCAAACGTTTTTGAACGCTTTTACCATTAAGCTTTGCGGTAGGGCAGCGGGTTGAAAACTTGCAAGTCGAATCGGGTAAAAGCAACTAAATCTTGTCCCGCCCACCATATGTCATATCCATATTCCACATTGGGCGTTTATTACACTGTTCGACACCGACAACTACATGATACTAATATGCCTGTGGCTAACCAAAATATATCGTTGACGCCGCGCCGACACAGTGCTGTGTGAAAGCGTCTAGCTCTACTACTAAAAATGATATTATAATTAGGCCCTTACATCTAGGTATTGAAGACGATTTATGCAGCGTCAGGAGGCAACCCAGCCTACACTTAACGACACACTGTAGTGCCTGGGACAGTGTTTAGATTGAGTATGCTTGCCCAGCGCCCATATCGCAAGCTCTGAACTGCTTTCGCTGCCCAGCATAATGTCAAGTGACGTGGATACGGATACACGAAAACAAGAAGCTTTTGACGGCAAAAAACGCGCTGAAATGCTCTAATGTCACTATTTAGTCACAGAATACCTATGATTTAGTATGAAAACAGTTCAGAAAACCTGAAGCACACCGATCGCGCCCCAGCACCTATACCATCTCAGCCTAGTCAGCTGGCTGGAAAGACAATGATATTAGCTCTTCGACAATATTGGTGTCGTGTCGTAGGCAGTGTGAAAACGCCCATTTTCAGGTGGATTATGCTCGCAATAAAACGTGAAAGGTTTAATCGTGTAATGGGTATTTTGGAGTTCGTCATTGTAGCTATCGTGAGAGCTGATAACGCTATCAGTTGATGTCGAACCTGTTGGAAGCTTTTAACGCAGTAGTGCTACATCAATAACATAATCAATTTATTGTTGATAACGATTATACGTACCATATTACTCTTTTTTCATTGTTCTTGTGAACCATGACCATGGGTATAAAAATACCACTAATTATTGTACGATTATTTTTTCTCCCTCAAAACTTTACAACCTCTTGACCGATTTACATTTTTACTTCATTATTTTACCAGGAAAATTTAAGAGTACTATCCGTAGAATTACCAATTCTATGAAGATCGAATCAGTGTTTTGAAAGTTATGCTCTAATATACAACAAACGTCCTACGCTTCACCTTTCAGTCATAACATAACAGTCGTTCTAACATAATCTGTCTCGCATATTAGTTTGTAAGGTGTACCTACGTACAATAAAGTATTTTCATTCATTCATTCATTCAGTTTTTGTGCTGCTGCAGCCGATGTGGCTGGTCAATAGTCCAGCAAGCCATGATGTTTTTTTGTATAAAGCCCTAGCAACGAACAAAGTCATCACTTCAAAAGTGCGACGCACATATCTATACCACAGCCGGGATAAAGTGTCTGAGTTTCTTAATAAATAAACCATTAATATACAATTTGCCGAATTGAATAATTTGATAAGTAGATAGGTACGCGAAATTGCACAAATAAATAAACAAATTGGCGGCCCCGTACTGTAATTCGCGCGGGAATTTATCTTCTCAGCCGGATGGTCGCTCGTCTCATCACAAATCTTTTTCAAGTTCGATATTTTTATGTAAATATAGCCTAAAAGCTTATCACTCATTTTTTTCTTCTTGGAAGTGTATGGGATGGCCCTGTGTTGAGCTGAAACTTCTTTGGACTGACAATGACAAAAAAACTAAAGTTTAGCTAAGTAAGTCAATAAAATTCTATTTTCATTGGTACGTATTACTATTATACACACTTGTGTTCTGTGAAGAGGGGTAAAGCGAAATACAACTTTGTAATTTTTATTTTATTTGTTTTGCACCTTAATTTTTTTCTAATACAATTTCGTTCATTCAAATCGTCGTTTTTGTACTTCCAGTCCCTCCAATTCACCGTAACCTGGATCCTGTTCGTGTCCATAGTGGTTCTGAACGCGTCAGTGATAGCGGCGCTGCTGTGCACCAACGCCAGGAAGAGCAGAATGAACTTCTTCATTATGCAACTTGCTATTGCCGGTAAGTACCTACCATATTTTCTAATATGAAGATTTCCAGCCCCGTCGCTATTTTTCAGCCATAATAGTACATTACTGCAGCGGCCCGCAACAGAGGCAATGCGGGAAGAACGTGTAAATGTGTTTGTATGTAATTTATATGGCCGCTAAACACGCCGGCATTGGATTTTCATACATTTATTGTCGGCCACTGCTCGCATGTGTTTGGCCAATACTGCATTTTCGATTTATCTCGAAGAAGGTTGTCAAAATAATGCTTTAATTTCCAAGCATATTTGATAAAAAATAAATAAAAACATGCAAGTAAGCACTTAGATCATACGAATTACTATAAATATCTATTTTGTGACGAACTGTTAAGGTAGGATTGATGACAAAGTTTAATCTACAGAATTGGTCATTCGCGTCCATAAAACTAAAAGTGAATTGCAAATTAATGTTTTCATGTGTACAAAAATTATTTGAAAAAAGTCCTTAAACAAGGGCGAACCTTTTTCACACGCACCTTAATTAATTCATCGAAATTTAACTCTAAAATTATTTGTTTTTAAATTATACGTGTGTTTAATTAAACTATGCTGTAAGTTTTAACCTTTCTAGTTTAAATGAGGGTGAAATTTAAACTACAAGCAATTTGAAATTCAAGCATTTTGGTTAGAGAGGTATTCAGTGAATCTTTTTAATTATTTTGCAAAGAATTTCGCAGGCTTTTTATTTTGTGTTTATTTTGTAAGCTGTGAAGTTTATTGTGAAATAAACTATCAGATCAACCTATGCCAAGGAAATTCAAGCACACTAAATCTTTGTCACCAAACCAATTTTTGTTTCACATCAGAATACATCCTTTTTTTTTGCAAAAAGCATTTTATCAGCAGCAAAAATCATACAAATTTTATCTCTGGATAAAGGTGGAATTTCGTGAGTTGCTACCTTTTCTACTATATTGCGACCTCGAGCGACCAACGCAGTGTAGGTTTTTTTCTAAAACCACAGCATCATTGCCGACTTTCTTTGGTTTTATCGGTTGAAAAAGTTCAATAAGACAAGTAATTACGCAATAAAGTATTGTCGCATCGCCAATTGCTACTCGCTTTTTGACTCAGTTGGTGCTCACAACAAACTTGTTAGCACTGCGCTATCTTAAAATAAGGAAACCACTCCAATAACATGAAACTGGCTTCTTGAGATAAACCTAGAGTACCTAATAGTGTCAACTCTTTCCTTGCGCTATGAGCTTTTGAAGACCTAAGTAATTTGGGTCGCAAGTCGCAACGGTCGCATATTACGTGACTCTACGCTAAGGCTAAAAAACTTCGATTCCATCCCCATAAATAACGAAACGAGGGTTAATCTCCGGTTAAATCTGACCCTTGTTTTTGGAGCACTTGGCTTACTAACATGGACGGTGACAGACGATTTATCT
Organism: Eulithis testata; assembly: GCA_947507515.1. Classification (NCBI taxonomy): domain Eukaryota; kingdom Metazoa; phylum Arthropoda; class Insecta; order Lepidoptera; family Geometridae; genus Eulithis; species Eulithis testata. Next base: position 3,538,037 of record OX382198.1, read on the forward strand.
GCAGCAGAATTTGCTGTGACGCTGCTGTATTAGGCAGCATACACACCAAGCCTGTAACTACTAATTTGAAAGTAGTATTTCGCAGGGTTTCAGTAAATTTTTGAACTTGGGGACACCATAGGAAAATATTTTGGTTGGTCCTTAATTAGGTACCAGCCTTACCACTTGTAATGTAATGGAATGTACCAGCTGTAATGCGGAATGTAAGTTATCAAAAATCAAACAAAAAGTACATTTTTACAATCGGTATTAGTACAATTTAGCCCAGCCGCTGCTACCAATACCTATTTCAGAATGCTAAGATTGTAAAAATTACAAACAAAACTTTTGGTTACCATTATAGGGCAGCAGTTTCTGATACATGGAATTCAGCATTGGGATTATTACAAAAATACTATTTAGTGTAAACATATCTTTACCCAGACGACGACGTCCGGTTCGTGCCAAAACTGTCCGGTAGGATCAAGTTGGAGATAGGATGGTCCAAGTTTAAAAACTGTATAAGAGATACGAAACTTCTCCAAATAAGTATCTCGATAAGTTTTGATACCACAGAAGTTTTATGATATTCCAAGTTGTTTTACGCCGTCGCCTTTACTGGTACTGCCTCTACTAACTAGTTTATAGGTTGTATCCCGGTGATAGCCTAGGTACCACAAAACTCAAGTGAATTCGCTGAGGGGAACTCTGTCTGTGGTATTGATACTACAAGGGCCGTGGTTTCTTTTGGGATACTTTAAGACCACGGCATTCCCATCTCCACGCGAGTGTTAGCGTAAGGTTTTAGGTACGAGTAATCAAGGGTACACAATTTCGAGGTCGAGTCGAGGAATATTCGAGGTAACAAGAAGGATCAATTTGTTAGAGGTCAATACTAAAATTAAATTTAATAAAAAAAAACATCGTTTTGAAATTCTTATAAAAATAATAATCTCAACATTCAAATTCGTTTACTTATTTCATTCATCTAAACGAGATACCTTGATGAGTAAATTGTATTTTCATTTAATTTGATGGCGAGAGAAGCAAAATTTAACAACATTTTTTTATCTTATTTGCGATTTTTATTTTCTGTCGAAAGGTTTGATTAGGGTTTGATATACGGTTTAAATTCAGGTCTACTAGATTTCTAGATGGATATTGCTAAAAACGGGACAGATTTTTACCCTTAATGCTCTTATTGATCGAGTGAGCGAAGCGAACGAGATCTTAGTGACAACTTGGACAAAAATGCTTTGTATGTTTGTATGTTTGTTCGTCGAGATCTTTTGAACCGCTCATCCAATCTTAACAGAATTTGGTAGGTATACGGATATTACTCTTGAGTTTTACTGGTTTGAAAAATAAAGTAAATCGGTCAAGGGGTTGGAAAGTTATGAGGTTCCAAAGAGAGTAAAACAAAAATAAAGTCATACCAAAATATCAAGTAGGGTGTCATATGATAGGGCTTTGCGTAGACATTCCAAAACCGTTTTTATTTTGATTCTAGGTCTAATAGTTTTTGATTTGTTGTATAAATTATAAAATTGGCAAATCCAGTATAACGTGAGCTACCATTTCTTGGAGTTTCAATGATTTTATAGTTTAAGTAAGACTGGTACTTAGCTAGACGGCGATTTCGAAGCGATTTGCAAAGTTTTATTAACCTCCGATTATCACGAAATCTCAGTTCGGGGCGAACTACTAGTTTTATGGGGTTGATAAGCTTACTTCGCCTATTTGGCTGACTATACAGGGGATCATCAAAACGCGCGTGCAATAGATTCATGTTTACTTAGATGATTGCACCGTAGATTGCAACATAATTGATTGGTATCTGCGCTCAAAAGGTCTGATTGGTATTATTGTTTGATCTAAGTGGATTGAAGATTTTCACTATGCGTCGTTTTGACCTTAGAAACTGAAGTGACTTATAAAATCATTTACCATAATAAAATTAAGATTATCAAATAAGTTCATGGGTACTTTTGTGAGTACTTACAAAACATTTATTTTTGCTCGAGTGAGCGAAGCGAACGAAGATTTTAGTGACAACTTGGGCAAAAATGCTTTGTATGTTTGAATGTTTGTACGTCGAGATCTCTTGAACCGCTAATCCGATCTTCACAGAATTTGGTAGGTATACGGATAGTACTCTTTAATTTTACTAGTTTGAAAAATAAAGTAAATAGGTCAAGGGGTTGGAAAGTTATGGGGTTTCAAAGCGAGTCAAAAAAAAATAAAGTTGTACCAAAATATCATATTGATATTTTTGTACGACATTTTTTTACTCCGTTTGGACCCTCATATTATCTTTACAACCTCTTGACCGACCGCGAGATCTCAGTTCGGGGCAAACTACTAGATTAACTAAGGTTCTTTTCTTTTTTTTCGTATACCTACTTTGAGGGCCTTTTGCGCTCGTCATTATCAGAGTTATTTATAGGTAAGTGCTCGATAGAGCTGTTACCCCCCAATTCATAAATAATGCAGAGGGTATTATATGCTCTGTGGTAGAGGTCAGGCACTGCACTTAGGTGAATGATGGTTGAAATGGTTTGGCGGAATGTTCATGTTTAACCTCTTCGGGAGCAGATCCCGCAGGCAAGGACCATGAAATGAAAGTAAATTTTCTTCTAGACCGTATAAACTTTGACAGTTAGGTAGATGTTCGTGTTTCAATCACGCTGCAACTGCAGGGGCCTTATTCACTATGACCAATACAAGCGCGTTACGCAGCACGACAAGACAGCGGCGTGAAATCGCCCTATGCCTATTATATGCCGTATTTCCTATGCCATAAATGTCATTCCTTACGGTGACGTCATACGGTTACGGCAAGGAATCTCCTAAGTCATACAGAATAATGCCCCTGGTCCGATATAGTTCGTAACCTGGATAAACGTAGATATAATAGGCTACATTTTATCCTGGAAAATCTACACTACAGGATCAAACGGGATGCGGACGAAATCGCAGGCAGATGCTAGTCGCTTGTAAAACCACTAATGCTTCCGCATTACTCCTGTGTCTAATATTAAACTCATAAAAGTAGAACAAAGTCTTAGTTTTATGATATAACAGTGAGTAATCAGCCATGTTTTTGAAGTTCACCTACTACGCTCATTTCGCGAAATTGTTTTGTTTATCTTTCTTTATGGGACTAAAGATGCTGGCACACTGAGATTCATATTTCTAGAACAATGCTCCACTTTTTTAAGATAATAAGTAAGGATTTTCCACAATAATTTATTGAGAAAAATCCCTGAAAGCCCTGAAATAAAACAAAAGAGAAAGAAACCAAAGTTTTAATTTTCGGGTAAAGTTTTCCGCACAAGCTATTATTTGATTAAATATGATGAACCACAAAATAAAGATTAATAAGACCTTATATTGTTTAAGGAAAATGTTTAACTAGGTTGTCTAGCACTATTAGGAAACATAGGTTGCAATCAATCAATCAATTAATATCATAGCAATAGCATTTCGATTGATTTATTTGTTAATTCATCCTATTCTATTAATATCCTATTAACGCGAAAGTTTGTGAGGATGTTTCGTACTCTTTAAAGCAAAAACTACTGATCCGATTTGGATGAAACTTGGAATATATATTATCCGTGACCTGGATTAACACATAGGATACTTTTTATCCCGGAAAATCAACGGGATCCAACGGGACGCAAACGAAGTCGCGGGCGGAATCTAGTAAAAAATATTCTACTACTCCCGTTATGTTGCTAGCCTTATTGTGTTTATTTACGGAAATTGCTTTTACATCTCTGTTTAAAAACAACACCATGACTGATAAAAGGCATCAATCAATAGACAAATAAAGGTTGAAGGTTCAAATAAACGAATAATGGTTTGTTTTGTATGACTGGCTTCGTGGAATTTTCACTTTATTCTAAATCCTTTCCTAAAGATTTTAGATCTGAAAACCGGGATTCAAACCCGGGTCCTTTGAATTCTTTGCATTTAATATGGGACCAACTACGCTACTAACTCGGGGAAGGTCAAGGGATCGAATCTCGCTTGATTTTTGGATGTTATAAAATTCTTAACTACTGTCTCCTAATACCTACCTACTTAAGTTTACCTATCTACCTTGTTTTGTAGAGAGAAAATAAACGATTTATTTAGTACCAGGTGTGCCCGCGACTTCGTCAGCGTGGAAAAGTGTCTATTGGGTAGCATTTTTAATTACTTCCATGCAACTTTTCATCCCCCCTTTTCAACCCCTTACAACCTTTTTTCGCATTAAAATGTAGCCTATGTCCTTTCTCAGGCTCCAAACTATCTGTGTACCAAATTTCATTCAAATCGGTTCAGTAGTTTTGGCGTGAAAGCGCGACAGACAGACAGACAGAGTTACTTTTGCATATATAATATTAGTAAGGATTATTACCTTTGTTATTTTCCTTAAAACCAAAATTAGAAATAAATACTAAGTTCTGAGCCACTTTTACGAAATCTCGCTTCTGGCGAGGACAATCCATTCATCCGATAAGTAATTTGTTCCCCTTAATCCGACTACAGCATTTCCTTAGAGTTTCACCGAAACGATAAAATTTACAAAATTAGATGGTGTTTTGCGGGGAACCGGTGAATAATCGATCAACGATCATAAAAACGGTTCTTGGATGTTGCTTACTAACGTAGGATATAACCACAACAATCTTAGCTATTACGTACACTCGGTAGCAATGAATCGAAAACACCAACCAAAATTATCCTCATCCATAATATCCAGATTATCGAATAGCCTCTTTGCCGTTTGGAGCGTTTGACGTCGTAGCTTGTATTTTGGCACTGACTATATTATCAGAAAAAAACCTGTGCGTGCAGTCCCTACGCGCGGGAGAAGTTATACTTCGAGTGCCACGCATTCACTCTCGCTCTGTGTTTAATGTGAAATTAATTTAGTATTTATTTTTATGTACAACCAATATGCAGTACTAAATTTTCACTTCAAAATAAAAAGTAAAAAGTTGCATGAACACTGCCATCTATTATATTTTGATTGTAGCGTATTATAGTCTCTTTCTATTTCCCCCGCTGTGAGTTGGAAGTCGCTTATCTTCAAAAACACGGGTGGTCAAATGCTGAATTGCTGAACACTGCCATCTATATTTTATTGTAGCATTTGTAGCGTATTGGCCTCTGTCACTTTCTCTTCGGGGGGAAAAGAAAGAGACAGAGACTATGTCATCCCGTAACGCAACGTTGTTGGAAATCGCATTAGAAGTATAACTTCAAAGAGGGTTTGATTCTACTAAAAAAGTTTTAGCTAAAGCTTCCATTTGTTTTAGGCTATTTCGTATTATTAGACTAGTGAACGATCATCTGGCTGCATGCATAGTAACGTTCCAACTAAGGTTAAGATAGATCTAACCATTGTTTCAACTGAAAAAAACGTTAGTCGTAAATTAATAGAATTGGGGCTCTAGAAACAAAGCAAGTAGGTAGCAAGTTTCATTGACGGCGATAAAATAGAACCCTAATGTATTTTTCGTACCACTTGCTCAAAAAAGTGACATTCTATGCCACAAAAAACGAACATAACAATAGTCATTTTTAATCTGTTAAAAACAGGGAGAGAAAATTGTACTGGATTTCTTTCATCCTCTAGGGGGAGAAAGTGATTTAAATTTGGAATACAATTTATACTGAACTACATCTGTGTTTACACCATTGACTTTGTATACAAAGCATTATACATCTTTTTGAAAAAGGAATACGCATTTATTATGCAGGCCGTATGAGCTTGATGCCTTTGCTTTTCCGACAAAAAAATATTAGTCTAGGAAAATGCCGCGTTTTTGTTTTCTTCAAATACATAAACGTTAAGTTTATTTTAATTTATTTTTATAAATAAGTTAATGTTCTAAAATGCTATCTCATATTATTATTGTGTTAATTTTTTCGCAAATGGTACGAAAAGTAGAGTATTTTCCTCGGTGATAAAGCTGTCTTAGTCTTGAGTGAACTTAAATCCCTCGCTACTCTCAGGACTCGTCTTAAATCCCTCGCTTCGCTCGTGATTTAAGTTTTTAACACCCTCGCTACGCTCGGGAGTAAACTTCGAGTCCTTCGTTACGCTCGCGATTTAAATCGTCACCCGCGACAGAAGACACTGCTTTATCCCCTTGTATAATAATCTACTATTTTTCTATGTATCGAAGTACCTCGCGAGTGTGGCCGCAGACTAAAGCTATTTAAAATAATATGGAAAATTGTTTGTTTACAGATTTGTTCGTTGGGCTGATCTACGTGTTTCCCGACATAATACAAAAGATCACGATAGCATGGTTTGCTGGAGAGTTTATGTGTAAAACCGTTAAGTTTCTACAGGTAAGACTCACTTCCCTGTCTGGTAAAATCTGGTTTTTTTTTCGATTCAAACTTTTGCCAACTTTCTGTATATATAAGATCATGGAAAACCTATCTTGTTTTAAATTTTCAGTAAAATTCATTATTTAATTGAATAACATACCTAGTATTATGTTTTCCAGGCCGTTGTAATGTACGCATCCACGTACGTGTTGGTGGCGCTCAGCATAGACCGGTGCGATGCCATTACAAACCCTATGAACTTCTCTGGAAGCTGTATGTATACTTTTTTCATCTTGCCACTAACTTTTTCTAGTTTTCACAGTTACTCCGATTTATTTCTGACCGATAGTTTGTCACCCACAAACGTGAGTTGAATAAAAATGTTTGCAAGCAAAGTTTTTTTTATTACAGCTAGTTTGAAAAGCTTTTGTCCGCAGTAACTATTTTACGAGCTTTTAAAACGGGTGTCCTATTTTATATAAACGTTTGTTCGGCTCAAAGTTGTATTATTATTCCTCTTTTTGTTTATCGAGTTGTAAAGTTGCATTCAAATCTAGTTGGAGATAGTATATGTCGTTGTTTTAATCGTTTACGAGTCTCATTTTTCTGTCGTATTTTTCAGGGATTCGGGCTCGAGCTCTCATAGTCTCAGCGTGGCTCATCAGTGTTGTATTTTCAATCCCCATTCTATTCCTGTATGAAATCAAGGAAGTACAAGGTAAGAAGCGTTTAGTTCAAATCACTATAAAAGTAACTTTGCTATGAAGAGCATGTCTGGCTTTATCAAACTTTCAAGGCTCTTACCATTAGAATTTACTATGCCACGTGTAACAAACTTAAGTAAGAGTTAGTGACTATATGAAACTAAAACCATATTACCGTGGTCATTATTAGTCCATTATTGATGGGCGACGTCGGTGAACTTGAATTAGCCAAGCGTAGACAAAGCATGCTCCATTATAGATTCCATTTACACCTTCCACCACGTGTAGGTACTGGCGGCCAAACGCTCAGATGTCAACGCTCCGCTTGGGCAAACGATATATTATATACCTTTGAGCCCTCTAAATGATGGCATAGTACCTAAAGTAGTTACCGAAAATGCATCATTAATCGGTTTCAAAATCTGACGGAGTCAATAAGTAAAAAAATAAATAAATAAATATTCACGGACATTTAACACAACGCCTTCTAATCCCAAACTAAGTAAAGCTTGTACTATGGGATCTAGATGGCTGATAGAATACATATATATATATATATATATATATATATTTTGTAAATACATATACATACATAGTAACACCCAGCAGAACAAACATCTATGTTTTGCCACACACAAATGTTTGTTCTCGGTGGGAATCGAACCCACGACCCACAGCACTTAAAATAAATAATTAAGCAATTAAGTAGACCCTTAAATTTTCCAGGTCAGCTCCAATGCTGGATAGACCTTGGCACTCCAAAACGTTGGCAGATCTGGATGAGTCTGGTCTCAGCGATGATATTCGTGATCCCGGCACTTGCCATTGCCGCGTGCTACTGCGTCATCGTGCTGACCATATGGACGAAGAGCAAAGCCGTTGTTATGAGTCCGCCCATCAACTCGAGGAGGACAAAGACTATGAGAAATGGTGAGTCAAATCGAACGAGTTGCCAAAAGTTACAAAAACTAAGAGTGATCTTATACAATAAAGACTGTCTAAGTGCCACTTGCAACCAAAATCTTGGTTTACAATCCGGAGAAATGACAATGATTTTCCCCTGGCAGCAGTCACCGTGGTAAGGTAGTTAAGGGGATTTTTGGACAAAAGTTTCAGAAATCCCCCACGCAGGGGATTTAGTCAGGGGAAAATTGGAATGAGACAATGCAAAAGTAGGTGGTGCATGAAAAGAACTGCAAACCCCATCCTAATCTTTAAGACTAAAGCTCGTATTCACATTTCCTGCTCAAGGACTGATCCGGACTCAAGCATAGAGTTTTATATAAGAAAATCTCTTCTTAAATGTAGGCGTGAGTAACGGATTTTTTATCAGAATACGATTAAACTCGTATTTTGATTATTGTCTGGAGTGGTTGTTTGTAAAAGAAATAACTAAAACTTTAGCATTACAATTAGTAACAATTAGTTTGCCTACCCCAAAATTTTTAGATTTGTGACTCATGGTTGTGCAGTGACATAGTATTAGCATTATTATAGACCACTCCGGAGCCCCAAGTTTTTACTTTCATTTGTTTTACTTTCGACTCGATTATAGCACACGCAAACGCATTCGCAAAGCGAGAAGTTTTGTATGAAACCCGGATAAGCGCCTCTAGCGGAAGATTTTGGAATTGTGCAATTCCCAACAAAATTTTTCGTTTTGCGAATGCGTTTGCATGTGCTATACTCGACTCGAAAGTCAAAACCAATGACTCGAGGCTCAGCCCATCTACAGTCGGAAGGCGATACCATATCCTCACAATGTATGTTTTACTTTTCAGGTCACATAGAAAGCGACCCAGACTCAAGACGGGCCAGTTCTAGAGGTCTGATACCACGAGCCAAAATAAAGAGCGTCAAGATGACGTTTGTTATTGTGTTTGGTATGTATGAAGATTATTTATCACTGACCAAATGCTCAGATTTTTCAGGGGTCTTATGTTCAGTTTGGCAGAGGTTTTACTCTAATAGGAATGACGTCATATCTCAGCCGAAAACTCGTTTCAACCATCCTAATCGAGTGATCGACGTCATCCCTACAGAGTTAAAATATGTCTGACGAAATGAGCATGAGACCACTGAACTTTGATAAGGATTATTTGTTAAGTCATTTGTCATCCTATGCTAGAAACTTCAAGATGAGTGAGACATTCTCTACTAGAAAAATATACTTACTTAGCTATAGATAGTAAAAAGCTCTACAAACGTAATAAGGGATGAAAAATGCCCCATAGAATTATACACCTTCTCTATCCAACGACTTCCCACAAAAGTTGCAATGGTTATGGACCTTCGGGACCCTTTGGGACCCTTCGGGGACCTTCGGCAAGATTATGTCCAGCAGTTTACTTCTTCAGACTAGTACACAGTAAGATCATAAAAATCACATATAACTTTACATTCCAGTATTCATCCTATGCTGGTCACCGTACATAGTGTTCGACTTACTGCAAGTGTACCACTACTTCCCGACGACACAGACGACGGTCGCTATCGCCACGCTGGTTCAAAGTCTCGCACCACTCAACTCTGCTGCAAACCCACTCATATGCTGCATGTTCTCACCGCATATCTACGCTAGTCTTAGGTGAATATCTAGTTTAGGTGTACTTTACTCTGCTAGTCTAGCTAATAGAGTTGGTAGAATCATGGACTAACAATGTTGAAAGCACCACATTGATGTCCCCATATCGCAAGCTCTGAACTGCTTTCGCTGCGCAGCATAATGTCAAGTGACGTGGCTACAGATATACGAACACAAGAAGCTTTTGACGGCGACCGTCCTTGGTATGACATGAAATAAAAAATATTTTTTTCTCGTACTTTACTTAAAAAATTAGACTGTGTTGAAAATTAAAGATTAGATTTAGTATGAAAACAGTTCAGGATACCGCAGCACACCGATCGCGCCCCACTGGTAACTTAGTGGAGCAATACCCGATCGTATCTATGTGGCAATACCATTAATACACTGCGACTAGGTATACCTATCTCTAGTCTCATCCGTCTCTTGTACAATGAAGGCACTGTTTAAAATCCAGAACCATTCCCCACACATTTAAAAGCTTAAGTCGTTGCCTGGCTGCATTGTCCGTTGCAGTTTACAGCAGCACTCACTGGAAGCTCTGAAAAAGCATTGATTCTTTTTGGAACGAAGTTCCTTATCGCGCGTTGCGAAAGGGGGCTAGACGGAAAAAATTAAGACAAAGTTGTAACGACACTTTTTTCAAACTTTGTCAACGTCATTCGAATAAATTGGTGCAGGAAGGAAACAAATGAATGTAGGTATGGTTGGAAGTTTTTGTTTTAATTTAGGTGCTTCTGTACTTACTGTAAGAAAATAACACCTCAAGGAACTTCGTTCCATCCGGGTGTCCTTTGACACATCTCAAGTTTTTTATTCTGTCACATTCACATGCTAGTACCACATGGAAAACACAGTGCAGTTTTAGTATGTTCTTTAGGTAAGAAATAATGCTAATACTGTTGTTTTCAGACGAGTGCCTCCGTACAAGTGGTTGTGGTGGGGCAGGCGACACACGCGACACGCGCGCGGCACGCTGCGCTCCCGCTCCGACTCCACAGCTAACTCAGACCTCATTTCCACAACGCATGCAAAACGCACCCATTCTATTGCTACGGTTGGTGTCATTAGATATAAATAGCAGGCAATGAGCTGTCAAGTCGCTGTTGTGAGGCAGATATACTTACATGCCTTAGAATTGACCTGCCTGTGGTGATGCACGCTGTGCTCCTGCTTTCGCTCCATTTTCTAAAATATCCTCCAAGATCCCTTCTAGAATTCAGCGGTTTCTATAAGAATACGACGATCATCGTCATCGCGCGGCAAATTGGAATTTACATGTAAAGATTACCTACTGACAATGTAGTTTTACTATTTGTACAATCAGTAATATACCTAGATTAGATAGGTACTGAGCATCAAGTGCATCATTGGACCCTTTACTATAGGCATATCTACAGAAAATGCAAATCCTTTGTTGAATGTGCATTTCCACATTTCAGGTGTTGAATCGACCTCGCAGTGGTAGTGCATCCCGTCACGACGCTAAACGCGCTCAAATCATAGTAATGGCGTCATCACGTGACTGACAACGAATCGTCGTCAACGAGCCCGTGGATGACGTCATGCTCTAGCAGCGATACGAAGTGTGCGTGCATGCCGTGGATTCAAAGGATTGAAACAGACATTTGAAAATGTGATTAATTGCGCTGGAAATAGTAGTGGAAATCCTCTGAAGCCTTGTCACACGGTTGGATGTAAGGCGACGATTTTTTGTCTAGGGATAAGTGGTTAAAAAAGAAAGCACGATTGTTTGTCAAGGAAAGTTATAATATAAGACTCAGTGTAAAACAAGGATGATATCTAGAATTCTAATAATCGAGGAAAAAGCCTATAAAATGTATCAAAACATTCAAAACAATGGATTTTACTTTAAGTAAATTTGGCGCCCAACGCGGGGTTTCATTATAGTACAAAACTGCAGTTTTTTTATTACTAGTTTTTGTCTAAGTATGTACATAAAACGTTTAGTTGTATCGTAGACCTGAAAATGAGGTTCAATGAACCCTATGTGAAGCTAGCTGCAAATATGATAATACATTATTCAACGACGTCTTTTATTGAATTGTGTACCCATTTACACAGAGTTGTTGACAAATAATTTGTCGTTTTGCTTTAAGGCTGGTAAAAGATAAACGAATTCAAAAAAATAAAAAAACAACGACATAATTTAAAAACGATCTTTGTATTACATAAAAACATTAGTCTTTTTTATACATAATTGTTGAATCGATTTAATTATCTAGTCAGTGTTATGCAGGCATTTAGAATATTATGACTTATGTATATTTTTATTCGTTTTAATGCTTGATACCCTCTAGGCGAGTCTCTAGACTTGTTAAAAACTAAAACCGATTGCATTTAAAGTGTTGCGTAGCCTATTTTTAATGAACACTGAAAATTTTAACATGACAATTTACTGTGTACCTACCAACAATAACATCATTTGAAAAAAAAAGATTGTTTATTTAGTATACCAACCTAATTAATATAAAAGATATTATTAATACCAAAGATAAATAAAGGTATCAGAACAACCTACCTATTTTTGTTACCTACGGAACATACGTAAGTCATGTAAACTTTACAAAAAGTAGATTGCAGATGATAGTTATACATGACGAATATGAGGATTCAAAATAACGGTGTAACATAATAACCCTATAAGCTCAACGCACACATTAGAAGTAAAATTTACAAGCGCATTTCATGAATAAAAAACTTCGAAATCTCAAAAGTCGTTGGCCATTGCGAATCGCGAAAAAACATTGTTGGCCATGACCTGTAGAATATCCCCATTTCGGGTTATAAGGTAGTTATGTTACACCGGGGACTGTATACTGTAAGTTGTTTTTGAGAAATCATGAAAGTGAAGAAAAGTATTCTTAAGGTCTATAATAAGAAGAAGTAAATTTAAGAAAAAGTAGTCAGTTTGTTAGGAAATGTAATTTTAGTGACCACACGATGGTGGGTGAAAATTTAGTCTTTGTATTTATAAATAAGTCAAAGTTTATCGACTGTACCTAAGTATTAAATACATTTTAATTGAGATTTGTTATACTACTTTATTTTAAGAACTTTGTGTAATTTATAGCTTTGTAAAATATTTAGAGGCTATTGTACAACTATTTTTGTACTACAAATAATTTAAGAAATTGTATAAAAGCATGCTATTTTAAGATAAATAAACTCAATGTTGTATCTGACGCTAAAAGTTTTATTAGATTTACCTTATAATTTTTAAAATATTTCTTTATTATAAAAAAACTGAATCTCGGTATTTTTTGTATATTTTCACTATAAACTTGCCTAAGTTTATTGATATTTCTGCCAAAGCTTTTTAAATTCAGATAGAAATTTTAAAATACACGAAATATTGAACCTAAAAGTAAATTCAATTTCCAAAGTCAACAATAAAATGCGCCTCTAGTAGCTCGTGGTTGGACCACGTCTAGACTTGAGCACACGATTTAAGAACGGGATTAAAATCCTAAACCAACCAAATAAAAATATTTTATAACTCATAAACTTTCACAGATAAAATGTTCGAGTTCAAATTATTTCACTAATCGATTACAAACACATGTTTTGTTATTTTGAAATAAAATATTTTCAGTAAGACAAAATTCAGTGCTTACCTGTTGAACCCACGACTCGGCACCGAAGGTAGAGCTACTACCGACTACTACCGACTGAGTCGATGTATACCGATGATAAAGCTATCAAAAAACTGTGGTACTTATTTATTCCGTTTATGTACTTCTATCGACTTAGGAAATACAAACATAGATTATCGTAAAACCGAAAAAGCTGATGCGAGTTGATTGAGTCGTAAAATGCGAACGTTTTTGCAGACCAAGGGTTTTAAAATTCTTTTTAGAGTTCTATTGCACGATATAGGGTATCACTAAATATTACTTTAATTTTTTTTAATATAGTGGATGGATAAGCCTCATTAGTGCTTTTTGAAAATCTGGACAAGATCTGTGTATGTCCAGCACTGGACTTTTACAGCGGATACTATGATGATGATGACTAAATATGAATAGATGAGCCTCTAATTTTAAATTTATTTAATAAAAAGACTAATTCTTGCTAAACTTATTAAAACTGACAACTTATAAACTTACCTCTTAGAGTAAGTTTGTGAAAGATCCGAAGAAATAGTTTTGAGAAAGTTTAAAACTAGTAAATTAATATAGACATGCAAAAGGAGCTTTCTGAAGTTTGACATAGACTAAACATGCAGTTTCTTTCAACTTTCAAACCATAATGCCTGGAATACACATCTTATTAGACAAATCTTTTTAGACATTTACAACATGGCTCTCCACTTTCCTTTTTTACTCATTTATTTCGTATACATATTACAAATCCTTCTTTGTATGCTACTTTAGTCCTTGATGCTACTAAAAATCTGCTCGGAACTAGCATGATAAATAAATAAATAAAATAAACAATAACTAGCATCCTTATTATATGCCACTAAGGCTGAAATACTCAAAAGACATTCAAATTTGAGCACCACTTAAAGTTGTTCTGCCTCTGTCTGACATTACTCATTTGTAAGAGATGACAATAATTTAAGCGGGACTAAATTGAGTGGGGTTTGAGTGGCGTTTGAGTATTCGCCCATAAGTTACGAAGCTTCATTTCTTTTTCGATTTTCACATACCCCAGAAGGTAGTTAAGATAGTGTGGAGAGAAGTCACATTTCTCCCACAATTAAGCTCTTAAAACGGACAAACCCTGAGGGTCTTGAAAATTTATATCTTTAATTTGAACTTTTCTCTGGTTTTATTGCAAAAATCGGTTAGACTTCATCGATATAAATGGATAAATATTATGGGTTCGTAACTATTTAAAAGCGAATTAACTTCTTTTTGATACTTAAAAATAACATTCCTCCTAGAAACTCGCAAGATTATGTCAATGTATCTTTAATTAAAATACTTCATTATCTTGCAACGTTAAGACGGAAACTAAGTTTCGCGCGACTTGGCCTAAGTTTAAAGGTCGCCCTACTTTGTGGGATTTACTTTGTGATAAATTAAACTAACTAGACTATGTTCAGACATTATACATGTGCTTATTCCCTGTCATTATGTTTCCAGATTTATCTTGGATCTAACAAAAAACCGCGTCTCTAACTCGTGTTTTGGGCTTAACTAGGTTTTTTCATATTACGTTACATATTTAGCACCTTCACCGAGGTCTAATTATAGACTTTCGCTAAACCGACCCCACCCCAGGTTTAACTCAGGTCTTACTTCAAATTTGTCATGAAAATCAATTCGGTGACTGTTTTTCTCAATTATTTTATATTATTTACTACGTACTGTTTTTTCGAAAATATATTCGACATTGACATTTACATTGATAAAATCATTAACCGTAATTACCTACCTACCCCTTTTTTGCCGCTAAATTCTTTTTTGACTTCATTTACTGATCAGTTTTGAGTGAATGAATGACTAATGTCACAAAAGAACGGGTTATTCTAAAACTTCATGGAAAGTCTTACATAATCCTAGCTAAACCCTCGAAAAAACCAAGATAAATCTGATAACGTAGTAAGACCGATTGAGTTTTTGGAATAAAAAGTTTAGTTATTCTAGTGTATAGCTTAGACAATTTTAATACTGCCACCGATACGATACTTTGATACCTGCACGATATCGGTGTAGTGCTAATCTTATACAATTCAGTACTATAGACAATTTTACATTGTATTGGCGCCATATACTGCAATATTCATGTTTGAGCTGAGCCTCTAAACATCGGTATCGCTGCTAGTGTAAGCGTGTTTTTACACCAGAGCTAAGATAATCTACGTAGCTAAGGATGCAGCCCCGGATCTAGGGGGGGCAAGCCGGGGCCCATGCCCCGGGCGGCAAGTTCAGGGGGGCGGTAAAATTCACACTTTACAGACGAATTGACAACTCATAATTTAGGTACTTGACTTTGACCACAGATTAAATAATAGTACAAGTACCTATAGTCCTTTCGCCGCTATTATTATGGCTGTGTGCAAAATCCTGCATTTTATTTAAATAAAAAATGTCGTTCCGAGCTAGTGTTAAAATTATTTGCGATCTTCTATGAGCCAATCGAGTCTTGGAATCTTAGCTATAGAAAATCGAACTGCACACGAGTTAAATTATGACAAGGGCATAGATTTATTTGCTGAACAAAAAGCTCGAAGAGTAAAATTGTAATTTCAATTCCTAAATGCAGAAATATATTTGATTTTTATTTTTATTATACATATTTTATTTAAATCCTATCCTGTGCTGTGTATAAAATACTCGCGGGGGCGGCATTTTATTTTTCAGTTTCCCCTCCCCCTAAAAATAAAGATCTGGGGCTGTAAGGACGTGTTTGAAATCCACCAACAGGGATCGTTTGTTTTTAATTGGTGGATGTCAAACACATCCTTAGCAACATCGCTTAGCTTAACTCTAGTGGAAAATCACCCTTAGTGCCAGTATTAGCCATGCGTCGTAGTGCATTGCATATTTACCTACCCAATGAACTGATTTAAAGGGTTCGACAACTTTATTAATCTAAATAAAAAATAAAAAGCATGTTATCGAAACGATTTTACTGAATAGCTACATTTTTCTTTGATTTTGATGTTTTCAAAGGAATGTTTATTTATTTGTGCAATCGAATCTATTCGACTGTGAAATGGAAACTCGAAAACATAAAACGATAAGGTTCATCCCACATATTGGCGACGACTGGGAGGAGATACGATGGCCCCTAACATGAACCTTCTTCATACTATAGCCTTTATTAAGAGATTACGTACCTAGGTCCGCATCGCGCGAAGTTCAATCGATTTTATTTATCAATATTGCGTTTTTAGTGGGTTTCGAGGCTTTTGGTTCAAAACTGAATAGTGTGAGTAGGTAAAAGAAAGTAAAATTCAGACTTGAACACTATTTTGAAGACAGACATAAGTTCATTCTTATCATTATACCACGCATAATATCAATTCAACCAATATCCGGTTAAGGGCGCACACCACTCCAGCTAGAATTCAGATTAAGAAATTTAAAGAAAAAAAATCCTTACATTAGGTACACATGATTACAGATAATTATTGTCAAGCTTATTATGTACACAGGGTTTTAAGTTCGAGTTATAATTTTTTTTGCGAGGTTTCCGTAGTAGCGTCATTACCGGGCTCAAAAAAAGATATCTCCGAATACGACTGACCAGCCATTGTGTGATTTCTCACATGTTTACACGAAACTGCTGGCTGTTACACTGACATATGCACGACACGTGCTTGTATTTCTTTGTGCGTGTTCGATTCCGTGGCGGGTAAAATATTTGCATAATCAACAAATTATTTTGGGTCTGGGTGTACATTTACAGTAAATGAATGATGACAAAATTTCAAAAGTACCTAGCTAAAAACTTTTGCAAGTCTTTCGACTTTTAACTCTGTTGATCACATTATCTGTGATCAACAGACAGTTTTATACTTACAATAAAAAATAACTTTGATGACCGTATTGCTAATAACGATCTATATCGGGCTATCGTTTTAGCATACAATTATCCAGCAAGCTCCTATTTGAAATATCACGATATCACAATCCAACGTAAGTGAAGCCGGCCCATCTCAAAAAGGATGACAAATCATCAAACATGGGTCCACATTTTGCCACGGAGCTTTGAAGGGCATAAAGAGTTCGTCGATCTAACCTTGTGAAGGTCGAATCTTGACCCTGTTTCAAGCGAAGAATATCCGCTTACTGAGATATCCGGAAAATTGGAAAGGTTTTGTTACTGGACGTGAATTAAATTAAATAAGCGTTTCACTATTAAAGCTTTTTAAGTATTGTATAAAAGGGTCTCAAAAGTTTCAGTACCTTTTTGAGGTTCATTGGTAAACTGGTGCGAACTCTGGTGATAGAGTTTTGGTCTTCATCGTGGTTAAGCTGAGACTGACAGCTCTGCCTTATAAAATACGAAAGCATCGAGATGAAAATGTTTCTAGAAAACCAAACAATGACCAACGCTCGACTAGTAATGATTAAGTAAGTGGGTGATTTTTATTAATAAATTTTGATTTTAGTGTGTCCTGTAGTTGAACTTGCCTCGCCAGAATAGCTCCCGGCGATGACATTACAATATTGTCCGTGCAACGAGTTTCTGCAAAAGTGTCCCTTGTCCTTTTCGCTATTATTTACACTTTTCTTGAAAAGAAAATCTAAGCTTATGATAGTGTTCGTAAAATGGTGTGGTTTTGTATTATTATATTACCTATCTAAACAAAAATCGATACGCTTTAGGTAAAAGAGAAGGTGTATTTTATTTTTGAAATATCTGTGGTAACTATAAATGTCATTGCGTTAGAATTCTTATCAAAAAAAGTAGTGCGTCTACATCGTTCGTTTTTATTTCACTCTACAATGTAAATCTTCATTACTATAATTAATCCATTCTTTTCGAATGTCTCGAAAATTAAATACCTACTAGACTATGCACAGACGCAAAAATAACTCTAGAATGATTCACTTTCTAAAATAAATGGCCAAGAAAAGTGGCCAAACAAAAGGATTCAGCACTTTTATAGCCATTTAAAGCAAGATTTTGAGTCATGGCTAGTCACGTTTAGGAGCTTTAGTGCTATAAAGTCACTATCAGAACTATTAGAACTAAGATTTATGAAGTAAAACAATGCTAAAGCACCTAAGTTGTAAAAAGAAATATGGCTTAGTTTTTGTGTGTTTTTGCTAGTCCAGTCTTAACAGAAAAGCGGCTGTAGTCTCTATCGAATCCAGAGGAGGGCTAAAGTGCTCAAGCCCCGTCAACAACTCTGGTTGTACCGAAGGGTGGACCCTATAAACAGCAAACCCTAGAAAATAGAATCTTGATCAAGCCCCTCCGAAGCTGAAATCCTGGGCCTCTACTCCGAATGAGTAACAAATATTTTAGTAGTGACGTTTGTGTTACACTACGCGGTCGGCTTTTGCAAAACCACAACTTCACTGCTAAGGATAACACAAACGTGAGGCCCTGGATCCACCTCTGATACAATCCATACACTTCGAAACCTATCAAGGCTAAGTCACATCTCCGATAAAGTCCAACTGCAGTTCTAAGAGAGTTTCTTTGTCACGTGGACGTGTCCTGTCTAAATAACAGCCTAGGGTCAATGACCTTGGTAGGGATGATTGCGGACGTGTGAATAATACTCAATACGCCGTACGTGTTCTACCACAAGTACTTACATTATTTATTGTAGAAAGATATAGAAATAGGCTGACACAACTATATATCTACTGAATTATTCTTGTAGATACTTACCTACGAACAACATCACCCATCTCTTGGTAGTCAAAATCATTAAAATAGTCACTGAGCATGTAGGTAGTATGGTCCAGATTTTGCAGTAAGTGGTTAATTTTTTTATCCCAACTTTAGTTATCTACTTTATACTGCCCTCTTACTTGTTTCCAGAAATATTTCAAGGTGTTAGGATGGTAGCTCATAAGGCTGTGTGGTTTTATTGAGGTACTAAAAAATAAGATGTTTATGCGCCTTATGCAAATTAGGAGGTACGTTTACCTAATTTCTTCCTAGAAATGAACCCGGCGGCGGCGGCGGTTCGGCGTAGCAACTCGACGTGGTAATTTGTGTGACTCATCAAAAGTTTCATAAAACAGAAAGATTGAGCACTTTTAAAGTTACGATGTACTTTTAAAACACCAATTCTCCAAAAATCCTCTTTTTAAATGAATTATGATGTGCCAATTTTTTACCGTGCACTAAAAAAGAGAACAAAAAAAAACAAATCAATCAAGTGCACTAGAGAGCTTATGCAATGCATGGTGGTGGATGGTGTCTTGTAAAATTTGTAGTTAGTAATGATGGCTGCTTACAACGCAAAATATTTCGTCAAATTGTACAAAGTTGTTTTGATTCCCGTATTTTCTTTAATTTTGTGAACTTTAGTCACATTCTCCATCAATGCTAATTTGTTTCGTTTAATTCGTTCTGCTCCGTGCCGTTTGAATTTACATCAATAAAATATTTCTAAAAAAACATCAGGAAACCGCATAAATAAAAAGCTCTACGACCTGACAGACAGCTAACGATGACGTCAGCTCGTAAACCATCATAAATCGACCATAAACAGGCTCTACAGAGGAAACGGCCAGAACTGTCGAAGACTTTTTATAGCAGAACTTCGCAAATTGATACTTCAATGTTTGCTTTTTGGAATCGATCCAAGAATGAATCAGGGGTTATGTTTGAGGAATGATCTATGTAGTGGAATAACTTATGGTACTTGTACGGACGATCTAATTGTTATTGGTCACTGAGAGATCCCCTAGCTAAAACTCTGCTAATATGACCAGTAATAAAAATATTATAACTTACCAATAAGCTCTTCTCTGAGATATTATAGCCTCCATTCATTAACGTCGAATGTAAGCTAAAATGGCAGAATACTGTAAAAACTGCGCTAAAATGACAGTGGATTACTTAGATTTTAGGTACAAAAGTTTATTATCGCTAGAACTTGCTACAGATTATTTTTATTTTGACAGTAGGAAATATCTTAGAAGTGAAAAAACTAAATACACGGTGCCACAAGTAAGAGAAATATAACTAATCTTTAATTAATACATAGCTTAAAATGCTGACAAAAATAACAAACGTTTAATTTATTCTCGTAGCACTTTGTGTAGAGGGCCTACAGTGTGGGTTACGTGCGTAGAGGGTCTACAAGGCGAGCAGCTTGGATTTTTTTGCTTGGTTTTTGTGGTAGTCATGTTCATTTTTTAATTGAACATGACTTTGATTTCACAATAAATTTGATTATCATAGGCTCATTTTGAGCAAGATAATCTTACTAGAAAACAAAAATACTTGCAGTACATACAGCGGGTGTGAAAAATTTAATAGCAAAAGATACAAACCCATTTCATAAGTTTTAATAATAAATCAAGTTATCGCTAAAAAGTGCAAGTTTCACTTTTCTTGTTGCAAGTTTTATGGCCAAGTATAAAACTGATTCAATAACGTCGTAGTAAAAACATAGGACTTGATCCTTACGAAAAACAACTTAGAAACAGTAAACAGTGATCTCGAAATTAATTAAGTCAACTATATTGCTGTAAACATTACTCTTAGCTCTACTAAGCAAGCAACAATGCACCGTAATTCTAGAAAATAAGGCTGGTTGTCGCATGTGCTTCTCGTCATAGTCCAAAGGATATACATATAATGGACTTAAGTTATTTTCTCCTAATTGCGGGAAATGAGCGAAAATTTTTATTGAGCAGTAAAAGTTGCTTGTAGTAAAATTGTCGGGAGTTCATTGAACTTTGTAATTTGTTTAAATTTTTACGAACCACTACAATGTTTTCATTAACTTGATGCAAAAGTTTTTCAGGTTGTAAAATAAAACTAAGTTATTAAGGAATACATCATTGAAGTTTCCTAATGAATCGCGACCGTCATAGAACCAATGTTTATCACTAAACTGTTTCTAAAATCATTGTCAAAAAAGTAGAAAATAAAAAAATAAAAACCCAACACCAACCATAGACAAAAAAGTTAAAAAACCAACACAAATTAAAACGAGAAATAAGAATAAACTATTACAGCCTTTTTAATAAACAAACAAGAGAAAATTACGTGACTAATAAAAGAAACCTGCTCTGCAAAAGTATATATTTTACCGTAGATCATTTGTTTTAAACCCTAACTTCGCCTTAAGCCACTGGTTTGTTGTAAATGAATAGGAATCGTTTATCTCGTGGTAGAGTAAGCAGTGTTTCTAAAAATGACTAACCTTATAGCACTGTCAGCATGCAAAGCATTTTTTTGCTTTGTTATGGTGCTTATAGGGTGGTCAATTCAGAAAACTTTTTTCTTTATTTTTCAGTACACTACATAAAACAAACTGTCAATAAAATACAAGAGCTCTAAACTACACCTTGCTAGATTTTTATTAGGTACTTACTTATTCAATTGTTGATATATTGAAAAGGTTTTATAATAATTCTTAAAGAGGGTAGGATTCAGACCCCAGTGAATACACTTATCCACCGCTAGAAAACGGTCAACGTTTTTAGCGAAGTCTAAGCTCTAACACAGCAACTTGCGGAGGCGGCAGCTTGCCCACAAAGTACAGTCAGCGCAATTTACTGGAGCAATCCAAATAGCGGTAGTATCTGGTTTCGATTGGATTATAAACAAATGTAAACATGCTAGCTTGTTGTTGGTAAACGATAGAAGTACAAAGAAAGCCATGACATAATAGCATTCTAAGTTACCTAAAGATAAAAGCTAGCTAGTTGGTAAATTCTATCCTACTACAAGTAACCTTCTAAAATGTGCTTACACTATCCTGAATATAGATTCCAAATCACTTCGGAAGCCTAAATAATGTAAAGAAGCGCTAAAACTTTCAAAGTGCTTCGACTATGCGCGAAACCCAAGTTTATAGTCTGACCCTCCGGAGCCACAGATGCAAAACCATGAAAGTCAGCGGCGACCTTGTACGCCCTTGACTCGCAATCAATGCTAGGATCCCGCCAACAGGTTTTACGACTCGTTTTACGACCCGGCTTTACCCGGAAAATCCCTCTCGGAAACTTCCAAAAACAAGTTTTCGATAAACACGAGGGATTATTTAATTTGTTTAGAGCTTAGCGGTTGTCTTGGCTTATTGTACTTTATTTTGACCCTAGTATGAAAGGCCAAAAACTTATATTTTCTTGTTTTGGAACAATTTTGGGAAGTTTTATTTTATGTGGTGACTTAATTTATCTCGAGTAGCCGATATTTGTGTAACGAATTGCTCAAATGAAATTCTGTTTTTCTGCGTAACGATCTCCGTCATAAAACAGTCGCAAAATATAAGCGAAAGTACTAATTTTAATACTCTTTATGTTTGCTATATTTTCTACGTCCGTTCTGTATTTTTCTGTTTGTATGTCAAATAAACTATCTCTCTATCTATCTATCTAATTCATTGAAATAAGGTTCAAAATAAAAATATTGCGAACTACTTCGTAAGAGCTCAAGAATCAAAACAGGCAATGGAGTTTTGTCCCTTCATACATTTTGAAAGACCGCGTGTTAAGTAAATCCTTTGACAAAATAGGTCCCAGTAGCATGAATTTTTTATCAAGCTTCAGCTCTCAGAGCAAATCCACAAGTTAAGAGGGCTGAAGGGATAAAGCATAAATAATAAGGTCAACGAGTTCTTACAAACCTCAAACAAAATTGCTGCCATCTGCGCAAATGGGTTCGGACACTTCTGTAAAGGCAGAGTTTCAATAAATAGCGGTCGACACATTGATGATAGATCATCCCTATCATTAAATTAGACCAGTGATTAGATTTATTTTTTTGTATTTTTTAAGAATGAATTAAATAAATAAAAATAATTGAAATATTTGGTCTCAACGAACCGCTGGGCTCGATGGTAGACGCCAGTTAATTAGAAAAATATTATATTCATCTACACTATAGTAAGTAGTGGTCGAATCAAAGGTGAGTTTGAGTCAAACACATCGATTTATACTTAGATTATAACTCACGTTAGAATGTTTTCTAGACCAATGGCTTGAGAAGCTCCATGTTTTTCTAGCAGAAAAATATCAAAACAAAAGAAATCTAAATACTTGGTTCATTTGGAGCGGTTGCTTTGATAAACGAGCAATGATAATTTACATCAAAGAACTTCAGAATATTTTCAACGATCTGCGAAGTTTTAGTACCTAAGATTGTATGAGTTAGTGGCCAAGGTGTAATGCCCACAACTGTCTCAGCGGAAGCAGTTTGCTAAGAAAGGGGTTTGGAACCCTAGCTTAAGCTATTTGTACCTACTTCTACATCAGACCCAAAGGTCACTTTCGGTCAGCTCATATTACTTGTAGAGAAAATCAGTCAACCTTATGTAGTTGTGAACAAAGTGGCTTATAACTTTCGATTACGTGATCAAAGTTGGATTGTGTTAGCTTTAACAAACTTACTAACCAAGATTTTCTTATAAGAAAATGTAACTGAAAAAGATAGTGGTTGCCGTAACATTATATTATCAGTCATTTCTAAGCTATCGTTATAGGTTACGTTTGGTAAGGTATACATTTAAGTACTTAGTCATTTTACTAATAGTTTGATAGTTTGATTGCAGTTCGCCATTGAATGTTACCTTAAACCTTATAAAAATGCTAAAAATGTCTCGACGATATTATTTTTTTAATACAAGTTAATCTTGATCTGTGAGAAGCACGACTAAACTAACTAACATAATGTATAGAGGTAGCATTCACATCTTTATAATTTACATAATATTATCTTGTATCTTATTATTTTTGTATATTATTCGGGACGCTACTTAATCTAATACTGCGTAAAATTACAGTTACTCTAGGTTTTATAAAAATACCAATTCTCTACAACGTTAATACTAACACACTGTTTATAATTTTATCATTGTTCAGAAAGATTTGTGCCTTGATTTCAGTAATATATGCTGCTTTAGAAAGTACATTAAATAAAATGCAGGATTCGTTGTTCACACTACTGCCGACAGGATACCTACACGATATCGGCAGAGAGAATAATCTTATACATTTACATCTCTCATATTCGGTAAGTAGGTCCTTATTACCCCCAAATGGGGCTTGTAGGTGACCAATTAGCGCTGTAGGGTAATAATGTAGCTAGAAAAGCCCTAGGGCGGTAAGTAATTTAAAAAAAAATACTTCATGCACTCTTTCAAAAAGTTCGCGTACGTCTAACCATCATACTGGCAATAGACATCATGCATTCAGCCCAATGACAAAAGAGGTCGCTTCGCTATTCAGCCTTGTCTTCGTAAGAGTATAATAGTCATCAATTTTAAATATCGAACGGCGAAGCTCAATTTCGTTCTTGAAAAAAATAAAATAAAAAAAAAGATGAAAAAAGGCGGGAATAGAAAACTTTTACTTTAAATATTGTTTGTTTTTGTTTTTTTTTTTATAATTACTTGCTAATTAGGAAAAACACATGAGTTCTGCAAGTGATGAAGATATAAGCTGCACTCCCGATTCAATATTGCCTAAAGTTCTAAAGAGAGATATTTGAAAACATACGACGACTTCATGAAGTGGCGAAAAGAAAAACGAGTAGTCTTTATCTGAGTCTTTATTCTTAACATACTTTGTTCTTGTAATGCCGGTTTTTTTCTACTTACCTCACAATCGAGATGTAAAGCAGAGTAGTTAGCTCGGGTGTAAGCATCAATTGCACCCCTTAGCTACTAATCTACTTATACACAGTGTAGGCGGTGCTGAGATTATTTTTGCTTGAGCCAATGACACGTGGGCATAGTGTCGCTGTCGGTGTCGGCCAGTGTGCAAACACCCACTGCTGGCCAAGCAACTTTTACCTTGAAGTATTTAAATGGTGTATCTTTTTTCTTCAGTCTCTATTGTGGTCTATCTTTTATAAGTAATATAGTGTATTATTTTAGTGATTTTTACAATTAATAGAAATACCAAACAGAATCTTCTGAATTTTTTTCTTCACATTTTTAGGCGATAGAATTATACCTTTGAGTAACGGCCAACTCTAGAGGAACTTTGCGCTTAACTTCGCAAAATAAAGGATACTTACTTTAAAGTTCAAATGCGTAACCGTGTTGCAGGCAGCGCGGTCACGCAGAACTTTGCTGGCTCACCGAGAAGTGTAATTAAAAGTTTTAGTTACACCACAGAATATCCAAAGAGGTTTTTACGTACTATACCGTTAGGGACCTTTTTTGTAGTCTATGCAACCTCTTGCACAAAACGAAAATTTCGAGACTTATTACTTAGGCCGTGCTCACTTTGGATACGATTTCATCCGAATTTGATTCGTACGACTACGCACGAATGATCCCGACCTTCCAAGGACTATGGGAGCGCTCACACTGCATGCGATCAGTCGTACGTATACGTACGATTACTTACGACGTCCGAATACAATCCGAACTTGTTGGGATTTATCACGCAGTCGTACTATATGACGGAGAAAAACGTATTCAGTGTGAGCACTCAATTCGTACGAACATTACTCGTACGCTTACGTACGAACAAATTCGTGTCCAAAGTGAGCACGGCCTTACTACTCCCAGTCAGCATAGCTGTATAGATATGTAACTTTCATTTTTTTTGTATTCCTTTTTACTTTTTAATCAAATAAAATGAAATTGCAAGTTCTCGGTCATTTATCTCATCATCAATTTACTGCTTAGGTTTATTATTGTACTACGAGTCTATAAGTTCACTAAACTAACTCGACGCGATAATATCAACTCATGCTACCCCTAAAAGCATGCTGCTACCCCTCATGCTACTTTGGTTCTAGCGGAAGACCAGCGTGGGTTGTTACCAACCCGCAATATGCTGAGCTAGGGACCATTTTGCAGCACCACTGCACAGTTATTTTATAAGCTGTATCTATGTAAACTCTTGCTTGTAATTTTATGTGTGTTGAAAATAAATGATTTACTTACTTACTTACTTACTAAAACTTTACGTATCGGTCAACAAACCAGTAAAAGTTAAAATCAATAGTAGTAAACAATAAGATTGTCTATCGAGAAGAACTTTGGTTTATTGTCCTCCATTTCCGATTCACAAAGCTATTGACGGAATTTTATTTACCCATTTATTTGGTAATTGCGGGCTTGTTTCCTTAATACTAACGTATAACCAGAAATGGAACATCTTATCATCTCCTGATATCAAATGAACATGATTTTTTTCTGGTAAACATAAGTTACATACTAATGTATTATAAGTATGTATTTACAAAAAAAAATGTATGTATGTATTCTATCAGCTATCTAGTTTCCATCGTACAAGCTTTGCTTAGTTTGGGACTAGAAAGCGTTGTGTTAAGTGTCCGTAAAAATTTATTTATTTATTTAATGTAGGTAAGTAATCTTATTTATATTTTTAGTGTACTAGAAATTGAAAAATGAGGCTCTACATATGTAGGGCTACACAAAGCACATACTTATTACCTACTAGCTGATACCCGCAACTTCGTACGCGTGCGTAACGTTCCACCAAAAAATATCTGTCAACCAGCATACAATAAACCTCGTGTCAAAGGCTGCTTTTGGTTTAGAGAGGTCAAGCTGTATCTAAGATCCACGTCTTTAATTTCAATAAAATATAGCCTATTATTCAATCCGGAAAAGGGGCTTCTGAATAGTATAAGTTTCATTGAAATTGGTCCAATAGCTTAGGCGTGATGCGCGAACAAACAAACAAACAGACAAACTCGATTTTCGGAATCAGAATCGTTTATTTAGTAGATCTGTATGTATATTTAGTTTATCCATATCTTTAATTTTAGTTTTTGGATTTTTTACAGTTTTAGTTTTATATGACATAAACAAAAATTCGTAGGATTTTTATTTTACCAGGAGAAACTAGTAAGTATTGATTCCTAGTGGGTATCGAACATACCTTACAAACCGAATACTGAAACATCACTCAAAATTTAAATACAATTTTTAGTTGCTCTGCCTCTTTTTATTAGTAAAAGATGACCATATTTGCGTTTCAGTATTCGAGCGTGAGCTGTGGAATTTTTAGTTTTGACGTCATTTCTCTTAGGAAAGTGAACTATTTTCATCCAAATATTGACATTTTCCTGGGCTTTATTACAAAACTCCGCCAGTAAACTGCCCAATAAAACGTTCCAGGCCCAATTACGAGTTGCTACCAGTTAATCCAACAAGGTTAATGTCAAATTGGCAATAGCGTGATAGTCGCCTTTAACTGCCGTTTTATTGTTCGGTGTAAACGCGGCGTGCATTCTTGATGGATGGGCGGAGTTGACAATAAAATACGCAGTTTTTACTTTTTACGTCATGATTCATTAACAATACCAGAACTAGTATAATATTATGTATAGTATTATATAATCTGTGGTATTATATAATCTGTGCCAGAAGTCTAATTATCTTTAAACTCTAATTACTTAATTATATTACGATCTAACCACGACGCTGGCTAATTAATAATTTTACATTGACATAAACTTTTAGCATATAAACTAATCTAAGAATGTGTCCATTGGCACTTTTCTTATTGTCTTTAATTACTTAATTAAAATTAATTATCTTTAAACCAACTGCAGGTAATCATCATGAACAATTAACATTCTACTTTGTGGTTTGCAACTTTACGTCCTAGGTGTCTGTAGGACGTACAAGTGGTGCGACCCAGCTTACCTATGACATCCTTTGTATTGGGACTGCGAATGTGTTTTTTCTTTCCCCAATCTATTTTGATTACATTTGTTGGATTAATAAATGCAGGTTTCCAAAAATAATAATAAATAAATAAATAAATATTCACGGACATTAAAATTTAACACAGCGCCTTCTAGTCTCAAACTTAGCAAAGTTTGTACTATGGTAACTAGAAAGTCAAAGTCAAAGTCAAAAATCTTTTATTCAATAAAATCTCACTGATCACTTTGAATCGTCATTATGTTTTGTATGATTAGGTATGATTACATATTTATTTTATTGGATGGCTGATAGAATACTTAATATACTTTTTTTTTGTAAATACATACTTATAATACATAGATACCCAGACACAGAACAAACATCTATGTTTGCCAACACAAATGTTGGTTCTCGGTGGGGATCGAACCCACGACCCACAGCACGGAAGGCAGAGCTACTACCGACTGAGCCATGACGCCAATATGTCTTGTACTCAATGAAAGACACTGTTTACTTTTAGTATTAGTTATAATCAATATTAATATTGTAAAACAGATAGGTAGGTAGACCCGCGCGTATAGTAGGTATACGACGTGTTGTCGCGGCGGTGTTGGTGGAGAACGCTTTTTTACATAAAAGAAATCATAAAAAGAGTTTTGACTGTATTATAATTTTACTAGAGTGGGGTCCAAGCGACCTGTAACATAGGTTTTTTAGAAAGCTTCCACAGGCACCAGTCTCTTGCAATGCTGGTTTATATCAAGTACCTACCTATTCAATAATTTAACTAAGATCTAAGCTATACAGACCTTTTTGTAACAGAAAATAAATAAATACTTTACTTACTTTACTTTAATAGGAGTTAAAAAAAAAATGTCTTTGCTTTTAAAACTGGCCTAAAAGAAAAACGGTCACAGCTTTGAGTGAATAAGCTAGCCGGATCACGTACACAACAAACATGTTGGATGACGTATGTGTGTGTGACATCACAGAAAAGTTCTCCGCTGAAGCCAGTTTGAAGACAGCTGTTATAAATTGTAGTCAGTATCCGTTTCTCATTCGCATAAACAAAAGCAAAATGTTTAAATCTGAACTAAATTGAATAATGATCGCAATAAATAAATAATCTTATAAGAAGTGTAAGGGAATATAATACAATTTACTACATGGACAAAAGAAAAGAAATACCTTACTTTTGTATTGTTTTATATTGGGTCTAGTTTAGATGCTACAATCACCTAAGGAATCAATATATATGACTACATATTTTTTATTTGATATCATTCCACTTGGCATTGCACAGTTGCTAGAAAATCAGTTATGTACGTCAGATATGTCCTTTCGATACATTTTGATCACTGTTTTCTATTGTCTAGAGATTGTAGAATGTCAATTTAGTAACATGGTCTGGAACACCGAACTGTACTTAATGGAATATGACAAAAGAAAACACCTTACTCCACAACTTTTTGTTTGTGACCTTGAATTGTGCCAAATAAGCATGTTGAGCTGCTTTCATCCCCAAAGTTTCTGACACTGTACTTCATAGAATTCTCACACCAAAAGTTAGCAAAGTAGGCAAGTTGGGAAGACTGATTTTCTGTACGGCGATTGGGTATTGTCATTTGAGAGGAACTCTTGAGGGGTTTTACCTCGTTACTTTTTTGTATCATAAGATGAGAGAGGATCAATACTGTGCTGTTTAAATATGTTTTGGGTACTGACATATTGTGTGGTTAATCGAGATATCAAGTCAAAATAGAGCACAATGTAGCATAGGTAAATTATTCGTGACACAGCACAGGTGTAGCACCACTGCTTGGTAGCTAAATAACACTTACATAAAATATAAATTATTGAATTCGAAATTACAAAACTTAGAATTTAATCTTATTTTGTACGCAATCACCAAGTAATTTGTCCCAATAGACCTTAAATTAGATGTCAAAAATCAACACATTTCTACTCAAAACCTCGAGGTCTGTCAGACCACTTCTCTATGATTACGGTTTCGTTGACATTGACGGGTTAAGCCGGTCGATTATACCAAACTCTCTGAAGTTAATTACGTCTCAGAAAGCGTTATTATAGGGCATAAACCGGCTGTGATTACTTGAAATTGATATTTTGCTTATTGTGTGTGGAGAAGTGTGGCGCCTTGTGTGTTATTGAAGTTCAATAATAATTGTAATAAGCACGCTATAGCTTTATTGAAATTTACCAAAACATCGATTAATTGTGGAATTTTTTTACCAACATATTTTACACTTCTAAGCCCCGCACGTTGTTTCTTGTGTTTGTTTGTTTACGCAATGTTTGTGTTTACATTGCACATCATGCTCAAAAGTCGGTCGAAATCATAAATCTTCGTAGAATATTAAAATATACAATTTATTACTTTGTACTTTTGAAAGGAATTTCGTACTCCTTCGGCAATCTTTCAGAAAAAAGATTTCTACCCAAGACGTCCACATGCGTAAAGGCAAGCAGAGTCAACGCTACTGTTCTATTAAATAATTATATTGAATTGTTGAGAAAAACATGAGACAGCATAGTAAAAGTCCACACCAGTCAAACTTTTAAATGAATCGAGTGTTATACAGCGGCATAAAGGCCGTAACTACAACGTGTACCTAAAAGTTAAATAGAAACTTTTCTTTCGGCGTTCCGTCCCAGAAGACTCATTTTATTTCTTGTACTAAACTGAGTTGTAAAGTTTTGTAGCGGGCATTATAATAGTTAACCCGGTCAGAGCTCACTATAGTTTAAAACAGACGCATGTGAAAACAGACTCAAATAATTAACTCGTCATTCCAAGAGAATGTAAGTCTGATCGATTTTTTATACGATCTACGCAAGCTTTTATAGAACACAAGTCATATTATTCATCAGTTATTAGTATGTATCTTTCAACACATTATCAGTCCATTTTGTAACAATTGCTAATGTTTGCAGCCAGACGTGATAAATAACATTAAATAAAATAGGCATCTGTATTGGCAGATGCCTATATATAAAAAGTAGAAAAATATGGACAGTAGCACTGTAGTAGTACTACTGTTATTGCATTTTTATAAACTAACCTAATTTGACAGTACTAAAAATCAAATATTGCCGTCCCATAACGACAAAAACGTTAGCGTCTTTCATAAGATATCATCAATATCAATACATACATACCTATATATAAAACTCTTTTGAAGCTGACTTAGAATCAACGCATAGCCTAAACTATAAGTCCTAGAGGTATGAAATTTGGAGGGTAGTTTCCTCCTTATATAGTGTAGGGGTGCACTAAGAAAGGATTTTTGAAAAGTCACACTCTAAAGGGTCTAGAACGCGAGCAATGCCGCGGGCGACGGCTAGTGTACAAAAAAGAATTTTAGAGAATAGATAAAGTACCATTTGAAGGTGGCTTAAAACATGTATACTCGCACAGATTTATTTCAATAGGATCCCCATGCGTTCAGCTTTCAGTGACTCTCGAGTCTGATACAGGCACCCGCACGAAACGGACGTTTGCCTCCTGTTGACACGCGCTTTTCGAACTTTTGCCTCAAGAAATAAAGCACATTGTTCTGTGTTCTAAAGTTAAAGTGTGTGTGGTCCGGCGAAGATTAAAAAAGTTTGGATTAGTATTTGTGAGTATTTTTCGCGGAAGCTTTTTTAGTTTGGTAAAAAATTTCAAAGCACTTCCATATTTCTTAATAATGACTTACCGGCTTTAGCTTAGGACTTTCGGATTTAATTTTATCCGCAAAAATAATACAATTATAATTTTCCACGTTATTAAGCACCTTATATCCATCTTTGTAGCTTTCATATAATTATTTGTATGAGAAATTGTCTGTTTTTTACTTTACTCTGTTTTGAAATCGTAACAAACGTAAGTTTAATTGCATCATAAAATTGTTTTTCATCAAATCTACTGCCGTGCATTTTGATGATTGATCTTGGTTACTGACCTACCAAGCCAAAGCATTAAAATGTTTATGAAAAAAAAACGCAGTGCGCTTTATGAGCAGTTACTCTCAATCACCGTTCCAAACTGGATCCACGAATTTTGACAGATCGTGTCATTTAAGGAGTGGCAGTACAAATCGACACGATTTCTGTCAAAATCCGTACACAGTCTGGAACGGTGGTACGGTCGAGAGTAGCCCTAGAAAGCTATTCGATATGACCCTAGATCACACATTTAAAGGATTAATCAAAAATACTTATGAAAAAAGCCTTAGCTTTTATTTTTCTTCTTTCCAACAAAACAATTTCCCACGACCGTATCTATAAAAGAATTAATACAAGACTTTCCACTCCGTATTACCATCCCTTTTATTAAGATTCCTTGCGGCAATTCATTTTGTTGGGTACTAAAGTAACAACAGCCTCGTGAAAAACTGCGGATGAGCAGCGGTATTCCGGACTTTGAATTGGAGGGATGCCAGTTCGAAATAATTATTTCATAGAAAATGTCGTTATCACTGCTACGTAGTATCATTATTACTGGTGGACTGAATGGTTGGCGCCAGTCTACCCTCAAAAAACTAGAAATGATCCACAAAAACATGGATTGGATGGGTTTATTTTTTCGCGCTACGCATCCTACGTATCCCAGCTCCGACTTCGTATTGGTATAATATCAGTTCTAGGTTATGAAAATAGAACCCTTATCCAAGTTGACAAAGGTCCTACAATTGCAAGATTTGCAAGAGAATAGAAACATAATTTCCGA
This sequence comes from Eulithis testata, assembly GCA_947507515.1. Lineage (NCBI taxonomy): Eukaryota > Metazoa > Arthropoda > Insecta > Lepidoptera > Geometridae > Eulithis > Eulithis testata. Next base: position 3,570,634 of record OX382198.1, read on the forward strand.
ACTAAAAGTCATGTGACTTACGTTTTTGATGTTTTCTATTCTATCTTGTCTATAGGGAGGCAAAACACTTTTGTGACTGTCACAGGTTAGGGTGGCCTTTCTCTCAGGGACAAAGGAACTGCAGCTGCACCAAAATTTTGGTGCACCATTTTTTGAATCACAGTCCCACTTTTTGAGAGTATTTACAACAAAATTATAAAAATACTGATTGTACGAAAAATAACAAAGTGATTTCATAAAGGTTCCTTTTCTTTAGTTTACATAAAAATAAGTCACAAGCAAAAATCTCGCGTAATATCTCAATTCACGAAGCTCCGAATCTAGGGTAGAGGGTTGGCACGTATCTGAGGCAAGCATAAAATGCAAATGGCATGAAAGATGACACGGGACACCGAACTGACCTATGGGATAATGCGGGATAAATCGCACAAGTTGAAACTCCCTTCTGCATCGGTAAGATTTATGAGAAATGGTTCGGGAAAAACTACATCGCTGATTTTTGTATTATATTGTGACGCGAGCAAATTTTGTTGTAAACAAGGGGAAAGTCGGTACCTCTGTAGGACGCTGGAATGCGAAACTGAATGCCCCCAACAGCGCTACAAATAAAAAATGCAATAGTCGGTTTGAAAAATTATGAAATTCCGAAAAAGTTATCTACTTTTAATGTTGACAGTACATAGTACCCAGTGTTGCTTTCGATAAAACCTTGCCAACTATTAATTAAGATCTTAATAGCACCTAAATATGAAACCATTTCACCCCATTAAGCACAGTCATACACGCATGATAAAATTTATTTGTTGACCAGAGGAGTCAATTCTACTAATTTACTATACGGTTGACGTTTTATTCAGTCCTAACTATGGATCGTTCGATCTTCAGCTTAGCTAAAACGTCACTGTTCAGGATTGAAAAAGCGTAAAAACAAATGAAAAGCTACGATTCAGATGTCAAAGTTTCATAATACAAAAATAACCAAAAACAAAGGAAAAGTTCAATTCAGTTGCATTTTAGCTAGTTTTTAATGGAATTGAGCTCCAGAAGTTTTTCCGGTTTGTACGGTTAAACAGTTGTTATAATAAACGGCCTTTCCTTAATGTCCTAATGATTATACGCTCCAGTTTGTTTGTGGGACAAGTTACGATGTAATTATAATTGTAAAGACATTGTAGCCGGCTCTACCAAAGCGTAGTTGAATTGTGGAGCGTAAAATTTATTAGAATCGCTTCATTAACGGTATGTAGTATGTCCGTTCATACTATTTTCATTATCAAGAGGATGAAGAAAAATCACGTGATCTTTCGTTCGGAATCGACATTTCCGTATCAGCGATGACGGCTTATTGACTTTAGTAGCATTTAGATTACACGATCCTAATTCCTTGAATTACACCTACATTTATTTTTTTGTATATTCTTTGATTGGATTTTTTTGAGTTCTAGAAATAAACTAGTATGTACTTTGAAGCTAGTTTTTCAAGTAAATTAACCTATTTCGATTCGTTTATCGAGTCGTCTCTCTTTTAGAACGAAACTTTATAACGACAATCTTTGCATATTGTGCAACGAAGCTTATAAAAGCATTGCATTCACGCTTGTCGATGAGGTTGGAGTTTTGTATCGTATAATTTGTTTGATGTTTTTTTCTATATTTGTGTCTTGTGGATAAAAATAGGCAATTGATACAACCACGACCTAATTTAACCTTTGGAACTCATCGCCTCTGTCCTCGTGGGAATCATACCTAATTGAAAATGTACTAGGCCTGAGAAACTTGCTCAATATTTGATTTACATTTCAAAATCGTGCTAGCCCTACTAGTTACTATGAGCTGTGAAAGTTACAGAGCGAAGTTAATTCTGCCGTAGTAAAATAACAAGGAAAGCAATAAATAACTGAGCATTTATTGTCTCCGCAAACTGTCCCTTCTAATAAAACATGGTTATGTTCTCGTATTTAGTAGAATCGGGGAGGCTGGCCAATGTGGCCAAGTTTTCGAAACTACAAATTTTCAAAAATCTACACAATATTTATCTTCTTTTAAAAGGCCGGCAGCGCACCAACATCTCCTCTGGTGTTGCAGGTGTCCATGGGCGGCTGTGACTACTTTAAATCAGGTGGCTCGTCTGCCAGCTATGGCATAAAAAAATTCAAAACTCTACAGTTTTGTAAAAAAAAATTGCAGTGGTTTTCTTCAGTAATATGAAAACACAAGGTTCGATGAAAAATAAAATAAGCAAAGCGAATTCTAATTTCAAAAGTTCCTTCGAAACATCGAACCTACCTTCAAACAAACAATCTCCCTAAATCAAGATAATTATGCAGCTGACAATCTTTTTTCCGTTCTCTTGCTCCATTTTGTTTTTCTATCTTTTCTCTGTGATAAGTTATCTTTTTTTCATTTTTATATTTTAGTATAGTTATATTTTTTCCGTACTTTCTCTTGTTTAGTAGACGGGGCCACCCCTATACAAAATAATAATATCATTATGTTTTAGCATTTGGCTTACGTAGGTTGGTTACCCAGGCCAGTTTGGTCAAAGTTCCCTAGGGAATTTCTTTCTCTTATTCTTCCACACGGAGAGACTGAAAAAAGTTTTACCACACCTGAGAATATTTAGTCGTGGAACACGTGAGTCAATTTTATATATTATCAGCTAGCACTCCTTTTTATTCCGATCGACATTACCGGCCACCGCTTTATAAACACCGTACCATTTACCATTAGCAAAGGCAAATTACCTTTGTAATAAATTGTCTTTGTTCGGTCGCTGATTCCGTTTCATGGCAATTAAAAAAACGTCGTAATATTAAAAGTTTGAGATAGTGTTTTTTAAAACTCATCATCATTATCAAGGAGGCTGCAGCCCGCATTATAGACTGCAGTGTTCTGGTTCAGTTTCTTCTAGCCACTATAATTTTTTAACAGACTTTCAAAAAAGGGAGGAGGTTCTCAAACCAGCTGTAAATTTCTTACTGCTGTAAGGTCTTCGGCTATCTAGTTTGCTTCTTCACTAGACACTTCGGAAGTCCGGCTACTCCATGCACAACTCTACGTGTTTCTTCTATCAGAGAAAACTAACTTAGGCCCTATTATAAGCCCTTATTGCAATTTATCTCATGCGCATGTTCCATACGTTGGGTACGGTCCAAATTTTAGTGCAAGCTGTCAAGATACAAGTTCTAAAAAACTACAGTTTCGCTATTTTCTTGAATGAAATGAGAACATTCCAATCACGGTTCTATAATAGAAACTTATTATTCTGCTCCACACCGCAACACTTTTTTTACAATTCTAAGACCCGAGGGATAGCTTGAGACAACGACGATCAAATTGAATTTTCTCCCCAGATTGAGTTCCATCATCTACTTTGAACTAGAATTAAGTTAGGTTTGACTGCCAGAGGGGTAGTTGTCTGACTGAAATAAAAATGGTGATTACATTGGAAGGACATTTTTATGTAAAGCATGTTGGATTCGCTATCTTTTCAAGGTCTGTTCTGTTGTCTGCTTTTATTCAAGGTTTCCGTCTGGGAAAGGTGGTGCATCAGAGGTTAATAAATTAATCCCCGAACTTGGGGAGGCCTATTCCCGGCAGTGGGTGAAGTTTGGCTGTGGATGATGATGATGATAACTACAATGTTTAAATAACTCAACGTCGGTTACAATAAAAGTAAAAAAAACTAGTAAGAAATCTTTTCATCGCTTATCAAATAATGGTAAAGTGAGTTTTATGGACTACTAAAATATTTTTTGCTGATAAATGTTTTGAAAGAGGATGAGTAAAGTCAGAAGATTTTCTTTTTTGTGCGTAGTCATGAAGGTTATTAGCATTTGCATGAAAGTTTTTAGAATTTCTCATTCTAGTGTAGTCATCATGTTTCACTTTGAGAATAAACTTTATATTGTAGGCACAGACGACTATAATAGGTTTCGGCAAGTTCAGAATCTAAATAATGCCTCAAAAGTTCAAGTGAAACAGTACATATGTAAGTATATAGTAACTGCTGTGTAATCTATGTTAACATGCGGAAAATGCCATAAATTTTTTTGGGATCACTCGAGGGTTGCGACTTCAATTACAATTGGTATGTTAGATATGCACGCACAAAGTTTGAATTTTTTCATTGTGTCACCGTATTTTAAGCTCTACTGCGGCAGAATAAACTAAAACCTGCAATAACTTAGGTACCTCTATTTCTCTAGTTGTAATTAGAGAGCAAAAAAAATGTAGCACTACAATCTTTCTAGCCATTAATTTAAACCCTAAATAAACTTAATAGAATAGATTTTGACTAAAGCCCTTCTCCCATTACGATACGCACAGGCGATTCAAGTACCCTGCAAGTCTCGGAGACTAGTCACCGCCAAGTATCTCACATACATTTGAATGCAGGCTCGCACACTACGCTACTGGTATTCTGCATTAAAATGTATGTGAGATACTTGGCGGCGACTAGTCTCCGAGACTTGCAGGATTCTTGAATCGCCTGTGCGTATATCGTAATGGGAGAAGGGCTTTAGAGTCTAACCACAAAAACCGCAGAGACTCATACACATCAGTCAATCAATTCAATGATCAATATAACCAACTTACTAAAACAAATAAACTTGGTACTTATCAAATTGACTTTACCACATCATGAGGTAGTAATATTGAGTTAAACGTGAGTTTAGCCATGTATAAACGGAGATTACCGACCCTACAAGATTATCGTAGCGAGGAATTACGGCGAGCAGCGGGAAATTGGGGGATTCCCACATTTTACCGAGCTAAAGTTTAATTTTCATAATTTGGGTGTGCTACTTCCAGGTTAGTAGGTAATAAATTAATTTCAAAGTGTTTGAAATACTTACCCTAATTCTGTTAGTCTAAATTGACACCAAGGTTTTTTTAATTACTTAGGGACCCCTTGGTTTTTTAGGAAATCAAAGTTAGTTGACTAAACAATTTCGTATTTTTTTCCTGCCTTTTGTTCTAGAGAAGTGCTGTCTGCCTGTGTCTGGCATTGATGGATTTTCGACTAAACTGACAGAGTCATTATTATAGAGCCTTTTCTTTTTGTTGCCCTTCCGGAATATCAAAATATTCTTTTCGTTTATTTGATCTGCGGCTTTGCTTGTAATGGTTACACCGGTTTAGAAAATAAATCAAGAAATCCCCACCGGTAGCGATTTATTAGTAAGGATTTCAGGAATATAACGATCAAAACATGTGATATTGTAATAATGCAATGCAATCCAAGATATTGTAAAGCTCTGGGTTATTTTGATACCAAAATTACTGGTTATAATTTTATATCACAGGCGAGAACTGTCGCAATGTGTACTTGACGCTCGCATCGCAGCCGGTGTGCATAATATTATGCAAATAAGTTTGCACTAAAGAACCTAGTTTTAGAGAGCGAGATTTTAATCGATAGAGCTATTTTTCCATTCATTTTATGGTATTAAAAAAGGTCTTTATTCTTCTAAAATGATTGTTTGTTACTTATGCGATAACGACATAATCTGTTGCAACTGCTAGAACAAAGGAACTAAGTGTATCACGACACAAGATATCGTTGAAGACGACGATATCGTGTGTCTTGTCGGTGCCATGGCAGTGTGTATACGCCCATTATTACACCAAAAGGTCACTGAAGGGCACCCATATTAAAACAGTCACAGAAACTGAATACCCTTCAGAATAAACCCATTTTGTCTCGTTAGACATTTAAGTTTTCAAGAGCTGCTTTGTATGCCATGTAAATGTATGCCCTATCAAGAGTCTCATTGAAATGTCTGAAACGGATGGGTCAGTATTTACTCAAACCTAAACGGTCAAATTTAGAAACGTAGGTACACGACGTTCTATTCGGCATCATTGAAAACCAGCGCTATATGAAACATGCTTCTTTCTGTATTTCTGTTATATTTAGCTGGAGACTTCCTCAGGCTGATATAGTAAGCGAAAGAACTACACAGCCGTATTTGATACGAGGTGGGATAATCAGCTAAAGTCGCATGTTACTCTACTCTCATTTTGTGTTATATTCAATTTCACAAAATAGTCTCTATACTTCGAGCGCTTAGGTAGAGGTATCTATTGCAAAACTTGCTCGTGAACTCTGTTCCTTATGGCATAGCGGTTTTAGTTACTACAGCAGTTCAGCCCTCCCCTGTACCATTACTGCAGCGGTATACAGGTGAGTGCTAACCTCATATTATTATCTGAACTGTACCTGAATGTAGAACCAGAATATATGAGACATGCAATTAGGAGTAATTTAAAATGAATTTGAATTTAGAGTAACGTTTATTATCGTCGCGAGGTGCTGTGCACTCTACACTATAGTCTAAACAATGCAAGTTCACACTTGTGTAACTTGTATTGTGCTCTACTGATGACAATTCGTTTGTAGTAACAACGTAACAACAATCCTATTTTTTTACTGCAAGCACTAACTTGTAAAACTATAGTTTTTGTTAAATTGATCAATCTGTGCGGTCAGTAATTAGATGGGTGAGCCAGTGATATTTTTATTTGAGCACTATTGTTGGCCTAAAAAAAATTTCAATCAAGACGGCTAATAGACCTGCTATACGAACGCATCTTCAATAGGTCAGGTGGGTTTCAGTAACGCTTAATGCTTCAGATCTGTGCTTTGATAAACATTGAATCGATCAGTATTCAATACCATGAAATATTTCAAAATAGATTCATAGCCTAAAGTAAATATAATTTGGCTTCTGTCTGTTCACTAGGTACTTACCAAAAGACTATAAATTAGGAAAAAAGCACCGATTGGTTAGCTTTGAGATTGTGAATGTTTTCAAAGAATTTAATTTTACTTTGCAACGCGAAGTTTAACTCGCTTTTAGTCGAATGGTCTCGACCTGATTCTCACAAGCGCATTGTGCATGAATGAAATATCGTACCAACTTAACTAAGCTAGGTAGGTAGGTTTTTAAATACCTACTTACTAAAAAGATTACGCAAAATAAGGCAACTACGATTACGATACCTATTAGCTAGTAGTTATTAGCAATACGAGTCAATTACCTGAGGCAAAGATCATTGCTAGCACAGATCATATAATACGAAAACCGAAAAAATAATCTATGTCTTTAAACAAAATATTCTAAGTACTTCACTTATTTTTGGGTGTAAAAAATATCCCAGTACAGTCAGCATCATTAGTAAATGATGATGAGACCAAGTTTCAAAACTGATTTATGGCTGAGAACAAGGGGGTTTTCATTTCCTTCTAAAATTCTGAAAAAGTTATCTACTTTTTATACTGGCTGTACATTGTATTTATTGTATCATATGACATGCTCATCTTCTACAATGACGTCATGTCATCGTGAAACAGCAGGCAGCTGAGGAGGCCAAGGTTCAAGGACGGCAAATGTGGTGGAAAGCAGCTTACACAAATTGAATTAGTAAATCTTGGGTAAGCCACTGAGGATAAGTCGTGGACATCTTTACATTGTGAGTTTACATGGGGAAATCAGGGAAACAATAGTACATCCCTTTTCTGTTAGCATACAGGCAGACAGATATGTTACAAAGTAGGTAATGGTATGGCTTTTATCCATGCTAAGGTTGCCTGGAAGAAATCGCTTTCAGCGATCAGGCCGCCCATTATACTTTATCATATTATATAAGTTAGTCTCTAAAACATCGTTCTTGTGTACAATAAAGTGTTATCTATCTATCTATGGTCACACGGTCGGAAGTGTTTATTTTATCTTACAATTTTAGGGGATTATAAAGAGGTGCTAACATTACTTACCTGGATAAGACTGTTATACCAAATTACTAACTTTTATTTTTATGGTCGTAAAAGCTTATAGCATTTATCTTCACATGTTGATTCAGCGATCCAGACTTAGGATTATTGTCTAACTTCTAAATTACCTTACCGTTCCCTACGGAGAGATTAGTAGGTTTTATTTCTCAATTACCATTCTAGTTTATGGTGGGTTGAATCGAGGCTCTGCCTTGATTAAGAGAACCGAACGAAATAGTCTCAAATTGGTTTCGGGACATCGACCTCCTCTATTACCAAACATTAGGAAACGTCGAGGGCATTAGACATTGGTCAAAATAATAATATACAGTACTTATGAAATAAGTGACCTTATACGCGACACAGCGACTCTCTTTAAAAACGTTTTCATAAAAATAATAATAACTTAATTAAACATTTCGTATTAATTATTTCGGATTTTTCGATGGTAAGCCGATACTATCCATAAAAATTTAATAGATAGCCCATTAGAAAATATTCAATTCACAATTCGTGCGAAAGAAAAAGGTTTCTTAGAAACGAATAATTTCAACGAGGTCAGCTAATTAATTTATTACCTGACTCCATCGAACATTTTTTGCAATCGCCTTAATCGCTTTGATCGTGGATTGTGAAATAATCAAACCTTATTAATGCCATAAGAGGATACTTTCTTTGAATGTTTATTTTCAATGTTACTTGATTATTTGCTTTGTAGCTTTGAACTTTATCATGAACCGAAATCGTAAAGCGAGTGGTAGCGCTTTTCGAGAAAAAGTTTTCATCCTGAGAATGTGTACCACCCTCGCTTCTGCCTATTTTTGCTACCAAGCAGAGTTGTTTGCATGGACTATGTGTTTGATGGTTACCGGTCCAATTACAAGTATGTTAAGTGCACAAATCTCAGCAATGAGTTAAAATAACACAATGATCTTTTACATAAAAGATTATTGAGATAGAGTCAATGGAGATTCAAAGATGGTGACCCTCACAAAGAATATAGCAGCGCACCTCTACATTACTCTCAGATCCAATGTTCTATAGGGATAATATTTATATTAGAGTATCGCAGTACAATTCTTGTAACTTTAGCACTGGATCTCTCACTATCATCAAAGACTGAAACATAGCATCAGTGTATGGCAAGTTATTGTGCCTTGCATAACCGTAGAAGAATCTTCAACCTACTTCAGTGAAGTGCTCAGCAACTAAGGACACTCAGACGTCTGTTTCTGACAGTATTGACGACAAAATCGGAAAACTATTAGCAGGGGACTAACACCAGGGATTCGTTTGTTCTGTATGTTTGTATAGGCTCAGGTGGCACAAATGTGGGTCATCTCAGACAAGTAACGAAATAAATAGGTTAAGTGGCGATCAAAAGATCCTTACCATTTATGACTTGCAAGGTTTGGTCATCTCGGTTTTTTTTTGACAGACTCCGTGAATATTCTGAGATTCCGTGATGTGGTTGTCGATTTGGCAAAAAATATCCAGTGTCTTGGGCACGCTTCCGATTGGTACTGATAGTATAGTATTATATAATCTGTGGTATTGATTTGGACCAGCTGAGCTATCTATAAATCGTTTGCAACGGTTTGTAGCTCAACTGTTTTATGTGTATTTTGTAAATATTAGGAATATTAGAGAGCGAGAAAGAGCAGAGGATATGTATATTATGTATAGGTAGGTGTAAAGCTTACAAATAGGTGTAATAAATAACATATTGATGGAAACTAATAAATCACAATCGGTGGTTACACCTGGTCTGCGAAAGGCATCAATTTCAGCTTTTGCGGATAAAATTTGATAAATTAGATCACTTTCTCAGATAGCCATTGAATTGCCCATTGATTGATTACATTTTACCACACCTTAATTTGCCATTGGAAATTAAACCTTATTTTAAGAATATATAGAACTACCCACTTTTTGTCCTGAGAATAAAATGCACCTTTTAACAATTTTACATCGCATCCGAATAGAAACTCAAGTTTTTGTAATAAGATACAGATTTTTTTTTAATTTTTACGAAATAGGTAAGAAAATCAGCGCTATTACTCGGGTTTTTTAATGTCGTCCATGCATCTCCTCCGTATTCTGATTAAAATATCATATGGTGCTAGCAACTGATTTCCAAAGCTAGGTTGACTGAATGCTATGAACTTCAATATGATTAATGCAAAACTTTGTAGTCACAGCTGCAGCCCTCATTTTACATCGATTCATTTCTACTTGCGCGAAGCTGAAAATTATATTTTAAATATCGTTTTAAATAACTTTAGGGTAGCAAAACAAAAAGTTCTGTTTGTACTCTCTAGTGGATTCAGACAAAGAAATTGAAACTTTAAAAGCTACTTAGTAATTTATTAATATTTTTAGAGTAGGTACTGAGAGGATGGTATAGATGCTGGGCAAGCCTACTCCATCTAAACACTGTCCCAGGTACTACAGTGTCCCGTTAAGTGTAGGCATAGGTTGCCTCCTGACGCTGTATAAATCATCTTCAATAGATGTAAAGGTCTATTTATTTATTTATTAGGAGTACTGAAGAGAAAAATGTGAAGTCTCAACAATGGACGAGGGTTGTCGGAACTGCAGCCTGTTTGAGCTGAACAGCACTAGTCTGGCTTTTGGAAACTTCACCAGAAATGTGACCGTCATCGACAAGTTCTACTTCTATCAGGTGAGAGCTATGATATTATGCAGTACTCGTATAACTTTTCAAAAATAGCTAGCTAGCGATTTCTTCGGATTTAATTAAAAAAAACCACGGTAATTTGTGTAACTAGCTGGGAATCACTGGATAAGACTCGCAAGGAACCAAAAAGAATGGCGTAATAAAGAGGAGGCATACTCAGCTGTGGAAGCAAACGGGCTGAAATGATGATGATGATGACGTAAATTTGACTAGGTACACAGTTTTACCGTGGTGTTTTGAAAACACACGTAGGTTAGATATAGATAGTATGTAGATTCACACTGAAGTGTTGGGTTATCAAGGGACGCTTTTTGTCAAATATATGTATTGACGCGTCACACAAATTCCAACACATACTTCAGTAAACTCATGAACCCCGTTCCAGTAGAAGTAAAGGCCAGTTTACTTTCTAGTCAGCCCAGTTAGCCATCCTATGGGTGCTGCTCGTTGGCATAGTGGCTGGCAACGCGACCGTGGTGCTGGCGCTACTCCTCACCAAGTCCAGAAAGAGTCGGATGAATTTTTTCATCATGCAGTTGGCCATTGCAGGTAAAAATTGTTAATTATTTATATTCACCTCTTCTACCATCAGGGACCTCGTGAAGAACTAGAAACGCAGTAGGACATTTATATTTCAGTTTTATTCAAATTAAAACCATCGCCTTATTACACACTGTACAATCAACTACAAAGTTACATTGTCGCTTTGAAGACTGGGACTTTCGGCGTTGTGTAAAACAAAAAATAAATACATGCAGATACACAAATCTATTGTACATATATTTTTGAGGACTTTTATCAATTTCTATAGCTTTACCATAAAGTAAGTATCTACAGAATATTGAGTAAGTACGTTGGTATATCATGTATGAGAAACTATATAAGTAGGTGTGTTTGAGTTTGTGTTAGGATTTCTTCATGTTAGAGATGATCAATTTAAAAAGTACCTATACCTTTTTAAATTGATGATCTGTAACATGAAGAAATCCTAACAGTCCATTATTAGCTAACCCTGTTATAATATTTATTGTTTATTTACAACTATTTTAAATATAGTTCAATGAATACCAACGTGCCCTACATTTTATATTTCAAGTTTTCTCACAACGATTTTCTCTGTTTGACCAAGTGATAAAAGAAGAACTAGCACTTCAATCGCACCGATCGATATCGTTACGAAATCAGGCGTTTACACACTGACCGATGACTATCTCTACACGGTACTAGATAATGTCAGAGATTCGAATGAAAATATTGGTCTCGGCACCAAACTAGAGCCTTATCACACTGGCGATTCGCCGGCGATTCCACTCGCGGAGTTCTCGAAGCTACGCGAATCACCAGTGTGATAATAATAAGGTTCTATCTGACGCTTTCGCACAATTTTCACACTGTATCAATGTGTAAGATCTAGCTTTTTACCGATATCGTGTAGGTGTCGTGTCGGTGGCAATGTAAAAATAGCCATCCGGCCACATCGTTTACGTTAGATCGCTGAGTTTACACCAACGCCGATTGATAGCTGAGTAGAGTGAATACTTAGGTGTGAATAAACAACGTGAGGAAAGCAGTTAGTGTTCCTATTCATTTGTTTCTTGAACTTGGGTATTGGCTACCATTTTTATAGCACACCTTGCATGGTAATTGTCTGAACTATCATTCATTTAATTTATTTATTCATAATTTTATTACATAATCATTTGTCTTCCAGTATGGTCAGGGCGATCACTATTTGGATTGTTATCTCATTTCCGTATTTTGATTGAAATTTATCAGTGCAAGAAAACCTAAAAAGTAGAAGTTCTCTATTTTCAATCTATTTTTGTTTCAGATTTACTAGTAGGGCTGATAAGCGTGTTACCAGATCTAATACAACGGATCACTATCACTTGGTTGGCTGGGTCTATCACGTGTAAAATGATGAAGTATTTACAGGTAATAGATATGTTTTCATATAATCTTCTTAGCTATGTTGTTTCGTTACATTATGATCATTCAAACTCTACATGTGCAAACGAAATGTAAATTCATGTTTGCCGAGTGGCAAGTCTGAGATTATTTAACTTTGATTTCCGTTATTGTATAAAGTCATTATAAGCGCCCCTATTGAGTGAGTTTAGAATATTTTATCGCATGCAAGAACGGAACTATGAGCTCGATTTTTGATTGGCTTCTCGAGAGTTATACTCAGACACCGACTCAGAGCCACAAAGATTTGTTATGACTTCGCGGTGTACACACTGTAAAATGTTTGTAAGTAAACATAAACCATAATAAAAATACCTAGCTTTACCGTTGACCAGAAAATATGTCGGTGTAACTGTCTGAAGATATTTTCAGGGTGTTGTAACATACTCGTCGACATACGTGCTTGTGGCACTCAGCGTGGACCGATGCGACGCCATCACGCATCCAATGAACTTCACAGGCAGTTGTAAGTAGTTTCTTTTCCAATACAATACTAGAAAAAAACTTTAGAAAACAACTTTTAAAAGGTTTGGGGCATACATGGAAACGTGCTACAGTTTCTGGGACCTGAAACCGCGTTGTCAGGTTTCCAAAACGATCATACCAGTATTGTTAATCACAAGATAGGAATGAGTTTAGTTTTAGGTAAATTTTTATACTTAGACATAAGACAGGCATTTATTTAACACACAAACACACAAAGTACTTACCTACACTTACAAAACAAAACTAACAACGCTACAAAGAAACAAAATTAGAAAGAGAACTTCATTCTCTTGCATTAAAGTCTTACTTAATTTAACCTACAGTTGCATAGGAAAATTTCAGTGCTAATAAAACAAAAGTAGGTAATATCTACAATGCACAAAATTGAAACAGGTATGTGTACATTGTGTACGTACGTACATCGCAAAACTCTCTAAAACCCCACATAAAATCCTCTCAAACCTAAACTCCGCGCTTGAGTGGAGTTGGGCCTCACTGATAACGATCACTAATTGTTCAAAGCCGCCTCCAAAGTATCGTTATTCTAGCAGGAATCAATGAACTCGAATCAGGTTAAGAGGTAACGGCACTATCTATTAGAACAGTAGCCAGAACTCTACAGATAAAATATAGAGAATACCTAGTGTAAACATTATTATCATTATAATAACTGTCTGTAGAAAATTTTGAACAGATTTTGCCTTTAACGTTATTATAGTTTTAAATTAAAAATTATTTCATACCGGTATCATTTCAAAAAGATTCATGAAATGATATCAGAAAATATTTATGCATTGTATATTTAGTCAAAAATTTTATTTTTTCACCAAAGCTAAGTACATCAACTAAAAATGTTATGTCCAACATTTTATTTTGGTCAAATCTTCATTTACGTAGTATTTTTTAATCAAATATATTTTACCAGTCGCATACCGCCTTTAACCCTACACAGCCCGTCTTCAAAAATACAATTTTATTTTTATCGTAGCCACCGAGCCTATTTACAGACCTATAAAATTTTAGGACCGACAGATCCGAAACCCGTAGTCATTTAGGTAAATTGATATATCTATACCAGTTACCGCTTCGGTAATACTTACTGGCTACCTTTTCCAAGACATTAATTTTGTAATCTAAATAAGCAATCGATAAGCGAAGAAAATATTGGCTACAAAAATATCCAGCTAAATAAAAAAACACTTTTTCGTACCACTTGCTCAAAAAAGTGACATTCTATGCCACAAAAAGCGAACATAACAATAGTCATTTTTAATCTGTTAAAAACAGGGAGAGAAAATTGTACTGAATTTCTTTCATCCTCTAGGGGGAGAAAGTGATTTAAATTTGGAATACAATTTATACTGAACTACATCTGTGTTTACACCATTGAGTTTGTATACAAAGCATTATACATCTTTTTGAAAAAGGAATACGCATTTATTATGCAGGCCGTATGAGCTTGATGCCTTTGCTTTTCCGACAAAAAAATGGTACGAAAAGTAGAGTATTTTCCTCGGTGATAAAGCTGTCTTAGTCTTGGGTGAACTTAAATCCCTCGCTACTCTCAGGACTTGTCTAAAATCCCTCGCTTCGCTCGTGATTTAAGTTTTTAACACCCTCGCTACGCTCGGGAGTAAACTTCAAGTCCTTCGTTACGCTCGCGATTTAAATCGTCACCCGCGACAGAAGACACTGCTTTATCCCCTTGTTAAATAATCTACTATATTCACATGGTTAATGGTGCATTTGCATGTAGCCTCAAAAAGTACCGTCTTTTATATTTTTTCTACTGATTAACCTAGAACCTCTTTATTTAAAAGCGAAAACATGTTTTTTTTTTTCAAACAGGGCGCCGAGCTCGGGCCCTCATACTAGGAGCTTGGCTACTCAGCTTTCTATTTTGCGTGCCAATGCTGTTCCTATTCAACGAAGCCAATATAGAAGGTAAGTTACGCTCTTATTCCAATCTCTGACTACTAATGAGTTTGCTAAAAAGATGATCTTGTGAGTTATTCTAAGAACTAATATGTCTACGTCTTAAAAATATTTTTGGGGTTAATTATCTCTGGATGAAAGTTTTTCTATCGCGGCAGTTATAGTTCCATTCTAGCTCCCTATTTATTTTAAAAGTAGTAAAGGTTAGTATATATTTTATGATCGTGTGCCATGGAACTTACCATTTTGACAGGCGTCATGGCTCAGTCGGTAGTAGCTCTGCCTTCCGTGCTGTGGGTCGTGGGTTCGATCCCCACCGAGAACAAACATTTCTGTGGCAAACATAAATGTTTGTTCTGTGTCTGGGTGTTACTATGTATTATAAGTATGTATTTACAAAAAAAAAAATGTATATAAGTATTATATCAGCAATCTAGTTCCCATAGTACAAGCTCTGCTTAGTTTGGGACTAGAGAGCGTTGTGTGTAATGTCCAAGAATATTAAGAATATTATATATTATTATATTTTATCAGATAACGTTGATAACGTTGACTTTCAGCTCCCGTACTTTACCTTAAAAAAGCCATCCCATATAATGTGTCTGAAATTTCAAACCTAATTATTCTTTGACTTTACTTCTTCATTAGCTCGAGACGATATAATGTGAGCTCCCACGCAATGCTTAGACATCATTTAGTCTGGCCAGAACAAGGGTGGATGAGAAAACTTAATTGGTACTTGTGATATCGCGATGGCGTCGAGCTTGATACTGAAAACTAACAGGATCTGAGGGGTCTGTACTCGGAGCGTTTTCAAAGCGATCGAATACAGCTTGCTAGACTGCGTTGAAAGTACAGTATTTTCATTCTTGAGAACTAATGTATCCGAGAGGCTGTAATTTTTTTTAAGATGAGATAAGTAATGCGATTACTACCTTATTAAAATTAAAAAATAAACATTTTAAGTACTGCTACTTTCATGCCTCAGTCGGCCATTCACCGCCGCGCCAAAATCCACTTTTGGTCCTGAACCCTGTAACAATTTAGCTGGGCTCTGACACATGATGGATTTAGTGCCCACTGGCTCATACAATGCTAAAAACAATTATCTTTCATGTCCCTTAAGCACCGTAATACTACTGGGTAATACCCTTTTATTTTATTTTGTCACTACAATAAACAATACCTACTTTTAATCAAAATCCATTTCATGCTCACTAGGTAAAATATAATGCACTATTTTTACATTTAAGATAATCTATAACATATATTCTGGCAAATAAACAGATCTTATCTAATCTTACTTATTTATATTTTTTCCTAGGAGTGTCTCAATGCTGGTCAAGCATTAGTAAGCTTCAATGGCGGATATGGATGACCAGTGTATTTGTTTCTCTGTTCGTTGCGCCAGCACTCACAATATCCGCTTGTTACGGTGTGATTGTGGTCACGATTCGACAGAAGAGCAATCGACTGGGCAGACGAGCTACGGCAACAAGGCAATGTAAGTTTTTCTCGTAACTCATGCAAGCTGTTTTTAGCACGGGTTTTAAAGTTCAAATTCAAGTTCAAATTCTTAACAGAAATAACTGAGATGAGACCACTTACAACTAGGTAGATACAAATCTAGTTTAATCTAGTTTAATTTTAAAGTTCTTGTTTATTCGATTAAATATAATTTTTAATAACGTCTGTGATAATCTTAAAATATTTCTCATTCTCTTAAAGTACAAATTGAAAATTTATTCACAAAGAAAATTACAACTAATACAGTATTTACAAAATACACATTATCAAACAGTTAAGCCATCTACAAGCCGGTGCAAACGATTTATAAAATAGCTCAACTGGTCCAAATCAGTACGAATCGGAACCAATTGGTAATTAATTATCTTACTGGCAAAAATATGTAAGGAGCTTACACAATTACACACCCTGTTGTTAAAATGTAATAGGAAAGGGAAGAAGCAGAAGAGAAAAGCGTAAATAATGATGACACACACGAGTAAACATTTATCATTATTAATTAACAAACGTGCTATTCGAGGCACGTGTCCCCACATACGCGGCCGAATTATGAAGCTCTGTTTCAATTAGTGCCTGTTTTGTGAAAAAAATGCGAGAATTATAAAAGTTTAGTAAACGACTATGTGTATAAAATTGTAAGCACAACTAGTACAATTGCCACGGAATGCCAACAGGTGTAAAGCTTTGATCTCGCGATCGTAACACACAACGCTGCGGTATGCGACATGCGGTGCCGGACGCACAGTCGTTTTCGACTAAAATGGTCTCTTGTTCCGTCGCAGTCTGCCTCAGCGGCGAAGAGCAAACGCGGTACGCTGCGTTGAGTCACATATCGCTGCGTTGTGCGTTACGATCGCGAGACCAAAGCTTTAGTGGTTAATCCAGTAATCCTGTGGGGGAAGGATCAGTACCTAGGCTGGGAATAAGTTTTCCTTAGTTTGTCGCATCCATTACGATCCTACGCCATTTTCACCCATTTATGGCCGTGGTAATTACTTTGGTTATACCATCTACCAATCTTTATGGCCCAGAAATGTAATTTTAGACAAAGTGGAACTAGTGACCGGACCGACGACATAATTATCTGCTAGTAAATTTTTTTCTGTGAAAGAGTATTTTTTTTTCTGTGATTCTTTGTCTGAAATATAGTGATGTAAGACGCGTATATAATCATCCACAGCGATTCACATCGAAACTGTGTTTTTTTGCCACCCATTGCTGTCCTGCGAAAGAAAACAAGATAGAGCATTATCTTACTTTCTCGCTCTACACCTCTTTACTCTATCATCAGAAACCAAAAATAAGGGTTAATCCACAGAACACAAAAGTGGGTTTATCAAAAGGGAACAAAGCCACGGGTATCCTGCTAGTCATAAATAATTCCTCCTATAAGATTCGGGAAATGATAATACCGATAGCAAGATATATCAGCAGTTCCCTTTCATCAAAAATAATGGGTCGACTTACCCGCATCGACAAATAAGGTATTGTGGATGTCCAAAAA
The DNA here is from genome assembly GCA_947507515.1 of Eulithis testata. NCBI lineage: Eukaryota > Metazoa > Arthropoda > Insecta > Lepidoptera > Geometridae > Eulithis > Eulithis testata. The sequence goes on from OX382198.1 coordinate 3,588,535, forward strand.
ACTAGCTCTACCAGCCCAATGATGAAGCCAGATAACTACAGCTTGTACATGACTATCTATAGTGATAACTTAAATATTCGAACCACAACTTACTTATGTATTAATGTGTTTGTCTCACGTTATCCTCATGATCATTATTCTGCCACAATATATTATTGGACGTCAAATTCAACATAACATAAAAAGAAACTTGATTCGTAAAATAAACTTTTGTTCGACTGCAAAACGTCAAGACGAACACGGATATTTTGAGAAAGGAAAGCTTTCATCGATAACTACAAAGTGAGCCAGCTGTTAAATACTGAGCTATGTGCTTAGCCTAGAAATCGGCACAAATTAAGGGATACGTGAGTCGAGTAACGACTAGGGATGTGAAATATGAACTGGAAATCCCAACGGGATAAAGGGAATGCTTCATAAATATTGCTTGAGATGAAAACTTGTTGATAACCTGTTTCGTGTACTTTGCTGCCAGGGCTTTGCCTAAAAACTCAATCTATGGTTTGGGATAGTAACTAATGATATGGTGACAAAATGAAATGTGTCTGAAATAAAATAAAAGATGGGTTCGACGTCATAAAGACTTACTCGAGCTTGACTCAAGCATAGATTTTCAATAGAAAAAGTCATTTTTGAGTCTTGACTCAAACTTGAGCATTGATACAAGCCTCAATGGTCTCATATCAGCTACTTGTGTAATAAACAGTTCTAAATGTAAAATATTGTTTGCAGACAGTGATGATATGGACAGCAGACGAGCCAGCAGCAGAGGAATCATCCCCAAGGCAAAGATCAAGACCGTCAAGATGACCTTTGTCATAGTTTTCGGTGAGTTTGTTATTTCACTACACATTACATTGCTGGAGTGTAGTCGCTACGTTACGTAAACTAAACGGGTTCGAGTCATATGGCGCGTCAACGCCTGCTCGATTTTGTAGCGTTGTACCGTCACCGCGTAGTGTATCCCGAATACGCTACTTTCACATTTATTTGTGCTGAGGTTTTTTGAGGCAATCACGTTCATGAAAGAAAAGCTGGTAACTAAGTACAAAATTATCATACTGCATTATCGTTGTCGTGGACGACACGGTGTGAAACCGTCTAAACTAGCTCTCCACGATATCGTGTCGTGTTGTTTCGTGTCTTTATAAATCATTAAACTTTGTTAGTATTTTACCATTTAAAATATTGATGGTATCAACAGATAGTATCAAAAAGGTACACTATTAAATTAATGAGTGTTAAAAGCTTTCCAACATTGTTTTTTCAGTAAACATGTCGCTTTGAAAGCACGTCATGCTACACAGTACACGCCACGTTCACTTGCACACGACATAACGCTTTATCAGATTTACTACGACCAAGAACACCAACGTCATTAATTTATTATAGGGTGCCTTTGAGTTCAGCATGAGCCTGCCTAATAATATATTTTTTACACAAAGATTCCATATTATCCTACCTCTTGTTTGAGTAAAACGAGACGTTTTTAACGGTTTGGTCGCATGGAACTTTCATATAAATTTGTATATTTATCGGATTAAAAGTGATCTCCATAAAATTTTATTACATTAAATTCCATTTACTTTGTAAAAGTTTGGTAAACTAAGCCATAAGGAAAAGTTACATTACATGTACTTATGTTAGTTGATAGCGTACGTGGCGTGTATTTGATAAACAATGTATTTGACTTTTATCTTTTTTGGATCATTGATTTTTTTTAGATATCAGTAGCATATCCATATGAGTAACCATGTAGAATATTCCAAGAGCGTTGTTGATCAAGCGTCACGAATAGACACAATATAGTAATGGTCAAAAGTCTGATAGTTTTAGCGCGGTTTTAGTCGAAAAGTTACATTGTAAGAAGTAATGTGGATGAGCCATGAATAGGCTCTGTAACACTACTATCGACACGACATTAACACGATATCGCTAGAGAGCGAAAATTATATAACCGCCCGCCGCCGTCTCATGGCGCCGATATTTTTATTCAAAAAACTGACATATTGTCTACTATAGTTGCCGTTATCGTCCAGTGTGCAAACACTTATTCAATAAATCTGATGGATTGCTTCAGCCACAGCCAACAAATCACTCATCTTGTAAATATTCTTATGAGGTGCCAAACTCGCTATTCAGCAGTAAAAGTACAATCTACAGGCCTACTTGAGTCCTATTACGTAAGTGTCAATACCAATGCTGATCTCATTACCCTCCTAGAATATGCAGAAAGGTCAGACATGTAATATGTTTGTAGGGCACGTACAGAAATATCGCGAGGAAATATTTATCGAGAACCGAGTTACTTGGAGGAAGTAAATGGCTATTATTTATTTTTGGAACCGCTGTATTTATTTGAGTTTTCTTTTTTAAATTACAGGGCCAGCATATCTTTAAAATATAAATATATAAAAAATATCAAAAAACGACCTCCAGTCCCAAACTAAGCAAAGATTTTACTAATGGGAACTAGATTGCTGATAGAATACTTAATATAATTATATACTGTTTTTGTAAATATAAATACAGACTTGGAATGCATTGTAACATCCAGGCACAGTAGATACCTACAAATATTCATGTTTGCCACACAAATGCTTGTTCTCAGAGGGAGATCGAACATACGACCCACAGCACGAATTACCTACTGAGCTGTGACGCCTATCGTTTTAGACTACTCTCTTTCTATTTCGCCAATCAATTGAATTCACGACCTTTGTGATGGAGTCACAAAGTGCTGGGGTCAGTAACCGCAACACCAGTTGAGTGCTTTCAAAGATAAGGTCAAAAATAATAACGCTCCATCAAAAATCCCTTAAAAGTGTGTAAAATCCGGAACGAGATGACAAAAAGCTGCTAAAACTCAAACAATAAAAGCACTTTACGATCTTCTTCATCATGTTCAATAGGCTGAAATTGTTGTTTGAGTGGGGTTGTAAAATATACATTAATGTTTTTTTATTGTTAATGATTTATTCATTGTCATGATGAGGTAGACATCGATCATAGTGAAAGTCAAGTTTAAAAAAAAAAATTATACTTTTATTAACTCTCCGGGTTGGGCTGGTAATAATGATAAATATGATAGTAAGCATAGTTTTTTTATGTTAACAAGAGACGTAACAAGCATAGACGTATCTATCCACTACAAAATAAAACAAGTTGTTGAAAATATAATGCAATTCAAAGAATAAGATCATCGAAGTTTCATCTCTGAGAATGTCTCTGAGTATAAGCCTTGAAAACAAAACACTTTTTCCCCATTCAAAGGTTGTGTGCCCCGAATATCTGAGGTCATAAAATATTGTGTACGGAACAAGGTCAAGTTTCTCACGACAACAATGGGGGAAAGCCACGGAAAGCCAGCCGGCGGCGTCACAGAAAAAAATACTATTGCAAATACAAGTTTCACTGTGATATGCGTCTGAAACGTAATATTATGCTTATACAGGGTGTGGACGTATGTACGACATTGAATGAAAACACGAGTAGAAACAATCAAGACTAATCGTATAAAATGGTTAAATTTCAAAAAATGAACGAGTGACTTAATGTCTGGACTAGATACATCTTCTATAGATTTACAGAAAGAGCTATTTTGAACCTTCTCCATTCAACGACTTCCCGTGATCTTGACTTCTGAAATTTTATGATGGGGGACAATGGCCAGCCAGTGGACTTTTATAGGCTGATAATTATGATTTATATATTTATCTTTATTTATTTATTTAATAAGGGTATCCAACAGGGAAAACACATGTAAATACAATTTATTAAACTAAGGACTTATGTCTTAGTGTTTCTCTAATTTATAAGATACCATAACATGCGATTAACTAAAACTGAACTAAGCTACGTACAGGAAAAAGTTACTTTAACCTAAAAAATATGGGTATGATGATAGGTACAAGTCCTGTGAGCTATAACAAAGCGAATTTACGTTATCGAGAATCTTACTGCTGTGTGATAAAGGTCATATTTCATTGTAAGTATTTATTCCAAGTGACACACGTCGGCCTACTGGCGATACGGTCCATTTGGTGCTGGCAATAACACGGGGAACGAATGTTCCTGTTACGGAATATTTAATACCAGTTGTCAGTAACAATAGTGTCACTTTTTGCTATTTGTAGCACATATTATTTGCTATAACTGTGTCCCGTGGCTCTACTTGTAATAATTATGTTGTAATTCGTGTGCTTTATAAAGAAATACTTCGGTGAAAAAGCTTTTAATCTTAGGTGAACGTTTTTAATCATAATAAAATTGCTAAAATATATTTTTATTATTCACGCTTTAATGTTTAACATCCATTTATATCTCGGTTAGGTTTACTGCCACAAATCATATAATACTATACTAGCAATAAAGACTGCATTATTGTAAATATAAAGTAGGTATTCTATACCTACAATTTTATCTTTAAATATGTTTATATAACACCTGCTCGTCAATGGCATATTATGTGTCATGCAAACTCAACTTAAAGCAAGTCATTTGTGTCCTATGGTCTAGCCGGGTTATTATAAATGTACTGAATTTCATTATCCCTTAGGGAATTATGACATTTGAATTTGGAATGCAATCTACATTGAATATACGAGCTCCTTGCAATCCATGACCAAACGTCAAAATTAGAATATAAACTTTTCATAGAGCCCTACACCAAGAAGAATTTATTCAAAATTAGAATGAAAACTTTTCATAGAGCCTTAAATCAAGGAGAATGTATTCAAAATTAGAATGAAACTTTTCATAGAAACCTGCATGAAGAAGAATTTGCCACTACAAAAAAAAACAAATAGAACGAAAAGGCGCTAAACTGCAAATCTTTGTGTTATTTTGTAACAAAATAGCGTATTTTAACAAAAATGTCAAAACTGACAGTGACGAAAGTGATGTGATACCGGAATGCATACAATCTGAAGCAACTGATATCATTGGAAACTTGCTTCCTGAAAGATCTAAGGAAGCGTATATGAGAACCTACAACGATTTCAACAATAATATAACTTTGTCTTTTCACAATTGGCCCAACGTCTCTAACATTAACTTTTACTTTTAATTTTCTATATTTGTCTTCTTTCGTTATTGTAAAATTAATAAAGTAAGTACTTTCTTTTTAATTGTATTATGTTTTATTGCCTCGCAGTGTTTATATAAATTAGAGTATGCATTTTGGGGATAAAGCAATGTTTTTGTCTCGGGCGTTTTTGAACCCCTCGGCCTCGGGATTCTATCTTTAACTCTGTAACTCCCTCGCTTCGCTCGTGAGTTAACCCTAGGATCCCTCGTCCTTGGGATTCAAAATATCGCCCGAGACATAATAGACTGCTTTATCCCCTTAATGCATAATCTACTATTAACACATTATACTTACCCAATTTAGCTTATGTGTTAGAGAAATAAAATAAAATATCCAGATAACATAGGAAGAGGCAAGAAGAAGCGAAAATGATAATATGTTCATTACACAAACATCATATCAAACGTGTTTTTATACAAATCTCATTCATTTTATGCATCAACAAAACGTTCAATATTCATAAGCGCTTACATCACAGTTCTACTGTTTGCGCAAAAACATCGATAATTTCATCTCAATGAGCTTTTATTCATCCCCAAGATCAACAGCCGTTGCCTCCTACAATGCTATAGTAGATTACATAAATTACCATGATTTATGTCGATATCTGATCGGAGCAAGTTGTTTTTTGTCAGGTTCCTCCTTTCAAGGCCGCATTTATGCCAAAAGCAGGCAGATTACAACGTTCTGGGTACGAATGAATCAGTGATTAATTCTCTATGTACGTGTAATTAAATGATATAATATATTTCAGTTTAAATTCTTAATATAATAGTTGAAAATGTTTTGTTCAACAGAAATGATTGTACTCGTATTGATTGTGTTAAACAAGCCAGCCTAACGTTTTCCGTGCTACAAAATTTATGATATTTTTTACTTAAGGTTGCTTATAGGTTGCAATTATATCACTTCACTGCTAGGCAAAGAATTTTGTATACCGAGCTTCGCTTAAAATTTTTATGTTTTATTTTAGTTTAATTGTTTCAGTGTTTGTCCTGTGCTGGTCTCCATATATGATCTTCGACTTACTCCAAGTATACGACATGGTTCCGGACACGCAGGTGAACATCGCCATCGCGTCGCTGATCCAGAGCTTGGCACCTCTCAATTCAGCTGCCAATCCTATCATCTACTTCATATTCTCCAACAGGATATTTCTAAGTCTTAGGTAAGTGCTACTTTGTATTATATTTTAGTGAAGATGATACTAACTAAAAATAATTTTATTTTCTCAATTTCTATCACTAATTTCACATGATTCCAATTGAAATTCTCTTGACTAATAATATTATTGTATCGGGTCACTTTTACCCATGCTCCTATGGACGGGATGCCTGGAACATTAGATGGATTAACCTTTCCCAGTACCTCAGATTTCCAAAACAGTCTCCAGCCCCTAAAAAGTTACCCGATGCCATGCTATTGAATATTGTTATTAATCTACACCGTAGCAGTGCTACGACTTTGCTACGAAACAGCTACGAGCTTTGCTTTGTTACAAAATCACAATACCAAGTGCAATATTTAGCCATGCTTCTGGCTAAAATATCTACCGTGCCTTCGGAAAATTGGCAAGTGGTAATTGGCAATTGAGGTTTTTTTTTGCGAGTTCTCCTAGCTCCCACGCTCGCTTACCAATAAAACCTAGCAAAGTTTATTTAGAAAACTTACTGCTCTCATTTCAATTTACCCAACAGGATATTACTTCAGAAGTTGTGAGTTGACAACTCTTGTACAACTTCGTCGCAAAATAATATGAATTTCAAAGGGATGTTTAACAAACTTTTATGTATATTGATGAAAAATGTGATAGCTTATTTTGGAAACCAATAAAATAATAGTTATTCTCGAAAACATTGACATGGACTCCTCATTTTATTTCTGATAAAAATGGATGGATTGAGCTCAAACAGATGGTCCACCTGCTGTTAAACGGTCATCTCATCGCCTATGACATATTTTGTTAATTGATTACAACTATTATTAATGCACTAAATAATACTTTGCCAAAGTCTACTATTATAGAAGTCATTATGGTAGCATTTTCTTACTTTTTAGTATCAGTTAGTAACAGTAAACCGGTGCACTTAAGTAGTAAAGGCTACTTTATGATTTTAGGACATAAAACTGCTCTTAATATACCTACTTTATGTGTAAGTGAAAAACTTGTTGCTTTTCAAGCTTTTATGTACAAAGCGATAGTAAAATCAGGCACTTTTTATGATATTTTTACCCCTGACCATGAAACACTTAGGTATAAAAATATAGCTTATACATATTTTGTATAGAATATGGTAATCTGAGGTCTCGGAGGTACGGGCTTTGATCAAGCATTCGGCCAGTGTCGATGATTACGTTTACGTTTGATGAATTAAATGACTTTTATGTCGTTGCGTTAGAGTCCAATTTCGATTCATAGTTTTATGACACTTTAACCCTGACAGCTTGGACTGGCTGCAAGATCATGTTCGTATATCAAACTATGTAAAAAAGTTCATCTTTTATTGCAAATAAAATACTACATTATTCTGAAATGAGAAATCTAGATCAATATAAGTTTTCTTGGAATTTGCTTTAGACATAGACAATCATTTACTTCTTCATTTTTCTTTAGAAATATCCCTCCGTATAAGTGGTTGTGGTGTTGGATGAAGTCGGGTGACAGCCCCGCTGGAAACGAGTCTCGCGCGCACACAGAGCTGCTTACTTCTTCGCATCGGAAGACCAGACACGAGCTTACTATACGGGTAAGATTCTGAATCGGGATTCAAGCAGTTAGAATCCCGAGTTATGAAACTTCTCAGTGCATTTTTTTTTTAATTATTCCGGTTATTGTTATTACCCGAAAAATTAGTGTTGCTGTTTTTTTTTAGCCTAACATTAACATTATACCTACAGCCTTTCATAGTCGGTTGATAGCGTCGTGTTAGTTTATTTCTATGCAAATTCTATGCATGTGGCACGTTTATCAAATAACTAAGTCAACCAAACTTGTGTTGATTGTGAATGTAGCATTTAGCAGTTCTAAAACTGAACCGGACTTTTTTACAATAAGTAGAGATTACGAGTACAATGTATAATTGGTACCACGACAGCAAATTCATTGATTTTCTATATTAAATCTTTAAGATGTGAAATAAAAGTAGAGTAGCGTTTATAGCCTCACAAGTCACCTCAAAATATCCAAAAACTTTTACCAAAAAAGCTACCTATTGCCTCTAAAGTCACATTTACACCAAGATTTTTTTTTCCATTAGTTGAAGGACGACAGTGTGAAGTTTCCAAAGCAACGCGTCCACTGCAACAGCACCAACTCAAGAAAGGTTCGGATGCATCTGCCTGATGGACAGAACAACAACTGCCATCCTCCACTAAGGAGGAGAGATGATACCTTTTTATAAACATTCTTTTATAAAGTAAGACAAATAAATATGAAATAGGTCTTGAAAAAAAGGTCACACTGTATTGTTTATTTTTTTATAAAAACTATTTTAAAGGATTTAATTTCTTGCATTTGTTTCAAATCCTTCAAGTTGTATTCTTTTTTCTACGGGTTTATTAAATAACTCAGACAATGGTATATAAATTTATATATTGTCTGTACATATTACGTAATATTTATGTATTAATTAGTATAGCGACCAAATTACAGGGACTATTAAAAAAAGTTGTACTTTTTCAGAGTAAGTACACTTTTGTACTGATAGATCTCTCGAACCAAATGGTGTTTGCATTGAAACTTGTTTTAGTTTATTTATACTACTAAGTAATTATTAAAAACTAGAGTAAAATAAGGTAGGTAACCATTGTTTGACTGTTGTGACGTCTTGTGGCCCTACTTTATAGAATACCCGAATTTTTCCGAATTGAGCATAAAGCCCCAGCTCTAATATCCATTTTTCAAAAACGGTATTATAGTGTTATATCTATAAAACTTTTGTAAAACGAAAGTCTTTAGTGCCAAAGAAATTCTGCGATGGAGTCGAACTCTAGTCGCATTGTCAGTTTTTGCTACCTTATTCATAATTGCTTGATAACTTCATGTTTGTCCATTTCGTTTTAGATATTTATCCCTTTTATTTATTAATGGTATAACGAAAATGTATGCTGTAATGAATTTGAATAAGGTAGTAGGTGTACAGTATTTTAATGTCAATAAGTAATTATGTATGTGTGTGTAGCTAGATAGGTAAATCTGTTCAGCAAACAAATTTTTAGGGTTATCCATTGAACAAAAGAAGTGCAAAGGTATAAAACTATAGTACTTTAAAAAATAAAAACATAATATACAAAAGATAGTCTTGAAAAAATATAGTGTTCATAGCCGTAATAGAGTTTGCAAAACAGTTCATTTTTGCGAACCTCATAGGACAAATAATCTGAAATACTCAGTATTTTAGATTATTTGACAAACTTGTTCAGGTATCTTGAGGAACCACTGTGTTTGAAATTATTGATGAATGTTTCAAATACTCAGATTTGTATCTTTCATATAGGTAATTTTCTCAGTGACTCATTTAAATAATAGCCCTATTGCATAGCCACTAAGATCTAAGTTAACTTGTACTTGTAAACTGTTTAATAAATGTATTTGAATAACTTACTACTTTCTTTACCAAATCCAATACCTAGACTGTACAAATAGGTATTTCTTTTATCAGGCATCTTGGCCGTTGCCTTTGAAATTTATAGCCTTGGGTGGAGTGAACCTTGCTTGGACAATATGACACATTGCAATACCTACCTTATGTAGTGAAATATTAGAATTACTTATTATTTGATTTATTTAATTAGGATTGCCAAACAAAGATAGGTACATAAAATAGCAAAAGTTTCATCTTACATAGTACGTGTTCTTCCAATCACAGGGAACCACTGATGCACTGAACCACAGATTATATAATACTATACTAGACTGAACAATATATAATCTGTGACTGAACTAATAAAATGTCAACAACTAGACAGTAAAATAGTAGGTTTGCTTCTTTTTCTTCTTGCATGTCAATGATCTAGACAACAACATACTAAATAGCGGACAGAGGCCATAAATAGCGGAACAACAGTTTACAATAAAGATTATTATGATTTTGATTCTGATTCTGAGATTGTAATTATAATAATTATACTTAATAAATTTTACGACTATTTATTAAATTAAAAACCTAACTAATAACTTTACATTTCTCTATTTAACCTTTTAAAATAATAACAGATACATTTTTTAATTCCAAGGGTTCCGACATAGTTCTGTTTAAATTAGAACAAGTGAATGTCCCTTAGGTTTAAGTCCGCACTTAATCCGACCGAGGAATGGAAAAATAAAGTGTAAAATTATTTTATAAAGATGAAAACACACCAAGAGCATGATATTTCAGTAAGTAGTTCAACCATTCGTATTTAATTTTGTTCGACGGTCACGGTACCGTGCAAAATGATATAGATCGAATATGCCATAAAAATTTCAACTTCAACTTCTTGGTTTATGGCTTTTGTAACTTGTTGTTATAATTCTGCCAGTGTATATTTACTCTAGGGTCACAAACGGGCCATAAGAATTTATGTATAGCCAAGATTAATGAGCCATGTCAAAGTTTTCACGTGTTTAATACGAGTAAATTTTATTTAAAACAACATCGTTTTAAATTACACGAATCTAGGACAAAATATGCGAGCGAGCATGCATAAAAGAATGAGATTAACTATCTATTTATTCACAAAGAAAATTACAACTAATACAGTATTTACAATATTCACAATACACATGAAACAGTTGAGCTATCTACAAACCGTTGCAAACTTTACAAACAAAAAAAAAAGATCAACTTAAAGCTTAGTTCCCAAGTGTTATTTGTATAATCCTTTGCAGTATGCTTAGTACTTTTAATGTGTTACCAGCTTTAAAAAACACTTTAGCCACAAGGGCGTCTGAAATGCGTTCAGGACTTAGCGGATTGAACAAAGCTGCGATTACAAACGTAGTAGGGAAAGGAGGGAGGGGAGCGGGTGTACTTAAATGTTGAAATACTTATACAATGTTTTTATAACAGCACAACTCAGTCGTCATAATAATATAGTCGACGCAAGTCACAATATCACCCACCCAGTCATATATCGTCGGCAATCGATAGAGCAATCGCATACTTGAGTGGAATCCGAATTTAGGAAGTCAAAGCATGGCCTTTTATTAGGTAGGTACCTACCCACTGGAGTTTCACAATATTATTGAACCAAACACTAAATGTCCTGTGTTTCAACGTATAAAATATTTTCTACCACTGAGACAGCAGGTAGAAGTCTGTATGTCTGCTCAGAAACCATCGTTTCGGTTTAGGTAAGTATACCCGTAGTATAAATAAGATCTTCAAATCTTTGTTGAAGAGGATTTCCTTCTCACGTTTTTTGATTTTGATACAATGAGAGCAAACATTTTTAGAGATCAAAAAATCTTTTCAGTCAAACCAAGCAGTGTTATAGACGAATGGGTTAAAATAAATCTAAGTCCTTGCTTCAGCTATCTATTGATCTATCTCGTTACATTGACGACGAAGTGAAGACATTGAGACGAAAATAAATTTTGTTCAATTTATTTTGGATTTAAAACGCTACATCATGCTCCGGGGCTGTAGTGATGATAATATGCCTTATCTAACAATGACGCCAATGTGTATCGCTGGAAAAACTATGTCGCTTCATTTACTTTTTTAAAGCTTACCTCACAAATGTAGGATGTGCCAACTGCTTAGGTATTGTAAATTAGGGTTTGGTTTCTGAAAGACAATAGTCACTTGTATGAGAACATTATTTTATAGATTGGTTAGTCGTTTAGCAATATTTTGAAGGTAGCGGTAGGAACAGTTTATCCACTCATTCAACGCATAGGTAGGTAAGTACGTATAGTATAGTCAGCATCTTACTCTGAGTTACTTTCAATTACTCTGAGATATAAAGGTAAAGAATATCATACTGTTTGGCGGTAGCAATAGGTAAGGTTTACTTCTGACGAGTTTTTCACAAGGATCCCTACTATAAACTTTACCGCCCTCAGTGGCTAAAATGCTCTATGATACTTAATTTCTCCCCTCACTTTTCTAACAACAATTACATTGTGTAGTTTGAGAGTCTCCTTAAATTACCTAATCTGGATAAAATGACACCGGTCATTGTTTACTATGTGGTGTATCGAGCACATTGCATGTCTTTAAGTAGTAGTAGTTTCTTGTGAAAGATTTCGCCGAGGCACTACTATCAACCTACTTTTCTACCGCCGGTAGCGTAGTTTGCTAAGTCAATCTTCACCGATTATAAGATAAGTGATGTTTTGCGCGGTCACTGTTTGGATGGGTGACCGTGCTTCGGAGGGCACGTTAAACTATCGGTCCCAACTCTAGCAGTCTTTAAGCTATGATGGAAGCCTCAAGGCGGCCTAAAAACTCCGTCACCAGAGTTGGCCACTAACTCATACGAGCTTGCTTGCTAGCTTGCTTGCTACCGCTAAACAGTGATGCTCGCATTTATAAATAATGGGTTGGGTCTAATATTACTTACTTCTCTTGAATAATTTATTTCTCTTGCATAAAACAAAGAGACTATCAGATTAATCGTACCGAACTATAATTAATGTCGCATGAATAGTGTTATGAAATATGAACATTGCCAATTTTCTCCCTATCGTAGTTATGGCTAATATTTTATGCTCTCATCGCCTGTAACATGTTATAGAGTGCAAATCCTTGCATTCTTTTTCAATCCACACTGAATCTGTTTCATTTTAGATGAATGAAACCGCATAAATAATATCATATCAGAAGTAACACCACACTACATATGTAGTATTATATGGCCTGTGACACTACTAATCTGCATTGCATTGATCGATTTTGCAACAACTAAGGATTTTTTCAAACTAACAGAGCCAATAAACAATGTCGTATAAGCCAATTTTAGATGGAAACACACACTAAATCATAGGAAAGGTATAAATCAATGTTTGTTAGTAAAAGTAGTAAGGTTCTGAATTATGGCGGTTGTCTTTCTGTTGACAAGTTAGGTAGTTATCTACTGAGGAAAAACACGTGTGTGACATCACAAACGAGAACTTATACATAGAATTTCGGTATTAAACTATTGAAAGAACATGATCTCAAACGAGAACAAACAACTGGAATCACAATATCAGTTTTCAAGTTAAATGTGTCGTAACATAGAGTGCGAAACGAAGTCCCTTGCCTAGAATTACGTTAAAACTTAGAGAAAAGTGCTTTCAAAGGTTTTGATGCCTTTTTCCACTTCCCTGAAAACTTAAGGATGGAACATTTGGCGAGAAACTAGCCGTGGCGGCCATCTATTCCAACGACCTCGCTGAAAGCTGGAACTGAAGCAGTAGTTTGCAGCAATAAAGCTCAAATTGCATGTAATTTGTGAATAATTTACAGTCTGGTCATTTATAATAGTGCTAACTAGTGCTACCTACATAAATAACACAATACCAAAGTATCTTCGCCCTTAGTATTATTAGAGACAATAAGAAAATTGCCAATGGACACAAAAAAAGTAAGGATGATTTAGTCCACTAAGTATAAATAGATCTTTTAAGAAAGAAAACATGAGTTAGGTACTAATTCTTGGGTATGTATTGGTTAGATACCTAGGTACTTACTAATAAAAACAACCATGATAATGAGAAGACCTTTTAGGATTCTGGATTTCTAGGTACGTCTTCATCAAAAGTTGAGTTTTGACTCGATTTTTAGGACTAAAAGCGTTCATATGACTCTTCAGTCTCAAAATCCCCTTAGAGGCCCATTTACACCGTGATAGCTATAACTAGCTATACCAACCAACCTCAAAAAACTGTTGAAATATCGTATGGTATCTGTACGTATTTGCCGCATGCCTCAGCCTCTAATAAAAATTGTAAACTAAGATGAAAATTAGCGACCTATTCAACAGGTAGGTAGATACATAGGTACCTAGTTCACACGTGAAAAAAATTACGTCTTTCACAATATATCGTATACAAAAATTGCGCCTATTTCTTAGCCCTATGACCTCCATCGCGGATGTGTCTATACCAGTTTTTACCCGTAATAAAAAACAATCTCGCATTTTTTACCAGACATGAATTTGCTATAATTTTATAAAATGGCTTTTAACTATCTCTTTACTCAGTGATTTGCACTTGAAATCATCGATTCCGGACCCTGAATCCCCAAACAACCCACCCAACCAAATGAAAATTCCCCCCATAGTTCATTGTATCGCACTCGTGAACCGTTAGAAATCGGGTCAGGTGTATAGCTAACAAAGAAAACCGCTGGATTACAATACAAAATGTTTATTTGCATAAATCACCGCATTTTTGTAAGGACAGGACGTAATGAATAAGCTTACTCATATTCATTATGCATATAAAAAAGTATTTTATGCAAACTGGAAAAATATTAGGTTGGTCCCACTTATTTTTAATGGTTCATAGCTAGATAGTTGAACCACTCGTAAAGAAAAATGTAAGTACCTAATAAGCGTTGTATATTGGCATTTTATGAGTTAAGAAAGGCAACTTTGCTATTGATATTTTTCCTGCTCGAAGGACTACAATTAGTCTGATCCTGTCTTTCCTGCTCAAAGGACTACAATAACTAGGATCCTATCCTAGTAGTTAAAAGTAAATCCTGACCGAGTCACTTCCTCTGAACTACTCGTAGGAGAATCTTTATGTAAATTCGTTGTAAAACGAGCACGAGCGACTAAGCGACTGCCAGTTATTTTTTTTGTGTTTGTACACAAGCTAACCTCTTTTGAGCTGTAGCAAAAGCAACGCAATAATCACCGACTCTTTTCTATTGATCCTATTTAATTAAAATTAACTTTATGTTCATTGTGTTTTGTGTTAGATGCTCTTTGTGAAGCTAAATCGTATTTTAGAACTCTAAACGAATTGACTGTCCGTATTTAATAAAATACCTAATTATAGAGTTGGCCTACTTTTACTAATAACCATCATCATAAAAAAAATATAGCTAAATAGCATTAAACTCGCCTCTGTACGACTTTTTTAAGTGCAATAAATAATTTTCTAATCTAATCTAATCCATCGCCCGACTTCAGCAACATACCAACACTCTGTGGTATTCTTCACGGTCCTGTGCTAATCCCATCCAGGTTTATGACATCATCATCACAATAAGTCTGCAGGAATCCACTGCTGGACATAGACCTCTTGCAAAGATTTCTAGAAAGTTCGATTGTGATCTTTTTTCATCCACCGATTTTTGGCTTCCCGCGATTTTCAAAATGTCGTCAGTTCATCAGGTGGGGAGTCGTCCTACGGTAGGTACGCCTTCCGATTCGTAGTCACCATTAGAGAATCTTTGTTCTCAAGTTGTAATGAATACAGTATTACTATTATTACTATTACTACTAGCCCATATTGTCCCATTGTTGGGCAAAGGCCTCCTCCCACTTCCGCCAGTCTCCACGATCTTGAGCCTTAATTCACCCGTCCTTAGAACCTAGAATACAGAAGAATACAAAATTGCTATTAAATATTTTCAATAAACCGTGCCAAGGTTTAACTTTCATTGAATAATTCAACACATCCCGTATTGCATCTTTATTCAAGTTTATTTTATGTTATTTTTATCATTTGCATATTATTGAGAGTGTAAGGACGTTTACTGTGATAGAAAGATCTTCAGCTGGTATAATAAGTAAGTACGTACCAAATAAGCAAGCAAGCTCATATGAGTTACTGACTAACTCTGGTGACGGAGTTTTTAGGCCGCCTTAAGGCCTCCGTCACGGCTTAACAACTGCTAGAGCCGGGACCGGCAGTTTAACGTGCTCTCCGAAGCACGTACCAGGCAAATAAGGGCAAAGAAAGCACCGCTACGTTTGGGTTGTCTGGCAGACAATGCTTCAGCAATAAGTCCATCCTCGTGTAAAATTTCTAATATATTTTGTACAATAACGTAAATAAGAAGGTACAACATACGTACTAATACATCAGATAAGTATCTACTAAGTAATTTCATCAATGAAAAACATGTATATAAAAATTTATAGATTTTTTTTTGTTGAGATCGTGAAATGAAAAATGGAGACAGGCTGTAGTCATCTACACGGTGATGATGATGGTGTCAATGATAATTGATGTAAATATCCTCAGAGTCCTTCAGGCAACGCACCGACCACACTCCTAGTGTTGTCGGTATTTTCAGGCGATGGTGACCGATTACCATCAAGGGGGTCGTATGCCTTACATTTCAAAAAATTAAAAAAGTGTTGTAAAATTACGGTATCCACATTATAGAAAACTGGCGTTTTAACGCGTGTTTTCACGGACCATCCGATAGCCAACGAGTCTTGAAGCCGGTGCAGTTTCATGACAGGCGAGACATCTCGTTATTGGCCGCAGTTTCTATTTAAATTCTGTTAGAGCTGGGCAGGGTAACACTGTTTTCTGAGAATCGGGGATATTTCAGGCAATTTACCAATAAGTCAGGTATTTATTGCAACTGTCCTGGAGGAATAAAACCTGTTATTCTAAGTGTGTGCACTTAGCATGGAATAATGGCAGGGAAATTATGATGATCTATTGCATCTGTTGAGATCTCTCAGAGACACAGCCCTACAAGGAGTAATAATGTCCAATATTTTCTGAACTAGCAATGTTGATGATAATACTGTATCTGAAAATCAATAGGCTATGTAATCAATAAATATTCATGGGCATATCACACAACGTCTTCTAGTTCCAAACTAAGCAAAATTTTGACTATTGAAACTCGATTACTCATACTGATAGAATGTGGATCATTTATAATCCTACATCAATAACAAAACCGCACAAAAAAAGGATAGAGAACTAAAAGTATAGGTAAACATTTTGAGACATCCTAAACTCCCTTTACTAGTCTAGTCACCATATAGATGCAGTAGACAGTTACAAGCTATGCAAGTCAGCATAAGACATAAATCAGTCGTAGGAAAAATTGCTGAATAAAAATTAACAGCAACTCCGCAGAACTAAAGAAATGAAATAAAATTTTACAGCGCTGTAAACAATAATGGAGTTCTTGTTTGATCGTGCGAATTTATGGACAGTTTAAGTTAGTTGATATGGAAATGTTTTCTTGGTACTAAATCGAAGTGTGTTTCGATGCGCTCGCTTTGTTTGCAAGTTCTTGGTTTTTACATGATTGCTCTTGTTGATATTTTCCTGTAATTTAGTTTGATAATTTTACTGCACTAACCCTTTGTCTTTGCCAATAGGGAAACGACGGAGATACTTACTTGAAACTTTTCTGTAGATTTTTTGGTACTGTTTAATATTCTTTGACTTTATCACAGATCATATAATACTATACTAAGGGCCGTAAGATCAAAAGCAGTTTAAACTATGGGTTTCGTTAACTACGATTACATTTGATCGATGGATTAATGTACTGTCAAGTCGCGTGTCAAAGTGCCACCCATGGTCGATTAACTACCATTGATCTTATGAAATAATCGGAGACTGGAGGTTAAACTCTATCTCGTAGTTTAAACCACTATTTATCTTACGGCTCTAACTTTACTTATGATAGATCAACCAATAGGTAATTATTGTAATTGCTGAAAACATATTCATAAAATAATACATGAAAACTTTGCTTCCTGGAAATCTTTGCCATCAACGATCTTACTTACGTAAAAGGAACATCTTTGTACACCGAATGATCTCGCATGGTAAATGTTTTACCATGATTTTATTTTACCCAACATTTTGCTACAGTAGGTGCCAAATAACACTGCAATACAGGTCATTGACCCACCTTCACCTCGATGTCGCAAAATTCAATTTATGTATGGTAAACAAACAGTACTACGAGATACGAGCGATTACCGTCTTAGCGACAGGTTTGTATGGAAAGCGACAGAATTAGCCATACATAAATAGAATTTTGCGATATCGTGGTGAAGGTGGGTGAATGACGTGTAATGCGGTGTTATTTGGCACCTACTATAGCACGATCTTTTTTTGCGAGCCATATACAAAAAGTGATTTTTGCCGTGATGAATAACTCAGTAGGATAACCTTCCTACTTAGCAGTAGAAGGCAGTAGATAACTTCGGAGCACCTCTGGATCACTGTCGATCACATCATAAACCAAAGACCAAAGCTAGGCTTTGTCGGATATTTATTTTACGGCTGGTATAAAAAAAGTACTTACTGGTCATTGTCATCGCATTTTTTGGGACTTGGAATACGTCTACCTACAGATCATAGATCAGATGTTAGTGGGTACTTGATTTAAAAAAAAAAGAAACTTCTTGAGGACAGGTACAACTTAGGGTCCGTTCACACTGACCGGCTCGGAGAGCATCGGCGCGCATTTTTCTTTTCACACAGACCGGATCGTATACGCTTGGAGTTGGTCGGACCGGAGCTGCCAACTATTTCACATAGACCGGCTGGAAGCGATCTGAAAGCGGATGCGCTCGGAAATGGCTGCGCGAACGAGAAAAAGTACGCGATCGTAGCCGGTCAGCTTCTCTTATTATTTCACACGAAGCGCGTTCAAGCATTCTTAATGACAAATACAGTACACATGCAAAAATAACCCTTACTAGAAATACTAAAAACTCTGTTTTCAACGTGATAAGAATCTGCTCTCCTCTCCGAGCCGGTCTATATGAACGGACCCTTACAGTTACGTAAGGACAGACAAAATTCCGATAAAGTTCGATAAAAACTCTATGTTCTGAGTAGGTAGGTATGTATGTACTCATTGGCTAATGTGTCAAAATGTAAAAAAATGGACTTGAACTTTGAACTTCACTCCGCTTTACGTTTACGCCTTCACTCAAAATTTTTATAAATATAGTCCACCACACACCATTTAAAATGAAATAAATTAGTTTACTAATCTAAAGTAAAAACAGCTCACAATAAATCATGAAAACCTAAGTGAAAATACACATTCATCAAAGTTCTTACCGAAAACTCCCATTTTTCAAGTCTTAGCAAAAGTGACCGTAAATTACAGGACAAGCAAAACTTTGGTGAGTTGGAAATATTCACTTCACTTTGATTAAAATTCCATCGGATCAGAGTATTTAATTTTCCGCTTCATCTAGCTAGTCTGTATTCGCTTTCCTTGTACGTAATAGTAGGATAGGTACCGGTAAATTTTTGATTCGTAAATCAGTTTTTTTTTTTTTCATTTATTGTTTTAAAAATACATAATAACTTATTTTGTACTATAGCACTAAGGAAACCACAAGGTTTATAGGAATAATGCTACATGAGTCTTAGCGTCGATAGCCATTAGGTAGGTATAGCAACTAGGTTAGATAGGTATGGGTAGGTAGCTGTAATTAGGATCTAGCAAAGTGCATTCCAATTTCTTAGGTAGGTAGCTAGTTTTAGTTACAAATTTATTCACTTGCTAGTTAGTTAGGTAATTAAGTAGGTAGATTGATTTGTTTTTTTAAATAGTAGGTTACTTTCAATTACAAAAAAAATGAGTTTAGTCCTGTACAATACTGTATCAAGCCTAATCTATTGTACTTGGCAAAACAAATCGTATGAGCCCAAACTGAAGGGTTTACTTGTTATACTGACGAGTACCACTATCCATCTCATACCTTCATAGCTAGCCTCGTTACCATAATAAAGGACCCATGAAACCATGTGAGCGATGGGTTTACTAATAGATACTTAAAATTGCACTATCCACCTCCTGATGGGTTACTCTCGATCCAATCCGCATCCATAGATTTTGACAGAAATCCTGTCATTTTTCAGTACAAAATGACACGAGATCTGTCAAATTCCATGAATCCGGATTGGAACTGTAGAGTAACCCATCTGATTCCATTATCAGATTCTGGTTACGAAGCATAATCTATGGGACTTGTCAAAAATAACATACTTTTGTCATCAGAACTACTATCATAAGACAGCTAAAAGTAGGTTTAAATCGAGTTCTAAGATTTTATTACATTAGTTATGTGGTTACAACTAATAAAAGTCTCAGATAAAACTTATTTCTCTCCTTTCAAATAAGTATGTATACCTAAGTAGCTAGCTAGATAGTCATGATCCATGTACATAGGTAGGTACTTATAATTATGTAATTGTAATCGTAAATAAATAAAAATAGGTTAATAAACGCAAATACTGGATTTCAGGTTTTAGAAAGGAAAGCATGTTCGAACCCTCAAGTGAGAGTGACTCTTCATCATCCAGTCCTTACGCAAATGAGCTTTTTATACTAGACGTACACGAAATATCAAAAGACAACCCAAACCCTGAACACGTGAAGAAGGTCAAGAAGACTAAAAAAAAGAAGAAGAATAGGTAAAATGCTTTGGCTACCAGCTGACTGGTGGCAACGCGAGTTTTACCTTGCACTTGGTGATCTAAGCCGTACACTATACTTATAAATAACCATCTCATATTTCATATCTCATCATCATAATAAGTAATAATATCTCCGTAGGATGTTCATTGTCCATCTGCCTCGAGTCGATTTCAATAGTGACTTATTGACTTGAGATAAATACCGTTTGGTGAAGCTTTCTCTGTACAAAAAACTGTTTTGCGACTTACATTTCGCAAATCAACAAATTAAAACTGGATTCTACATCAATTGCCTACCAGTGATATTTTTCTAAGTTATCCTCTCTGAAATGAAGACCTCGTGCTTTTTCTCTGTTTTTGTTATAGCAACACTTTTCATCTTAAACATCCTAAACAAGTACTGTAGTACCTACAGTTAATTCAGCTTAAATATCGTAGTGAAAATAGTAGGAAATTGATTCTTGATTTAGCATTACGTTTTGTAGGAGTCAAGCGAGTGTATCGAGCGAGTCTACAACAAACTCTGTAGTGCCTGAGCCGGCGTTGGAAGAACTACCACGCGAGGAGTTCTATGATGCTCATGAAAGCTTCCATGCTCTACCAGGTACTAAGCTCGTACTGGGCCATGTCACCGGTACGATACTACCGTTTTTCCAATGCTTCTGTATGAAAAATTTCAAAATACCTAATAATAGTTTTATAACTTGTACAGAAAGCCAGATGTCGAACCCCGTGGCAGCCGTGGCAATAGCGCAGGCACACTCTGAACACGGACATGATCCTAAAATACTGGACTCTACACTCAATCCTAACCTCCAGACTATTGCACCAAGCCAAGGGCAAACTTCAGAGGCTCAAAAACAACCGTCAGCTATCACAGTAAGCAATTTTATTTGAGTAACAAATGGATGTTCGATAAGCTGAAAAAAAATAATCTTATTTCAATAGTTCTTTGCTAAACTTTTGACCGACCTTTTACAAGATTTCGGAATCAAAAGAGTCAAACCTGTACACTCAGTAGCGTAACAAGTCGTTTAACAAATTGAATTATTAATATCCAAGGATAATACAGACGTAAAATGTTATAAAACAAGTTCTTGTGAAAGTTACAAAACAAATATCTGGCCAGAAGCTCTCAAAATATCCTACTTCTTACTTAATATTATAAACGTGAAAGTTTGTAACGATGTATGTATGTATGGATGTTTGTTACTCTTTCACGCAAAAACTACTGATCCGATTTAGATGAAACTTGGAATATATATTGGCCGTAACCTGGATTAACACATAGGATACTTTTTATCCCGTTCCCGGGGAAAAGATGACATCCAAAAAAAATTATCAGTAAAAACATTAGTCCAGCCGGCCATTTGTTAGAAATGGTATAAGCAAAATACAACTGACATAGAACAACTGACAGCTTGAATAAAACCTTTTTATGTTGGGGGGTACAAAACCAGGCCGTAAATAATCAAATTAAGAAAACAATATTTTCATTCTTATGCTACGTGTACAAAGATGAAATTTTTGGCTTTCTCTTTTATAATATATAAGATGAAATTTGGATGAAACTTGGAATATATTATATTGTCCGTGACCTGGATTAACACATAGACTAGGTACTTTTTATCCCGAAAAATCAACGGGATCCAACGGGACGCGAACGAAGTCGCAGGCGGCCTCTAGTAATAGGATAATGTTAGCTTTTTATTTACTACCTATCTCCTGTCATTTTAGACCAACTATAGAAAATGCTCTTTCATTGTTACTTGACAACAAAAAGTTTGATCAGAAATTGTGCATCAACTGATGTTACAAAGTGTACCTACCACATTTATAGCTGCAAACAAAAATATTCCCATGAATGAATTTGATCCCAATCCGGTTTTATTTTGTTGAGTAAATATTACCTAACAAAATGTTTTCATTTTCAGAAACCAGTCACTGGACCTGAATGACATTTAGGTGGGTTTTATTGACTGGTTGGTTCGGTTCACGTATTTATTTTTCTTTGAAATTGTTACTTATTGATAGGCTCAGTTGTATTCGGTGAATTCACAGGCTTGACTCATGAAGCGGATGGGACAACGATGATTTTTTTTTCATAAATCTTTGCTATTTTCAGCCAGCGATGAATTTTCATCTGTTTTCTGTGTTATATTAAACTTCATAATTATATTATTAGAATACTAATTATTTGTTTTCATTTTGTTACAGATGGAATCATCTAACTGGCAATAATATCGACGAAATTTTTTATCAATAAATTACTCATTCAAAAGTTTTATGTCTTATTTTCAAGAGACGCATAAATTATATAGATAGGTCTTCGACGTAAGTTCAGGAAGGCCCCTTCTTACTATTCAGTTTAGTTTTTCAAAAAAACCAAGGAAAATAAATAATCAGACAAGTTATCAACGTAGGTCGATATAGAAAGCAAGGAGGTCCTAG
Organism: Eulithis testata; assembly: GCA_947507515.1. Taxonomy (NCBI): domain Eukaryota; kingdom Metazoa; phylum Arthropoda; class Insecta; order Lepidoptera; family Geometridae; genus Eulithis; species Eulithis testata. The sequence continues at coordinate 3,611,427 of OX382198.1, forward strand.
TTGCGTCATTATCATAGACAGCGATTTTAGACAACAGCGATCTTAGCACAGACGATCTTAGACAACATTTTTTTTTTCGCTCGGAGCAGGCTATAATTTTAAAACCATACCGCCTAGTCTAATTTTATGTTTTTTCCCATTATGTTATGGTGGGCATACACGCTACGAAAAATCGTTACGATCAGACTTTACAGTTCGAACGGTACCGATAAATCGCTACATGTTTGTTCTAAAAACTGTACAGTTTTATAACATACATGTAGCGATTTATCGGTACCGTTCGAACTGTACAGTCTGATCGTAATGATTTCTCGTAGCGTGTATGCCCACCATTAGTTTGCCTATGTACGTTTGCTTGCGTAAATGATAAGTCAAGTCAAGTCTTCGTCAAGTCATGGTCAAGTCGGCTGTGGAAAATGGTGGATTTTCCCTCCAAAACCTGAATCGAATTTTCACATTCAGAAAAACCACTTTACACACATTTATTCCAATGGCTCACACTTTATGTTACGACCTAATTATTATTCGTTAAAATTCCACCAAAATTAAATAACAATACTCACAAGAATACAAGAAAAACTATTAAAATAAAAATGCTAAGCTGTTTCAAAAATGTCAAAATTCGAATCCCTTCATAATCCCTTAGACTACATTATAAAAAAACGCAAGGAACAAGGCATAGACAAACTCCAAACCAGAGAGTAACAAACTAATCAACGTGACAGAAAATATTACATATTATAGCAAATGTCATTTGAAATAACACGAAATAAAATTCCAAGTGCGATAAATAAAAATTACCGGATTTAAAGTTTTGCTATAGTGGTGGAAGTCCCGTTTCTTCGGGACTTCCCAAAAAATATAAGTAAGTACTAAGTAAGTAAGTAAGCTACATAAAAAATAGTTCTAATCATGCAGGAATCTCTCTACGTTTTATTTTTACTACCACCTGAGCTACATACTACCATCAAGGTATTCTGTGCCTATTCCATACCTCAGAATATTTATAATCTGAAGCTACTACGGAAGCGTCGCAAGCACCCGGTGGACACGACGAATGAGGCACAGAACGCACACTTTAGTCCCAGCATGACCAAAGTAGAACCAAGCAAACATTAGGCTAAGATTTTCCTTAGCTTAGTGCGTCTCTATCAGTGTTTCCACAATGAGGGGAAATTCCCTTTTTGAGGGGAAATTAGGGTCCAGAGGGGAATAAAAAGGGGAAAGAGATGTAAAGGGGAAATCATGGGTATAATCAAACAAATACAAAAACCTCGTCATATTGAGGAAAATTTTTCTATAATTAGTCCATACAGATATCAGTTCCGAAATTTTTCTCAATATGGCGAGGTTTTTTATTCTTTTATACGGTAACACATAGTACTATAGCAAAATAATTTTTGAGGGGAAAAAAGAGGAAATCTCAATTGAAGCGTGGGGAAAGGAAATTATTAAAGTGGAAGCACTGGTCTCTACACATTGCATTTTGTGTCCATGAGGTCTAAGTAAATGGGATGATCAAAAATAACGTATTTACAAAATACCGAGTACATAGGTAGGTATGCAAAATTCAGCAAAGTTATTTTTTTCACTTACCACCAGTTCGTTGATTCCTAACAGGATTTTACTGAACAAAGCTCCTCTCCAGAGCTTTATTTTATGAACTTATGAAATAACAACAATTCCATGTAGTCTCGATGTAATCAATCCAGTAGGCAAATATTCAAATTGAATAGGACTTTATTGGTTTCTTGGCGCATGCAAATGTCGGTGGTGTAAATATTTTACATTAAGCTTTTTCATTCGAATGAATGACAATGGATTGACCTGTCTTTTTCTAGCATTGATTTATAAAATTTTAGTAAGTTTTGATTCACTATCATAGGTATACGTTCATGTGCCTTTCGTAAAATAAGTACCTATTATGTTTAAAATATAGCGCTCGTGGCGTAGCTTGCTTAGCCAATCTTAACCGATAATCTAAGTTATGCAACGTTCTATGCGGTCACTATTTTGATGGATGACCGTTAGTGGCATTTACATCTGAGCGTTTCCGTGCTTCGGGGGGCACGTTAAACTGTCGGTCCCGGCTCTAGCAGTCGTTAAGCCACGACGGAGGCCTTAAGGCGGCCTAAAAACTCCGTCACCAGAGTTGGCCACTAACTCATACGAGCTTGCTTGCTTGCTTGCTTAAAATATACTAAAGTAGGTTTTAATTGTAATAAATTTATATTCTCAGATGTTTTTGCAGATTATTTTACACAGAAATGGACAAACCCGCTCGGTATAAATCCAAAAACAAAAAAACTGCCTCAAAACCCAAGACTACCAAAAAACGAAAAAGTGACACTAAACCAGACTGCGGTAAGTAAATTATTTTCAATAGATTTAGTACCTACAAAGTTTATATACCTTGAATAATGTGTGATTAATTCTAGGGCCATCTTGTTCTATGTTTCTCGCAGAAATAACCAGAAAACTGGCGGCGAAGAGGCGCCAGGAGGAGGAGTCTCCCAAGAACATCGTTCGTAAGTTGAAGATTTAAGTTTTTCTATTCGTAATTTTTTTTTTAAATATCCTGTTGAACCTAGTTAAAGTGCGCTATGCGATATGAAAACAGTATAATAACAATTCGTATTTTTCTTGCGGGTAAAAGCTGATAGTACTTACAACGTTTTTTCCAGAGACGATTATTGAAAGCCTCACTAATGCCCTCCCAGTTATATTCTCGAAAAAGTCACCAGAAAAGAAAGAGTCTCCTATGAAAATTGAAACTTTACAAACACTGGCGCCGGAACTTATACCAAACGACACATTATCCATTCCACATCCACAACCTGTAGAACCTTACGATAAACTAGAGGACCACATGTTGCAACAGCAAGATGTAGCCGCATCATCAGATAAGATCGGGTTCAAAATGCCTAAGATGCCTTTAGTCAGCAGTGAAGTTATCAAAGTGGCTGTCGAGAAGAGGAGAAAGTCTTTGATGCAAGACGCATCAATAAACACCGGTGAAGAACACGACATGGCTAGTGAGCTGGTCAAGCATGTTGGCACTTTGAGGAAAATATCGCTAATAGCTGAAGAGTTTAATCAGAAAACAGGTATCATTATACAACGGGTCTACTTACTTAGACTAGAGTAGAAGCTGTTGACCGCGGCTTTTAAATAAATAAACACTTGTTACTTATGGGTGTTGGTTGTGGATAGTGATCTAAGCATAAAACTGTCATTTTAACTTATATCTATCGTAAATACACCTATTAGTTTTATTAATAATAGGTAGGTATATTTACCTAAATGATTTTTTAATATTTTTAGCTAAAAATCTAAAAGAAATAGTAGACAGTGTTCAAGAAGAACTTGTGAAGAAGTTAGAAGAAATACAGGCAGAGCAGAGTGCTGCAGCACAGGCGACGAATCTTCAAGCGACAAAAGAGGATTCTGAAGAAGCATAAATTGCAGAAGAATACAAACTTTTTCTAAATATCCGCCATCTTGGAAAAGTCAAAATGACGCGTGTTGTCAAAATTCACTTGGATAAATTTTAGTAAAAATACTGGGAAATGATAATTATAAAAAAAATAAGTCTTATAGCGTTAGTATTTATTTCAAATTACTGTGATTACGACAAGGTTTTGGTGTTTACAAATAAGAAAAAGAGAATAACTATAGGTACCGGCTTTACAAAAAATCTGCGCGTGGTTGTGGTTTTTTTTCTCTACACTGAAACTAGTAATTATTTCGTTTTGCAGATTTGACTGGTTACGGGGTAAGCGCTAAATCAATATAATTTTGTAAATAACACCTATTTTTCTCAAAATTATATAAATTTCAGCAATAGACTTATGTATAAAAAACTATGGATTCAAAAGACGCAAAGGCTGGGTCACCAGTGAATCGTCTAGCTGGTCAAATGGCAGGTCAATCTTTGTCCAATAAACAGTACAAACCGTTTCGAAGTAAATCCAAGGATAAGTTGATAAATGGTAAGTTTTTACTCTGTTCATGGGTATTGCAACTGCAAGAATCGTTGAACAAGCTTATTTAGAAGAAATAAAGCAGCTTTTTTAATTTTGTAGGAAAAATTGGGTGTACTGTGCACAAAAACATGAACTACAGTAAAGTACCAAGAATATCACGGATATCGTCAAAAACCAATACAAAAAGCCCAGTTCGATTAGGAGGCAAACTCGATAACTCAGGTAAAATTTTTCAGTCTGGTACTAGAGGCCTTAAGGCGGCCTAAAAACTCCGTCACCAAAGTTGGCCACTAACTCATACGAGTTTGCTTTACTAGTGACCGGAAAGTACGTAAGTTGCAATTATAAAAGTGAGATCTAAAAAATGTTTTAGGTGACAATAAAGCAGGAACAAGTAATTCGCAAAACACACCACCGAGAAAAAACTTTGCACGTAAGCGACTATTATTTAGTTTGCAAAAAAAGTAATTATTGTTTTATGCATTTATCAAAACTTAGCTGGCTGAAACTCTAAGAAAGATAATTATTATAAGCTAAGGTCTGGCTAAGGTCTGGTTTTTATCAACTTTACAATTTTCACTATAGTTCAAAATCTAACCTAAAACAAAATGTAAAAACGGTTTTGGAATGTATAAACAAAGTACTATAATATGATTTCCGCCTTGATTTTTGGTATCATTCAATTTAACAACCCATTGGCCGATTCAGCTTATAATCCAGTTAACTATGGTAATACTATCTGCCTGCCAAATTTAATGCAAATCGGATAAGTGTTTTTTTTTAATTACGAGTATGCTCGTAAGATACAATGCCGATTCGCCAAAGTTAACACTAAGATCTTCGCTTGCTTGTTGATATTTATGCAGCTGAAAAACTAAAGCCAAGTCAGATACCAAGACGCAAAATATCGTACAAAGAAAATTCCAAACCGCTTGCAAAGAATGAATACCAGTTCGTCGGAGATTCTAGAAGTTCGAGAAATGTGCAGCGTGTTCAGCTCTTGATAAGTCAAGGTATTTTTCATGGACATATCACGCAGACCCTTTTAGACCCAAACTAAGCAAAGTTTGTGCTATGAGAACTAGTATTATTTTTATTGATATTTCGTCACATTATTTCTCTGCATATATAAGCTATGTAAAACTTTGTTTGAATATCGGTGACGTATATTAATTAAATTATTTGGGTTGTAGACTTCCGACCAGAAAATCAGGTACCAGGGCCTGCCATCGCATCTACGAGGCCTATCCCCACACTGGGACAGCTATATGCGCGCAACAATGTTATAGATACCGACAGGCTAGATGGTAAATACGCTTTTATACCAAACTCTCTGGACGAGCATTATACAAAACCATTTCATGTTACTTTGTCCGCATATATTTTATCACCTTATTCAGTTACGCTTAACCTTATGAATAGACAAGCGGTCAGACACGTTTATTAATTTTTAGATTTCTTTTAAATAGGATCACGACAACACAGTAAAAGTATTTATATTTTTCATTCCAACAGATTGGTTCGTAGAACTAGACACGCCAGCTAACTCCATGGCATCCAATTTCTTTCAAATCAGCTCAAGACTCGTAGATTCTAGAGTAAATGCTGCAAACGGTAAGCTTCGAGATTGCATACTAAGATTTTTTTTTAATATGATAATATAGGTAATATCGGCGATGGGCTACGCCGTAGATCTGACGCTACGGGAATCGGCCTACGGCGGCGTAGCGCGTAGGTTCTAAGCTACGACTGAAGATGATTTTATCTCAGTTTTTTTTTCAGTCGTGATTTAATCGCAACCCTTACTAAAACCACACTATTGTATTGCATGAATTCAATGCATAAGACTTCATGCTATGTTTTTGCATTATAATGTATTTGTTAAAAAATATTTTACTAACACACTTTCCAGACATAGCACCCACAAGCAAATACAACGTAACAACAGTAACCAACATGGAGTTTAATAGTGCAAACTGCCCTCAAAATGATGATAGAGCAACTGAAGAGAACGTCAGTGATTGGATGTCATCGGACGTCGAATATCCGACGAGGGATAATGAATCAGGTAATTTCACAACAATTTTGTGCATAAAATTGCAGCTATGTTCGAGAAATAACATCTTTACGTCTAAGTGAAGGACGCAGTGCAATGCTGTGAGGCAAGTCCCTAGAAGACATACATATTAATTAATTGAAAGCACATTTCTGTTTTGGAATCACTTATTTCCCAGTGCAGCATATTTTCATATTTCTGAGCATTGATTCTTTTTTAATTAACATTTCAATTTTAGGGTATCGCTCGCTAAGCCCCACCACCCACACTCCGGTAGAAATTAAATCCAAACACTCGCAATGCTGTTCGGTATCGACACAGAAGGAGAATATTTCGGAGAACAATGACCAACAACTATCAGAAAGCAGTTCTAAGAAATCAATACAGGATTCTCTTCTAACAAACGAAAGCACAAGTATAAAAACAATGTTTTAGATCATCTTCATCGACACCATCATCATTATCAGCCTAAAAAAGTCCACTGCTGGACATACTGATTTGAATAAAAAGACCATAAATAGTTACAGTGGCTTAGTGGTTTTCTGACCTAGAATATCCGTAAACCGAAGCCGTGGGCTCAAAACTAGTTTACACGTATGCCATACTCAGTTACTTGTTGCGTGGTTTTTTCCGTATCAAGGCCATAAGTGGACCCTTTTTCGGATCAGTCGGCTACCGCCTGATTGGTTTAATATAACCAGTTTGAAGTCATAAAACTCTGTCATAAGCCAGTAATTTACAAGATCATTATAACTTATATATTTACCATTATTTTTCGTAGCTAATACATTGAAAGAACAACCAACTGTTATACTGGCTCAAATTACACCGGTCCTGTTAAATGACAAATCGAATGGCCATTCAAACCACGGAGAGCATGAGGAAAAATCTGAAACAGGTAAAACACGCTGGCACAGGAACATAACTTGATGAACATATAAGATTGTTTTATGTACCTATTTGGAAAGCTTTTCACTATTTGTTTTGCAACTCCTGCAAGAGTTCAGATAACTTTTCCATCTTTAGATGATATCTTTTAACATTTTACGATTGCATTTACATCGATAGCCACAGCTTATCTTGAAATAATTGCCATCGCGAAATAAATTAACTCATAATCTAATAATCCCTAAATAATAGCACATAATTTCAAAGCCCGGATTCTGCGCACCATTAATTTGATAGATGTTTAATTAAGTACGAAATTATTTAGTAAAATTTATTAAATTTTCGACATGGTTTTACGTAGATCTTTCATCAAAAAGGTAATTTACACTAAAGATATTCATTATTAATTTCGTCAAAAATACTCACATCGCAAACACACAAATTGATCAAGATTAATAGTTACACTGGTTTGAGTAGTTACCTACATGATACTAAGTATTTTTGTTTTTTTCTTACGCAGATCACAGTAAGAACAACCAATACCCATCACGGACAGGCGATGCGCAGGCGCTGCCGTTAGAAGACAACCAGCCCAAAGTAACAGTGGCTTCGTACGTCGAATGCCCATCAGAGATTTTGCAAAAGACTACAAATTTCGAAGGTAAGATTTGGACTTGCTGACGTTTCGGACAAAATATTTTGGGACAAATTGTCCCAATTGTCACTTTTGATTGATTGATTTTAATATTTTTGTGCTATCGTGAAGTTTTTGGTAGACGTAGTTTTAACCCAAGCACGTTACCTATCTTGTAAAAACATGTAGTCAAACAACTTCTCGCTCGCGCATTTCTACATTTCTGAAAATAAAGAAGATAGATATAAAATAACTAAAATTATTTATGAAATATCGCAAATAACAATGTTGTGAGAACTGTTTTATAGAGAACCCTATAGACGCAGTATATGTACGCCATAGATATGATTCCTGTGACCTGCGACTCGCCGAATACACTCAGCAGCGTCGCTGCCACAGAATTGGAGTTCCACGATGACCTATCGAGCCAGTACACGATGGAACGCGATGACTGCGGCATGGAACATTGCGCTTTGGAATGGTGTCATCAGTGCAGGTCTGTGGTCTTATAGAATAGTAGGTTTTTGTACAAAAAACTTATTTTACTTTTCTATTATTTTTATAGCACTGCCTTTGTAAATAAAAGACTAGTAATTCGCCCCGAACTGAGATCTCGTTATGGTCGGAGGTTAATAAAACCCAAACAATTTTGAAGTTATACTTCTAATGCAACTTCGAACAACGTTGCGTTACGGGATGACATAGTCTCTGTCTCTTTCTTTTCCCCCCGAATAGAAAAAGAAAGAGGCTAATACGCTACAAATGCTACAATCCAATATAGATGGCAGTGTTCAGCAATTCAGCATTTGACCGCCCGTGTTTTAAAGATAAACGACTTCCAACTGACGGGGGGGAATAGAAAGAGACTATAATACGCTACAATCAAAATATAATTGATGGCAGTATTCATGCAACTTTTTACTTTTTATTTTGAAGTGAAAATTTAGTACTGCATATTGGTTATGTACCTAAAAATAAATACTAAATTAATTTCACATTAAACACAGAGCGAGAGTGAATGCGTGGCACTCGAAGTATAACTTCTCCCGCGCGTAGGGATAAGTTATACTACGCACAGGTTTTTTATTGACCAATGGCTGTAATAAAATTTACAAATCGCTTCGAAATCGCCGTCTAGCTAATTACCAGTCTTACTTGAACTACAAAATCATTGAAACTCCAAGAAATGGTAGCTCACGTTATACTATGGGTTTGCCAATTTTATATTGATACAACAACTCAAAAACTATTAGACGTAGAGTCAAAATAAAAGCGGTTTTGGAATGTCTAAACAAAACTCTATCATATGACACCCCACTTGATATTATTGTACGACTTTTTTTTTTACGCCCCTTGGACCCTCATAACTTCACGACCCCTTGATCGATTTACTTCATTTAACAAACCAGTAAAACTTAAGAGTACTATCCGTAGACATACCAAATTCTGTGAAGATCGGATAAGCGGTTCAAAAGATCTCGACGAACAAACATACAAACATACAAAGCATTTTTGTCCAAGTTGTCACTATGATCTCGTTCGCTTCGCTCACTCGATCAATTATCACTGACGACATTATCATCCGCAGTTTGGCTTTTTTATGCCTTCATTCACTGCTTACTACAATGCCTTTCCTAGTTTGTCTTTTCTTGATCGTATCACTCTTGGCAGTGGTCATGCTCGTCATGTCGGAGCAGTATTAGCTTGTCTAACCATGTTCTGTTATATTTCTTTCATTAGTTTGTACTGTTCACCAAAATTCTGTGATATTGTAATTATCCATGGCCAGTGACCTTGACAATATCGTCTAACCATCTCGCTAAATGTTTCGCATTTTATTTTCCAACTGCGTTGCGTTCTAACCAAAAGCTCAGAAATTCAGAATGGTATTTTTACTTGCATATTTGTCCGTGTTCTTTTTTTCTATATATTTTAGGGTACGCAGAAGAGATGAGAAGAGCAACGACTCTGAAGATACGAGTGTTGCCGATTCGCTGATCTGTCAGTACAATGATGAGTTTATGCCTGCTTCTGTTATGAATCCTTCAGGTAGAAACTGTGATTTCTAAGTCGAAATAGAATAATCTTGACGCCTCTGATAGATGGTTGGACAAATCTCGCGATAACGTGAAATATTTAGCTTTGTCCAGCAGTGGACCGATATTTGTTAGCATAATAAAGTATGATCCAAAAAATTCTCGCTAGCATAGTTTTTGCATTTGGTTTGTTATTTTTATTTGTTTTTATCACTTACTTTACACAGATGACCAGTACGTGCATCATTGCCACTGGAAAAGACATTATAATGCTGTGAAGCATTGCAAAAAATGCCAGCGATACAGAAGGTTTCCAAGTACTAGATACAAATGTAAGTTTTTGATTCAATCATAATGTTTGGAGAACCAAAATGTATACAAACTGTCTTAACTTCTGAATATTGTAGATTGCAGTAGGGGCTTCCTTTTAATTTCGTGCCCAAGTTGACAAGCCGTTTTAATAACTAAAGAATTATGAATTATTTTGATATTTTAGTACCAAAAACCCTGTCTTCGTTGCGTAGGCGCATGTCTTTACGAATATGTCGGCGTCGGTTGAGCAGAGTTTGGAAAAGGACGACCGAAAGGTGGGCTATGTGGTCAGCCAAGTCGCCTCACAAGGTTAAAAAGCGTGAGTTACTCTATTTTATTTATTTTTATCTCACCCGTACCCGTATTAAATGTAGCGCGAAAGGTTTAAGTAGGTAATTTTAATAAGCGCAGACTGATTTATTTAAAATACTATAAAAATGTTTACCTAGTTAATTTAAGCTGTTGGTTTTCCATAAAATAAATAAATACCGCTCAATTAAAATACTTTGCTTTTTATTTCAGTTCGTCTGATGAATTATTTGCAACGCTCTATATTATGGGAAGATGCGAACGTGCAGACAAATGTATTCGTCTATAGAGAAACTGGTGAATACCGAGACATAATATTATTTACCAACTTTTAAAACTTGGATATACTAAACTAGGTTTTGTCATCAAATTACTCTTATTGCACGCATAGAGTCCTGTACCCAAAAACTCCTATTGAATCTGTCGTAAGGTCGTTTGTCTTTGGTTGATATGAAAGTGACGATGATAAAGTACCTAATTATCTATACTTTAACCATTGGTACTTAATATTAAATCAGAGAATTGTTACCCGAATATTATATTGTTACTTTAAGAATCTTTCTCTTCCTAAACTTAGTTTACAAAAAAAAGAACCAAAAACATGAAAATTGTATTACATAATGTTTCACTGTCATAAATCTGAGCAAATCTCTACAATTCGTTTGAAATCCTACCCACTAAAAGCTCAATTCTAATTTATACCCGATTTCCTATGGCTTTGTCTATGAACGTAGCTGAATCATGAACAGTTGATTCAATCCGAGGCCAAAACTGTTAACTTATTGACTGAAGTTTGCAAATTACAATAAGTACCTACCTATCCTTTTTTTTGCAATAATGACGCGGGATAGGTGTTTCATGTGTACACCGAAATAAGCGCCGCAAAAAAACACTCCTAAAGTAACCAGTCTTATTACGGTTCAAGAAAAGTTTATCCATTCGAGCACAAACTATAAAGTGCGAAATGGTGGACCGACGACATAATAGGTGAAGATCGATCAATTCGGTCAATTTTGAACTGTAGACAATCAAGGACTCTGTGTGTGTGTGTGTGTGTGTGTGTGTGTGTGTGTATACACCAGTGCAGTGGTTCTCTTCTCTGTGCCATAAGCCTGTAAAGCCTACTTTAAGTACTCCGCTCATAAATCGGCGAAACATTTCCTGGCGCACTGACACAGATTTGCTTTTAGGCACAGAACCCACGTTGAAGGAACAGAAGTCAGCCGCCATTTCAACGATACTCAAACACGGAGCGAGCTTTATATACGATAAGAATGGATCAGGTATTTAGTTTAGCCCAACAGACGCATACACAGTCATAATATGAAAATAGAGTTCATAAATATACCGACGAGAAGTGCCAGTTTCGGGTAGGTGGTTTCGTGATATCGAAATAAAATTTATCAAAGCATGAAGAGTTATTATAGCAACTGCTCTGCTGTAATTGTTTGGCTCTAAACGCAGTGATTTCACTGTTTTACCTTAGTACGTTTGCCTTTGAAACTGTGGCTTTCATGGTTCGATATCTTTCAATTTGAATGTGTTATCTTTCATGTTTCAGGAACGTGGGTTTCCACTTCTCGTATGAACCCATCGCAAATCAGACAAATCAATGTTGGGCAAGTTCAGTTGCCACTTTTTTATGATTCAAGTAAGTTCTATCCATACCATATTTTTCTGTAAGTTGAGTTTTTGAATGTTATCAATAATAATCTGTTAAAACAATAATTTCTTTCATCCATTCAAATTCACATTCAGATAACCAACAAATTGTCTTTCGTTTTGTAGAAAAGACATCTCTAACCCCCGAAATATTTCAAGGAAAGCAAGCTTCGATTGCACATGCACAAGTAAACGATGTAGATAGGTTAAAGCTAAAAAATGAAACCCAGAAAGTCGAAAATCATGTAATTACTCAAACAGTCAGCGGTTTTCAATCAAAAGGTAAGTTCTTGCAAAAGCCACCACTGTTACTTATTCTCAATTATTTTAACGTGAGTGCTCGTCCTCGGACTAGTGAAACTTTGTTTCATAACTCAGTTGATATAACTCTGCATTCTGCGCTATAGATAGTAGGTTCGATCCCCACAAATATTTTTTTGCAGATGGCACTGAAATAAAACAGAAATATATACCAGAAAAGGAGTCAGATAATTTTATAGAAATATGTGAAATCAGTATGGATGATAAGCATACAGGTAAAACATTGGCGTATGTACTAATTTGATATTTTTTTTGGCACGAGACGCTACCTCCGTTTCCTTTGAAATTACTTAGATAATGTCTACTGTTCTGAGATAGAACTGACAATCGTTAGAGCAATCAAATAAGAGTAAATGTGTAGAATAAGCGTAGTAAAGGACGCTCTCCAACAACGAGAGGCGCTGATTTAGAATATGTAGCTCAAACTCCGGATGAGGAGAATCCACACCCGAGTTTAGTGACTTGTCTTGGAAAAGACCTACGTCTAGCAGTGGAACCCAATCGTAATGGGTAACTCCCATTTGTTCTATAGGACTGTTTTTAAAACCTTTTTTATCCCTATAGTTCCATGGTAGGACTATTGAAACTAGCCCATTAGGGCTAGTTTTCGTTTCAATAGTCCTACCCAAATGGAAGTTACCAGATATTAGGAATAAAAAAACAGTTCTAGACGTAACAGTTCTATAGAACAAATGGGAGCCACCCATCGTAATTAACCTGATGATGATAAACAATTTTGAAATTAAATAAAGAATACATTATAGAGTGCCTTTTATTTTTATTTATATTTTCATCAGGAATGGAAGACGTGACTTTTCCAATGAAAGACAACGTAACAAGCACAATGCTGGATCTGGAAGACTTGCGGGAGATGAACCACTGTGGTTCGCAGAACGTTCACACACAAATTTGTGTCGTTTGTAATAACGCAGGTATACCAATACGTTATAGACATCACGAGGGTCATCTTAGGTATGCCTCATTTGAGTCGAAAATAGTCTGCCTGTCAAATATTGAATTGTCTTCTGCAAGCTGAAACGATTTTAGCACTTATATGTACAACTAGCGACCCGCCCCGGCTTCGCACGGGTGCAATGCAGTGATGATGATGATGATGTATTATACATATAAACCTTCCCCTTTAATCACTCTATCTATTAAAAAAACTTCATCAAAATCCGTTGTGTAGTTTTAAAGATCTAAGCATACATACATACCTACAGACAGATGCGGGAAGCGACTTTGCTTTATACTATGTAGTGATTACACAACGTAAAAAAAATCTCTGTTGTAGAAAATGATCGTTCACATTTTAATTATTTCTGTTTTTTTTTAGAAACTGATGTTAAGTTTCCTTCGACACGTGACAACCGTTCTGCAAGCGTTTTGACTTCGATAAGCGAGAATTTTCATCGACCATGCGGAACTAACACAGGTACAAACTTTTCGAAGCACTGGTTTGTCTGCACCATCATATTATAAGCTTGAGGAAACCCACTACTGGGCATAGACCTCGCCCATAGATTTTCATAAAGACCCGTCTCTGGGCTTACTTCCGCGATTTTTACAATGTCGTCGAACCATCTCGTAGCAAACCGTTCAACGCTTTGCTTTCTAGATGGTAGTCGTTATTCAATAAAATTTATTTTGTTTGTTTTTTTACAGATTTGAGAGAGCTATGTTCAAAAAATTTAATGACGTCGGCAAACTTTCTAAAAAAATCACCGACATATAGTCACATTGGTAAGTTATTTGGTGTACCTACTTAATTAATTATTTTTTATGCATAAGTCATTATAATACTGGGATCTATCTGGATGAAATTTGAAATTATGTAGTAAGTAGGTACCTAAGTACAATTCGCGATCTAGAATAGAAAATAGAGTACTTTTACCGGGCACAATTACCACGCTCTTAAAGGTTTAAGTATTTTTTGCTAAGTTCTCGGTTTACTTACACTTTTTCACATTTTTAGATACGCAAGTTACACCGGTGCAGTCGTTAAGAAAGATTTCTACGGGAATTTTGACGTCCAAAAGTTTTCTTGGAAGCAAATCTGAAAGTAAGTTACAGACAAAAACATCATTTTCTCAAACATGCTTGGAAATTAAAGCATTATTTTGACAACCTTCTTCGAGATAAATCGAAGATGCAGTACTGGCCACACACATGCGAGCAGCGGCCAGATAAAAATGTATGAAAATCCATTACTGTCGTGTTTAGCGGCCAGATAAATTACATACAAAACTCATTACTGTCGTGTTATTTAAAAATGGAACGATATTTTACTCCATAACATGGCAACCAAGGAGGTAACTTATCAAAGGTTTTATTAAATTTTCGAACAGGCTTTCAAATAGAAAGCTGATTATTGAAAAAAAAACAAATAACACTGTAACTTCGTTATTCGTTAATGGTTTTGAAAAGTAATTGTATTTTCAACTAAAATGTTTTGCCTAGGTACTTAGTTTTAATTTCCGCGCATTATTTGAGAAAAGTACTATAGTAAAGTAAAAGTGCCTTGGCCACGTTTTGATTCAGTGTTAAGAATTAAAAATTTTACTCATATTTTTAAATATTTTATATATTTTTGGGTTCCTCCAGAAATGGACATAAGTACTGGAATGGACGATGACTTTGAAAATAGGTACAAACACTTCAATAACCAAGTGATGCCGCAACAGCCCAGCTTCATGTGTGCAGGTAAATTATAAACACATGCACTTACATTTAACATAAATATGAAGACAAATATGAATAAGTAGATGACTAATACTATATCGACGCACTGTGAAGTGAAAAAAACTCTAATGTTTAAAATAGAAGTTAAAACAGGAATTGATGATATTAACCTAAAAAAGATCCAAGACTGACAGTTACTAGGGTAAACTACCCTAATCTTGGCACCCCCACCAATTGTTGGCACTTCTCTGATTTATCCTATTTACTAAGAAAAAGCCAGACCTCACGATGTTGTTATATAAACAACAACTTAACATAATAAGTAATAAAATATTAGGGTAGTTTACCCTACTAATTTCCGATTTCAGTGACCAGATCGACGGCAACAACAGCGGCAGTACAGAATTCATTCAGTGTAACTTCTAAAAAGGAATTTCACTGCGCTGGTAATGACGGCACTATATTAATAAATAGCAGATACCTTTATGAAAACTGAAATCTAGAAGTATAGGCGACCAAGAAATTGGTTTACCACTTTTGATGACATCTCCCAGTAACATAATTATTCGCTAAGGAGTTTAAATAAACAGGAATGACAGATTCTGACGTAGCAGTTATTAATCTGTCAAGCGAAAATAGCCCTTGATGTTTTGTACGTGCAAATGATATTCAGCCTTAGAGTGGTTAACCCCATTTCTTGGTTGCCTATACCTAGCCTTTATTGTGGGAAAAAACTGTAAGGGCTAATGGCGCATTCACATCAAAAAATTTACATAGCATATTGACTCCTATCTCCACAACGTAATGCACACATTTCCATCGAGATAAAAAATTACTAGCGCATTTGATAGATTCACGAAATTTTTAGATTGACGAGCGACGCTTTAAGCTGATGTCGTCAATGTGCTTTGACCCTAACTTTTGAGAGTACTTTTTTCTGCAGATTACTGTCGAGAGGTGTGATGGTATACGTAGGTGTGACGTAGGTATGAAAGTAGTTATATTAAATACAATTTATTTAATTTTAGAAGTTTTACCAAGTCAACCCCAGTTCAAGAGCGGTGTTTGCCTGACTTCACCATCTCTACAACTGAAGTGTCGATGCCCAAACACCGACATCTTATCACGGGGTAACTTTCTACTAAAACAGATACCTACCTATGATTTAATAGATTGTTAATGTTTAAAAAACCAATGAGTAATATTTTTTTCTGCTGTCGTATCGTCCATTGACGATGTAGTAACTATTCGGTAAACAACATCGGGGGCAGGCCAGTATGGGGTTATGCAAAACTAACCCGATTTTATTTACTGTCGTAGCTAACAGTGGTGCTACGTCGTAGCTACGTTAAGGTCCAACTAGTCGCCAACCTTTAAATACAAACGTGGAAGGGTAACTACTCCACTGTTTGACGTTGACCAACCAAAACTAAGGATTATATCAATTTATATCGTCATACAAGCTTCTAAACTTTCGTATGGAAAGTATTTTTAGCTTTTAATTTTTAAATGAATACTTTTTTTACGGTTTGGGCTGTATACAGACATAGATTATGACGAGATAAATAGATATAATCCTTATTAAAAGCTTGTATTTTTTAAATGAATACTTTTTTTACGGTAAACTTAAGTTTAGAAGCTTGTATTTTTTAAATGAATACTTTTTATACGGTAAACTTAAGTTTAGAAGCTTGCATTTTTTTTATGAATACTTTTTTACGGTTTGGGGTTTATACAGAAATAGATTATGACGAGATAAATTGATATAATCCTTAGTTTTGGTTGGTCAACGTCAAACAGTGAAGTAGTTACCCTTCCACGTTTGTATGGAAAGGTCGGCGACTAGTTGGACCTTAAGTTCATACCATGAGACAAATAAAAAATAACATAATGCATTCGTTAGGAACTGAAACTATAAGAAAAATCTAAAAATGTAATACCGAATTCTAACTTTGAATACTACACAAATGCTCACAGTGAAAACAATTCTTTACGAGAAATTGAAAATTTTTGTGCAGAGCAAAAGTTAGAAAGAGATCAATATGTTTTGACAAGTTTAAAGTTATTGACAAATAAAGTTTCAGATAAGAGTATTTACCCTATTTCAGGGGAATTCAACTGGATAGTTTGTTTGTCAGGGAGACGTGATTGAAACTATCTTTGAAACTTTAGCTTTGTTTTTGAGAATACATTTTATAATAAATTATGCTTTTAAATAGTTTTATGTTTATGCAGATAATATCTTAGCTCTATTTTATGACGAACTAGCGACCCGCCCCGGCTTCGCACGGGTGCAATTCAGTGATGATGATGATGTATTATACATATATATATAAAACTCTTTTGAAGCTGGTATAGAATCAACGCACAGCCTAAACTAAACCATAAGTCCTAGAGGTATGAAATTTGGAGGGTAGTATCCTTATATAGTGTAGCACTAAGAAAGGAATTTTGAAAAGTCACACTCTAACGCGAGCAACGCCGCGGGAGACGGCTAGTTATACATATAAATATTCCTCTTGAATCACTCTATCTATTAAAAAATCTGCATCATAATCCGTTTTGTAGTTTTAAAGATCTAAGCATACATACATACAGACAGACGCGGGAAGAGACTTTGCTTTATACTATGTATTGATTATAATACTTTAAACTTTTACAGCAAGTTTTTTTTTTCAGGTACTGAGACAAGCGGCTCTAAGCACATTACTTCAAGCAAATTGAAAACTTATTTCAATACTGGTAAGATTCATTATATTTTGAAAATAAATAATCTTGACCTCTGATTACTAGAGAGACGTCATGAAGCAATTGTAGAATTTTATTCCTCGTTAGATGCAGCGTGTTTTTAACGAATGATATTATTCTAGGTATGCTTATTAATACGCTGGTGGAGGGTGCGATAATCAATGGTTGTGCAAAATCTTCTGGCAGCAAAGGTACCTAATAAAACTTTTTTTATACCATTCCCCCTTTAAAAAGCTTTTTTTATTCACTGAAAACAGTGAATAAAAAGCACTTTTACTCACTGTTTTGGTGTTTGAATTTAGAACACTAATATATTTAACCTCCATCTAATTATTGTTTTTGCGCAAGGAGGTTGTATAGCATTGGCTATACATTATACAACCTCCAATCTTTCTTTTTCTCGTAGTCATGGTATAAAGTATAGTATGCAACTCTTGAATAAAACGGATTTATACCGAGAGCCTTGAACCACTCACGTCGTTCAGGATTCTAACACTTGAATCACTCGCGTAATTACTCCCTACGGTCGTGATTCAGTCGTTAGAATCCTTCACTTGCTCGTGATTCATTTATGGCCCTCGCTTTAAATCCGTCTTTTATTGACTAGTTGCATAATATCCAATTTATAAAATATAATAATAGTAATACATATAGTTTTTATTACACTACGAGTAACTCGGATCCAATAATCATTTGGGTAAACGTATGGAAAACGCATTAAGCTTTGATTCTAGAGTTGAAATAAATAAAATAAATGAAATAAAAATACTTTGATTCGGTAACTATACATTTTAAATTAATGCCGTTGACCGAGTACTCGATCTTATCTAAGGCTCGTATTCTAATAAAGAAATCGTTACTCAAGCGTAGATCTGAGTAGAAATTCTCATACAAAATTCAATGCTTGAGTTCAGATCAGTGCTGAGCAATAAATGCGAATACGGTCCCCTAGTGCGCGTGATAAGGTTACTACTAATCTGAGCTTTGAACTCTTGAACCAAATATTTTATTATATTTTTGCGAGAAGCAATAAAGTTGTTTACCAACATTTTTATTATTCCTTTACACACGAAATCAATTGGAAACAAGTACATGTCTGAAATTGCTACTTGTACAAATAGAGAATTGAAAGGTTCAGTTATTGAAGAGGAAAAAGGTTCGTGTTTCTCATTTAATCTCAATAGAATTAGTTACTGGAACCTACGGGACAGAGCGGAAATTGCCACATTTCATTGACTGCTAAACGAGTTTCGAAATTGATGACTTTATGAGTATGTCGCACTTTACTTTAAGAGGTACCTCCCTAGATACAAAGAAAAAAATCTCTTTGAGCTGACCGAGGCGCGTTCGAATCGCTCGTCTAATTTAAACTTTATTTGTACAAAGATAAGATACAGAATTATCATTTTGTAAAAACGGTAACGACCCGGTCTCGTCCCGAAAATGATCACAACAAAATACATAAACGAATATTCAGCTGTATCCACGTATAATTAAAGTTTAAAATTCAATTGATGACTCGGACGTGATTCAGCCCGGACACAGTGTAACGTGAGTTACTAGCATAGGTATAGAGTATAGATAATTTAAATAATATTCCTCGGCTAAACGTTACTTCCATTTTCAGATAGGTACCCCGCACGGTTATCGGTGGATGGAAGTACATTCTCGAAGCGGGAGTCTAAATCGGCAGATAATCGCGGATCTAATTCGACAAGAGCCAGTGTTCTTAGTCAAAGAAGAACAGACACTTGCACTCAGTATAGTTGTATCGCAGAAAAAGGTAAACATTTCATTTCATTTCATACTAAACTGTTAAGGCTTAAAGATAATGCTAGGCAAGTATACTTGCTATAAGTAAGTCCCATGTATTACAGCAGGTCTGTAAATCGCCTTGATGTTCATTTTACTATAGCTAAACTCTTTTTTAGAAATGTCTAATGTAAAAGAACTTAAGGTTAGTAACCATGTCAAAGGCTCAATCAATACCTAACTTGAAATAGCAAAATTTTTAAAAAATTGGGCTTCTGAGAATTTATGTTCGATTAAAGTTCTGATGGGTAAAAACTTAAAGCTTATCAATGTAAGTAAAGTTTATTGAAAAAAAAACTACACACGTACGAAGTCGCGGGTGACAGCTAGTAACCACATTAATACCTAGTTAAAACAGAAAGTCGCGTCTTATTATGTAAAATACTTTAAGCTAATCTATTATCAAAATAAGCCTGTACTAAAAGAAATCGAATTACAACTAATAGAGTACCAAAACATCGAAAATACTGTCTCAGTACCACTCGTAAAAATATTCTTATAGTTTGCAAATAAATAAAGCTTCGTAGAAACCTGTTCACGGTAAGCCACATCAGCCTATTGTTGGTAAATATGCCAGCGCTTTATGGTCTTGTGAATTTTATACCATGAAATATGTATACGACAAGATTTTTCTGTTAGGGTGATACTACACTGCGAAGATATTAAAAGTAACAAAGAAATACTCGATTTCTAATTGAACAATTTGGAAGGATAAAGAATAGGTGGAGCAGGAGGCATCCTCGTATTAAATTCAGGTGGTGGTATCTCTTCTCTGGGTACTTAACTTAAGGTATTTGCAGGTAAATCTCCAAATAACTTAATTTGGCTACTTGAAGTAAACTACATTATCTAGAAGGTTGTTCTAATTTACAAAATGAAAAATTTGAAAATACATTTACAATGTCATGTTTCTTAAATTTTACTCTATCAGGTTTCAAGTAGTCGTCGAGTAGTTTGTCTTCCGTGAATTTGGCTGAATTCCAACCAAAATGCAAAATCCTGCCAAGATTCAACCACGGCAATCAAACTTTGCTGTCCTTGTTACCGATAGCTTTGACAAAATACCTCTGCTTTTTCTGATCAGAGAATGCAAGTTACTATTAGTTAGATGATTTATTAGTACCAATCTCGTAGTTCTACATTACCTACTCAATACTTCCTTACTCGATTTACAAGATTGGTTAATGACAATGTCAGCGTTGTAGGCCGCAGATTATGGATCAGGGCAGACAAAAACCGCGTGAAATGGTACGAGCAAAGAGTGGCCTATACCGAGCAGTCGGTTACGTTAGGCTTATGATGATGATGATAATACTTTTTTAGCATTTTTAGGAATCATTATAATGTCAAAACTTTATTTCAGACACGGTATCTTGCCGGTCGGATCGTATTGGCCACAGTCGTTTGATGGCAGTACGCACGCTGAGCCAACCGGCAGACGAAGAAGCTCAGACGGAGCCAGTACGCATTGACGGTAATGTACTTTACTCACGATATCCGCTTTATTATTTTATTTTATTTTTATTTTAGGTTACGGTTACGCTAGTAGCGGAGATTAGTCTGCGGTTTGATGGTTAGCGGGGCTCTATCAGTCATCGGGTTTACTAGTCATGTTTTTGTTTCTTGGGTTAGGTGGTTCACTAGTTCAAAAGAACTTGCAGAATTAACGGTTATGTTTAGCACCTCATAGAGCTGCGTAGAGATTCGTAGCATTGTTGTGTAGCAGTGTGTTGGAATGCGTAGACCTTCATTTGCGTAGCAGCATTAGGTACGTAGCAATAGTACTCGTATTACCAAATAAATAACAGATTTTTAGGGTCACTTCAAGTACAGAGGCATAAGCAAAATTTGATTTATCGGTCTGTTCGCTACCAATACCTCTTATTATACAACCGTATTCCAACAGTACCTACCTAATACATCTCAAATTATATGGTAAACTCGCCTTTAGGAAATAGGCGAAGAGTTCAAACGCAGTTTACGAGCGTGAGAGGCCTCGCGATGGCTCTCGCACGCTTTATTCACAAAACTCTTTACAATTGCGCCTAATGGCGTGGAAACATCGAGATTGTGCGCAAGATATGACCGCTTACACGATCACAGCTATTTTTCACCTTTTCGCGAGAAATTCTTCGATACTTTTCCTTGAAGAGAGTGTATTGCGTAAGACTGTTTTACATGGATGTTCACAGGAATTCCTTATATGCCGGCACAATACAAGTGTACCTCAGTGTTCACGTCACAATGTGCTCTTGATCAACCGATACAACCAGCTGCGGCTGTATCTAAAACTATCGGTAAGGATTCTTAGCCCCAGGTTTTGTAATTAGATTTAGTAAGTGACCTGTATCTAAGCGAATTTCCACTGCTTCTTCAGGTCACGCAAGCAAAGACTTGACCTCGTCAGCAATGACAAGTCGAAGAATGTCAGCTTCGAACAGAAACTCCAGTTTAAGACAAAACACCAGTGCAGTACTTTCCAGCGACTTGGACGCTGATAAGTGGATCAAGTCTTGCATAGAAAAAGGTTATCTTCATACATATTATGTTACAAGGCGTTGTTTTGTTATCCAACATTTATATAAGATGCTTTCATTTTTAGGTTACCGATCTCAACTCGAAGGAGAAAGCAGTTTGAATGATAAACGCACATCAGAATATGACTCGTGTAGTTCTAAATCTCCCGATAAGAAGAGTGATTTGAAATCTGTTGGATCAGAGACTCAATCTGAGAAGCGTCATAATAATATGATTCCCAATGGTAAAGATGATGATAAAAATTATTTGAATGAATTAATCACAGCTGATGATGTAAAGGATAATACACCTGATTTTATTTTAGTGACTACAGTAGCATCGGCGATAACAGTTACACCCCTAGAGAATTACAACGACCCTAAAAAAGATACAAGTGATAAACAACTCGTCAAAATGGTTGACGACATCACTTCTGGAAAATCAAGTAAGTAGTGTTTTGAGGATCCTTATAATTTTGAGGATGAGATGTGTTTAAGATCAGTTATAATAAGATGTTCTGATTATAGATGAAGTTGTAAGGAAGGAAGTTAAAGAAATTACCCTTCACGTTAATCCCGAAAATAGCGAAGCAGGTAACAAAACATAAATTGACGATGTATTTTAACACTGAAGATATCCCCACAATACACTTTTATTTTTGCTCTAGGGCCGACATGTCCGACCAAGCCCAACTCCAAATTCAGTATTATGCTCAAATTGGATAATAGTATCAAAAGTAAATGCGTCATCACGATAAACTTTTCGAAATCGAAAAGAGGTCACTAGGTAGGCCCTCTGTTTTACCTATGCAATAAAAATACATTTTTTAATACAGTTGCTCAAAAAAAGGCGTATTGCAGGGACGTATAGCGTTCGGGATGTGGGCTATTACACACTCGTGCTTTTTTTTTACCTTTCCCGAACTAGTGCGTTCTCTTTCCCAACTGTCAAAATAATGTCTACTAAAAAGAAAAACCAACCATGAAGTTTTTACTAAAAAAATTCATAGAACTTTTTATGATTCATGCAAATACGTATATTTCTAAAAAGAAGCTACTAATTTGTTTCAATATCAGATTTAATGATTTGATTGAATGAGTTAGGTTAGGTTTCATTTCATTTCATCTCATTAAATTTCATTTTCATTTCATATCAATAAAAAAATTCTACTGAAGACTTGGCTTTATGGGCATAGTTCCCTTTGCCTACCAGAATGGGTGAAGAAAAAAAAATCTCAGCTTATATTCTACGGTTGGCGCCATTTTTCAGAAATTTTCTTTTTATTATTTTGCTTCATTTTTTCGCAACTGTATTAAAAATAGTCGTTCAGTACACGTGCGGAACCGTCATTGCAACTTGTTCCGACTGTCAACCCTCGCCTTCGGCTGCGCCTCGGCTCGGGTAGACATTTGTCGGAACTCTTTGCAATGACAGCCGTTCCGCACTTGTAATGAAATATACTATTAGTAAAATTTCACAATATTACAATTCTACTTGTGTTTTCAGGAACTGAATGTGCGCAAGCAGTTGATAAAAAATCCGTCTCCGTATTTACATCCAGGTGTATTCTTCCCAGTTATCAAATGCAACATTGTGGATCACTCGCTGCAGGTTAGTTTCAAAATACAATCGATTTGAAACAATCAATTACATTTTAATTATATTTTTGTTGTGATCGCAGACTGCTTGTTCGTTTACGGCAAACCTAAATGTGTCATACATACGAAGGAAGAGTACGCTGATGCTTCGGTCCAAATGAATTCTCAAAACGTCTTTAGCTCACTGCCAAATCAAATGCATTCTGGTAAGATTGTTTGTCTTATAGTAAGATGGTTCATTTTTTATTTAAAAGATTTCATATGAAAATTCTAGATAGATAAATAAAATTATTCTTATTTCAGACTTTATACCGCAACAGCATTTGCCGTCGGAAGGGAGGTACAAAGCCAATATTGGATTAACGACGTCCACTTGCAGCAAGAAAACGCAAAATATCTCCGAAATATTACAACCAAAAGGTACTTTTTATGGAATCATGAAATATTTCTAAAGCTTCTCGAAGAATCGTAAGCCGTCACGAGACGCCTCTTCGTAATTAATTAAAACAATTTATTTTAGTGTACGAGGCTCTTTATGAAACGCCGAAAACTTTATCTCAAGAACAATCAAACACTGGACTTCAAGATGCGAAAAACCTGTGTGGTTCATACGGCGTTGATGCTGGTTAACGTTTATTTTTATGTATATTAATAGTGTAAGATCTGTTTAAACAATGCAACCGACGAGTCAAAACAGACGACCACTAACTTTAAAGGCATTTCAGAGAAATCTTTTGTCCTTTAGTTTTTTTTTTTCATTGAATTAAAACTGCTTTTTGAATGTGGATTAGCCATAGGCTCCAAAAAACTTTTTTAGAGATTGAAGCAGATTTGCTGAGCACTCCCGAGTTGCAATCAACCTCGATGCTGGCGTCACCGGAAGTGCGGTCAGCGTCCGTGATCACGTCCCACCTAGGGCATAGCAACACAGTGCAGCAATGCGACCAGTTCACGGAGCAAGGTTTTATTTCCTTCACTAATAGAGACTGATTATTTTCACTAAAGATCGTGCGTTCAAAACCTAGCGCCTAGACTAGTGGTCGTCAAATTGCCGCATACGGGCCGTGTCCGTTACTTGTATGCGGCCCGCGACAAAGTGAAATATTTCAATGGTCAACTATATACCTACACTAGCTGCGCGCCGCGGTTTCACCCGTGTAGTTCCCGTTCCCGTGGGAATACCATGATATAAAGTATCCTATGTGTTAATCCAGGTTATAAACTATCTGTGTGCCAAATTTCATACAAATCCGTTCAGTAGTTTTTGCGTGAAAGAGTTACGTCCATTCATCCATTCATCCATCCATCCAACCATATACTTACAAACTTTCGCGTTTATAATAGTAGGCCCGGCGCTGGCACTCACATTGTCATGTGTGGCCCTTGGCCAGTAAAGTGTGACGACCGCTGTATTAGACTATCAATGTAGAAATATGTAATCTTATGTACCTAACGTGCTTTCAAACTGTAAGGGTACTTTTCCACCAGAAGTTAAGCTAAGCTACGTTTTGAAATCCAGCAATAGGAATTGATTGTTTTGGATGTCAAACACATTTTTAGCAACGTAGCTTCGCTCTGGTGGAAAAGCCTTTCGAACTAAGCGTCACAGACGCATCGTCTATAGCGTCACCAACGCCACGTCTCTAACGCTGTGACAGTGACGCTCTGGTGACTTTGGATATCCACAACAGACGCACAGTCGCTTCACACTTTCCCCGCGCGCCGACCGTTTTGATCTATAAGCAGTCTTATCATAAAACAATAAATCTCAAAATACAGCGACACTGCAAGCGCGGCCGAGCGACTGACGCGGGCGTCTGACAACGCGGTCACCGCGGCACTGTGACGTCATAGACGCCGCGTCATTGTCGCTGACGATCCCGAATGACAATCCCTAGAATTTCATACATTTGCATAGAACATCGATCTGTCGCTCTATCGCGGCGTCACCGTCGCAGCGCCACTGACGCTATAGACGCTCGCTTCGAAAGACTACTTTAAAGGAATCATCATGAGGAGAAAATTAATAATATGAACTTTAATTTGCTTTGTTCATCTTTCAGATCCACTTTTGTCCTATATAAGTGAGGTCAAGTCCGGCATTGAGCAGAGTAGAACAGATGATGGCATGCAAACTCGCTACAAGAACGAATACGTCAGACTGCTGGATATACCTACACATGACGATGACCCTGGTACTATAAGCCTAAGATCCGCTATACAAAGATTTGGACCGAGCTGGTTAATGGATGAAAACTATTTTATTATCAATTAAATATGTCAATGAATATATTGCAAATGGGTTGTCTAAAAAATTTCAGTCCAGAATATAAATTTAAAAAAAAAATTAACTTGTTAATAGACAAATTCTACACCAATCGAAAGTATGAAGCCCACAGAATATGCAAACGTTACGTTGACATGTTTTTCCCCGTCACAACTCTTGGGTAGGCAGGTATAAACATAAACTGGTCAAAACTTGCATCGGTCTGCTTAATGAATTAAAATTAAATAAAAATAAAAATTATTTCATTACGAACACGGTGGTATAGGGTTGTCTGCGAAAAATCAGTCCTGAATTCCAGTTGTCGAGGTTTAAAAAGTGAAATTTTTAATTAATCATATTCTGGACTGAAATTTTTTAGACAACCCATTTGCAATATATTTATTGACTTATTTAATTGATAATAAAATAGTTTTCATCCATTAAGCAGCTCGGTCCAAGTCGTTGTATAGCGAGATCCTGTACTACTACACTGTGATATGCTATAAAACGTTCATAATCGTCAGTAAGGTATTCTTGTATTTTTTATGGGTTACCATGAAAAATCCATATATTGGCCGTATTGCAAATTGGGTGTATTTTATTAAGTATGACTGGCAGACAATGCTTACAGCATTAAGTCCACCCTTTGTAACAAATTAATATAATTTGTATTAAATTAGTATAATTTGGTGCAATAAAGTATTAAAATAAATAAGTTTATGCGATGCAAAACATGAACGAGATAACTCTCGAACGATATCTGTGCGAAACATAAAGTTTGCACCGTGAGTTTTAGTTACGTTATTGCGCTAGACAAGACTGAACCACATACTTGAAACTACCTAGAGCCAAGTTTGCAGAATAATGGTACACGTAACCTATATATTATTATGTACACTGTACGGGTCAGCTTTTTAATTTCGGTAATGTAAAATTCTGCCTCATTGGTGACCCCAACGTGACAATGCGCACGACCGCGCATGAGAAATTCAAAGCATTTAATTTGCTGTAAGTTTTTTCTCAATATCGAAAGTCTAGCATTTATGGAAATAAGAGACAGGCCACAGCTCATTGGACTCTAGTAGGTAAAGGTCATCATTTTTATGAGGCTTCATCATGTCACAAAAATGTCTTTGCAATACAACACAATTCAGGCTTAGAGGTCATTTTTCTCGCACACGTGTGGGCTTTGTGCCTTTATCAACTATCTCACGCGTCAAATGAACTCTAAGTCTCTTGTGGCACTGTCTGTACACAATAGAAAGTTTGGTAATATTTGTAAGAAAAATTAATATTTTCTGCTAGAATTGTAGACCTCAAAGTCGAAAAGTGTTAGAACTTATAAGGTCTCTACACAATATTTCAGAAACAGTCAACTAAGCCAACTAGCGCGATGTATCTTTCAAATCAAGAAATGTAGAGTCAGTAAGATAAGTCGACGAACAAATTATGTTTTTAAAATCCTAGAAAGTACCTACTGTTACAATTATGTTAAATCATTGCATTTAGTAAAAACACAAAAATACCTACCTCCTGTAAAAGTTACAAAACGAATAGTCGAAATCCTCCTAAAACATAGTTGGCCAAACTTAAACTGTTCATCAAATTATGTTGCTGACAGTTCAACAAGGTAATCATAATCACATTGGTTCTTTGTTTACTATTACAGATTGCGGCGACCAACAATTGAAATCTCATCTGGTGACGTCATGTCGCTACTATAGCACCCTACTGACCAAGCAGCTGAATCGAGTTCGAGAAAATTGTGAGTAATTCTTAGAAATAGTAATGTCGCCTATAGTAAGGGCCAAATAACACCGCAATACAGGTCATTCACCCACCTTCACGTCGATGTCGCAAAATTCAATTTATGTATGGTAAACAAACAGTACTACGAGATTCGATCGATTACAGTCTTAGCGACAGGTTTGTATGGAGAGCGACAGAATTAGCCATTAATAAATTGAATTTTGCGACATCGTGGTGAAGGTGGGTGAATGACCTGTATTGCGGTGTTATTTGGCACCTACGATAACGTCCATCGATAACGTGCCGTGATGACGTATTGCATTTTTTATTGCGCGGTAACAGGCGAAAGCACCATGGCGAGTTATCATTGTTGAGCAGAGGGCCTAGTACGAGTTTTCAGTGTATAGTGTGGGTGTGAAACGTCTGTCGCCCAGCACACCAGTTGGCGCTGATTTGTATGGTGACACTGAGCGGATTCTTTGAGAGGCTCGACATGCGAGTACGGGCTTGGTGCAGACCAAGCTTCTCAAAAAATCCGCTCAGTGTCTCCATACAAATCAGCGCCCACTGGTGTGCTAGGCGTCAGACGTTTCACACCAGATTTACACACCAAAACTCGTACTAGGCCCTCTGTGTGTTGCCGGCCTTTTTGTCTGGTTGTATAATTGAGGTAGCACGTGTTTCTGATACTCTACGAAACTCTTGAACTGGCGTAGGTAATCTATGTACCAGAGATGTACGAGTCAGATTGAGCGGTGTGCGACGAAAAATCCCACCAATACGCTATCTTGTTTGGTTCTATCCTTGCACACCACTTATATGGTGGAGACGACGCAGCCTAAAGCAACTTCGCCTTTCTTGTACTTTTAGTAACGAAGCACCTAACGCCATCTATCAACAACTTCACGTATCAATCTCCAAACGTGTACACGGAAGCCTGCACAATGAAACCTTCAGCCCGTGAGGAATTCGGCTGCCAAACATTCAGAAACCGTCCCTGTTTTAAAGGATCAAAGTTCACAACCACATTATCCCCCGCAGTTAGTCTAACCGACATCTGTCGGCATGATAAGGAACACCTAAAATCAGTTTACTATACGCTAACCGCCATTGAGGGTAGACTGAGAAGATTTAAAGCAAATATTGAATAACCTCCCGATAGATGGCACTGTAGCAAATTGTCAACGTGATAAAAATTTGTACTGTTCTAAAATAAAAAAATTGAATAATAACCTATACCGTTTATTTGATTGGATAAATAGAAAATACGGTACAAAACGCGAAAGTACAATACTGTGCACTTGAGTTTCTTTGACACGATTACAATAAATCCCATGACAACTTACAATAGAACGTAAATAAGCGAGTAGACTATACAACTATACAAAATAATAATATATCTTACAAACGAAATATCTATTTACATTTCAACCCAATACAATTAATATC
Organism: Eulithis testata; assembly: GCA_947507515.1. Classification (NCBI taxonomy): domain Eukaryota; kingdom Metazoa; phylum Arthropoda; class Insecta; order Lepidoptera; family Geometridae; genus Eulithis; species Eulithis testata. The sequence goes on from OX382198.1 coordinate 3,640,452, forward strand.
TGTCCAAATCACATGGAATGCTTGAAAATAATACTTAGATAGGTACGGTACCTACCTACTGATGGGAAACAAAAGCCTCGAGATTATGACTTACCTATTCAATGAAACTTTATAACTTTTTTTTCAAATATTTACAACCACGATTACAGAGGTATAGATAGGTAGCCATAGTTTGCTTATCATACAAACATGCTAACTTAGTATTGATTAAGTACTTTTCTATTTCTGAATGTGTTACGCGCACTAAGTGGAATTTTGAGTATCAAGATACTCTAGCAGCATTTTATATTTTGCCAATCACAAATTTTTCGTCATCATTATCAAACCCATTTTGCTAAAGCTGCCATAACTTTGTTTTTAAATTCAAACAATTAATTTTAAAGTTGCCATCAAATTGGTACGTACGCGCAAAATAATTCCACCACAAATTCGTCCTTCTGTGAATATCCCTGTTTCAAACAGTTATGCACCATCGTCGCAGTAGCGATCGGACCCTGACGCCATCGTAATAAGTGCTAATTTGGCACTGACTTATACACAGCCTGTTCTTCGCTCCTAGGAACTTAACCTAAAATAATAGAAAAATAAAATGTACATTTATCTTACAAAATTTTACGACAATCCGTGTTTGTTTACATTGCGTAGATAGCATGCGTCGCACTATTTTTGAAGACTCATGATACACTAGCTTTCGCCCGCGACTTCGTTCGCGTCTCGTTGGATTCCGTTGATTTTCCGGGATAAAAAGTAGCCTGTGTTAATCCAGGTCACGGACAATATATATTCCAAGTTTCATCCAAATTAAATCAGTAGTTTTTGCGTGAAAGGGTAACAAACGAATATCCACATATACGTCCATACATCCATACAAACTTTCGCGTTTATAATATTATAGTAGGATTATGTTACACCCTGTATAAGAAGTAGTGATTACTTACGCTAGACGCAAGCAAGCGATCTCGGCATGAATACGTGCACGAGTGAATCCCATCCGCAATCAGCGATCTGATGCGGCCGCAGCGAGTTCCAATCCAAGCCGTACGTGAACTCGGAGTGATGCCGGATCGTCTCTAGCGGGTCGCAACCGAGGTGTATTCTTCCCAGTTATCAAATGCAACATTGTGGATCACTCGCTGCAGGTTAGTTTCAAAATACAATCGATTTGAAACAATCAATTACATTTTAATTATATTTTTGTTGTGATCGCAGACTGCTTGTTCGTTTATGGCAAACCTAAATGTGTCATACATACGAAGGAAGAGTACGCTGATGCTTCGGTCCAAATGAATTCTCAAAACGTCTTTAACTCACTGCCAAATCAAATGCATTCTGGTAAGATTGTTTGTCTTATAGTAAGATGGTTCATTTTTCATTTAAAAGATTTCATATGAAAATTCTAGATAGATAAATAAAATTATTCTTATTTCAGACTATATACCGCAACAGCATTTGCCTTCGGAAGGGAAGTACAAAGCCAATATTGGATTAACGACGTCCACTTGCAGCAAGAAAACGCAAAATATCTCCGAAATATTACAACCAAAAGGTACTTTTTATGGAATCATGAAATATTTCTAAAGCTTCTCGAAGAATCGTAAGCCGTCACGAGACGCCTCTTCGTAATTAATTAAAACAATTTCTTTTAGTGTACGAGGCTCTTTATGAAACGCCGAAAACTTTATCTCAAGAACAATCAAACACTGGACTTCAAGATGCGAAAAACCTGTGTGGTTCATACGGCGTTGATGCTGGTTAACGTTTATTTTTATGTATATTAATAGTGTAAGATCTGTTTAAACAAGCAACCGACGAGTCAAAACAGACGACCACTAACTTTGAAGGCATTTCAGAGAAATCTTTTGTCCTTTAGTTTTTTTTTTCATTGAATTAAAACTGCTTTTTGAATGTGGATTAGCCATAGGCTCCAAAAAACTTTTTTAGAGATTGAAGCAGATTTGCTGAGCACTCCCGAGTTGCAATCAACCTCGATGCTGGCGTCACCGGAAGTGCGGTCAGCGTCCGTGATCACGTCCCACCTAGGGCATAGCAACACAGTGCAGCAATGCGACCAGTTCACGGAGCAAGGTTTTATTTTCTTCACTCCTTCACACTGTTTTTTTTCACTAAAGATCGTGCGTTCAAAACCTAGCGCTTAGACTAGTGGTCGTCAAATTGCCGCATACGGACCGTGGCCGTTACTTGTGCGGCCCGGGTGCGGTTCGAGGAAGTACTTGGGTGCGTTTCGCCTAGGTGCGATTCATTTAGGTGCGGTTCGAGGAATGCCCCGCGACAAAGTGAAATATTTCAATGGTCAACTATATACCTACACTAGCTGCGCCCCGCGGTTTCACCCGTGTAGTTCCCGTTCCCGTGGGAATACTATGATATAAAGTATCCTATGTGTTAATCCAGGTTATAAACTATCTGTGTGCCAAATTTCATCCAAATCCGTTCAGTAGTTTTTGCGTGAAAGAGTAACAAACATCCATCCATCCATTCATACTTACAAACTTTCGCGTTTATAATAGTAGGCCCGGCGCTGGCACTCACATTGTCATGTGTGGCCCTTGGCCAGTAAAGTGTGACGACCGCTGTATTAGACTATCAATGTAGAAATATGTAATCTTATGTACCTAACGTGCTTTCAAACTGTAAGGGTACTTTTCACCCAGAAGCTAAGCTAAGCTACGTTTTCAAATCCAGCAATAGGAATTGATTGTTTTAGATGTCAAACACATTTTTAGCAACGTAGCTTCGCTCTGGTGGAAAAGCATAAAGGTAGCCTTTCGAACTAAGCGTCACAGACGCATCGTCTATAGCGTCACCAACGCCGCGTCTCTAACGCCCGACAGTGACGCTTTGCTGACTTTGGATACCCACAACAGACGCACAGTCGCTTCACACTTTCGCCGCGCGCCGCCCCGACCGGATTGATCTATAAGCAGTCTTATCATAAAACAATAAATCTCAAAATACAGCGACACTGCAAGCGCGGCCGAGCGACTGACGCGGGCGCGTCTGACAACGCGGTCACCGCGGCACTGTGACGTCACAGACGCCGCGACAGTGTCGCTGCGCTCGCATGTCGATCCCTAGAATTTCATATATTTGCATAGAACATCGATCTGTCGCTCTGTCGCGGCGTCACTGTCGCAGCACCAGACGCTATAGACGCTCGCTTCGAAAGGCTACCTTAAAGGAATCATCATGAGGAGAAAATTGATAATATGAACATTAATTTTCTTTGTTCATCTTTCAGATCCACTTTTGTCCTATATAAGTGAGGTCAAGTCCGGCATTGAGCAGAGTAGAACAGATGATGGCATGCAAACTCGCTACAAGAACGAATACGTCAGACTGCTGGATATACCTACACATGACGATGACCCTGGTACTATAAGCCTAAGATCCGCTATACAAAGATTTGGACCGAGCTGGTTAATGGATGAAAACTATTTTATTATCAATTAAATATGTCAATGAATATATTGCAAATGGGTTGTCTAAAAAATTTCAGTCCAGAATATAAATTTAAAAAAAAAATTAACTTGTTAATAGACAAATTCTACACCAATCGAAAGTATGAAGCCCACAGAATATGCAAACGTTAGGTTGACATGTTTTTCCCCGTCACAACTCTTGGGTAGGCAGGTATAAACATAAACTGGTCAAAACTTGCATCGGTCTGCTTAATGAATTAAAATTAAATAAAAATAAAAATTATTTCATTACGAACACGGTGGTATAGGGTTGTCTGCGAAAAATCAGTCCTGAATTCCAGTTGTCGAGGTTTAAAAAGTGAAATTTTTAATTAATCATATTCTGGACTGAAATTTTTTAGACAACCCATTTGCAATATATTTATTGACTTATTTAATTGATAATAAAATAGTTTTCATCCATTAAGCAGCTCGGTCCAAGTCGTTGTATAGCGAGATCCTGTACTACTACACTGTGATATGCTATAAAACGTTCATAATCGTCAGTAAGGTATTCTTGTATTTTTTATGGGTTACCATGAAAAATCCATATATTGGCCGTATTGCAAATTGGGTGTATTTTATTAAGTATGACTGGCAGACAATGCTTACAGCATTAAGTCCACCCTTTGTAACAAATTAATATAATTTGTATTAAATTAGTATAATTTGGTGCAATAAAGTATTAAAATAAATAAGTTTATGCGATGCAAAACATGAACGAGATAACTCTCGAACGATATCTGTGCGAAACATAAAGTTTGCACCGTGAGTTTTAGTTACGTTATTGCGCTAGACAAGACTGAACCACATACTTGAAACTACCTAGAGCCAAGTTTGCAGAATAATGGTACACGTAACCTATATATTATTATGTACACTGTACGGGTCAGCTTTTTAATTTCGGTAATGTAAAATTCTGCCTCATTGGTGACCCCAACGTGACAATGCGCACGACCGCGCATGAGAAATTCAAAGCATTTAATTTGCTGTAAGTTTTTTCTCAATATCGAAAGTCTAGCATTTATGGAAATAAGAGACAGGCCACAGCTCATTGAACTCTAGTAGGTAAAGGTCATCATTTTTATGAGGCTTCATCATGTCACAAAAATGTCTTTGCAATACAACACAATTCAGGCTTAGAGGTCATTTTTCTCGCACACGTGTGGGCTTTGTGCCTTTATCAACTATCTCACGCGTCAAATGAACTCTAAGTCTCTTGTGGCACTGTCTGTACACAATAGAAAGTTTGGTAATATTTGTAAGAAAAATTAATATTTTCTGCTAGAATTGTAGACCTCAAAGTCGAAAAGTGTTAGAACTTATAAGGTCTCTACACAATATTTCAGAAACAGTCAACTAAGCCAACTAGCGCGATGTATCTTTCAAATCAAGAAATGTAGAGTCAGTAAGATAAGTCGACGAACAAATTATGTTTTTAAAATCCTAGAAAGTACCTACTGTTACAATTATGTTAAATCATTGCATTTAGTAAAAACACAAAAATACCTACCTCCTGTAAAAGTTACAAAACGAATAGTCGAAATCCTCCTAAAACATAGTTGGCCAAACTTAAACTGTTCATCAAATTATGTTGCTGACAGTTCAACAAGGTAATCATAATCACATTGGTTCTTTGTTTACTATTACAGATTGCGGCGACCAACAATTGAAATCTCATCTGGTGACGTCATGTCGCTACTATAGCACCCTACTGACCAAGCAGCTGAATCGAGTTCGAGAAAATTGTGAGTAATTCTTAGAAATAGTAATGTCGCCTATAGTAAGGGCCAAATAACACCGCAATACAGGTCATTCACCCACCTTCACGTCGATGTCGCAAAATTCAATTTATGTATGGTAAACAAACAGTACTACGAGATTCGATCGATTACAGTCTTAGCGACAGGTTTGTATGGAGAGCGACAGAATTAGCCATTAATAAATTGAATTTTGCGACATCGTGGTGAAGGTGGGTGAATGACCTGTATTGCGGTGTTATTTGGCACCTACGATAACGTCCATCGATAACGTGCCGTGATGACGTATTGCATTTTTTATTGCGCGGTAACAGGCGAAAGCACCATGGCGAGTTATCATTGTTGAGCAGAGGGCCTAGTACGAGTTTTCAGTGTATAGTGTGGGTGTGAAACGTCTGTCGCCCAGCACACCAGTTGGCGCTGATTTGTATGGTGACACTGAGCGGATTCTTTGAGAGGCTCGACATGCGAGTACGGGCTTGGTGCAGACCAAGCTTCTCAAAAAATCCGCTCAGTGTCTCCATACAAATCAGCGCCCACTGGTGTGCTAGGCGTCAGACGTTTCACACCAGATTTACACACCAAAACTCGTACTAGGCCCTCTGTGTGTTGCCGGCCTTTTTGTCTGGTTGTATAATTGAGGTAGCACGTGTTTCTGATACTCTACGAAACTCTTGAACTGGCGTAGGTAATCTATGTACCAGAGATGTACGAGTCAGATTGAGCGGTGTGCGACGAAAAATCCCACCAATACGCTATCTTGTTTGGTTCTATCCTTGCACACCACTTATATGGTGGAGACGACGCAGCCTAAAGCAACTTCGCCTTTCTTGTACTTTTAGTAACGAAGCACCTAACGCCATCTATCAACAACTTCACGTATCAATCTCCAAACGTGTACACGGAAGCCTGCACAATGAAACCTTCAGCCCGTGAGGAATTCGGCTGCCAAACATTCAGAAACCGTCCCTGTTTTAAAGGATCAAAGTTCACAACCACATTATCCCCCGCAGTTAGTCTAACCGACATCTGTCGGCATGATAAGGAACACCTAAAATCAGTTTACTATACGCTAACCGCCATTGAGGGTAGACTGAGAAGATTTAAAGCAAATATTGAATAACCTCCCGATAGATGGCACTGTAGCAAATTGTCAACGTGATAAAAATTTGTACTGTTCTAAAATAAAAAAATTGAATAATAACCTATACCGTTTATTTGATTGGATAAATAGAAAATACGGTACAAAACGCGAAAGTACAATACTGTGCACTTGAGTTTCTTTGACACGATTACAATAAATCCCATGACAACTTACAATAGAACGTAAATAAGCGAGTAGACTATACAACTATACAAAATAATAATATATCTTACAAACGAAATATCTATTTACATTTCAACCCAATACAATTAATATCTGTCCAAATCACATGGAATGCTTGAAAATAATACTTAGATAGGTACGGTACCTACCTACTGATGGGAAACAAAAGCCTCGAGATTATGACTTACCTATTCAATGAAACTTTATAACTTTTTTTTCAAATATTTACAACCACGATTACAGAGGTATAGATAGGTAGCCATAGTTTGCTTATCATACAAACATGCTAACTTAGTATTGATTAAGTACTTTTCTATTTCTGAATGTGTTACGCGCACTAAGTGGAATTTTGAGTATCAAGATACTCTAGCAGCATTTTATATTTTGCCAATCACAAATTTTTCGTCATCATTATCAAACCCATTTTGCTAAAGCTGCCATAACTTTGTTTTTAAATTCAAACAATTAATTTTAAAGTTGCCATCAAATTGGTACGTACGCGCAAAATAATTCCACCACAAATTCGTCCTTCTGTGAATATCCCTGTTTCAAACAGTTATGCACCATCGTCGCAGTAGCGATCGGACCCTGACGCCATCGTAATAAGTGCTAATTTGGCACTGACTTATACACAGCCTGTTCTTCGCTCCTAGGAACTTAACCTAAAATAATAGAAAAATAAAATGTACATTTATCTTACAAAATTTTACGACAATCCGTGTTTGTTTACATTGCGTAGATAGCATGCGTCGCACTATTTTTGAAGACTCATGATACACTAGCTTTCGCCCGCGACTTCGTTCGCGTCTCGTTGGATTCCGTTGATTTTCCGGGATAAAAAGTAGCCTGTGTTAATCCAGGTCACGGACAATATATATTCCAAGTTTCATCCAAATTAAATCAGTAGTTTTTGCGTGAAAGGGTAACAAACGAATATCCACATATACGTCCATACATCCATACAAACTTTCGCGTTTATAATATTATAGTAGGATTATGTTACACCCTGTATAAGAAGTAGTGATTACTTACGCTAGACGCAAGCAAGCGATCTCGGCATGAATACGTGCACGAGTGAATCCCATCCGCAATCAGCGATCTGATGCGGCCGCAGCGAGTTCCAATCCAAGCCGTACGTGAACTCGGAGTGATGCCGGATCGTCTCTAGCGGGTCGCAACCGCGTTTTAGATCCCATATCCTGAGAATAAATTGAATAGCATTAAATTATGGGCATAGAAAAAAGAAATACAATTATAAGCACGCTAGATGATACCTGCGACTTCGTACGCGTGCGAAACTTTCCACCAAAATATCTGTCAACCAGCATACGATGAACCTCATAACAAATAGCAGATTTTGGTTTGGTTAGAGAGTTCAAGCTGTATCTAAGAATGCACGTTTTTGATTTCAATAAAATATAGCCTATGTTTCAATCTGGAAAAAGGGCTTCTGAAAGGTATTAGTTTCATTGAAATTGGTCCAGTAGTTAAGGCGTGATTCGCGAACAAACAAACAGACAAACAGGACGCGAACGAAGTCGCGGGCGGCATCTACCTAAACGCAATCTTATCAATAACTTCGGCTTATCTAAATAAAAGAAAAAAAAGAACTTCCGTCTATTGGGTAGGGGCTTTCTGGTACGTGGCCATTCAAATTTGGTTAGTTTAAAAATGCAACAAGAGATCAATGTATTGTTAAAGGTAGCGATACTGCTTAACATCAGGCAGGTCACCTGCTTGTTCGATCACTTATTCTCATAGCTGGTGAACAAAGGTTTTCGAATGGCCACATACCAGAAAGCGACGTGTAAGACAGGCCCTACCCAATATTATTATTATTGTTATTGTTATTGTTCAGATTGCGTATGGGTTGCATTAAGTTGCATAGGTAGGATAGAGGCTCAAATTAATTATTTCTGGATTTCTATGGAGGTTGCCTATGTCCAGCTGTGGACTTTTATAGGCTGATGTAGATGATGTTCTGTCTCGTTTAAAATGAAAGTGATATAGGTCAGTTACCTAGTTGTAAAATCGTACGAAACAGCCGCTATCACTGAAGGTGCATGAGGGGAAAACTGAACTCTTCTGACTGCACATTCGCAACCTGCAAACAAAAACACGAATTTATTTAAAACTCATAGACTAGCCTAACGCCATCTCTTAGGCTTTGATTGAACTATTTACGACTCTTTAATAACTAATTTCGAGTCACAAAATAGTACTTGTAAGCTACATTAGGTGTCGCTTTAAACGAAAATCGTTTACCAACCCTCGTTGAAACGTGTCCGAGCTCGAAAACTGAAGATTTTACTGTATTTTTGAAGTGAAACTTCTAATGCGACTTCCAGCAAGGTTGCTTTAAACGTATAACGCTCCTGGGATGCGTGGCACTTGAAGTTTTACTTCTTCCGCGCGGAGGGACTCCACGCAGTATTTTTTTTAACACAATATTATGTACACTGCTATTTGTCGGGCATTTGCCTTTATACAAAGAATACCCACCCCCGCAGATAATGTCTTCAATAAGTACTCATTCAATAATATGATGTGTACGGAGGCCTTAAGGCGGCCTAAAAACTCCGTCACCAGAGTTTACTAACTCATACAAGCTTGCTTGCTTACCTTTGAGGGTAAACATAGGTGAAGTAAGTCGTCTCAGGTCCCATCCTTTGACTAGCCCATCCGAGCCTGCCGTAGCTATCGCGTGCGTTTCAGTACGACTCCAATCACACGATAACACCTGAAAAACAATATTACAATGTAAGCCCTATAGAATTAGTTTAAAAATGTGGAGCAAGTTCATTTTGCTAAAAGTTCAAGACGCCTGATTTTGAGAAAAAAACCTATGGGCTCAAGTTTATAAATTCCAGTGTTTTAATAACAAAACTGATACTAACCTGAAGAATATCCTCACAACGGCCCCGTTTTTGTAACAAACGCGTTTTACGTTCTTCCTTGCATACCTACCTACTAGCGAATAAAGAACTAATGGCCGAATACTCAAACGCCACTCAAACCCCACTCAATTTAAGTTCCGCTTAAATTATTGTCATCTCTTACAAATGAGTAATGTCAAACAGAGGCAGAGCAATTTTAAGTGGTGCTCAAATTTAAATGACTTGAGTATTCCAGCCTAAGTATCCCAGTAAAAAGAGCAATATTACAAAAAAAAACACAATGTATGAAGTGTGTTACGAATGTAGCATAAACAAGTGCTTATTTTGATCACATTGAAGCTAATTCAGCTGCAACAGCTTGGTCAAACTACGAACATGTCAAACACTCACATTGTTTTGAATGGAGGTAGGAGTTTGTAGGAATGTAGGCTCTAAGTTAATAAAAATATAAAGTTCTAAATACCTCAGCGTCATGCGCCTTCACAACAGCCGCTGGTCTCCCAGATTCCGTACATGTCCACAGTTTGAGGTGACCATCGCCTGATACCGAAGCGAATGTGGCCGGGGAATGTGGAGAGAATGCAGCGGTGTACACCAGTTGTGAATGCCCCGCGAATGTGCTGAGACATGTCTCCGAGTCGGGGTCCCACTAGAATGGAGACAGTAATGGTTTTAGCGATGCCTACTACCATGCGTTGTTGGCACTGAAATCTAGCTTTTCCGAGAGCATTCAGGGTCTAAGAGCGTGTTATTTTAGAAGAAAACAATTTTATGAGGATGTTAGTTGATCAGCCACATCATCTATTTAAGTGACTGTTGTTGTCTTGATAATGGTGGTCTTTTTGGTTATAGGCTTCTCTCTGTGCCACTTCCAACGATTCTGTGTTAATTTCATACAAACTTAAGCTAAATGCCCGTATGGGCAGATTGCAAGAAAGAAAGGACATTAAAAATAAAACTTATCCAAGCTCTGCTTGTTTTGAATCAAATATTAAATCTTGAGCTTACCTACACTACCTTCGACCTTTACCTACACTATCTTTGAAATTATAATAGAAAAAAATAATTGTTTTTAAAATCTTAAGTTCCTTACCAGTTTAACCGTAGTATCCCAACTAGCACTAAGCAGATGCGACCGCGGCCAGTCCACGGAGCAAACCTCGCTGGTGTGTGCGCGAAGCACCCTGAGAGGGGCGGAGCACCCCACTCTCCAGACGATGACGGCACCGTCGCCAGCGCCACACGCGGCTGTGTTATCTGATGTGCCGGACCATGTCTGATAACACAAAAATTAAAATAGGTGAAATACATTTAATCGTCAGGCGTCATGGCTCAGTCGGTAGTAGTTCTGCCTTCCGTGCTGTGGGTCGTGGGTTCGATCCCCACTGAGAACAAACATTTGTGTTAGCAAACATAGATGTTTGTTGTGTGTCTGGGTGTTACTATGTATTATAAGTATGTATTTACAAAAAAAAATGTAAGTTAAATGTATTCTATCAGCCATCTAGTTCCCATAGTTCAAGCTTTGCTTAGTTTAGGACTAGAAGGCGTTGTGTTAAATGTCCGTGAATATTTATAATCATCTCTTGACCTAAAAACATAATACTAAAACTTAGAAATATTGTAAATTGGTAAAACTCAAACATCCTAGATACTCATAAGCCTGGAGTGCGATTTCTGTGTAACCCCTGATGCCGATACAGAAACTCAAGCATAGGTTTGAGTAAAGATTTCCATACATAAACCTATGCTTGAGTCCAGATCAGTATTAAGCAGTAGATCAGCATACGGGCCTAAATCTTCTACCTGTATCAACAACAATCAATGCAAAGCCTGCTAAGCCAGTGCCCAGGTGCATTCCAGGTAGAACAAGTCTGATCAATAAGTGGTGCAGAATACAGTTTTGTGGGGATATAAGCACCACCTGGACTAAGTTGCTGGTACCTACTTCAATAGTTCGATGTTATGCCAAAATATCTTTCATTGTATTTTTCAAGGTATCATACCTATGTACCGGCTAACTTATTACAATATTTTCTACAAAACAATAGTAATGACAAAGTGTGTATACAACTAATGTAACAAACAGGTGACTTAAGTCAATTGTCTACATATAAACCATGTTAAAGCCTAATCTCATTAACTGGTGATGCAAACACGTTCTAAATATATTGAGAGTGTAAGGTTTCTTTCTAAGTAAATATACAAATCAGAATCTTCACTACTTGTGTTGATTTTGCAGTTCACATGACTCTGCTGACTGCCCTATAGTTATCAACCATGGCCAATGGCCAGTCATAGTTGATTTATTTTGAGCATGACAATACAAATGGAATGTAAGAAATGCAAGCAGATTTTGAACTGGTAGGTCGGGTTCCCACTACGCCGGACCGTCAAAGCTGCCGGGCCGGTAAAACTGCCGGAAGGGCTAGTGAGTGGCTGTACAATTTATATAGAGCTATTCAAATTATCCAGGATCCGGCATTTTTGCCGGAGCGTAGTGGCAACCCGGCCGTAGAGGTGCATCTCAAAGCCAAGTAGCAGGTAGGTAGTGAGAATGTATAAATAACTTTGTAAGAACTTGAATATAACTGTACAAAAACTCTTATAAGAAATTCAGTGACCTAGTAAGAATCATAAATCTACAAGAGCCCATACAAGACCAGCCAAACATTCAGTCAAGGATAGTAAAACTAGGTTAACAGGGTATTTAGCCTACACAAAACTTTCAGCAAATTGATTATAGAAAAGAGTTATGAAGTGTGAACTTGGAAGGTTCACACTTCATAACTCTTTTCTAACAGACCTTACCTAGTAATTGTAGCTGCAGTCTATTGCGGAGCATGCTTAGCCATAATCCACCTATTCACTATTTGAAAATTCCTAGATGATTATTCAAGAAACACTGTAATTTGACGAGAGTTTCACTCCTTAGCAGTTCTCATTATGAAGGTGGAAACAACGCGCTTTGAAGACGTGGGATATCTATATGAAGGGATGGTACTTATCAGCCATCAGTGCCCTTTGTAGTTCGGAGGTGGAACTAGAATGGAGGACTCAGGTCATGTAGTTTGTGTGCACACTCCAAAATGAATTCAGTAGAAAACCACTAGGCATGCGACTCGCTGACAATGCTTGAGGCTGTAGAGCTTGCAGTTAAATAAGTAGATCTACCCAGGAAGTGTAATTAATAGGATTGACTTCCTTTAAATATAGTAATCATTTCTCAAACCATTTCAACTTGGTGTGGTCTTCTCTCAACCTAGGAAATAACTTCACTTGATTGCGTAATTCTACTCACCACATCAAACAGGCCATCGCTCCACTCTAGTTTCTGCACCTCGAGCAGAGCGCTGCCGTCAGGAGTTAGTTCCAGAAAGAACAGTGTACCTCCGCCGGCCAGGCCGTAGTACTGGCTGGTCGCCACCGCCAGGGCATCTGGCCGCGTCCGCGAGAACCGGACGCTGTAGCCGTGACGCCCTTGGGTCAGAAACGTCGGCATGCTGAGGGTGTAACTGAAATCGTACGTATATTTCCGTCCTCAGAGATTTGTAGAGCGAGAATGGTGGATTTTTTGAGTAGACGACTTACAGTTTGTTTATTCCACTTTACATTTTAGTTTCCAATATATTAGCCCTAAATTTTAGCAAAACGAACTAGATTCCAGTTAGTTTAAACATATTTCACGAAATGTTTTTATTTTGTTTGGATCTAAAATAAATGATGCTCAGACGTTATTCTACTTTGACGAATCTTATGTCAAAATAATTTGTGATGTCAAAGTCATCCATCCATCCATCTCAAAAACATCAAGGTCAAGTCATCTTCTCTCATGAAACGCGCGAATTTCGAAGAAAAATAGTGATGCGCCCGCCAATCAATCGATAAACATGCGATGTGATGTGTGGGTATAATGATACGTCATTATACTAATCTTATTAGTATGCTACCAGTGGCGGCCTACGAAATCCCATTACGTCGTTATCGGGCTCTTAAAGGAAACCTCACACGTTACCCATATAAAAGCAAAGTTTCAGGAATAATAAAATCATTTCTGGTGAACATTTCAAGACAAACGCTCTGCTCTCAAACAGTACCCTCCACCACTTCCCAAAAAGCAATTTATTTTTATACCTGTCTTAATAATTCACGAAAATGGTGGTAGCTGTGAAAGTGTTTAAGAAAACTACGCCAAATGGAAAAGTTACCGTTTACCTTGGCAAGCGGGACTTCATTGATCATATGGATTACTGCGATCCAATTGATGGTGTCGTTGTGGTTGATACAGAATATCTGAAAGGAAGAAAAGTTTACAGTCAGGTATTGACTCTTAGTGCTTCTATGTTCCATAAAATTTGTGTTCTACCTAATAATACCAGATATAATAGTTAGCGCTAATAGTGTAAATACTTTTGATCCCGTAATTATAGTGTTTTTTTCTTAATGTGCAGCTGGTGACTACTTACCGCTATGGTCGCGAGGAAGATGAAGTGATGGGAGTGAAGTTTTCGAAAGAGATGGTTATCGGACAAGAGCAGGTGGTGCCTATGATCAATGCAAAGATGGAACTAACCCCCGTGCAAGAGAAATTACTGAAAAAACTTGGACCCAACGCTTACCCTTTCACCTTCAACTTCCCAGATATGGCACCCAGCTCGGTAAATTACAAATTTACATATAAAAGTATTTCTCTTAATCGATACGCAAACTATAAAAAATATTTGTAGGTGACACTGCAACCAGCTGACGAAGATCAAGGCAAACCAATGGGTGTTGATTACTGTGTAAGAACTTACGTTGCTGAACAAGAAGAACAAAAAAGCCACAAGAGGAGCTCAGTAACTCTCGCCATCAAAAAGGTACCTACATGTTTTTCTCTTAACTGACCTACTATCAAAATAATTCAAGATTTTTTTACCAAACTTGGATTATATCCTCTATGTTACTTTGTGTATAAAATTTATTTTTTTGTAGTTGCAACATGCCCCTACCTCCCGTGGACGTCGTCTGCCTAGCTCTCTCGTGAGCAAAGGGTTCACTTTCAGCAATGGAAAGATCAATCTTGAAGTTACTCTGGACCGTGAAATTTACTATCATGGTGAAAAGATTGCGGCTAATGTAATTGTTTCCAACAACTCCAGGAAGTCAGTGCGCAATATTCGCTGCATGGTTGTGCAACATGTTGAAATCACCATGATAAACTCTCAATTTAGTCGTCATGTTGCGTCTTTGGAAAGCCGTGAAGGTTGCCCGATAACACCTGGAGCCAGTCTCTCAAAATCCTTCTACTTGGTGCCACTTGCACGCAGCAATAAGGACATTCGAGGTCAGCGCGTTAAAATAAAAACCTTAATGTTGAACTCGTACAATATGATAGGTACATTAGGTACCTACAAGTACTTACTACTAGACACTTATTGAAATCCATGAAATGTACATAATATGTTATTTTAAGGTGTGGCTTTGGATGGACATCTGAAAGAAGATGACGTAAACCTGGCGAGCTCTACTTTGGTAGCTGAAGGAAAGTGCCCAGCTGATGCTATTGGTATTGTGGTTTCATATTCTGTTCGTGTGAAGTTGAACTGTGGAACCCTGGGAGGAGAGCTAGTAACTGATGTGCCGTTCAAATTGCTTCATCCAGCTGAAGGTATTTTGACAATTTCATCATCAAATAATATTGCACGTTTAATCATTACCTAGAGTCTTCAAATTGTAGGTAGGTAAAAAACATCAAAATAATCAAATACGTACTTATTATCTACCACCCCATGTAATATTTTTTTTTGTTACATTGGTTTTTACTGGGTACATATTTTATTAACGTAGAAATCCAACTAAAAATGTTTAGTCTGTAGCATCTGTTTTGTATTTCAGGAACTATTGAGCGCCAACGTTTCAATGCAATGAAAAAAATGCAGTCTATCGAGAGACACCGATATGAAAACTCACTCTACACCAATGAAGAAGAAGATAACATCGTGTTTGAGGACTTTGCTCGTCTTCGTATGAACGAGCCAGAATAAAAAGCAAACAACAAAAATATATGAAAAAAAAACAGTAAAATATAAGCTATAAATATACAAAAAAATGTAACCAAGCAAGCAACTACCACCATAGAGGTGGACCAGCACCACTCACCCTAAGCCGCTCTTATAATGAGTCACCTACCTGTATTTTTTTATTATTTAAGCACAGTAATCATCAATCACTCAATTTGCGGTTTATAACTTTTACATACCTAAATATTATCAAGTATCTCTAATTACCATTTGTAAGTTTTCAATTGCCTACTTTAATATAAAGGCGTTATTAAAAATTACTACTACCTATATACCTACCAGTATTATCCTGTTTATTCATAATAAAAGCCCTACACACATACATATTCTAAAATTTAATTTATGTAGTTAAAACTTACGTCTGCCCGCCCTACCCACGATGTAATAATTATTGTAACTATTTTGATTTGAAACAAATAAAATCTATATAACCACCGAAATAATTTGTCTTTCACTGATACAAACTCACAAAACAACTTTTTTATGTAGGTAGTGTACTATTGAACGTTCAGCGTCTTACTGACTTTTAGGCAATATCTTAAACTTACCTGCACTATATTTTTCAACTGAACGTCAAATTCTTTTGTTATCGATAAGAAGGGTTGATGTCACCGCCCTATAAAGTTTCATTCACCAATCACGCTCGAGCACCGGCAATAGAGCAAGTATGGCAAGCAGCTGACTCGCTTGACGTTTTGCGCATGCGTAATCAAAATGTAGAAAAAAGAAAAATAAAGCATATGAAACTGATGAAATGAAACCATCAAAAGTATACAAGGGTAGGTACCTAGATACGTGTTTACTCCTACCTATAAGTTTGTGGTGTTTACGTATACCAATATTCTGTGGTAGGTAATATCACCGGCGGCGGCAGTGGTGGTTGTTTAGTTTGGTTGGTCACAGAACACAGGTACCTATAGCCTAGCGGTTTGGTGGTGGACAACTGATGGGTAGTGAGTGGTAGTAAACTAACAACCAACCTTCCGATCCCGATCGTGCACCAATGGATTTTTGAGTTCGAAAAAAAAACCGTTCATTGAAGTTGTATACCTAGCTACATTGTAATAAAAACGAAATAGGCTCTCAGCATGCCTATAGTACCCAGTAGGTAGGTACGTACCTACTTAGGTATTTTGCCCTATAGCAGAGATATAATATTACCTACTTACCTGGTAGGCAGGAAGGTAGGTAGGTAGGTACTATTAATAAACCGTAGCTACCCAGGAAGGTAAATAACTTTCTCTTACGGTTGTTTCTCACAGTCCAAACTGGGCAAACTAGTTTTGGACAATGAAACAGGAAGACAACGTCCTTGTCTGCAGTTTTAGTTAGATTACGATAAGGGTTCGTCCAAAAACCAGTTTGACCACTTCCTTGTATGGGAATAGGACAGTGAGAATGACCCTTTATCTGCATACTGAATTTTGCATTGTTAGTTGGTGACACACAGCTATAAAATTCAATGAACTTACCTTGTCAGTAGGTAGGTAGGTAGTAGGTACCTCTATATACTCCGTGTGCATGAGTGTAGATAGTAGGTACGGAATAGGTACCTATAGGTGTAGCTTTCAGATTACACCTATTACCTTTTAGGTAGGTGGTAGGTACCTAATAGTTGGGACACATTTTCTTATCTCACCTGTAGGTAATACCTACCTTCTACAACCTACCAACACTTCAACCTACAACCACATTAATGTAGAAGTAGACGACAATCTTGCTCACCCGTATGTCACAAAAATTCGCAACCCTTACACCGAACAAGTGTAAGGCAGGAGTCATTGAAAAGACAGCTACACACAATGGTATGGGCCAGGGGCGCGTATTATTTGCAAGACATTGACTTTCAGTGTAGTATTCTGTGACACTGGACAATGGTTCCCACGAAGAACCGGTCAAACTAGTTTGCATGAAGGGTGGACAGGGACCTTTGACCGTGTATTGTAGGGCTACCTACGTGAGGATAGATAGTTCGCAAGGATTACCAACCCAGTGTTGTGTGGGAATGGTAGGTAGTTCAATTGAGCAGAGTTAACGGTTCCGATTGTAACGATAGAACAGTTTTCATTAGCAGACAATTTGTTGAAAAGAATCTAAGCCATGGTAAAAAGGTCTTACAAACTATCAGAAAATACTCCGTGGTGTTTAAAGCCAAGAAGGAAGTCTAATTAGCAAAGTTGTGCAGAACTGAGCAGCAAATATTCAAGCAACGACGGCAATATAAATATCACCAGTTTTACCAGCCTTAGGTTTAGGTACCTATGTTTTTATATGCCGCAGTAAAAGCAAGATGGAGTAGTAGGTAAGTACCAAGCTAGCACAGTAAGGTAGGTACCAGATACAATGCATTTTTCTTCTTCCCTTTCAGCCAATTTCTAAAGGTGATGAAATATAAAATTTAACACAAACAGCAACACAGTTCGATGCCTCTAACAATACCCAAAGATCACAATATGAGAACCTAACCTCACCCTTCTTGATATTTTTTCATCTCGGACATCCTCTTTTTGAAGGGTTGATAATTTTTTGCCTGCTCTGACGCGTGCGCGCTATGAATGAGTATGGACCCGCTGAGCAGATGAACGGGCTCTCCCCTTCATCCATGGATTCTATGGTCCACAGGTAAAAACGCAACCTGTTGTTATGTATAAACGGTTTATTTAGTTACGAGAAAAAAACAGCACCTACGTAATGTAGTGTCTTTGAATGCAAAAAATTCGAAAAATGTGCCAATGCATGCATATAATTCCGAATACCTAAAGTATTTTAATGATTACTAGATCCAGTTTGATTTCTAAAATACCTACCGCATCTTCAGAAGTGCTGTCAATGTTAGGTACCTAGACCTAGGTAGGGTTTGTGAAATTATCCATAATGCCCATATAATAATTCAAAGTCGGCTATAAAGAACAACTTTCATTTCACTTGTTACTGGCCCACCTTGGCACTCTTTGTCTGACCCTACACAAACCCGCATTACCAAACAACGATCGATGGCAACGGTAAAATCATAAAGTAATTGTGTCTTTACAATAAGACATGCAGGATCCAAGATCCTATCGTCCTGCAAACCTGTTTAGCCGTGGGAACTGTTGACCCCTGATTTGCATCGGCAGCACACAATACAGAGATACGGTCTTCCTTGTCCATTTTTTACAGGGTTCCCTGGCAAACGGGTTTATAAACCGTAAGACTGTTTTGAGAAAGAGTTTTGTCTTTGAATTGCTTAGTTTACCTACTGATAAATCTAAAGTTCAATAGGTTAATTATGTTCTTGCTACCAAGACTAACGTCGTATATGACTATCAATTTCTCAGACTACCTAGGTACGTCCACTGTGACCTAACGAAATAATCAATCGCATAAGGAATAACAATTTAATTACAAAAATAAATTACTAACAGTTAACTACAACTAATTCTCAACTTTCTAATTATTATTGTACTTTGCGATAGGCTGTAAAACATAGGCTTGTCCAGTGGCTCTGTCCACTACGTGACCTGTGGATGGTTCTAGGAATAGTCTTGGAACTGAGGCTGCTGCAGTCTCTTCATGAGCTTGATGCTGCCGAACTCCTGCACCGCTTTCGTACGGAACGTAGTGTGTAGGTTCTGGCCGCTTTTGAACATACTGACTGTTCTTATTAGCTGTGTCCTTGTGGTTTACAACTAACACCACTTGCTGTTTTTCTTTAGGCACGTCTTCCTGAGGCTGGTATTGATGACGCTTCTCTTGTAGGGTTTCTTGGACTACCAAGGGGGTATTATTATTAATAACACCTTCATGGTCAGTTTCAATATTATGATTCGTAGCAGGTGATTGCTCTCTACTGCGCTTGGTTTTAGGTTGTGTATTTTCATAGCTTTCTACAGTTTTTCTTTCAACTTTCACTTTCGGGTACGCTCTTTTATTTCTACTAGTTTCTTCATAGCTGGCCGTTTCTGGGTCGTATTCATCATTTCCGTAGATGGGTGAGTTTTCACTGGGTTCGTCGTATGGGTCATTGGTTTCGTGGTAAGATCCATCATCACCTTCGTAGTTGTTTTCACCGTGGTCATTATTGTGACCAGCGTGGTTCAGATCCCAATAGTGCTCACCGTAGCCACCTTTTTTGTCACCCCAACGTACCTGTTATGAAAAGTGTAATTAGTTTATGTAAAATCTATTCTGTAATATCACTGATATCCTATTGGTAAATATGTATTTTGGCATTAAGTTATTGTTATTATGAGAGAGTTTACATTAGTTTTTGTAAATAGAAAGTTAGAAACAGTTTTATTAGAAATGCGAGAGCACGAAACATTAGAATTAGTGAAAACTTTTGCTTTTGAAAGTGGACCCTCAAACTTAGTGTTTTAAACATGTAATTAGAGCTTTCATTGACACATGCTTGAAGAATACAAAAACATTATTTATTTTAGAATTAGGTAGCTCTATGTGAATGAAGCTCTACTCTTGGAAGCAGTAGAAGCGTACTTTAGCGGAGAACAGTCCTTCTCCAGGTCTGGACCTCTCATGTCTCTCAGTGAAGTGTCGGTCGCTGCCCAACCGGTGTCCCTGATCGAAGTCTTCAGACGTAGGCAAGTGTCTATACCTTCAGCCAAGCCAAGCGAAGCGGAAAATAGAAAGAAACAAAGACAGTTAAAGGCAGAGCGAGACAGTTTATATTATTTATAGGTAAGTACTTTTCCCATATCTCTGTGGTTCTTATAGTCTTTCTTCTCGTACCGCTGCTCCCAAGTGTTAGGGTCCTCGCACACGTGGCCGAACTCTATCTTGTAAGGGCTCAACTGCACTGAGAAAAAATCCCTATAATGCAATCAAAGTCGACGATGAAACTTTACTGTGTCATTATAATTACAAGGTCTTACTCAAATTAACACGAGGCTGCTTTCTAGCTTCAACTGGCAGGAGGTAATTAAGGTTTTTTTTAAGACATTGTGTCCAATGGCAAATGTGCCAATAGATCTATGAAATGGGTGCCTAGAATAATCAAATGCTTTTGAGTTTATAAAGCACGCTAAATAAATTATTTACTGAAACTACCCAAGTAAGCCAAGTCTCTGAGTATTCTGAGAATTTTCTCATACTAGATATACGTATATACACTACGTACGTACCTACTTAGTTACCTATTTGTATGTAAATACTTATGTATTAAAAACTGCTCAGAAAAAAACCGTGACAGTAAAAGCTTTCAAGCCTCAGGCTGCATTTGCGGACATGGCTTATTATAAGCCTTATTAGCTTCTATCATCATGGTTTCTGAACATGATTTTAGTAGCTTATATAAAGGTAAAAAACCACAGACCCATGATTCTACAAAATACGTTACCTACTCTATATTGGGCCTTTGACTCATAATACTTAATGGTTCTTATTCAGTGCGTTTTTCATAAGCGGCTGTTAGAGGAACCACACTCAAACGTATAGTAGCGAAGTAGAGTTACGAGTACATTGCGTGACAACTACAACTCGACGGCGAAGGCCCACGCAGTGTAACTTTTACACCCAACTTATAACTCCCCTGTGTAAATCAGCCATCAAAAATGATATCTGCTCAATGCGTATATAGCTCTACTTACTGGAAAAACTTAGCCTGCGCTTCGACCGTGGCAGGGTTGCTGGGTGGAGTGCGAACTGCAATGCTCTGAGCTGGACTCCAGGAGCCAACGAATGCTAGGAGATACCAAAGCCATTCCTGAAACACATGATTAAAGTCGTATAATTTCCTCTGTCGATTTATTTTAAGCTTTCACATCTTAGAACACTTCACTTCACATATGATATTTTCTAAAAGTTCCAAGTCGCTGAAAGTCTTTGAAGTTTCATTGAAAAAAGATTGTAGAGCACTTTTCTACTGTAAAATAAGATTCGGAAATTTAAATCTGGTCACGGCCGAAAAAAACACGTAAGTAAACAAATCAAAATAACAAGTACAGTACCGTGGTCAAAAGACGTTGTGACATCGCGAACGTTGGATCAGAGTTCTGTCTTGACAGTAATGCTGTTATATTTATAGACGAATTGACGTGGTTAGTTGTATTGTAACAAACTTTTTGTTATTTTAACGATAGCTTCAAAATTATCAAACTCACTCCGTATAATAACCATACTATTTAGAGCGTTGGGCAAGCTCTCGGCGAAAGTGGAGGGAAATATCTAACTAGGTATATCTCTTTCTAGCCTGTATCTTTTTCGCTGCCTCAAAGCCCCCTCTATTCAAGATCAGACGGAACCTTTGGGTGGATAATTTAGTTTTTTTGTTTTTTTTGGCTCCTCGGAGCAGGCTATGTAGTTTTTAAAACCATACCGCCTAATTCGACGTTATATTTTTTTTATATTCGACGTTTTCCCATTATGTTAGCTGGTTTAGGGGAAAGTGGGGTAATTACGGACACCTAAGGAAAAAAGTAAATATTAAAAATACTAAATGAAAATTTTGTTAATTTATTGATTAAGAACAAAGATAAAGGTTTTATTTATTTATTTTAATTATAATATTTTATAAAATTTGAAAATGAAGTAATTTTTTTGACAAAAAAAGAAAAGTATTATTTTTTTGATCCCCTCAAAACCGTGGGGTAATCCCGGACAGTGGTGGGGTAATTACGGATAGTACATATTTGGCAGTAACGAGTAGAATATTTTAAGATGAACGAATAGTTTCAACTTTTTTTTTAAAATAAGAAGTTAAAATTTTTAAATAATAACATCTTGAACAGTAAAATTAAAAATTGTACAGTATGACTATCAACGTGGGGTAATTACGAACGTTTAGGATTACCCTTGTAAAAATTTTCCGGACTTTTCTCTGGAAAACTTTAAAAAAAGACTTATTTTAAGTTCTAAAGACTTCTTCAGAGTTTTTGAGAGAAAAGTCCGAAAAATTTTCACCAGGGTATACCCCACTTCATTCGTCCGCCATTACCCCACAACGTTAAAAAATAAAAACGCATTTTTCTTTAAAGGTTAGGATTAAGTTAAAATAAACATTTATATCAGAAAATTTTTCTCAAATTCATCTTAATACGTCGTAAATTAATCATAACTATAACATTTACGTGTAACGAGAATTTAACGAATCTATACTTGCCAAAAATTACATGAAATTGGATGAAAATATTAAATAATATTTACCTTAAATAATACGAAGAACTTGGGTAACTGACTAATTGCCAGATACTACATATCCATAAACCTACAATTCCATGACAAAAAAAAACTTTTTTTTTTTTCCTAAGGTACTGAAATCGTGGTGTCCGGGATTACCCCGCGTCCGCGATTACCCCACTCTCCAGTGTTTGTCTTGCGTAAATGATAAGTCAAGTCAAGTCCTCGTCAAGTCGGCTGTCGTTTGTTTTGAAGAGAAAATGGTGGATTTTCCCGCCAAAACCTGATTCGAATTTTGACATTCAGAAAAACCACTTTACACACATTTATTCCAATGGCCCACACTTTATGTTACGACCTAAGCATTATTGATCAAAATTCCACCAAAATTAAACAACAACACTCACAATAACACAAGAAAAACCATTAAAACAAAAATGCTACATGTTGTTTCAAAAAATGACAAAATTCGAATCCAAAGAATATGTAATACGTAGCCCTATGTAAGAAGCGGGACTCCCATTCTACCAAAATTACACACTGAAAATCTCGTTTTCTATGAAACGTGATTCGAATTTTGACCCTCGTTTCATACTTTGTTCGTTTTTCGAAAGCACGAGTCTAGCTCGAGAGTTTTGCCAGTCTGTTCGAATCTTAGGTGGATAAGTTAGATGAATAATAAAAACTGGATGTAGATCGTATACTTAAGCAAAAAGTCGTGCTACCTGTTCTATTCAGAGGAGGTTTAGTTGGAAACACTCTGGTATTTTTTCGTCAGTAAAGTACCTAGATCATATTTTTATGTTTTTTTATTGGTTTCCCAAAGTTTACGTCTGGAGTCAGAGAAACGGAACGATGGCTTTTCCAATCTAAAAACTTCGAGTAAGTACAAAAACAATAGCGGGTATTAGGCGTGTTTAAAGTGCGGTTCTTTAGAAACGGCTACCATTGGAGTGACTGTCAAAAGGAATGGGGTTCACCGACATGTAACATGTAACATTAGAGCTTTCTGTAGACCGCAAACGCACTATAGATGCTCAGCTGAGGCATCCAAGTCTGTGCCAGTCGGAAACGTGTCCAAGATGCTACTGCATGGCTGCTATGCAATATTTGCAATGTTGATCCAACAAACCTAACCGTTACTCTCATTATCGGCAATTTTTAGGCATAACATTTGATAATTCTACTAGTAAGAAGTTGTGGTAAGCGTTGGGTGCAGTGCAATGCATCACAGGGCACGTCCTCAGTGGATATGCTCAGTGAGACAATGTATCGTTATAGGCAGTGGTGTTGCAGACTTCTGGGAAGCAAAGCTTAAAAAACGTTACGTAACGATTGTATCTCCATTTCAGGCTGGCGACACACTGAATGTGAGAAATGAAATAAATGTCAAATCACAGTAACTACGTGAGATTGAGGTGATGCTGCATGGTCAAAGTTATTCAAACAATGGCATTCTCTGTTATACGGTGCTCGTGGTAGTGCGAATCACGCATTGTTTTCCATAACGGTGAAAATGTTGATAAGATGAAGTACATAATTATATTTATCATGTACTTTACTTACCTAGTGAAGTTTACGTAACTATTAAAGGTTTTCAAAACCTGACCACGTACGATCTCCCAAACTAATGAACCAAAACTATTATAGAGACCGTAGAAATTCAGTGGAAGAACAAGAAATAAAACTGTTCTTTCTCAAAAAATTAGAGGCCTACAGGATGACTCTAGTTTTTAAGTGTGCGTGCAGACACAAAGTGGAAGCCGATGCTTCATCTTAAACTGGTAATTGCAGTAACTCAGTGTACCGCAAACATTATAACTGTATTTGTACCGGAAATGCGTTTTAAGATTGCAGATTGCAAAGCAATGAGTTGCATCATCAAATATTATTGCCTGTTTTTATATAATGAGCATGGTATTAAAACTGTACGACTAGCGGATTTAGGAGCGGGATAAGGGGACTCAAGCCCCTGTTAAGTTCCGGGTTTGGGTTTATCCAAGGGTGGACCCAGAATTTGTCCAGAGTTGAAGTAAAACCCTAAATAGCTGGGCCAAACCCCTCCAAACCGCAGTCCTGGATCCGCCACTGTGTACGATTTATTTTTAGAAGTAAATTCTATTTCCTATGCTTTATTTAAATCATAATATCGATCTACAGAAGTTACTTCACATCACATAAATAAGCATTTTCCATAAATTTCCAGAAATACGACTTTGGATATTCATTCACGACTTCCCGTCGTTGCTCCATCGGATCATACTACGTTTGTTGTATCCACACACACATACATGCAGGATTTAAACCCATGACTCGTGAAAAACAAGAAACGCTGCGCCATCAAGCGGTCGGTCACAATTTCGTAATCATTATAAATACCTAACCTGAGAGTCTTCGAATTAGAGCACAATGTGATATGTGCTCTTCGTGGAATAGGTAGGTACCTTAGGTGCTCAAACTGCTTAGGTACTCTTGAAATACCTCATAATGAGGTTTAGGAAAGAAGGAGGAAAGTTTTTGTCTACTTGACAACGCGTCACCAATAGCACTGGATTTTCCAGAAGTACTAGGCTTGCAGGATATTCTACGAAGTTTTTTGTGACATAACAAATCACAACCATGAACCAGCTATTCAAACTGAATCTCTGCTACCGGCCAACCGTGACATTGTAGAAAGTTATAAATTCGTTTTCTTTCTAGTTTAAAAGAGATCGATTGATACCTTTTAAGTCATTGTCGAAAAGGTTGATCGAGAAACTGGACAATTTACATAGTATTATGAAGAAGTGTATATTGGTAAGACTATTTCTACAATTTTAGTTACTTGCAATAAAAATACCTGCAGGCATACCTACTACGTATAGTATTATATAATCTGTGCTACTACCAAAACTCAAAATGCGAGTTACATCGCTAATATTCAAAAATATTGCAAACATAAATAATTAATTTCAGTAAGTATAAAATAAGTAATAGGTCCATTATTATTTATAACTATAAGAAAATTATTTCATCTCATTATGATTCTTCCAACTGTTGAACTACTTATGATAACTACCTAATTAAAATAACTAAACACGATTGCATTTGTAGGGTTGTAACATTTCTTTGTAACTAAGTAATTCTCGACCCCGCACAATGTTACTTATGTCATAGCATAATAACTAATCCAGGTCATTGTGCGCCGAGCCTAATTATTTTTAATATTATGCAACGCTTTCGTACATAACAGCATTTCAAATCTGACAAGGCATTGTTTTATGACGAATTTTCATTCCTTAAAAAGTGTGAAAAAAGTTTTAAAAGCGCTTGAGTTTTTTTTGCCAATACGATGCATTGATTGGCTTTCGTTTTACGGTGTATGATCTGTGGTTTTATACTATGCTCGTGAACAACCAGCCTATTATTCGGGAAGACACTACTAGTACTGAATCAGTTTTTTTTTCATCAGCTGATGCTATGTTTGGCATTGAGGGTAACAGCATGGTCGCTGCCGTACTACCCGGTGCCACGCGCTCCTCTGCGTGTATACAGATATGCACCTGCGCCATCGTTACACCATCGGATACCAGGTAAGGTTCACTTCGGTTCGGACCCACAATACCCCTGCTGGGGGTAGCCCCAGGGGTATTATATGGGCACCGAAGTGCTAGAATACATTGAACTGTAAAATGTTTCGTCCAACCCTACAGTTCAATGTATTCTAGCAAACATCCCTGGTCTTGACTTATTTACACCAGTCATTACTTACCTATTTATTTATTCATCCAAGGGTCAACCATAGTCAACCCCGCCCCCCACTGGTAAGTGTCGTGGGCTCATGAGTAAAAATCAGAAATGGCGGGGATACCCGGATACCACTGCACACAGAACAGCATTTTCAGATTATGCAAATTAAACTTTTATCTCAGACTTCATCCTCGGCCTATAATTTAGCGCCTAAATAGGTATATTTCATCTATTTGCATTCGGTATGAACACTTAACAAAGTAAAAATTCGTGCGGTTCTCTGCATAAGTACCTATTATACCTAATTAGTGTTCTTAAAATCTTTATTATTCACCGTCGCCATTGCCATCACTTTCCTTGACCCAGCAAAATTTCGATCACGAAAAAAACCTTCATTCTACGTCCACGGTCACGTCGTCTAATCTAAGAAACCATAACAATCTCAATAATAGCTTACATATAATTTATATTGTTTGCAGTTGAACCAGCAGAGCCAGAGCCCGCTCAGCAGCGTCCAAAGCGAGACCATTCCCACGACTACGATGATGACCACCGAGGTAGCAGTGGGGTCACGGGGCCAGTTCATACCTTTGTGAAGACAGACAAGAACGCCAACTACAAGTGGGGTGTCAGGCATCATGTTGGGGACAAGTTTGCCTCGTAGCCGTCAAGTTTTTGAGTACGCGTTTCTTATTTATTTAGTACTAGTTGTAGATATAATTGTAGTTTTGCTTGGGTATTAAACGAGCACTATGAGTAGTGTCATCTTAGTTTGAAAATAATACAGCTTGTTTTTTTTGTAATCATAATTTTATTATTTAAAACGTCACCCCTTCTCAATCGGAGTAAAAAAAAATGAATTGTACCTAAGTTTTCTATCCAAGGGTTAGCAAAACTGCTTTGTTTTCCGCATACTTACTCTATACATCCATAAGGATAAGATATCTACCATAAGGAGGTAAATATTATAATCTTTATGTAGGGTAGACACATTTATTGTGTGCGACAGCAACTTTAGTTTTGTTCTGTTACACATGGGTATTTAAATGCAGACTGCAGGTTATATTGCAACTTGTTAGAATCTAACAAGACAAACTTGCACGAGTTTAAAATTTTTATATTGTTACGAATTCAAATAATTGACTTACTATCACCAGAATATCCTGACTCATAACAATACTTATCATAAAAAATATATTGCATAAGCAGGTATGGGTACCTAATTATATCACTTATTATTTTTATGATTTAAATTTCGATATTGGTGCCGATTCGTTCCAATTACTTATTTTAACAGACCTAAAATTATACCCGTCCTCGTCCTTGTGGTTCAGTTAATGAGTAACATTTATTAACTTAGTCACAGATTATATAATACTATACTAGTAACTTAGTTTAGGAAAATGAAACAACAGAATTGGCTCCATTAGTTAATTTATCTTACTTCGTGTTGCGTTTGAAATCAACGCAGAGGTCTCCGACCCAGTGGTAATGGTGGGCTTTGGATAATTGATGATGATGATTACGTGTTCATTCAAAGTACCTATTATAAGCGTACCTATTACTTATAAGTAGGTAAGTAATAAGGTGCAGCATGCTCTGCTGAACCCGGCCACGCCTGCAGAATGTATTGCAAAATGAAATGCATGTGGTTCAACGGCCAGAGAATAAAAAATAGGCATTTTTTAGCTTGAAGTAGGTTAAAATCATCTTCATATTCATCCATTTGCCACTCTTGATAACATTGTTCACTTTTTACTATCATCGTGTCATCTACATAGGTCTTCGCCAAGATTTTCAGAAAGAGCCTTTTTGATGTATGTATCTACAGCACCGGTTTCAGTAATCTTAACAATGTCATCAGTTCATAGGATTTGGAGCCTTTCTATGCTACCTTCCAGTTTGTGGTCGCCATTTTATGCTCCATCAGTTGTCATTGCTCAATACATAAAACCTGCCCATTGTCACTTCATAACTTCTTGATTTTGAGAGCTATCTTTCTGAGCTTTGTTCTTCTTCGAATTTCCTGTCTTTAGGATTTTATCACGTAGTGAAACTCTCAGCATAGGTCTTCCCATAGCTCGTTGAGCAGTTTTCTTTCTTCTGGGAAGCCGGAAAATTATTAAAACAACTCCAAAAAAATAGCACGTCGTTGTTGAAAAATCAGAGAGGCCTATGTACATAATAATATATCAGTAGATCTTCAGGCCAATATAAAGACGGATAGCCTGCACAGTAAAGTATATTATTACTTACCGCTAATAGGATATTACATTCTAATTCAGTCATTACATTGATAGTAGTTTAGTATCTTATTGGAACATCTGGCATTACGTGAATCTTTTAGAATTCTGCATTGAGTCGATGGTAAAAGTACCTACATTGGTCCAGATTTATCTTGTCTAGTATAGTGGTGACGAGTTACTCCGTCTTTTGATCGTAATTTTAAGGTTCATATCACTTGTCTAGTTACTTATTACTTAACTTTAAATTAAAAAAAAAAACGTACAATACTTAGTAGTGCTCCCAAGTTCCTGTCGTTTTCCAAACTGATGCCCTCGTCAATTCAGTCAGAACCCTGGAATTCAAATTTTTAGTTAAGTTAGGTGAAGTTACTTATTTTTCAGTACAATAGACATAAACGCGCTCGCGCATTTTTGTTTAATTTTAGGAATAGGAAAGAAGCGAGGAACCGAAATATTTACACTACTAAATGCCCGAAAGGTATTAATTATACACTGACATCAGCTTTGTAAGTATTTATCACGTCTTTCTGCTTGTTACCTCTTTTAACTCGTGGTAAAGAAGGTACTAATTTGTTTCAATATCAGATTTAATGATTTGATTGAATGAGTTAGGTTAGGTTTCATTTCATTTCATCTCATTAAATTTCATTTTCATTTCATATCAATAAAAAAATTCTACTGAAGACTTGGTTGTATGGGCATAGTTCCCTTTGCCTACTAGAATGGGTGTAAAAAAAACTCTGCTTATATTCTACGGTTGGCGCCATTTTTCTTTGTGAGTTTATTTGTTTGTTGCACAAAATATTTTATTAAATTGCTTCATTTTTTCGCAACTGTATTAAAAATAGTCGTTCAGTACACGTGCGGAACCGTCATTGCAACTTGTTCCGACTGTCAACCCTCGCCTTCGGCTGCGCCTCGGCTCGGGTACACATTTGTCGGAACTCTTTGCAATGACAGCCTTTCCGCACTTGTGATGAAATATAATATTTTTTATGTAAGAGGTACTTAAATCACCTAGTAGGGTGCTTAAACTCGGTCACATAAAATATCAAGTTGTCAATGTTCGCACGATTGGCCAAGTTTTTATGTTACGGTAACCGGTCCTTTCGCCAGACGAATGTGGAGCACCTAGGCAGTACACATGTGACCTAATATTTTAGGCTACCCCGCCTAGCTATTGAGCAAAACCTTGAGTATCGGAGCTTGAACACTTTGTATAGCAATGTAGGTAAGCTAACTAATTTTAAACCATTAGATTACTCCATCTCGACTGTATAAAATAATATAAAAGACTTTGCATCTTAATCTAGAATATTTAATTTTATTTTATCGATTTATAGGTAGGTTTCACTTGATTTTTTACTACTTATTGACTGTAATTGTAAATGTTTGTATACCCAAATGGCAGGATCTTATGACACTTAATTGACAAATGTTTACCTTCATTCACAAACAACAAATAATTATGGTTATCATTAGATAATTTATGCAGCGTCGACTATTTTTAACCCATGCTTCGATGAAGACGCTGCAGTAATAAGCACGGTGTAACGTGGTATAACTAACTGCAGGCCAAGGTACACATGCTGTCTAACAAGTTTAGAACAATAAGATATTATAGAAGTGAATGCGTTGATATTTAACGCAAGTGCATTGGCATTCGACTTGTAAGGCCAAAACCATTACATATTGCACGAATAACGCATTCAATGAATAACCTAGGCATCGTTACTTACGATCTCTACTTTATTCAGAAAATGCTGTATTTGATTACTATTCTAAACAAAACACAATTGAGTATAGTTTGACCGAGCGTCTGTCGCGAATGATTATATTTCATTGCAAGTTTGCAATGAAAAAAATAGGGAAACCCAAAAAGCTGTTGTCAAATAGTTTTCGCGGTACAGACGGTGTTGCTAACTAGGTTTTCAAATTCTGTCATGTTCTAAGCACTGCGAGCTCGGCGGGGTCGGACTTGATCCTGTAGACTGCTAAAGTGTCATTCTGAATGACACTTTTTATTTACAATGTGAATGACTCATTCACATTGTAAAATTGAGTACATTTGGATTCCTACTTCTTCCATTCGTGAAATGTCACAAGCCGCAGTCGAGTGATGTTTTCCTACACTGTTAGACATAATTATCATGGTTCAAAGATCTCAATACTGCACTCAAGCAAGTCAAGAACATCGTTATGTTACTTTCACTATCACCACTAAGTACTCGTACTTACAATACAACCGCTATGAGAATCCGCTAAGAATACATATATTTCTTGCTTTAGACACCGTGAGAAAATCACAGATCATCTACTCACTTATTTGCTACATGTTTTGTTACCAAGTAGACATAGCGGTTAAATTCCAAGTACACTGCAGTATTTATATCCCGGTGATCATCCTGTAATAGGTATATAAGTATTAGATATATCGGTATAATAATATGACTAATTGAAAGCAACGGATAAAAAGCACAGTGGATAAAACTTTCTTTCATGCTTTTATTTCCGAGTTCATCTCTAAGGCTAAGGAACGGTGGGCTTGGCAATGTTGGGCTTGTATGCAAAATAAACTCAAACTCAAGCTGACAATTAATATTCTATAAGTAGGTACACACTAGAGTTTCAGCTCGATAAAATAACTCACGACGTAAGGATAGATTTGTTTATTGTATTTGTTTATTATTTTAGTTTATTGTCACGCTCGTTCCGTGGTAAGACAAGGTTCTGCAAACGCACGCGTGTTTGTCTTTTTTTGGGGTATGCGCGTGCGCACTGGTTCAGGGTTGACAGTCGCTATCACTTGTGTATGTTCTAAGTTTCATTCTTACTTCTTTCCTTCAACCTAATTAGGTAGGTAGATAGTTTAGTAAGTATTTTATTTAAAACATATTTTGGCTCTTGCGTTTTTACGCTAAAAAAACATTGAACCAGAAGCGCGTTGATGTCTTTTTTATTAAAAAAATTATAATCGCTACATATTATCATTAATTTTCCCATGAACATTTTTCTTTTTTAGATATTTTCGCTGCCAGATTCTCATAAGAAGACGTTTGCTGTCTATTGCAGCAAGAATTATGTTAAGGTCAAGAAGATCCGAAAACAATAGAACAGTGTACCTAACTTACTAATGTGGTGTAAAAAGAACTGGTACAAAAATTAAACAAAATGGTTCTAAAATTCGAATTTGCATGCTTTTGGCTACTCCCGCCCTCACAAAGAAGGGGTGCCACTATATAAAGTGAGAGTGGCTTACACGCATGGCAATACGTTATTCTGTACGCGAGTGCTGTGTTTGTTTGTTTTTAATTGCTTTTTGTGAGTGAAATGTTGCGTTTTGGTGTTACGGTGGCGTTTTTGGGGTGCTTTTTAGCAGGACCTGTGGCGAGAGCACAGCACCAATATCAGCCTCAACAAGTAAGTGCTATCCATATACTTACATCGGTAAATAATAAGGATGAGATTTTGATAGAATGAGATAACAAGTGTTTAGGTGTTTTCTTTTTGTTAATATTACGGTAACATTTATTTTATTTAATCTAACAGATGGCCCATCTCATATTCAATGGTAACTGCAAAACTTATTTATATGTATAAAAAAAATTACGAATTTGTTGTGCGTGCAACCATTCATCTAGGTAGGTACCTACTTCAATTAATATATTTTCGAAAAGAGTAAAGTTAGGTACTATCCTTTCTTTTTACACTACATTTTTTATATCTATACTAATATCATAAAGAGGAATGATTTGTAAGTATGTTTGTAACGAATTGGCTCAAAAAGTACTGATCCGATTTGGATGAAACTTGGAATATATATTGTCCGTGACTTAGATTAACACATAGGCTAATTTTTACCACGGAAAATCAACGGGATCCAACGGGACGCGAACGAAGTCGCGAGTGGAAGCTAGTTTCATACATGCATGAACTAGGTAAATATATTTAGTCCATGATTTAAGTAAGTACATCTAATTGTAGGCCTTTAAAACACAGAATGTATCAGGAATACTATGAGTTCCTAGCCTTTTTGCTTATTTTTACAGTCATGGGTGTAGTTTTCCGTATAATGGCTAGTTTTCAAAACAATTATTCAGTAGTTGAGCATGTCATTTAACTTTCTCGTTTTTGGATCGCGTGTTTCATGCCGACAAAATAACAATGCTATGATGTTTATGCTTGTAAACAAGTTCCTAATGTCTGACCATGCTATGTCTGCAGCAGTACTTACTTAAAATATGTCAGAATTTAAAAACATAGAGAAACCTAGCAGTTGAATGCACTGCGAAAACGATTTGACAATCCATGACAACGAATTTTTTTGAGATAAGATTATTATTTAATTCCAGACTTTAAGTGGTCAGATTCTTATCTTCTATATTCTTTACATATCTCTTTTTTAATTAGCATCTACTAAGTTAATTAAAATCAAAGGTTTTTTTGATACTTGTACCATAAAAAACAAAAAAGCTGCTAAAATGTTATTTTGTAGTAAGTTTAGGTATCTAAATTTGAAAGCCATTTTCAAAAATGAAACTACTTTATTGAGAAGTCACCTTTACGTAGGTTTTGCCTAAGACGTCTGTGTTTTACCTATTGCCGTAACTAGGTTCTGAGACGAATTAAAACACAAAAAATACCAACTATTGCCAAATAGTAACCAAATAGTAACCGTGCAACGTAAAATAGGACATCAGTTTTCACAATCACGTGTATGACATGGTGTCGTGTTCGAGTTTTGAACCCGTGACTAATCGGTCGAGACATAACCAGCTGCTACAGTTTCGTAACTTGGAAACGAGATCCACTGATTGTCGGTTATGTAAGGTAATTTGGACTCTGTTTTTTTTTTCAAGCGCTTAAGACTACTTACCTAATTTTGTATAGTTTGAATCGTCACTAAGTCGTTTGTTTTCGGCAGTTTTGTATCTAACCGCGGTGGTTTTTTTTACACACTGATGTTCTCTGCAGATATAAAAAGATGCGTTGCTGCAGAAAATAGTATTTCTATTTGCGAAATGAAATGAGTCGCAAATTTTATGGAAGTCGAGTGAAACGAACTCCATATCTACAAAAACTGCGAATCGCTTTTCGCAAATCAACTAAGATATAAAACCCGTAGGTTACCAACACAGAAGACGTGGTCACCTACTAGGAAGAACATTTTTGAGCCTCTTCCATCTACCAAATTCCGCACGAATGTCGTGCGATTCATCGAATAGACCAACGACACGCTTTGTCTTTTCCTTATGCGATTTTTCTCACCGTTATTTTTCATTAATTTGGAAATATTCAAAATATTTGCTATAATAACAAAACGGTATCAAATACGGATACGCTCTGTCGTACAAAACGTAACACAGTGTTTTTAACTCCGAAACTAGATCGACAATTGTTACGTTATGTAATGCAAATTAAGACTCGGTCAAGCGGCTACTGTTTCTAATTGCCTGGGGATTAATTAGTTTTGAATTGCACAATTTGTTCTGATTACTATCCATGTGTACGTACACTCACGGAGTCATCGCATTATAACGGGCGACGAAGATTTAAAGATTTTTTTTTATTAGTGCCTTGCACTTTTCCGAACATTTTATAAATCTATGTCAATTTAATCGGTCTTGCCATCACATTGTACTGATACCTAGCACATACAAATAGTTATACCTAGGTACGTATAATGACTAGTACCTATTAAGTTCGGCTGGTGGATAATGAGGAAATTGCAAGAAAAGTATTAGAGAGATTTAGATCCGTTGCGTGTGTGGGTCCTACTTAGTAGGTTCTGACAGAAACTTTTTTCAACAGGCAGAAGGAATACCACCGCACCTACTCAGACAGTATGTAGCTGACCAGAACTCACCTGCCCAGACCCAGGTGATTCCCAGGGTTATTCACGCTGTTGGCGCTTCCCCTCCCGCCGATAGATTCGTAAGACAACCACTAACATTCTAAAACCGGTGCAGAATAGTTCTTTGAACCGCTTTGCTTGCCCTATGTTAATTTCGTCGTTTAATACTATGAATAAGACATGAGCTGCAAATGATTTTAACATTGATAACCCAAAACCAATAACCACATACTTATGCCTTATAATGCATAAGTATGAATCTACTCGTTACTAAACATATAAAAACCAATTAAATACTAGTGTTTCAACCCACAGGCATACACCGGCCAAGATGATGGTCAATACCGGCCGCAACAGTACCAGGCTCCAGCGCCACCTCAGCCGCAGTACAGGCCGCAGCCACAGTTCCAAGCGCAACCACAGAAGCAGCAACCTGAGGATTACGATGTAAGCATTCGGTCATTTTCAAATAAAAGCACTGACTGCTAAGTAAATCGCCACCGACAGTATATAAGACTCGAAACACCACACTCAGTCGCTCATAGTTTTTATTCAATTTGATGTCATGTCCATTGAGAGCATGTCGCGCCGTCGTCGTCGTCGTCACGACAAAAATAATACTAGTTACACAACCGATCTTGTACCTTTGCAAAGGTTACTTGTGAGAATCCACAAGGAACTTCTATAATAATTTATAATTAATAATTTAATAATAAATTTATTCAAGTAAAGTGAGGAACTGAGCGTTTATGAACTTATAGATGACTCAGATTGTAATAAGATACAATCTGAGTCATCTATAACTCGTGTATAGCAGACTCTAGATTCCATCTTCGTGTACTTAGGGGATCGGGGAAGAGCCACTTTACGCTCTTTATAATTTTAATCTGTTGAAGTGACTTCGAGTCTGTAGGTACTTAGGGAACGGGGTTTACCAAATGTCTAGGTATTCCTCGAGTCTGTGTGGCTGTTTCACTGTTGCAAAGTTTAGATCCTGCCTTGGATTTCTCACTTTAGATGGGGGACGATAAGAGAAATAAGACGACGCGTCTCAGCAATCAAATAATATCTGTTTTGTTGTGAGTTGTGACTCCACATTTTGTTCGCATGGCCGCACGTCGGCATCATCGGTATGATGATTTGATTTCGATCCACATGACTGCGCGTAGGTACTTCTACTTACCTACAAAGTAAATCAGATTGGCCGGCCGACCGGACCGCAGACTGTCCCGGCAACTTTCACTCAGGAACTGGCTCGGCTTATAATACTGTGGCAGATACCTTATGTATATATTAGTAATTGTGCCTATCCACTTTCTAGGGTAACGTAATAGGAACTGTCGAAGTGTACAGTTGAAGGCCAGTAGAAGGGACAGGATAGAGAACCCTACTTGAGTGCTACATTTAGCCACAAATAATGTCAAAATCTGACTATGGTTAAATGCAAATAAACCTAAAGTTAAAAGGAAATAAGTAAAGTTGTTGAAACTCGATATGGCTGTAACGAGTTTTTAATATATTTTTGAAAGGTTCTAGGTACCATGTAAGAATGGAACCCTCAGGGTGAGAATCTCACTCGCACAAACTGGTTTTTTTTACATACCTACCTACATTTTGTTTCGGGAAACTAGAAATAGACCAGGATCTAACAGTATTGTGCTAACTGTACGGCCCGAGATCAATGACACCACAAAACCTAGTGCCTAGGTCGATGACATCGTCTAACCGTTATTGTTGACTACCTTCGTGGCGCAGGGCAACTAACCAGCTCTGATGCTAGAAGACGGGTTTGGTTTCCGCGCTTGCTCGATCATTATTTGCTTCTATATTAACTTGTTTGTATACTTTTTACGACGAAGTCTTCAGCCACGCTCTGCTTAGGTAGGTAATAAATGTGGTTTCGTATTTTCACGTGATGATTTTCGATTTCAGCCGAACCCTTCCTACCAATTCGGTTTTGACGTGAACGATGACCAGTTCACTAACTACCAGAACCGCAAGGAACAGAGAGACGGCGACGTCATTAAGGGCTCCTACTCCGTCGTCGACAGCGACGGATTCATCAGAACTGTCACCTACACTGCCGATCCTAAGGAAGGGTTCAAAGCTGAGGTGAGTTTTGGTGGACATCACAGTTGCTTAATCAAGTGTTCTAGTGTTCTTTTGTCTTGGAATATGCACATTTCCTTATTTTGTGGTTCCTGGCGCAAATAAAAAGCCTATTTACAAATACTGCTCCAAAAATATAGAGAAAACACTGGAATAACACGTCCTAATGAATCGATAATAATGATTTACAAAGATTTTTAAGCTAAAAATTGTGCCCGCAGGTTTCAAGACAGCCTACAGACATCGTCGTAAAGGTTCCCACCCCAAAACCGCAGCTGCAGCAGCCGCAGTACAAGCCCCAGCCCCAGCCACAGCCTCAGCCTCAGCCACAACAGCAATACAAGCAGCAACCACAATACCAACCGCAATACCAACCACAGCCCGCACAACAGCAAACGCCTCAACAGTACTATCGCTATGAGCAATAGTCTAGTCTACTAATATAGGAGGTTTAAGCACGATTCCTTGAGTTTCTAACCAAATCATGACCTCTTTACGTAATTATAGTTTCAACGGAAGGTTGCGTTTGTTGCGCCAGACTTCCCTAATCATAAATAGCAAAGCAAACTCGTATGAGTTTGTGGCCAACTCTGGTGACGGAGTTTTAAGGCCGCCTTAAGGCCTCCGTCATGGCTTAACGACTGCTAGAGCCGGGACCGACAGTTTAACGTGCCCTCCGAAGCACGGAAGCGCTCAGATGTAAATGCCACTAACGGTCACCCATCCTAATAGTGACCGCACAGAACGTTGCTTAACTTAGATAATCGGTGAAGATTTATTAAGCAGGCTACGCCACGAGCGCTTAATCATAAATAGAAGATGAACACTCCAAACCGTGTCAACCTGAATCCGCCTCTAGAAGAGGAGCCTCTAAATTGGTTATGGATTTGAGAGTAAAAGTTTGAGCCTAAAAAGCCTTTCAGTGAAAGCATGGACTCAGATTTCTCTTGGCCCTTGGTAAAACCGTAGATCTAAACTGACCAAAACTATATTCCCTAGTCTCGTAGCATTCTTTTTGACGCGAGCCTCAATTTACTTGGATTATACGACCCCAATCCGGTAATTTCTCTAACCGCCAATGAAATTCCTTGTGGTTTAGTAAACTCAAGGAAATTAGGTACTTATTTTTATTTAAATGTTTTGCTAGGTCATATCTAATTTG
Organism: Eulithis testata; assembly: GCA_947507515.1. NCBI lineage: Eukaryota > Metazoa > Arthropoda > Insecta > Lepidoptera > Geometridae > Eulithis > Eulithis testata. Next base: position 3,678,190 of record OX382198.1, read on the forward strand.
CTACAAGCTAATCAGCTTTACAATTTATAGTGACCAATGTGCCTTGTTTCGTTACATAGTTGTTAAGTTTAAGTTACTAAGAAAAATAAATTTTGATAGTACCTATACCTAATTTAATTGTGATGTGCAAAGATACAAGAAGAAATCATTTATCGTAGGCAGCTACGAAAAATGATTCCTTCGAAGTTTTGTCTATAGAAAAATTTCTTGAAATTATAATTTCCAGAGAAAACCACTTTAATTGAAATATTCTAGTGAAATATATTGTAAATAATAAATTATGTTTCACTCATCTATTCCCAGCATTCATACAAATCAAAACAATAAAATTCAAGTTATAAAATATATTATGTTTTTGTATTTAATTTATTAAAACAAATAGAAGTACCTATAGTTTAATCAATTTGAAAAATAAATAGTAGGTAGGTAAAGTCTCATTTTGATAAATTATAATACCTAATTCAATTACCCTTATCACTGCGGTTATTTGCTTTTGAGCAATAAATTATATTTTTTGGGAAAGTAGTTATTATTTAAACATTTAAAAATATAACAAATATAAATAAACCGAATTGTAACAAATTACCGATTAATAATAAACCGAAAAATGGCCGACAAATCAATAAACTTAGGTAGATATTTAATTTATCGGCAATTTTACAGTAATTTTAACACCTTTAACCTTGCGATAAAATATGTTTGTCTATATATTATGGTTTTGACCTACTTAAAACTATGACCTAACTAAATAAATGCAATTTAACTATATTGTTTTCTGTGTACAAAGCAGTTTGTTTTTTTCGATGAATAATATTTCAACTTAGTATAAGTATCGTTCGTTATGATAGCTCGTGGGTAGTTCAGCAAACTTTTTGAATCATAAAGCATTCAGAAACCGTTATTTCTAGAAATCAATAGAAGAAATACTTTGCCGTACATTTCTACACAGATCATTCTAGAAATAGGTATTTTGCAGTACCTACATTTCTACACAGATCATGTCGAAAATTCGATGTTGATTGAAACTATAAAGGCGGTATCAGACGGTTCACTTTTCGTTCATTTTTGTCTTTCATTCGGCATCTTTCACTCGAAATGATTCGTCTGAACCCCAAATGAAACAAGAGTGCCGAATGAATTCATTAATGAACCGATCCAACAATGTTGGATATTTTCATTCGCATCTTTCACTCCCACTCCGAATGAACGAAAAATGAACAATCTGAACACAAGAGTGAATGTTCGCTCGCATTCCACCATTTGTCTTGAAACCTGTAGCAGACGAACGCGCGACTTCATTTGACGACATCTTGAATGAAAAGAGGACTGAATGTTCTTTTCTAAGTCATGCCAGCTAAGTCGTGTGAACATGGAATGAAAGAAAAATGAAGCATTCACTGGAGTGAACATTCAGCCGAGTGAACCGTCCGATATCACCTTGCTGAAAAACCTACATCATTGGATCTGGTCTGCAAACGCAGCCAGATTCAACAAGCACGTAATCCTGTCCCGTTAGAGTGACCGGTCCTAAAGGTAGGACCAAGAATAAATACGGCACGTAGGTTTGTGTACACGTACCTCTGACGACGGAACACTCACTGGATCTGAAACAAGGAGTTATTCTATACAGGGTGTGGAATTATGACCCGAAAAGGAACGTATTCTAGAGTGAAATCCATACTTTATAAATGCGAAAGTAGCTCTGTCTGTCTGTCTCGCTTTCACGCCAAAACTACTGAACCGATTTGAATGAAATTTGGTACACAGATAGTCTAGAGCCTGAGAAAGGACATAGGCTACTTTTTAATGCGAAAAAATGTAAGGGGTTGAATGGGGGGGTGAAAGTTTCTTATCCTTTTCCATAAAAACTTTTTTCGTACCACTTGCTCAAAAAAGTGACATTCTATGCCACAAAAAGCGAACATAACAATAGTCATTTTTAATCTGTTAAAAACAGGGAGAGAAAATTGTACTGGATTTCTTTCATCCTCTAGGGGGAGAAAGTGATTTAAATTTGGAATACAATTTATACTGAACTACATCTGTGTTTACACCATTGAGTTTGTATACAAAGCATTATACATCTTTTTGAAAAAGGAATACGCATTTATTATGCAGGCCGTATGAGCTTGATGCCTTTGCTTTTCCGACAAAAAAATATTAGTCTAGGAAAATGCCGCGTTTTTGTTTTCTTCAAATACATAAACGTTAAGTTTATTTTAATTTATTTTTATAAATAAGTTAATGTTCTAAAATGCTATCTCATATTATTATTGTGTTAATTTTTTCGCAAATGGTACGAAAAGTAGAGTATTTTCCTCGGTGATAAAGCTGTCTTAGTCTTGGGTGAACTTAAATCCCTCGCTACTCTCAGGACTCGTCTGAAATCCCTCGCTTCGCTCGTGATTTAAGTTTTTAACACCCTCGCTACGCTCGGGAGTAAACTTCAAGTCCTTCGTTACACTCGCGATTTAAATCGTCACCCGCGACAGAAGACACTGCTTTATCCCCTTGTATAATAATCTATTATTTAATGTCACATTTGAAATAACTGTGAGTTGTTTGACAGTAAGAGTTTGAATGACAGGAAAACGTCTGTCGGATCAGCTAGTAAATATATAAAATATTCTTGGACATTACAAACAGCGCCCTCTAGTCCCAAACTAAGCAAAGCTTGTACCTACTATGGGAACTTGATTGCTGATAGAAAGCATAATATATTTATTTTTTTCACCACAATCACAACCACACCACAACCACAACCCCACCACAACCACAACCACAACCACAACCACAACCACAACCACAACCACAACCACAACCACAACCACAACCACAACCACAACCACAACCACAACCACAACCACAACCACAACCACAACCACAACCACAACCACAACCACAACCACAACCACAACCACAACCACAACCACAACCACAACCACAACCACAACCACAACCACAACCACAACCACAACCACAACCACAACCACAACCACAACCACAACCACAACCACAACCACAACCACAACCACAACCACAACCACAACCACAACCACAACCACAACCACAACCACAACCACAACCACAACCACAACCACAACCACAACCACAACCACAACCACAACCACAACCACACGACGTGGTGGGGCGTTATTTTGTATTGAAAATGAATAGTCCATTCACACGTACCCCATTTTGCAGTCGTTATCGACCACTTGTGTAATACCGACGACATCGCAACGACATCGCAACCACAACGCTCTTAATCAAGCTAATAAGGGCCACACACGTGCCACAACCACACCACATCGCAGAGTCAAAATGTAGTCCAGAAGTGGCTACGTGTGAATAGTGTCGCTGCCGCTTTTTGTAGTTGCGTTGTGGTTGCGTTGTCGCCAGTAATTTGCGATATGTTTGCGATTTTTTGTCGCCGGCTCCCGTTCTATTGCGTCGACGCAACGTTGTGTCTGCGATGTGGTCAGCCACTATTTGTCGCTGTCGCTGGTGGTTGCGTTGTGGTTGCGATGTCGTCCATATTACACAAGTGGTCGATAACGACTGCAAAATGTGGTACGTGTGAATGGTGGTCAAACGTGGTCGGGCGTTATTTTGTATTGAAATTCATTTTCAATACAAAATAACGCCCGACCGCGTCGTGTGGTTGTGGCACGTGTGGGATGGCCCTTATGCAGGCAGCGGCATCAGCTGCGTGTGAATGCACTGATTTGACACAAATAAATGTTATTTGTCACAAATAAATGACATTTTATCTGATTCTCATTCTTATTCATAAAAGAGGTGCATACTTACTCGCAAACTTCAAACACAACTTGCTGCAGTAGATCTGGGAACTTCTGTACGATTGTGACCGGCTGTCCCGAGGTGAGCGAGACGCCGTACATCGGAGCCGTGGTGTTGTACCGAGTGCGACAGAGACGGCCGCCGCCGCAGCTGCTGCTTGATGCTGGAGTTAGAGCGGGAAGAGACGAGGCACGACCTGGAATATTCAAGATAAATTGAATGCTCTCTTCTTACAAATCAAATCAAATATAGTTTAAAGTACAATAAAACCCAGTACCTAACCTAGGTTCATTTATTTATTTATTTATTTTATGGAAAACCAACAGCTTGTTTTAACTAGATAAACATTTTTATAGCAGTAGAGAGCCAATTATAGTTACACATACAACTGTCAACGTCTGGTCGATGACAAAGTGACTACAAATTCAACTACGTATTTTATGATTTTAAAGAGGGATTTAAATCCCCAAAGAATTCTCTATTCAACCGTTGTCTAGCCGAACCAACACTCGTGCAGAATAAGTTCAAAGTTTTACAATTTAATTTACCTAAGACTATGGCTTATCCATAATTATGTAGCGTTTACACTCAGCTCATGCCGCTGCCGGAATTATTGCTGAGATTAATTCTGGAATTATTGCCACAGCAACAACGCCTCTATTCTTATTAAGAGCATGAACATGGGCACGAGCCGGGACAGAGGCATTATCGTGTTTAGATTAGGCTCATGCCTACTTCCCTGCCCACTGCCGCCTAATGTAAACGCGCCATAAGCGTTGAGTGGAGTTAAAAGTTCAATTGGTTCCTGTTGGAGTTAAGATAAATCTTTATTGAAGTGAAACTTCTAATGTGACTTCTAACAAGGTTGCGTTAAACGTTTAACACTCCTGGGGAGGGGGAATAGAAAGAGACAGAGCGAGAGTGAATGCGTGGCACTCGAAGTTTTACTTCTTCCGCGCGGAGGGACTCCACGCACTTTTATTGTCCCTAGGTAAGTAGGAAAACAACAATATGGCGGCAAATTGGCTTCTGTCTCAGTCAGTATAATGCTACACAACACCCTCCTAGGTAGGTATAAGCGGTGCTGGTTTTCAGACGATTTTTATACCTACCTACTTACCTACCTATTACCCTATTAGGTAGATAGGTAGGTAGCTAAATTGTAACAAGCTTACCAGTTCGATTGCCGCTTATTCTGTTACCACCTAGGTTAGTTGTCTCTGAGTAACCCGCATGCGCGTCCAGTAATGCCCGCCGCATGATCTCAGGGTCTACTGTCCGTGAAGTTCTACCTTGACGTGATCCGCCCCATGGACCTGATTTAATGGCTCGGTTCACTAGGTGTCTGGAAGAAATAAGGAAAAAAAACATTACCATGAATGCCACTGTTATGTATTTTAAACATCCCTAAAAATATTGTTTTTGGACTTTTTTTGCACGATACATACAATAATTTAATACTTCTTGCTTCCAAATGGGTTTCGGCTTTTGTTACACCTACAAAAACTACTGCACCTTACTGTATCTACCAGAGGTCGGAGAATGAAGAAAAAAATAAGGAAATATTTAATTTATTTTGAATTTCGCGCCAAACAACATTCTCTATGCGAAAGTAATCTAAACGGATTTTTTTTCGGAAAGTTGCCGATTTTTTATTGAATTTTCTGTCTGTGGGTCCAATGTTTCAATAATAATTGCAGTTTTACCTCAGATTTACTGAATTCAAGAAATTAAAGATAAAAGTAAACGTCTGTTTTATTTTATATTAGCGTTTACCTACTGACGCGATCTCTCCTCATCCTACCTACTATTTCTAGCATCTTACACTATTCTAGCATGGACCTACACCATTTATTTTTATTAAGGTTCTTATTATTATGATAAAACGAACTTCATAGGTGAAGTTCGATCGATATAATATGAGTGGTTTCATTTGAAGATATAAAATTATTATAATAGTTTAGGTAATATTGCCTAGTAGGAAGCGAATTTCGTATTTTATAATTTGGTCAATCTATTTTATTTACCTAGGATATGCTGTTCCATCTGGTCCAGGACAGTCTGTTCCTTGTAATGCATCTCCCCACGCATATTTCAACCGAGGACCGCAGTCGGCTGTTACGCAGAAAACTAGTGTCTGAAATTGATAAAATAAGTATATACCTAAAAAATGTAAGTCAACTTTATATAAAATCGGTGTGATCATCACCGAGATAAAACATAAAACAGAGGCTTGTTTCTTATAACTGATAATCTTGATAAGGGTTTGGTATTACAGTTTGAATGCTGACATTGACCATGAGCTAACCTCATTTTTTATTTCATCCTACATATGCCATCCAGCCAGAGGACCTCCTACTCGTACACCCCCCTAAAAATTTATGACTCGCTTACTCGTACTCCCAGTGCGTCAGGTCAAGGTGGTATGTAAGCCAAGCTATGGCCGAGTGACACAGATATCATATCCCGTACGACGGCGTAGTACCTACCCACTATTACTTTGGGCCACATTTTGAAGACCATCCGTCCGTGCTGTCCGATAACATTGTTGAACAGAATGCTTTATTTTATTCGTACCCACAGTTTACGTTTAGGTCTATAGCCAGGTTTATAAGCCTATTTTGTTATTTATAAAATTAACCAGTATGAATCTAATGAGCGATAGCAAAGTAGGTTGTTGTTCAAAATTATAAATCAGTTCATCAGTTGTGTAGCTAAGGGAACACTTTTTTCTATTTCGATTTTTATGAAATTTACTTTATTTAAAGCTGCAAAAATAATAAAAACTGATAGGTAGGCACTATCAGAGGAAATGAAAGGGCAACTTAATGGTGTGCATTCAGTCGAGAAGTCCTACGAAGAAAGTGCTAGTGTCAGGTTTCTAGGTCATGTGTGAATAACAAGTCAATGAACTTTGCTTGAATGAATGAGACATCAAGTGAATGTCAGGTGTCGCACAGGTTCGGTGGGTAGGTGTCGGTGGTTCATATAGAAACCTACACAGTCTAGGTACCTACCTAACCTAACTATCCAACCTATTATACACATAAATATATACCTACTTCAATTTTCTCAGCTAAAATTAATTGTTACTCAGAAGTTTTTCCTTTTCAAAGTAATTGACACCAGTTGGCCAATGGTATTAAAAGTTATTTGAAGGACACTACCCCAAATTGAGAATTTTACACAATATAATATTGATACCACTTACTGTACTTAATGATTCGCTATTCGCTGAACTAAGTTCAGTAAATCGCATCAAAATATAGGCAATCACCACCAGGTATTTTATTTTATTGCAATATGCAATAACCAAATCATGTTCGTAATACCCAGTAGACATGATAAAATATGCATCAATAATCATTCAAAAGTGAAATTTGAATAAGTAACTAGGTATACAAAACCAGGGAAAGTGCTTGGTGACCACAGCGGTGTATTGTGATTTCAAACACGTCGACATTATTCGATTTCCGGGTACTAAAAAGCTATAGCAGCTATAAGTAGGTAAATACTGTATCTTCCGACACCTACTATAATTATTATATGTGACTACCCAGCAGAAAAAAAGCAATTACAAAAAATAATTTAGTGAAGTATCTTGGGTTTCAACGGCTGTTAGAAAAATCACCGGCACCATCAAGAAATAACGCGCTAAAGATCAGCTCCATGTGGAAATAAGCAGTTTTTTGAGCTTTTTGCGAGTTACGCTCTAACTAATATATGGCGATTGTCTATTTGTAATTGCTTATTTCTGGTACCTAGTACCTTACACAAATGGTAGCACTAATTATTGTTATTACTTGATGTCTGCTGTTAGCTGTTAATTACCAAGCAAGGCAAAGAAATGAAAGCTATTAGAAGATATTGGGTAGGAACTTTTTGCGAAACGTATTGAACTATTTCAATTTCAATATTTTCAATATTCTAAAAGTAAAAAACCTTATATTTCTCGTTTTTTGTTAGTTAGACAATAATTTTCAAATATTCTAACACCTATAAACTCGTCATTTTTAAACTAATACAAAACCGTTTACTTATATCTTAGCGCACGCAGTTTCAAAATTAATACTGACAATAAATAAAATGGTAATATCTACTTGCATAGGTACTGCAAATAGAGTTTTGGCATAGAAGTTAACAATTTTGCTTGACCTACATACTTAGATTAATAACACTCCTGCATAGGTCTAATAGCTTAACTCGTAATTTTTTATCTTCCCAAAGGCAGTCATGATGAAACTGCCACTATATTAATATTTAACTCTTATTGTCGGTCAGCAACCTTCAGCTAATGACAAGTTAATGTTCTTTGGACAGCGAATGGATGCCGTTGCCGTGCTCTAACAGTAAACTAAAGATAAACCTCACTCACTATTTTATACTTTTTACCTATCTCCCTGAGCGGTTTGTGCGCTCCAAATGCATGTTCAATGAGTCAGTCGACTATTGCAGTAAGTAGGTAGGTAGATGAAGTTAGGAGAAAAGTGTTACCTACTCGTTATTCTAAGCTTATTCAGTATGTTTAGGTACTATGCTGAAAATATAAACCGTTTTTTTTATTTAAGGTTTTATCTCTGTTGTTAGTTAGTAGGTACCTATACCTACCTAACTACCTATTTAAAGCTATTTACACGTACCTACATACCTAGTTAGTTAACCTAGTAGCCTATTTGGAAAAGTGAGTAAAAGTCGGCCATGAACGTGTTATACGTGCCAAAATTTGGTAAGAGTCGCAAATTTTCCTTATTACTTACTTAGATACTTTATTAAAGGTAGGTAAGTAAATTTTTTTCCTTTATAATTAAATTGGTTACAAAATCTCATAAAAGTTTATTTTATGAATTATTTAGGTACCTTCCTAGGTAGGTAAGTATTTCAACAGTACCTACCTACTTATGTAGTTAAACCATAAAAACTGTAAAATTTCGTTCACTTAGGTAGGTGGTACTGCACTTCTTATGAAACTTTTACTAAATTATAAAAAACTCACCGAACTTAAAATTATGTAAAAGCTTTTTGAACACATTTTATTGCTAATTTATAAAAACAATAATATTTATATGACGGCACACTTTTACACGCGATTTTCTTACGACTGTGAGGATGACACATTCGCGGGAAGTAGAAGGGCGTGCGGTCGACGCACTACCCGCTCAAACAACAAGTGGTACTTATTGTGGTGTTCAATATAACGGGAGTTTAGCCGGGAGTCCTCATCGCGTTTGCCTACTTTGTGATTACGCTTATTGTTTTAACGCCATCTGTTGATAGGCATCTTTTACCGGTTTTTTTACGAAAATCAGCTGCATGCTATCATAATAAATCGGTATGTATCTAAAACTACAAATTACCAAGACATCTCTAAAAAATGAAAAGAAAAAGTAAAAATACCTCTCAGTGTTTCCATTTTAAGCAATTTCGTTTTATTCAGGGAATTTAGAGCAAACATTAAAGCATCGAAATGTAAGAAAATTGCATCCACTTCAGGTTTTACTGAAATAATTTTTAAAACCCCGAAATGTCGAAGTGAGCGTGCGAAGTAAACGCTCACCTCAATCACTTTATTCGTTTTCGCCACTTTTTGCCCTTCTCCTCCACCCTTTTCTTGATCCTTTTACTCACCGCCTAGGAAATTCTTTCCAAACGTTCTAAATTTACCCCTAATGATAAAGGTAATAATTGAGTGCCAAGCAGTAAATAAATGAATGTTATTTTACGTAAATACGCAAAATTACTATGTTCCATAGATCACGGAATTTTAATATTTTTTGTAAAGGAATAACACAGCAAAATAGGTAAAAACCAAAATTAAAAGTGGAAACACTGCTAGGGTTGCCCAGCCCACCGATCATCTATATCCTAGCCCCAGCCAGTCGTCTATGGCTCGCTGCCACGGACACGGACGGCACCACACAGAAAAAAATCAGATGCTCAAGAGTTTTTTTTTCTGTGGTCAGCTGCGCCCGGCGAATAATAGATCGGTATTCGGGCGTTATGTTCTCGTTAGAGTAGTAATGTTCTGTGGTTATGTTTATCTTGCAAGAGTGCAAAATACTATACTACTGCTAAACACAACACAGCATAAATAAACATTATATCTGCGAGAATGAAACGAGAAGAGCACTGCATACTTCCAAAACAAAGTAGGTGAATGACAATTGGATAATATACCTACCTAATTTTCCTATAAACCTACAATAATGCTTTCATTCTAAATTCTAATAATCTTCGCCTTTTAACTAATTTTGGTAGCTAACTTATTATTTCTGCCATTTCCACATTTTTCATTCGATGTTCGTGGCGTCGATGTTCGTCGCAACACACGCCACGAACACACACACTAGCATCCCCAATCAGCTGTTTGTCTATATCATGGCATCTCTTTCGCACTTCAGCAGTATTGCGATTGGTCTTTTTTGCGTTGTATCGTTTTTGGGCATTCTATTTTTGTACATTACCTACCATCATCATGATGTGACGAAGATCCAAGTTTTGTGTAAAGTATTCTTTACTAAAGAGAGCTTTATTGAACAGCAACGAAAAGGTACGTAGGAACATTAGAACTAGGTATAAAATATATTGTACCTAAGGTACCTAGGTCTAGGTACATATAAATAGTAAACAAACCACCTGTTGTCAGAGAAAGTACATAAGTTACCTATATAGTTTACTATATAGTTTACATTGAGTGGGTGCTTTGTTACAACTCAAATAACTCTATTTTTACTAAAATGTTCTACATAATATAATTTTTCTTATTTGATAGGTACCTTACTACTACCTAGGTTAGGTTATAACCATTCAATTAGTAGGTAGGTAAATACCATAATATTTTGATAGTTTATCTGTGCTACCTACCTATAGGTAGATAGGAGCATAACCTACAGTCAAAGAAACAAGTACCTAGGAGAATCTAAACCTGGATTCTAATTTATAATAATTGCATAGCACTTGTTGCCAGTTATATAATTAAAAAAGTTAAACTTGATTGGTTAAAGTCCTGTCTGTCATAATAATCATGTGACCACAGTCACTTATTAAGACACTCTGTGACCAGAAAAGCCCCGAGTTCTCTAGACAAACTCAGTATCTTGTTAATTTAGAGAAACGATGTAGTGGATTGCTTATAAGTCAAAGTTTTGTTCTATAGCTACCCCAAAATGCTACGCAGACAACACATGGAGCTCCCATCCTACATGCCTGACTGCTTACACCAAATCTGATCATAGTCTGAAGACTGATCGCAGAACAATAAATAAAACTCACCTATAAAGTAAAATTTTTACAGCAACAATGACCCTGAAATGTCTAAGTCCAGTATCGAAGTCACAAATGCCATGGAGAACAAGAGAAAGGTCGAGGATAATGGAGCCAGATACAAATGCGAGTACAACGGATGTGAACGAACATACAGCACAGTTGGAAACTTACGGACACACATGAAAACTCATACGGGTAATTAATTAATAAAAAATATTCATGGACATTTCACACAATACTCCCTAGACTAGACCTAAACTAAGCACAGCTTGTCTATGGGAACTAGACTGCTGATTATTATTATATTTTTTTATTTTCTGTTTTTTAAAGAACTTTGCATCTAATAAGACGATGTCAGTTCCATTGTATCTTATGCTATCTATCTCACATGTCACTAAGTATCTAAAAAATGTGCCAATAGACCTTGTTAACAACCTCAGATCAACATCTGAGGTGGTTAACATGCTCTATCGGTGAGGCTAAAATACTCCAAAGAGGCCCATATCATATTGGCTAGGTACATAATAAACTTAAACAGGTACTTAATAAATAAATAAAAAAACATTCATGCACATAATTTCACATAATACATGCTGTGTTCAATACAGACAGTGCATGCTGTGGTTGCCTGTATTTGGAAGAACACTAGATAGAAGTACTATGTAAGATAAAACTTTTTGTTATTTTGTGTATCTTTTGTTGGCAATCCTCAATAAATAAACAATACCCTCTAGACGTAAGCTTGTCTATTTATTTTATTTTATTTTATTATTTATCAAAATCCACAGCTCTTAGGGTGTACAGAGTAGGTATCTTATAAATTCATCTTATAGCCAATAACGGATTTACATTTTTCATGATATCAAGTAAAAATAACGACCGTCACTAAACAACTACTAAAGTACTTCCAAAGTTTTGGATAAAAGTGTTGTGTGGGTGTGTGAGAAGGTGTGAGTGTCTATGGGAACTAGACTGATGATAGAATGCTTGCATACTTTTTTGTTAAGTAATCATACATAGGTAATGATATAATACCTACTTGAGATTATATCAACCACCGAACAAAAACTTTCCATTCAAGATAAACTACATGTACCTACCTACTAGGTGTAGGTAGACAAAATATTTTATTATTGTTATACTTACTTACACTACACCTAATATTAAGTTGCTTAATCAGTATCACTGCTGTTGCTCTCCATAAAAATAATTAAATAAATACACTAACTTATCTATCTGTACATTGCAGGGGAATACAGATTCAAATGTTCAATGCAAACATGTGAGAAGGCATTTCTAACATCATATAGTCTGAAAATACACGAAAGGGCACACACAAAGGCAAAACCGTTCGCTTGCAACTCTGGGGGATGCAGAAAAGCGTTCAATACTTTATACAGGTTAGTTACAGACCTTGCGATGCCAATATCATCAGCAGTACAAGTTCATCTGGTTATTGCATCTCAATGGATAGGTCGTATTTTCATGAGAGGGGTGGGTATAACGTACAATACGCTTTCAGTCCACAAAACATGCAGATAAGACAGTACCTGCACACTCCAGTATTAATATCCTCATAGACGCCCATATGGAACGATTTCAACTAATAGCATCATCAAAAGCAAAAGTTTACACTACCTACATTCGGATTGAACGTAGAAAGAGACGAAATGCACACTAAAAGACAACACAGATCATAAAATACTACTATTGAAGACAGAAAGAGTTGACTAATCCAAATTGACAATAATATTAGACAGTGTAATATCATTCACTAATATTATAAACGCGAAAGTTTGTGAGGATGTTTGTTACTCTTTCACGCCGAAACTACTGATCCGATTTGGATGAAACTTGGAATATATATTGTTCGTGACCTGGATTAACACATAGGCTACTTTTTATTCGGGAAAATCTACGGGATCCAACGGGACGCGAACGAAGTCGCGGGCGGAATCTAGTATTAGATATTTTATTCTTAAACTAACTTTAAAAAATATCTAGGAATTATGACTATATATATAACAAGTATGTCGTAGTGCTGCATGTATTCTTAAGATTGCTTTCAGGCTACGAGCGCACCAGAGACTTCACAGCGGGGACACATTCAACTGCAAAGCAGACGGATGTGTCAAATTCTTCACAACACTTAGCGACTTGAAAAAACATATCCGGACACACACACAGGAGCGCCCATACAAGTAAGTTGAGTGACACTAGTCTTGACGTATTTCAGATTACTTTTTTCAAATTCTGTGAATGCTGTTCTCAATATCTTGATACCGCGTTCAGACTCAGCTCATGCCGCTGCCGGCAATATATCGCCTTTATTCTTATTACGGAGCAGGGGCATGAACAATGATAGTGTTTAGATTAGGCTCATGCCCACTGCCGCCTAATCTAAACACGCCATTAGAAGTCAACAGTCACTTAGAACGTCTTCTAGTAGCTACAAGTTAGGCATTTCGAAAAACATCAAATGCTTAACATCAAGTACGGGATATAGTAGGTTCTGTAATGTATAATTTTGATGACAGATCGCTCGTGGCTAGGCTTGCTTATTATTTTTATTATTTAGATTATTTATTCAGACAACTTGGTCCAGTTTGGTTAGTAGGTAATATAAAAACACTTATTAAACTAGGTTAGTAATTTTTAACTAATAGCGATGCTGTCCTCTGGATGAGGTTCCAAACCAAAGGACAGTTATGTTTTTGAGCAATAACATTTAGGATGCTGTTGTTGCTCCCGCGCAGCCTGCTTAGCAGAGATGCGGTTTTTTTGCGCCAGATGGCATCAAATGAGTGTGTGCGCGCCCGCGCCGCCGCGGTGAACATACCGGATGCGCTGCAGTAGCGCGGGAGCCGCAACAGCGCCTTAAATGTATTGTTATATTGGACCCGCAGAGCATTGTAAGCCCTTTGGGTATATCTGACCCACAGACTCGCAGAGTACAGCGAAGTACAGTATGCTTTAAAAAGAGTTATTTTTACTGCTTAGCCAATCTTCACCGATTTTATAAGTGAAGCAACGTTCTGTGCGGTCACTATTTGGATGGGTGACCGTTAGTGGCATTTACATCTGAGCGCTTCCGTGAGCGTTAAACAGTCGGTCCCGGCTCTAGCAGTCGTTAAGCCACGACGGAGGCCTTAAAACGGCGGCCTAAAAACTCCGTCACCAGAGTTGGCCACTTAGCTCATACGGGTAACTCCCATATTTTGTTCTATAGGACTGTTTTTAAAACTTTTTATCCCTGTAGTTCCATGGTAGGACTATTGAAACTAGCCCATTAAGGCTAGTTTTCGTTTCAATAGTCCTACCCAAATGGAAGGTACCAGATATTGGGGATAAAAAAAGTTTTAACAGTTCTAGACGTAACAGTTCTATAGAACAAATGGGAATTAACCGCTCATACGAACTTGCTTGCTTGATGACAGATGCAGGACCGAAGGATGCGGCAAGTCGTTCACGGCGTCGCATCACCTGAAGGCGCACGGCCGCACGCACTCCGGATCGCGTCCGCACGCGTGCCTCGCGCCCGGATGCGGACGGCTTTTTTCCACTCCCACCAGTCTTCGCGCTCACGCTACCAAACACCAGGTTCGTTCGGGTGGCTCCCATTTCTTCTATAGAGCTGTTACGTCTAGAACTGTTGAAATTTTTTTATCCCTAATATATGTTAACTTTCATTTGGGTAGGACTATTGAAACGAAAACTAGCCCTAATGGGCTAGTTTCAATAGTCCTACCATGGAACTACAGGGAAAAAAAAAACAGTCCTATAGAACAAATGGGAGTTACCCGTTCGTTCAAGTAATAACGAAACGTGGGTATCGGTGCATTCGTCCACACAGACGACGAAATAATACCCCTTCGTTTTCCGGCGGGTAGATGGATGTTTGATAGACGCCTAATGAACCAATTCTATTTTTATGCTTTACTAGCGACCCACCCCGGCTTCGCACGGGTGCAATGCAGTGATGATGATGATGTATTATACATATAAAACCTTCCTCATGAATCACTCTATCTATTAAAAAAAAACTGCATCAAAATCCGTTGTGTAGTTTCAAAGATCTAAGCATACATACATACAGACATTAGGACAGACGCGGGAAGCGACTTTGCTTTATACTATTGTAGTGAAGTAGCTGATACCCGCGACTTCGTACGCGTGCGAAACTCTCCACCAAAATATCTGTCAACCAGCATACGATGAACCACGTGCCAAAGGCGGCTTTTGGTTTAGAGAGGTCAAGCTGTATCTAAGAATCTACGTCTTTCATTTCAATAAAATGTAGCCTTGTTTCAATCCGGAAAAAGGGCTTCCGAATGGTATAAGTTTCATTGAAATTGGTCCAGTAGTTTAGGCGTGATCCGCGAACAAACAAACAGACCAACAAACAGATAAACAGACAAACTCGATTTTCGAAATCAGAATTATTTATTTAGTAGATCTGCATAGGCATTTACATTAAAATCCATATTTTTAATTTTAGTTTTTGGCTTTTTTACAGTTTTATAATAGTATAGATTATCACATGGTTCTTCTTAGCTATGTTTGCGAGGCCTAATAATAAATCTTCGAATATTTCGATTGCAGGTAGATGCAGAACCATCGACTGTGGATGCCTTGGACGACCCTCCTTCCGTGAAAAGTGAGAGCGATGTCATGAACTGGGAGGTGCTCCTCGAATCGTTTGGAAAGATCAGTACAGACTGCACTTCAGACGCAGTCGACATCACAGAACTGCTTTTTGACACCACTCACGATGCCAAAACCGTATCCAACAACCTACCCGTAGACTACGACATCGCCAGCCTGACACTATCGCCCTTCGCCGACAAATCCGACAAGAAAGACGAACCGTGGGTTGACATCACCAATCTCCAAGCTACCGTACTGCCAGACATTGTCACCCCCAAAATGGAAATCAAACCGAAAGCAATGCAGCTAGCTTTAGCCAATGAGATAGAAGTGCAAGCGCCGTGGGTCGACGTGAGCGCATTGGCCGCTTCCATCTCCGAAACGCCCGTCACCATAAAGGAGAAAACACCAGAAAGCATTTTCACTCTTGCCACTTTTGTGCCCACTCACATGCAAAGTTACATCGACCTGAGTACCGACCTTGCGCCTACGGCCAACATTATGACTCATAGTTCGTTTGATCTCGATACTCCTGAAATACTCGACGTCGGCGACAAAGTGTTCAACGATAGCGAAATCGTCTCCAACGTAGAACACAGCAAGCTCTTCAACGATAGCGGAATCGTCGCCGACTCTACACCGACCAAGCTCTTCACCGAACACGGTGTGACGAACTTGGAACCCAAATTAAATTCAGACCTCGAATTGTTTATAGGATCCGATGACGATAGGTCGTTGAACACGCCGCCACCGTCTAAAGTTCACCAGAATATAGAAATAAACCCCGCAAACTCGGTACTGTTCACCACAGATTTAGATTTAGAAGATACGCTCTTGTTCGATAACGAACCTCCGTCGAACATGTACGTCGTGAGGACCGAGAATATATTCGGGAAAGAGATCGCAAAGCGTAACGCTCTGCAACAACTAGCAGCAGACACTGGAATTTGCGACTGCATGGAATGTAATTGTGATCCGAGTGACGGGGAATGCCGAAACTGCAATCATCAGAAAGGGGCTGAGAAAACCAAATGTTCGGAAGATACTTGCTCGTGCGTGGACTGTAAGTGCGATCACGAGGCGATGAAGTGCGCCGTGGGCTGTGGCCGCGCGACCGATACTAACGACAACACGTTCCTGCACTATCATAAGCGACACAACAACTCTACAAGCCTGGAAGACTTGGGTATTTACACTGTGCACGAGTGCGATGACGAGGCATCGCTGGCAGCCGCCGCCACCGACAGTCTCGCATGCGCCTGCAGCGTCGGCGCCAGTGCTAGCGGCAGCTGTACCAACAAGAACAGCAGCGAAATAGACACCAAAAAAGAAGAATGTTGTGGAACCAGTGGTACCAGAAAGTGTTGCGTCACGATATGCTTCAAGAAATTGGAAGCATTCAAACAATTTCTAACCGACAATGAACTAGTGCAAGCTCTCAAAGCAAGCAGCATTAATCTAACTACCAGTTTGTAATGTAGTGGCTTCATGAATCCTGCATTTAATTTTTGTACAAAGCATTGTGTTTTATGCGTAGTTTTCGTCTTGTGATATTTTTTATGTTGGAGTGCTACCTACACATTCGTTGTAAATCAATGATAAATTAAATGGCAAAGTCTTATAATGGCAAAGTCATCATTTCATTATGCAACTTAAGAGTTCATAAGGAGCCATGGTATATGGGGCATTAGAGACGTTTCTTTGCTGCTCTGTGCTTGTTGTGTAAACTTATATATGTACTAATATTCATAATTTTATTCAAAAATTTAATAATGCAGAGATAATATTAAATTTTTAAATAAAATATTAATCTAGTGGCAGGGAACAAAGGTTCTAATGACGGCCACGAAGCAGAAGGCGAGCGTATGACGGTCCTCCACCCGATGAACTGACGACATTGCTAAGATCGCGGGAAACCGGTGATGTGGATAAAGTAGTCCCAAAATGTATGAGGAAGGCCTATATCCAGCAGTAGACTTCTACAGGCTGATATGATGAAAAAAATAAGCCAACTTTAGAATTTAAATTAATGAGAGGTGTGCTAAGTGCAATAACGTCGAAATCTATAAAAATATTATTAATATTACTTAATACCATGAAACCTAATACCTAAGTCTAGTGCATAATATTTTCGAATGTGATTAAGAGTGCCTTAAAGTAGTTTGTGCCATGTTTCTCAAAATATTTATAAACAAAGATATGTACCTAGTACTTATTGTAACTATTGGCCGAATACTCAATCATCACTTAAATTAAATTCACACCTAAATGATTGCCATCTCTTACAAATGAGTAATGTCAAACAGAGGCAGAGCAATTTTAAGTGGTGCTTGAATTTGAGTGATGTTTCAGTATTCCGGCCTATGAGTTTCCACCATTGAGATGTCTCCACAAAACATCCACAACCCTGAATATATTGAACCATGTTTCCACTGTCAACCCTTGTGCATGTTTGACATAATCTTGTGCATTTGTATGGATTGTGTGTTCAATTCAAATCTCGCAACACTTATAAGTTGTTGTTTACTGATCTAGCTGGATAACAAAAAAAACAACACGTGTGAAATTCACACGTGGTAGAAGTGAAACCTTCAAAAACATTCTCGCTCTGTGTTTAATGTGAAATTAATTTAGTATTTATTTTTATGCAAAAAGCTTATAATGTCGTTTGGATTTGAACTTGCTCCAGTTGTTGGTCTGCCCACAGTCCAACACGTATCACTGTTCGGCCAACAGTAGCTCTGCTACGATGGTTGAAATTACGGCTATGTCTCTTTTAACTTGCGCTTTTTCGTTTCATTTCTGTTTCATCGACTTTCAAGTCACAGTGTCATTTCCGTTTCATTGACTTTCAAATCACAACGGTGCTAAAGAAGTTTCCACTTCAAAATACATGATTGTGAAACATGTTTTGCACAACAAATCTTTAGATTCAGTTTCTCTTGTGGAAATGCTAGCCCAACAAAACACCGTTTGTATGGATTGCATTGTGACTGTTGATTGTGAATGTCTTTTGGTGGAAACCCACAATAATATAGACATAATTAATAATATCATACACAGAAGTTGGTGCTTTAATTTAAATGTGCTTTGTTTTTGTGTACTTAAAAGTTTGTTCTATTATTTATATAATGTTGAATAATTTTATAATATTTTATTGTTAAATCAACTGGTAGATGAGCAATTTTTCATGTAATGCCTAACTATGAATACTATACTATTTCTAGTCCACATTAACGAAATAAAATGCTTGTTAATCATTTTGAATTTTTTTTATATTTACATACAATAGGAATTTTCATCACTGATGACTAGTTTTACACAAGCTAAAGATATTTATTTTTAGCAGGCCTACATGTAAGCAACTTAGACAATTATTTTGTTCATGGAATAGTATGAATCATTATTTTTCCCCATTGATGGAACAATTAACTCTTTCTCGATTACAAGTTTAACACAGTTACTATTATGGATACAAAGCTGAGATCAATATACATATTGGCAATAGGTACTCTACTTGTACCAGTATGTTGTGGAAGCTGCCCTTAGAAATCACTGTCAGTAATATCCAGTCAGTGGTACTTTAGAAAAACCCAACCACAACTCTACCGTCGTTTTTTCTTATCATGTCGTCGAGCACGAGACGTTGTTGCTCTGTGTCCAGGTGAGGACTGCTCGGAACTACAGTCATCACTATCGGTGAAATTCTGTAAGTGAAAATAAACCAATTAACTATCTGTATGTATAGCAACATATCTACATATAGTTAGGTAATTTTATAGCTGCCCCAAATCACTGAAAGCTCGAACTATAAAATGGATTATAGATACTTGGTGAGGTAATCGATTCATAAAGTTGAACCATGCATGCAGGTAGGTTGGCTTGGTAGGTAAGGTGTTGTCAAACTTGTCAACTAGATCATAATCATCGCATTTATTGCTATAGTAGGTGCCAAATAACACCGCAATACAGGTCATTCACCCACCTTCACCACGATGTCGTAAAATTCAATTTATGTATGGTAAACAGTACTAACAAGATTCGAGCGATACCGTCTTAGCGACAGGTTTGTATGGAAAGCGACAGAATTAGCCATACATAAATTGAATTTTGCGACATCGTGGTGAAGGTGGATGAATGACCTGTATTGCGGTGTTATTTGGCACCTACTATAGCCATAATCAAATGATTGTACATCAGAATCACTCACGTTGCGTTTGGCTTACCTTTTCGTTTGAATGAGGATCGCTTTGTTCATCAGTGAGCGTCACACAGGCAAACAGGCACATCAATTGAAAGGCGGCACCAATGTACAATCCATAGCGGATCACTGTGCTCATCAGATCCTCAGCGAAAATATCACTAGGAATCATGTTCACTTCAGCCAGCTTCAGCCCTGGAAAGTTACTCGGTTACTCTTGAGTTTCAGCCACCGCTAATCGATAGGATGCGATGTGAGGTGTAAACAAACAAATGTCATAATATGTCACTGTCATGTGTCAAAACACGGAGTTTTTTTTTCTCAGAGGCAAATTTGCATGTCGAACGAAATGACGGAGAGAGGCCATAAATAAAAACAGAAGAAAAAGAAAAGAAGCAAAGCTGTTGATTTTTATTACTAGTTACTATTACTAGCTGTTTTTTTTATCCGCTTCCAGTTTCGCTTGGATGGATGGTACCTACTATTTGTATTTGTACTTACCTCATATATGGTACTACTATGATAGGTACACCTCTATCAGATGGCCCACCTCATGTTGAGTGGTAACCTCTACCTAGAACAATAATCTAGTGCTTCATTGAGACATGCTTTGCGTCTTCTTTGTAGAGGCATCGCATAATGGGCTCGAAGGGTTAAATGCTGGTGGTCGCCTGACGACTCACTGCTACCAAACAATGTTTGTAGAGCGTTGCTGTGTCACTTCACCAGTAAACTAACTGATTTACCTAGGTACCTACCTACTTCATGCTATTAACATAATAAATGAATGCCCGCTAAGCATGAAATTGAAATGTAGGCAGTAGGTAGCTAGCTACCTACCTAGGTAATCTTTTGTGATAAAATCAGCTAAAATTCAAAACTAATTTCAAATGGGTAGGTACCTAAGTACTTGTTACAACTTCATTTTAATTTGAAACGTTCATCTTTTATGCGCCAATAAAGGGGACAGTTTAGAAATAAAAAATCTATCAATTGATAGGTAGGTAGGTAGGTACCTACATACCTACCTACAGTAAAGCTGTGAGAGTGTTACACATACATACTTACCTACTTGGTTCACTTTTGCACTGGCTGCAGTAGTATCTAAATACTCCTTTATGTTCGTACCTACCTATCCTTATGATTAAATAATGAACATTTTACGCGATAGGAGTTGGTTATCAATAGCATTTTGCCTATTATCCCTATCAGTTTTGGTGATAGCTACTAGAAGAGAATTTACATTCGTAGAGTCCGCGGAAAGCAGTGACTCAGAAGATACTAGTAGAGAAAAGTTTGCAAAGAAGCATCTGTTTGATCTAAATGGGCAGCTTAGAAAATCATTTGCCTTGGTGAGTTATACTTTACGAGTGGAAAAGTTTCATACTTACTAGGTAGGTATAGTATTATATAATCTGTGGTATAGTTATCAATAAATTGTTTCGTTAGCATTATTACAGGTAATAAATAATGTACCTAAATAAAAGGAATATCCTACTAATATTATAAACGCGAAGGTTTGTAGTATGGATGGATGGATGGATGGATGGATGGATCTTTGTTAAGTACTCTTTCACGTAAAGACTACTGATCCGATTTGGATGAAACTTGGAATATCTATAGTATATTGTCCGTGACCCGGATTAACACATAGGCTACTTTTTATCCCGAAAAATCAACGGGATCCAACGAGACGCCAAAGAAGTCGCGGGCGGCACCTAGTAGGTATTTTATAAATTGCCTTAAATAGGTGTCTATCTCTATCATTCAACGTACCTATAAGTATCTTTTGATGCAAAATAAAACTATTGAAGCGACAAAGCGTGTTCATGTTCGCCAGCGTGCGAGCACCAAGCTATCGAAGGCAAGCCAACTGCCTCTCGCCGAGTTGATATCATACAAAACGCCTACAAAAAGTATATGGAACGTGACATATCGTTCACAAATATAGAATTTGCATGAATGTTGCTTGGCTTGAAATACTGCACTGAAAGTTGCTCTACTTCATTTTATGATGTATTTAATTTTTTATTTTATTTAGGAGATATTTTTGTCACATGAAATCCAAAACATGGCATGTTCACCTGTATCTGCTCTTATGCCTCTGGCTAAATTGACGATTGGCGCAACAGGTGCCAGTGAGAAGGAACTACTTGAAGTCATCGGAGTTTTGAGGAAATCAAAGGTAAGGAGCTATAACGAGTTTCATCGTAGAAAAAAATACTCTCAGTGTTTCATCGCGACACGAGTTCTTTATAAATATATTCTGCAGGGTTTTGTGGCTTTGTGTAACCTTTATATTTTTTTTAGATAAAACGTCGGTTTCGGAAGATAATAAGCAACTTGAAACATATACCCGGCGTAAATTTGAAAGTGGCAAGCCGCATTTTTGTGTCCAACAAGGTCCGACTGTATTCAAAATTCACCGAAAGCGCAATAAAGATCTTCAAATCGTCAGTAAAGTCAGTAAACTTTAACAACATTGAACAAACTGAGAGGGAAATTAATGCTTGGGTAATTAGTTTTTTTGCTTAAAGAACTTTGTTTTGAAAGTTCATTGTAATACCTACCTACCTAGGCTGCTAGCGCACTTGTGACCAAAGCCGGGTGGCCAAAACGGATTGGTATTGATCTGCCGTAGATCTTGATTCTCTCTGCAATAGTTTTTTTGGCCAATCAAGTTATGGAAAGCTTTGTTAATTTTTTAAATGGTACTTCTACCTTCATAATAAAATGATGTCAAAAGTATGTGTGGTGTAAATAATAATATTGGCTCATTCCAGTGTTCCCCTGCGTCAGTCTCCTGCGTGGGGGATTTCTGGAACTTTTGTCCAATAATTCCCTTAGAGATCCCAGCGACTGCCGGAAGGGGGAAAACTGGAATAAAATTCCAGAAATGCCCTTAGGGGTCCATTTACACCGTTTTCATTTTATAGTCAAATTAAATAAAAACGCATCTTAGCCAGCTCCGCACGTACCTATTGACCCTGGTTTTCCTGTGGATAAGACCGACTAAGCTAAGAGGATGGTATAAGTACTAGGCAAGCATTAGACCATTTACATTTTATTATTTTCAGATTGCGAACGAATCGTACAAATTGAAAAAAATACATCTGGAGTACAAACTCTTGGGAGATCAAAGTTCACTCATAGTAAATATTGTTACGTTTGAGGTCAGTACAAATGTTTTTTTTTTCTTAAACTAAATGTAAATCAAAATAAATTTAAATATTTAAATATTTTCCAATATTTACATTTATTTATTTAGGTAACTACTCAAAATAATTACTTTATTCTGCGTTAATATGAGATTTTCGGTTACCTACTGCTTATTTAGATTTTGATAAAACTAACAAGTTATAAATAACAAAAATACAACGATATTAAACGAATAAAAGTCGGGACGAACTCACATTTTGAAAAGATTTGTTCTGAAATATTGGTTTGTTAATATTTCAGGGAGACTGGGAGAAAAAGTTTAGAAAAGTAACATCTGAACCATTTTACTCGCCGAGAGGTGTTGTCAGCGTACCTATGATGTCTCGTGAAGGCTATTATAATTATACAAAAAATGATGTTCTGAGAGCAGAGGTAAATTAACTTTTGTACCCAAGTATGTTCCCTAATATAAAATAAAACTTGTAGGACATAATATGCGCCCCTTTATTACAATTTTTCAACTGCCGATGCATCGGTCAGTATATGGGCGGAACCGGAACTAGCTCTTATAGTAGGTGCCAAATAACACGGCAATGCAGGTCATTCACCCACCTTCACCACGATGTCGCAAAATTCTATTTATGGATGGTAAACAAACAGTACTACAAGATTCGAGCGATACCGTCTTAGCGACAAGAAAAAAAAAAGAATACCACAGAATTAGCCATACATAAATTGAATTTTGCGACATCGTGGTGAAGGTGGGTGAATGACCTGTACTGCCGTGTTATTTGGCACCCTACTATAGCTAGCCATTCACTTGGCGTTGTCGATCTGGGTACGCTCACAGAGTATACATTGTTACAGAGTAAAACTAAATAGAGTATGAGGTAAATTCGACCATAGACGACTAAATTATCCTACAAACTTTAATAATATTTATTGAATGTGCTCCTTTTTATCAGATTTTAGAAATTCAATATGAAAAAAGAAAGGCTTCTTTTGTGATTGTTCTCCCCTTCTCCAGAACTGGGTTAAAACTTTTACTGAGACAATTTAAATTGGCGCCAGAACTACTGAACGATGCCTTGGATGATATGTATTTAAAAAACGTTATACTATCTGGTCCCAAATTCAAAATAATAACAAAACAGGATTTAAGACCAATATTCAAATCGGTGAGAACTTTCAGTATCCTCACATATTGATAACAGTTTCGCTTTAAGTAATTATAAAGCTTCATTTCCTGAATACATTGCATCTCGATCATTATTTTCTTGTGCCTTTTTCAATAAGATCTATAACTACACTCGAGAGCAATGATTCCGGGTCACTTAAAGAATGTTAAAAATCTCGGAAACTAAAAATGATAGGTTAATGCAATAAATTGTATTTAATAGACAATGTAATACTCCTTAAATGAAAGTAAAAAAATATGAGTCACCATACATTTTATTAACACAAAATTACATAAAGAAAAAACTGCTGATCTCTCCTTAAAACAAAAATAGGAAACATGAAATTTTTGAACTTTATTACGATTTGACTTGAATTTTAATACTTCGTATTGCCTCCTCGTGCTTCCATTACTGCGTTTACGCGGTTTGGCATGCTGTACACCAAGTTCCTTATACGATTTTGGGGAATATTCTCCCATTCCTCTGTGAGAGCAATTTTGAGCTCACGAAGCGTGATTGGGGGAGGGTTTCGTTGTTTTACGCATCTGCCTAGCTCGTCCCAAGCATGCTCGATCGGGTTGATATCCGGGCTGCGCGCTGGCCACTCCATACGAGTAATGTTCATCTCTTGAAGGTAGTCATTCACAATCCTACCTGTATGAGGTCGGGCATTGTCATGCATAAATATAGCATCCTCACCTAAATTGACCATAAATGGACCAACATGATCATTGAGGATTTCTTCCACATATCTTACGCTAGTTAAAGAGCCGTTTTCTATGATCACCAGCTCTGTGCGACTTTCAGAAGAAATTCCGGCCCACACAAGTACAGACCCACCACCGTAGGCTACTTTTTCTTCGATGCATGCTTGCTTGAATCTTTCCCCTGGTCTTCGATACACTCTGTGTCTTCCATCGTGCTTGTAGAGCATAAATTTTGATTCGTCGGAGAACATAACTTTTGACCAATCTTCAATACTCCAATTTACGTGGCTCTGGGCATATCTTAGTCTTGAAATACGATGCCCACGCTCCAGTTTAGGGCCGTTTGCAGGTCTAAGGGGTTTTAAGTTAGATTCAGCAAGCCGACGTCTTACTGTCCATGCACTTGGGTTACTTCCTCCGAGGCGTCGAAACTGATTTGTGAGTTCAGTTCCTGTGAGAAAGCGATTTCGAAGCATGGTGTTCACCAAGTATCGGTCTTCTCGTGCTGTGGTACACCTGGTTCTGCCCGTTCTTGGTCTGCGTAGGTTAGAACCAGTTTCTTCGTAACGTCGGAGAACTCTTTGTACTGTTGACAGCGACACACCGACAGTCCTGGCTGTATCGCGCTGACTCCGGCCGGTTTCCAGCATTGTAAGTATTCTGGTGCATTCTTCAGGCGTAAGCGACATAATTTCAGCTTGAATAATGAATATAGAGCACTATCAACATGGTTTATATACCCACATAAATGACAGATTACAAACAAAAGCAAAACCAAATGCTGTAATTTCGTAGTTCCATCTTCGAAAGTGGCCCTTTTTCAAATTTGATTTTTTTAAGATATAACTTTACAATAACTAAGAAGTTTTAATACCTTCATTTAAGGAGTATTACATTGTCTATTAAATACAATTTATTGCATTAACCTATCATTTTTAGTTTCCGAGATTTTTAACATTCTTTAAGTGACCCGGAATCATTGCTCTCGCGTGTATTCAAAATTTCAAGTCAATAGCTCCTTCAATAAGATCTATAACTATTCAAAAGCCAATAGCTCTAATAGTTACTGAGATAATACGGTTTGTGACAGATGGACGGACGGACAAAGTGGCACCTTATGGGTTTCGAAACCCTACGGCCTACGGGATTGTAACCCTAAAAACAATTTTGTCAAACAGATGGGACTCCGAAAAGTATTGAGTGAAAATTCAGGCTTGACTGATATAATCCAAGGGCATCAGTTGGCTGTCGGTGAAGCTTGGCAAGTGACCGTTATTGATGTTAATGAAAAAGGAACTAAAGCTGCGTCTGCAACAGGTATGTCGAACTCTAATATGATTTACCCCCGAATTCTATATTTATATTATTAAATATTTACCAATATCGTTATTCGCATAGTAAACTACGCCTATATTCACATATTTACAAAATAAACATGAAATCGTTGAGCTATCTACAAACTGTTGCAAACGATTTGACAACGGTTTGATATGAGCTATCAAACCGCTGTCCAAATCTAGTCTAAACTAGTATAGTAAGTAATATATGATCTGTGTCTGAAATTAATTCAAAATATATTTATATATAATAATAAATAAACATATTGCTTTTTATAATACTTATAATGAATAAGTTTACATTTTGGGGTTGTTAAAAATTTTTTAAAGTAAGATATTCAATAAATACTTATGTGAATAATAAATAACAAAAAGTCTCTGATTTTTAGCTGTGGAACAAATCCAAATATCCCAAATTTTAAACAAAGTTATTTTCAATGCAAATCGTCCATTTTTGTTTTACATTAAAAGTGCGAGAGAGCAGATATTCGCTGGAACATACGCTGGGTACAGTATTCTTCTTATACTAAGTATTTTAATATCCTTCAATGAAGCTAAGTGGTAACCTGTGCATATAACAATGCATTGCCCCACCGAGCCTATTGAGGACGTCCCCTGTGAGGCATTACACTTTGTCCATCACTCCAGTCACTCTAAAGATGTAAAATCTCATGTGCTTGTGGATCCGGCACTCATACAATTAAAATTGGAACACAGCAATGCGAGCACCACTACTTGATGATAAAAATATTTTATACCATTCCCCCTCTAAAAAGCTTATTTTATTCACTGAAAACAGTGAATAAAAAGAACTTTTACTCACTGTTTTGGTGTTTGAATTTAGAACACACTAATATATTTGACCTCCATCTAATTATGGTTTTTGCGCAAGGAGGTTGTATAGAATTGGCTATACAACCTCCAATCTTTCTTTTGCTCGTAGTCATGGTATAAAGTATAGCATACAACTCTTGAATAAAACGGATTTATACCAAGAGCCATGAACCACTCACGTCGTTCAGGATTCTAACACTTCAATCATCATGAATCACTCCCTACGGTCGTGATTCATTCGTTAGAATTCTTCATTTGCTCGTGATTCATTTATGGCCCTCGCTTTAAATCCGTCTTTTATTCACTAGTTGCATAATATACCTACTAAGTAAGTTCTACCAACTAAGTATCTTACAGCCGAATACTCAAACGTCATTCAAATTTGAGCACCATTTAAGGTTGCTCTGCCTCTGTTTGACATTACCCATTTGTAAGAGATGGCAATAATTTAAGCGGGACTTAAATTGAGTGGGGTTTGAGTGGCGTTTGAGTATTCGCCCATTACTAACGCAT
This sequence comes from Eulithis testata, assembly GCA_947507515.1. Lineage (NCBI taxonomy): Eukaryota > Metazoa > Arthropoda > Insecta > Lepidoptera > Geometridae > Eulithis > Eulithis testata. The sequence goes on from OX382198.1 coordinate 3,705,833, forward strand.
TTTTTTCTTACAGGTTATAAACTAGACCAATTTTGATACTAGAACTGAGTGCCTAAGTATTTAAACCACATCACTATCCAAATGAGTATTAATCTTAGAATTCATAAACAACGTTGAAATGATTTGGCGGATTATTCAGCCTCTGTCTAAAAAACATTGCGTTAGGTGGATAAATTGGTACAGTAAGAAATAAATTACAAATACTTAGCCTTATTTTTATTTTTAACATCTGTTATAAGTATCTCATCTCAAGTGCTGAAAACGCGGTCAGACTAGGTATTGTTTTTCAACGAATCAACAGCTACAAGGTAATTTCAAACTATGGAGGTAAATTACATTTTCTCGGTATTTCTTCACGAGAAATGAATTTCCTCAGAATTCGATTAAGCCTCGAAACATGAATGTGTGAAATAAAAAGTGTTCAATAGTACTTATAGTTAAAGGCAATTAAAAGAAAAGAAATCGTTCCATAAATATAATAATAAAAATTTGCTACGATCATCATAAAAATATGCGGTCTTACTTAGCTGGTGTCGCTAAAAATGCTGCCGTATTTTTTTCATAAATTGAAACGACAAAGACTTATGATGTTAAAGCTGTCATGTTAGTTTAGAAAAATGGAACAACAGAATCGACCCCAGTGTTTAAGCAGAGTTTTCTAAGATGATCTCTCTCACTATTAAAATCAAGAGAAGTCGAGAAGCGTTTCCTCCACCCCATATTTGCTGCGATACTTTGCCTGGTTGGTAGATATATAGCAGTCGAACATTTATACTACAATACATTTTTAAATTAATTAGGATTATAGTTTAAAAATGACATTTGATTTGCAATCAAAAAATATTATTTTTTAATTTATCTTAATATATATATATATATATTTATATATATACATTGTTGCCAAGCAGTGTAACTGATCTGCGAAATGTAGCACTTTAAGAGAAGAGATGACGATGATGAGTGTAACAGTTGTATTTACCACCCACCGACGCTTGTTAAAATTCGTGCGCTTGTTGAAGTAGCGCGTTTATGTCTTTTGTATAGATAGAGTATGGACCTGCGTAGCGTAGGTACCTATGTCAAAATATGAACCAAAGTTTTAAATCCAAATAAGATCCCTGTAAGAGATCGCTTTTATTGTTGAGATAAGACCGCCCATTGCATAGCCCACAGTCCTTTTTCTGATTGTTTTCATTTGTAAAAATATAGTTGTGGTGAGGAATGAAGTGTTTTCTATCGTGCCGAAAGGTCTTCTGTAATTGGTCGCCTGGTTCTTGAAAACAGTAAGTTACAATTGATTTGTTTTCATTTGTAAAAATATAGTTGTGGTGAGGAATGAAGTGTTTTCTATCGTGCCGAAAGGTCTTCTGTAATTGGTCGCCTGGTTCTTGAAAACAGTAAGTTACAATTGAAAGTGCGAAATCTTCACGAAAAGTTAATAACTATGTAATTATGTATTCACAAGAAGCATTTCATTTAATGTTACTTCTCATAAGTTGTATTATGTTTAAAGCCGCTTCTTCGAATCACAAATAACTCAATCATAAAAGCGTTGTATGACAGCATTTTAAGTCTAAACTTATGTAAAAAAAGTGTAGTTGGTAAAATTCTGCGTTATGGTTTTCATCTTCCCACCACAGATTATATAATAACTCTCACTGGTTAGATGCTAAAAAACAAAATAGTTTTTTGTATAATTAGGACTACACAATTAGCAATGCAGCGTAGAACCAACCTCTTTAAGTTATAAAGAGTATTATTGGTTCGCGCTGGCCGACAGTGTTTTGAAAATGGAATACCGTGGATGACACTAACACGACGAGCGAGGGTAGCGAGACGTGTCAGTCGAAAACAATGGCAAAATATGTGTGGATGCGGAAATACGAATTATTATGGAAAATGCTATGATTAATACACTAAAGCTCTGTATATTAATGTTATAGTTTACAAGTAAGCAAAAAAAGATGCTAAGTTCTCATCAATATTAGTTTCGGTGTTAAAGCCTGACTAGATCAAATCTGTGGTGAACGGAAGCATTCATGAATGGTCCCTGATGACAGCAAACGAAAGAAGTGGTGAGATATCGTGAGGCTTGCGACAGCCTCTGATAACAAATATATTTATGACTACCTACTGTAAAATACTGTATTTTATATCCCTGGCTCACTGTTATACCGAGCTGGTTTCCACCGTCCTTCCGTCCGTGACCGTATCCGTCGGCTTTCCCTTCGACTCCCTCGTCTCCCGCCCTCGCGTCGGGTGACATTGACAGGTCGGGAGTTTGACACTGACAGTGACCTATATAACCACTCGTGTACATGAGACAGGGTAACGCATCTACTGAATAGATGCAAACACTACAACTACTACCACTACGAACGCTCTGCCAAGAGTGAAACGACTAAGAAGAAGATAGGTAACTAGCCTCCACCTGCCTCTTCGTCAGTGTTCCGTATGATCCTTATCTTGATATCTAAGAGCAAAATATTCTATTATCGCTTTCTACTTCCATCTGACCATAGTTTTACTATACGGTACTTCTGACCGTAGTAGTCAAGGGTATGCCAGAAACCCTTGACTTTATCCTGGAAAATCAACAAGAACAGTAGGGCTATTCCCGACTTCCGCTGTTCCAAATTGGATCCGGATTTTGACAGATTTCGTGTCATTTTGTACTGAAAAATGACAGGAATTCTGTCAAAATCTATGGATCTGGATTGGAACTGTGGTCGAGAGTAACCCACCAGGGCACAAAAGACGAACGGGATGCAGCCAAAGTCAGATATAATCCGTAAATCTGGTTTAGAAGGTCGTCGCCCGACCGGTGAATGTATAACTCGTTTGTAAAGCAGACTTTAATAGTATCTTTGCAGGATCTGCATAAAAAAAGTATCTAAAAAATCACGGTTAGACTATTTATAATTATATACAAAATGCACATACACAGTTGAGCTATCGACAAGTTGCAAGTGACTTATAGAATTATTGTTCTGTGTTAACTGTTTTTGGAAACTATAAGCCGTGAATGGTTTTTGTAAACCATGATATTATTTCAGGTTTATATGCGTATGTTTCAATTTGTGAACATATTAATAAAAAAATATATGGTATTAAGTGGGTATGATAGATAAATAGTTTAGACGAATAAGTTTTTGCTGTGATTTTTTGAGCAAATACTTGCTTAATTTTACTTACATGTTCTGAAATCTTTGCGAATAAACATTATTTTAGTAATTTATTGATGATTTTGATTCTTTGATTCTATAAAAATAATAACAACTTTACGTTGCATCTGGAAGATGGAGCTAAAATCATAACGGTTTAGTCGCAATATGGTAGATCGGCTCTTAGTATTATGTTGACATAGCGGTTTATTCAGTTTCGTTTTTAATTTGTTTGGAATGAAGGATTCGTTATGAAAGCACATTCTCTGTGGTCGTTTGTTAATAATGAATAATGACCGTGATTTAAAAAAATGGGCTCGTACATATCTGCTGGAAATGCTGGAAAGGAAGGTTGCACAAGCACAGAGGATTTATGTGTCTGTGTGTGTGGTGTGGACCTATTTTGTAAAAATGTAGTTATTTTGCATCATATGTGAACTATTAAATGTAATAGTTCACTTAAGACGCAAAATAACTGGTACAAAGACGCGTTTTGTCGACAGCATTAGGTACCATAGTTCATGAACTATAACTATGGTAATGCTGTCGACAAAACGCGTCTTTGTACTACCAGATTTTCTAGATCAACAACAACTTTTGACATTTCGGCGTAACATTACCTCATAGTACGTACGTATTTTTTTGAGGACGAAAACAAAAACTGTTTTTAAGACGATATAGTAGTTGATATATTATGACTACTGACTTAGAAATTACCTATTTAGAGACTGCAGTATCTTGATCACGATTAAATGTGGAAATCGTAAACGTATCAACGCTAGCGTATCCGAGATACATTGGGCGGTGACGTTACAACGCTTGGAAGTCGACATAGTGTTACGTTATGTTTACTTTACCCTTCCTCTGATCGTTCCTACGTATAAAACTATCAAGCCACGGAAATATACCTGCGTAATTTTCGTGAATTTTGAATTAGATCCATTACTATTTACATCTAGTGATTACGATTACACCATCAAAGACGACCCAAAAAACTCGAAGTCGCACACGGGGATTTTTAGTGCGCCATTTTCTTTTTTTCGCAAAGTCGTCATCATCATTTCAACTTTAATTCGGTTGATAAATGAATTCGTTCCGTTGATATTCTGTTTAGTGCTTGTAAAAAAACTAAAGAAAAATGTCGATTATTTTGTCATCGATAATATCTTCAGATAAACCAAGACTACGAGTACACTAACTTATATTAGCTGGTTTGTCTAAGATAATATCTAAAGCCAGCAGTGATACACCCATACTTCTTTACATTCGGTCATGCATGTCGGTCTCCGATGAAGTATGTTCTTTGCATGTCGGTCTCCGATGAAGTATGTGACACTAAATTAAAATTATGAACATCTTGTAATTTGACCATACTTCTTGCGAATAAATACATTTCATTTCATTTCATTTCATTTCATTTCATTTCATTTCATTTCATTTCATTTCATTTCATTTCATTTCATTTCATTTCATTTCATTTCATTTCATTTCATTTCATTTCATTTCATTTCATTTCATTTCATTTCATTTCATTTCATTTCATTTCATTTCATTTCATTTCATTTCATTTCATTTCATTTCATTTCATTTCATTTCATTTCATTTCATTTCATTTCATTTCATTTCATTTCATTTCATTTCATTTCATTTCATTTCATTTCATTTCATTTCATTTCATTTCATTTCATTTCATTTCATTTCATTTCATTTCATTTCATTACTTTACTTTATTACTTTGTACTTTATCGTTTATATTACCTAGTTTCTAAAACCAAAAAGCACCACACTGGAATTGTACATACCTATTAAAAAAAGAAAACAGAGCGCGACAAATTTCTTGCGCGTTCTTCTAGGCTTTGGTCACAAGAGCCTAGCACCTAGAATCACCTAATAATTAACCTTGTGGTTTCACTGAATAAAAGATATTAAGTAACATTATTCTTGTGTAGCATTGTGTAGGTACAATAAAGTACTATCTATCTGTCTCTATTGATTTTTCAGGGCCATCCAATGGTTATACTAAATCCTTTTTTAGAGGAGATGATTGACCATGCCTGAAAAGCACGTGCCCTGCTCTGCCTGCGGCACCGTAGCAAATCAAAATGGCGAGCAAGCTAAACGTTTTTGTTATTTACTGAGTTAATTTGTTAGAAACGAGCAAGCAACCACGATGCACGCGCTTCTAATAAAATAATATTAGAACCAACCTAGAGTTTAACCATGTTAAGTCTGCAGCATAGAATTTAAAACCTATAGTTGCAAGCTCACTTTTTACTGCAAAAACGATTTGACTATCACGAAAGTTACTGAATACTGAGATAATGTAAAAATCTTTTAGGAGTTGCCCGTGTATTCCATTCACTGCAGACTTAACGTGGTCAGACTCGCCTTTTATTGATGTGTGCTCAGAAATTATTTGCAATAATGGATGGAATCATTGATACAATCGTAAATATCTAATGTAACTGACGTAATACAGTTAAGAGATAAAACACGTTGATGAAGACATCAAAGGTTCCTTTATCTTTTTTTAATTGATACCTACATTACTTTCTTACATAAAAAGAGGTTTAACGTTTCACAGAATGTAGAATGACCTAATAGGCCACAGACATATCTAAACTAAAATAAAACTATTTTTATGTATGTATTTTATGGTATAGGTAGTATATGCGACGAGTGTGAGTACTCACACAAACCTTCTGTGGTTTATAGGGTACATCTAAAATGTTCATTTGAATTGTTGTATGTTTGAAAAAAATAAAAAAATAAAAAATAAATATATAGTGTACACATGTTAAAGCCAGCAAGACCACCTCGATAGTCATCTCTCTCTTATTGAGTATTATACCTGCTTGGTATTCGGCCTACTCTTGAATAAAAATATAGGAGGCGCTGTAAGCATGACGTATCGATGTCTGTCTTGTTTTTTATACAATAATATCCGCTAGGATATAGATGTTCGGTGATAATATGTGCTAATACAATTTACAATAAAACACGAATGAAGACGCGAAATCTTATTTATTTCATAAAGTTCAACATCTCTAGCCTCAAAGGTAATAAAACTCTTGTGTGGGTTTGGCTCGCCTTTGTAAATCTCATTTATTTTTATACAATTTATGCCTTCGCGTGAGAACAATTTTGTACTTTTCCCTTTTCAGAAAGCCAAAGCAAACTCCATTGAATAAAATGTCGTTGAAAAGTGTCCAAAAATCTTCACTCTTAATTTGGCAGAATAACATAAGAACGATTACATAGACGTTATGTTGATACCGGCGATGAGCCCTTATCGGCATGACGTCAAGGTTAGCATTGATATATACGTGCGGGAATACCGCGCGCGATCATTACGGGTGATTCGAGTGGCCGAGTGATCTCTACGCGTCGGCAAACTCATTTTTTACTGCGACTGTTGCGGACGTGTCGCCTATCGAGCTTTGCTCTTGCGCGTTCAGTGTTTTCTAGTGCTCGGAGATAAAATACTAGGTGAGTTTGGCTGCGAAGATTTTTTATCGCTTGCAATTTTAATTTCTAGGTTTCTTTAAATTTATTTGTAACCGGAGATTTTGTACATTACTTGTTATATTATCCTGGTTTGGTAGTTTACGAAGCTTTTCATTGTTACACTAGGAAAAGCTTTTTTCCAGAATCCAAGCTTTCCGTGATTGGTTCAGCGTGCTTTTGTTTCAGTTTGTTCAACGGCAAAATAATATTAGGACTGATTTTCAGTTGTCTAGATTATACCATTTTATTGCAAAGAGACAATGAGTAACGAACTAAGTTTTAATTTAAGTATGTGGCCTTGGAGTAAACAACGGTTTTACTCTTTCTTTAGCCTTCAGCCACAATAACATTACGTTATGGGTATCCAACGAAATTCGACTTATTGGTTGATTAGATATGTCGGTAACCTCACTGACTATGTCTTGAATTGAAGAAAAAAAATTTTAAAATAATCGTGTTATGCAAAACCGCACGTTATGTTAATAGGGTCTTTAGCCTTTTCGTTTAAAATGGCCATCAAAAATGAGAGGTGTTGAAGAAGGTCTTTAATACATTTCGTAATTAAAAATAAATACATAGTAAGTATACAAGCATTTATTTATTTACTTAGTAGGAGTGAAGTCCGCATTGTCTGTCTATACTCTGTACCTACTCTGAGTCACGGATTTTCCCAGATAGGTACTACCTACTAACTGAAAAGATTTTATCTTGGTTTTCAGTAACAGCTTTAGTTACCTACGAAGAAGTAGGTAATAAATAATACCTGCTCTAAAATAATGAAACTGTATGTAGTTTTCTTTACAATATATAGTGTTGAAAAAGTAGTATTTGAGAGCAGTAATTGTCACGCGTTGCCGATATGTTGCTTGATACGTAATAAGAGGACGCGGAGAGTTATGTTAGGAGTAAAGGATTTTCACGAATCAATTAGAGTTTACCGAATTTAAAGTTTCGTAAGTCGTTAATCAGCATAAAACAAGTTCAAAAATGCTTGCATAAAAGTGTGTCAAGTTTACGATTTTTGGTCACCAACAAACCAGTTGGACCTATAACCTACACAGACAAAGTAGAAGCTGTCGCTTGATAAGATTGTTATTGTTAACAGATTTTTATAGTTATATTTTTTTCTCGAACAAACTATCATCTACTTAGAAATACTATCATCTACTTAGAATCGATTTCTTTTATTATTCTTTTCCCGCTAAGTACTACTATATGTTAAGCTGAAGAGAATAGGTTTATTTAGTTACAAATACAACTATAGTGCAATATGTATTGTTTGAGTAACGACATGAAACCATACCATTTCAAATCCATAAGTTGTGTGAAAGTACACGTGAGTTGTCAATTGTCATACCGTCACGGCCCTTTGCCCTTCAAATGAAAGTTTGCAGCATCAACAGGTCATTTTCACTGTCTATAACGACACGCCACAGTGGTCATTTCATTGTCGGTCATTGGCATAAACCTAGGTATTTCTTTGGTCCCCAAACCCAAGTTAACGTTTGACAATCGCTGCGGAAAGCTTATTTTTTACTAGCTTCCGCCCGCGACTTCGTTCGCGTCCCGCTGGATCCCGTTTATTTTCCGGGATAAAAAGTATCCTATGTTACTTCTAATACTTCCAAGAATATGTGTACAAAGTTTCATGATGATCGGTTAAGTAGTTTTCGCGTGAAAACGTAACAAACAAACTTACATTCACATTTATAATATTAGTATGATGAGAAAAATCATGAGGAACAAGCAGATGGTCCGATATAAAGTGTTAACCTCTGCCCATAACGATGTATTACCTCACAGAGCAAATCCGCTAAGGACGTCTCCTGTTAAGCAGGCTTGAAAATGTCAGGTTATACATAATTTATAAAAAAAACATATGTGTTTAATTCACACGTGATAGAAGTGAAACCTTCAAAAAGACTGTCAAATCACAACGATGCTAAAGAAGTTTTCACTTCAAAAAAGTTGCAAAAAGTGAACGGTTTGCTCGAGACCTGAACCCACGCACTACGAGCTAGTCTCGATTCGATCCAATCCGTTAGACCGCTTGGCCAGCAGTCTTCTTGGAATGCGTACGAAAATTAGGGATCTCTCTTCTCGTTTCCTCGCCTTTTCGTTTCATCGACTTTCAAATCACAACGGTGCTAAAAAAGTTTTCACTTCAAAAAATCTGTTTTACGCTATATATCTATTTAGGTATATTTTAAGTGGTTAAAAATACTAACTTCGTAATTTCACGCAAACCAAACCAAAACCAAATGATTTACCTACTATGTTACTACGTTATTTACTATGTTTACTACCAAACATTTGTGTGGCAAACATAGATGTTTGTTCTGTGTCTGGGTGTTTCTATGTATTATAAGTATGTATTTACAAAAAAAAATGTATGTATGTATTCTATCAGCCATCTAGTTCCCATAGTACAAGCTTTGCTTAGTTTGGGACTAGAAGGCGTTGTGTTAAGGGTCCGTGAATATAATTTAATTTAAAAGTAACGTCAAAGAAATACGTTCATAATAATTTAGTCAGAAATACTCGGAAAATGTGCAGAGAGGTAAGGTATCCAAAGATTATTAAAATATTGTTCTATCAATAAATAATAAATTAATTTGTTCTTAAATGTCACCAACCACCTATTAGTTTCGAAACTTATCAAATCGTCACAATTCATCTAATATTTAGATGTAGTGCGTAAATCGACTGAATCCCAAACTGCCATTTGATTTTTAAATAGTTTAGATACCTATTAATTTCATCATAAGTATGTTTTTATTATATTTCTTGAATAATTTTGTTGGAGGTTTTGGTTTTAGCGGAGTTCAAAATGTCAGGAACGCGATAGCAACTCTAAGATATTATTAATTACTAGCTGATATCTATCAACCAGTATACGATGAACCTCGTAGCAAATGGCTGCTTTTGGTTTAGAGAGTTCAAGCTGTATATAAGAATCCACGTCTTTGATTTTAATAAAATACAGCATATTTATGTTTCAATCCGGATTCTGAATGGTATAAGTTTCATTAAAATTGCTCTAGTAGTTTAGGCATGATCCGCGAACAAACTAACAGACAAACAGACAAACTCGATTTTCGGAATCAGAATCGTTTATTTAGTAGATATGTTTTTGGCTTTTTTACAGTTTTATAATAGTATAGATTACTTATATAATTTAATATCTATTTACTTTACATCAATCTTTTGTTAACAGTCAAATAGAGTCGTCTCATAAAACTAATGAGAGACCTTTGTCCACCAATGGAGGATATTCACTAAAGAGTGCGATTAAAATATTATCAATATCCGCTATTTAATGTAAACTTGTTGTTGGTTTAAAAGCATTAATTATTCAATAAAACTAAATATTCAGGCACAAAAAACATGAATATTCAGTGTAAAAAACATTAGAATAATAAACACCTGCTCCATACGTAGTATCTATTATTTCAAGGGATAAACATTGTTGCACGGACGGACGTTATTACACGTATTTATAACGTTCTATCTGATACCCGCGACTTAGTACTCGTGCGTAACTTTCCGCCAAAATAGCTGTCGACCAGCTTACGATGAACCTCGTACAAAGTGGCTGCTTTTGGTTTAGAGAGTTCAAGCTGTATCTAACAATCCACATCTTCGATTTCAATAAAATACAGCCTATGTTTCAATCCGGCAAAAAAAAGCCTTCTGAGTGGTATAAGATTCATTGAAATTTGTCCAGTAGTTTAGGCGTAATCCGAAATCAAACAAACAGACGAACAGACAAACTCGATTTTTGGAATCAGAATAGTTTATTTAGTAGATCTGCATATTTAGTTTTTCGATATCTCTAATTTAAGTTTTATTTTAGTATAGATTTTTTGTCTACAATGAAAATATTATAAGCCACCTATTATTGACAAGGAAATAGAGTTTTAGTATAAACAAAACCATTGACATATTAATTGATCAATAAAACCTTGGTTAACGGTGAAGGAAATAGTGAGGAAACCCTTGGCTTAGTCAGCTCCGCACGTATTGACCTTGTCTTTCCTGTGGATATGGCTGACTAGGCTGAGAGGATGGTATAGGTGCTGGGCAAGCCTACTCCATCTAAAACATTGTCCCAGGCACTACAGTGTCCCGTTATGTGTAGGCATAGTTTGACTCCTGACGCTGTATAAATAATTTATAAGTTTAAAAAACTGGAAAAACCGACTTCAATTTGATACGCTTTCATCATCAAATGATGATGATGATGATGGCCAGTTTGAGACCAACCTGGAAGCATACCCTTTCAAATAAAAAAAGAATTTTTCAAATCGGTTCATAAATGACGGAGTTCTGAGGTAACAAACATAAAAAAAAATACAACCGAATTGAGAACCTCCTCCTTTTTTGAAGTCTGTTAAATAAATCATCTTCAATAGATGTAAAGGCCTATTATCATTAAAACCTTGGTACAAACAAAAAGCTTTATATTATTTAATGTGAGCTATTATAAAAAAAAAAAACACGGACACTTAACACAACGCCTTCTAGTCCCAAACTAAGCAAAGCTTGTACGATGGGAACTAGATGGCTGATAGAATACATACATACATATTTTTTTTGTAAATACATACTTATAATACATAGAAACACCCAAATCTAAACATAATAATAGTACGTACTAACAGACACTAGCCGATCCAGAAAGGGGCTAGAGTTCTCAAACCCCCCCAATTTCTCCGGGTCTACTCAAGGGTGGATCAGGATTGGTCAAGAATAACCCTAAATACCTGGGTCAAGCACCCCCTCATACCAAAATCCTGAATCTGCCACTGGTTACGAAAGCTTCTTAAACACCAAAAAATATAACAAAATACTAAGTAAGGAAATAACAAAAGCAATGGTTTTATAATAATAATGTCTGAAAGGATCTTTTTGCTTAAGTATAGATACTTTTTTTTATTTAATAGTTATTTGTTATACAAGAGTGCAAAGTTGCTTTTTAATCGCGTGTTCAATTTTGATGACCGAGCAAGCGAAGGATTCTAAAACTGACTCACGAGCGCAGCGAGTGATTCAAAATTAGAATCCTGAGCGTTAGCGAGGGAATCAAAAGAGCACGAGGTGAAAAATCTTTGCACTCGAGTGAGGTGGAATGAAAAGTTACTCATTCCACCTCAGCGAGGAAATGACTAAATGCAAAAAAAAAACGTTTACAATCACAAGATAGGTACTTTTATTTCAGTTTAGGTATTAACTACTACATTATGACAGGTAAGTATTACACGATGTTAAATTAAATTTACTTTATTCTCTAGAGAATAAAAACTGCTTTTGCACTCAGATATTGAAGAGCAAAAATACTCTTTCCGAGATGGTGGGATGAAAAATTATTATCGTCATCCGAGATGATGATAATGATTGATGATATTTAATTACTTTATTTACTTATTTGTTTTATTAGGGTAACGGAGAAGGCTCATAAAAACTTATAATAATGTAGATTTATATAATTAAATGCTATAAAGATTTACCTTGAGTACATAGATACCGTGATTGTTGTTACATACTTTTTATTGTTTCAAAACCAAGGAAGATCGGAAATTTTAATTTATTGATGTAAATATCAAAAAAGTTACTTTGCTCATATTGATTTTTACCTAAGTGAGGAAAATGTACGGGTTCCTTGCTTACGTCAAGTTTAGTTTATAAAACGAGATTATAATATTTTGGCTGATTTGTCCTCTATTAGTAACAACCGGTCATAGTCATTTGTTACGGCATTGAACTTGATCTCTGCAGTATTGCAGCTGTGGCTTTACCACATTGGTCGTTTGCACACTCTCCGATACCGACAATACGGACATGTCAGTTTAAACACGATTGCCGATGTCGGAGCAGGCACGGTGCGAAAGTATCTTACACCTGCCGAATCCAATATTCAACTCTCCGTGAAGCTTAGGTTTGTATAATACTAGCCGTCGCCCGCGGCTTTGCTCGCGCGGTAGCAGCATAGCAAATCTTTGATTCTAATTTTAGACCCTTTAAGGTGCGACTTTTCAAAATTCCTTTCTTAGTGCACCCCTACACTATGTAAGGTACTACCCTCCAAATTTCATACCTCTAGTGTTGCGTTCACACTATGCCGCAGTCGGCAGGGACTTGGGTAGGGAAGTGGGCACGAGCATAGTGTGAACACGATCATGCCTCTGTCCCGTCTCCCGGCCCAAATTCATGCCCCAGCTTCCTAGTGAGAATAAAGGCGATGTTGCTGTGACAATAAGTCCGCGACAATATTGCCGGCAGCGACATGGGCATAGTGTGAACGCGGTATAAGACTTATATTTAGTTAAGGCTGTGCGTTGATTGTCAGTCAGCTTTAAAAGAGTTTTATATATTTAGAAAGAAGAAGATTAGCACTTCGCCGTTATCGTGTCGAATGCAATGTTAAATAATCGTTGCTGCAGGAATAGTGTCGCAAGTATCTTGCAACTTGAAATTAAATATGTAGCAACTTCTCACCGCCAAACTTAACATTAAGACGTGTTTTGATTAAAATATTTCAGTTATTTTAGGATGCTTTGATTTGGAGCAATAACTACGATAAGTATTAGTGGTATTACTTTAGTGAATCATTAATATTTATTTTATTGAGCATTCATAGATCATTTTGATCATTAAATTGTCTTGGTTTTTATCATGCAATTCTAGGAAATATTTTTTAGCAAACTTTAAACAATGATAAGAATGATTTAATCGGAACTCTCTTAGCTCTGGTTGTGTGGTAAAACTTAGGTACCTATAACTAAATAACTATGTCGGGACTGCTATCTCCAGCCTTACCGTAAATCGTAATGGAGAAAACAATGTTTTCAATGATAACTTTATCCAAATCCTTTAAACTGAAATAACCTCTACTTATTATTTTATTGTTAGGTAGTAGGTAGTGGATTTATTAAGAAAGTAAATTATACGACTAAGTAATACAATGGTATCGATTCGCTTGTTGCCTTTTTCTAAACTAACCTAATTTGACAGCTCTAAAATTATAGCCGTCCTTATCGTTTCAGTTTATGAGAAAGGGACGGCAACATTTTTAGTGCTGTCAAATTAGGTTAGTTTAGAAAAATTCAACAAGCGAATCGATATCAATATTTACATATTTATTGACATTTTTTACCTAAAACTGAACTTGTTTATAAAGGTCAATAAACACTAACAGCGTCTGTAAAGTAGTACCTATGGACCAAATAACAAAGCAAGGATACAAGAGACAATAAGAGTGCCTTGTAGACAATCGTTCCTCGGTAATAAATACCTAAGCTGCATTGTTCCGTCTTTGTGATCGATTCAATCAAACCCTGCGTCATCGTCCTTCGGTAACTTCTGGTTCAGCAAAGAAAATTATCTTAATCATTCTTATAGATTACTTATATTTTATTCGTTTTAAAGCGTTTTTTCTTTACAATTGAGGAAATCATAAATAAACCTCAACTTTTTGTGTTATATTCTAACTAGTTTATAACACAAAAATTAATTTTATTATACCAACCGAATCGGGTATCAGGATAGTCCATCTTGATACCCGATTCGGTTCGTACATTTTCCAAACTGAAATAATTTGACAGCACTAAAATAAAAGCTATCTTTGTCGTTTCAGTTCATGAGAAAGGGATGGCAAATTAGGTTAGATTATGAAAATAAAACAACAGAGTAGGTATGCAGGGGCATTGAGATTCATTATCTCGAGAACTACGATGGTTTTTTTAAAGTATTGGTACAAAAAGTAAGCAGATTTATCAGATTTTTGTTTTTTACTCTGGGTGAAGTCCATATAAATTCACGCGCCTTACCCGCCCGTGTGTTTTGTGTGATTTCGGCAAATGGCAATCAATTATCATAATTTCAGCAGACCATTCTAAACAAAAAGAACCATATATGTAGTTTGGGATTGTCAAAGTCAAAGTATTTATTTGTAGAATTACATGTGTGTAGAGGTGTTATAAAGTAGCATTGTATCAATGTAAATCTACCCTTCTAGGGTGTGCATACTTAAATTGGGGGTAAGCCTAGGTGTTGCCTTAATAATGCCCATAACCATTCATTGCCTTAGCACTGTAGTGTGATTGCAACATTATAAATTGAAACAACAAGGCTGTCATGCAGGCTGTCAATTTAATAAAATGCAAGCAGAACCACAATGTTTGTTAGGAAACTGCGGCTAAGGTTACTCAGTGCTATAAAGGTCACCTTCACCTTTTTCATGCTATTTCTATCATTCATTCTATGAATATTTTGTTTTCTGCAAGGTCAAGAACTTTTGTAACAATACGTACAATTTTATTTGCAATTTTGATTGAAAAGCCGCATCGTAAAGAGAAATATTTTAATTAAAAATCAGTTCGAGATAGGTTTTTTTTAACAAAATAAGTAGGTAGGTAAAATGACAATTTTATACCTAGGTAATGCCGTAATGTCTAGACGGAAAACAGTCACCGCTAAAACCCGAAAAACATAGTGATATAGCAATCGTACCTACCTAACTTATCAGTATATATCTCTCATATTTCTCATCTTGTTTCAACCATATTATAGAATTGTGGGATGTGGATAGACTAGGCAAACATAACCACAGTGAATGTTGTATGAAGGGCAAGGTTATTCGATCTAAAAACTGCCGTGGAATTATGAAAATAAAAGGTTTCGAAGGGTAACCGGAAGGCAAACCGTATGTAGAGCTACCAGAGCCCGTAGTCTGAGTTTTGTTAATTTTGTTATGTTGATTTTCGACAAGCGAGATACGAGAAACCCGCAGTTTGTGTATGGAGAAAAATAGTTTGCAAATCTCCCGCCATCTCTCTTTTAGCAAAAAAACTAGAACTAAAGTTATGGATAAACTAAATATGCAGATTTACTAAATAAACGCTTCTGATTCTGAAAAGTACGATAAGTATTTTTCAGAATCAGAATCAGAGCAGTTTGTCTGTTTGTTTATTCGCGGATCACGCCTTAACCACTGGACCAATTTCAATGAAACTTACACCTTTAGAGCACGCGTACGTATTGTGGGTTAGTAAAGCTATAGTAAAGGATATAATAGGTTCAAAATCATTCACTATGTAAATCTATTGAGGTTTGTTTTTATTGCTTGAGAAAAGATTAATTAACCGATTAAAAAAAGGCGGCTCTCAAGTCGATCCGTATGTTTCTTTGAACAAGGAAGTAGTAATAAGGTTGGAAATTAATAAACTAAATATGCCATTTATTTCTTGATATTAAAATTAGATATTTTAAATTCGTAATATTATCGTCACTGGCGCCGCAGACGAGCGCAAGGCAGAGACGAGTAAACCCGGATGGAGGAAACCTTTGACCAAAAATAAAACATTCATAAAATTTTAAAAGATTACTGCATTACTGCGCATGCAAACTAATTACTTATTTCTAATTTCAATTATCTAAGTTTTTATGTTTTAATGAATAAGTAGGTAAGTATTATATAATAATAAGTATACCTACTAAGTTTTATAACTACTAATTAAGTTTGTTAGGTATGAGTTAGTGGCCAACTCTGGTGAAGGACTTTGTAGGCCGCGTCAAGGCCTCCGACCTCCGTCTTGACTTAACTACTGCTGAAGCCGGGACCGACGCGACGTGCCATTCGAATCAGAGAAGCAGTCACCTGTAAATGCCACTAGCAGTCACCCATCCAAATAGTGTGAAGATTGACTAAGCAACGAGTAATTTATAGCTATAGTAGGTGCCAAATAACACCGCAATACAGGTCATTCATCCACCTTCACCTCGATGTCGTAAAATTCAATTTATGTATGGTAAACAACCAGTACTACGAGATTCGAGCGATTACCGTATTAGCGACAGGTTTGTATGGTAAGCGACAGAATTAGCTATTCATAAATTAAATTTTGCGACATCGTGGTGAAGGTGGGTGAATGACCGGTGCGGTGTTATTTGACACCTACTGTAGAGCCCCGAGTCTGTGCATTTGTTTTGACTTTCGACTCGCGTAAAGCACACGCAAACGCATTCGCAGAGCGAGAAATTTTGTTGGGAATTGCGCAATTCCCAAATCTAGAGGCGCTTATCCGGTTTTCATACAAAATTTATCGTATTTAAATTATTTAAATTATTTTTAGCTTTGTGAATGCGTTTGCGTGTGCTATACTGAGTCGAAAGTTAAAACAAATGCACAGACTCGGGGCTCTGCAACTGCCTCATAGAATGCTCTATTTGTAGACGTCGTGTGTGTTCGTAGTGGCAACGCTATATACTTTTTATGATGCGCAATAAGTTGGTGCTTTGTCGGCCATGACTTTAGTGTTTACCTACTATAGTGTTACAACTACATAACTATGCAAATACTTGGTTATTTTATTTGAAACGTTTATACCTCAGGCGATCTCAGCTGTAGAGATTTGTTTTTTTATTCAATACGTCTCATCTTTGAATGTTGTTATCTGTTCAGGTAGGTAAGTATACATTTTTATCATATATTTTAATCATTTTGCATTTAAAATAAATACTATTATTATTATGAATTCTTTATTTCAGACAATAGCGGTCCATACAAGATTAAAAAATATGATATGAAATAATTAATAAGAAATATGACCGTAGTATTTCATGTGGGAATATTTCAACAATTTTAATTGCCAATACCACAGATTATATAATACTATACTAGTACCAATACTATTTACCGGGTATTAATAACCGATACCTACGAAATACCAGTTTCAGGTCCGTATATAGTCTGGACCAGTTTCTAGCCATCAAATTTAGGTAAAGCATTAGGTTAATTTAATTTGTTTTGACCAGTAGACTTACGTAATATTTTAGATTGGTACTTTATTGCTATTGAATAAGATTTACTACGAGACCAAAAATTTTCTTCGAAATATATAAAACTCTTTTGAAGCAGACTGATAATCAACGCACAGCCTAAACTATAAGTCCTAGAGGTTTGAAATTTAGGGGGTAGCATCCCTATATAGTGTAGGGGTGCACTAAGAAAGGAATTTTGAAAAGTCGCATCTTAAAGGGTGCAAAATTAGGGTCAAAGAGTTAAACTAAATAATATACCGTACATGATAAGACCCCTCAAAATTGGTACATTGGTCAATTAAATTGACTCGACACGTGTTTCAGAATTTTCAAAACTGTTTGTACGCTGCTAGCCGAGCAAAGCCGCGGGCAAAGCCGCGGGTACCAGCTAGTACAGATTAAAATTGAAAACGTTATTTTTGTAATCTCGCTCGCATCTAGAAATAAGATGTTTCTATACCATCAGCGTCATTCTTCAAGTGCTTGAGAATGGATGGAAATACGTATATAGCTTGCAGTCAATGTTGACTTATTATCTTCGCGCGGTTGCTATTTGAATGGGTGACCGCTAGTGGCATTTATACCATTTTTACATAAAAATAGGGGTTTTATGTAAAAATGGTTACAACTGGACCCCTCTAAGAGTTTTTAACCAACTTATAATAAAAGAAATCAACCAATGGAAGAAACTCTTTCAAGAATACTTACAGTTAAATAACAAAAATTATTTTAGAATTGCAAAAAATGCAGTTCTCGAGGTTATTGTATTTGCAATGTACAGTTAACTTAACACCTAAGTATTATAAGAACGATATTAAAGTTCATTGGTCTGAATAAATTATTCAATGGCTTGCGAATTACAAAACCGGATTTAGTTCCTGCTTTAAAAAAATTTTTGCCCTGAGATTTCCGAGTTCCGAGAGTGGCCCTGCGTAAAAATAAAATGTACCTAGAGGGACAAGTGCCAAATTAATAGGTAGGTACGTATACTGTCTAGAAGAGATACCTACTTATTTATTTACGTTTTTACGAAGTACGGCACTACAGAAAACCAGTGTTTTGATAAGGCATGTGCCAATAATAAAGCAAAGTGGTTGGTTACCATATTTTTTTATAAATTATTCTTTTTTGCTTGAGTTAACATAAAAAAAACCGTATTTATGTTGTACCTCAATTTTTTTATGTTAATTTGATTATAATAATAACAAAAATGTTTATTTTCAGTAAAAGATTTGTTTACGAAAAATCTTAAAGATACTGTTTAGTAGTTTTAGCACTTAATTAGTTAGGACGTACTTTGTAATGAAGTCTTTGTAGAGTCTATGCATTGAATCCTCGCTTTAACTAAGTAAAACTTGTATGCAGACACGAGGGAGCTCTGCTCCGACTATAGAATTAACCACTACAATACTACCTTACGTTTTCTATGAGCTTCGCTTCCGTCGCTTGATGAGTACCTACTATATTATCCCGTTCAGTGAAATAGTCAAGCATCATTGCACTATCGAGAAAATAATTATGTCGTTTACATACTGTGCCTTATAATGTCGCACTTTGATCTATAGACAGGTAGATATTGTACCTAACTACTTCTGAAGCACGCACAAGTGATTAACCTTGGTTTAACAGCTGGTTGGAATCATGCATACAGGGTGTTGCTGATTAAAACGCATGTTTATTTTGTTATTTAATTCTAAAACAAACGCTCATACTCATATCTTGAATAATTTACCTAATAATTAATGAATATTATTAATAATATTATTTATATTGTTTAATAAATATATTATACTGTTTTTGGGTGAACTTTAACATAAAGTAGAAAATATAAATGTGACTCGACCAGCCGATTGTCTAATTATATGGTATGGTACAGCCAATCATTGAAATCAAAACTAAAAAGAAAATAAGTAAATGCCTATGTTTCAATCCGGAAAGAGGGCTTCTGAATGGTATAAGTTTCATTGAAATTCTTTCAGTACCTAATAGTCAAGGCGTGATCAGCAAACAAACAAACAAACAGATAAACAGACCAACTCGATTTTCGAAATCAGAATCGTTTATTTAGTTGATCTGTATATTTAGTTTATCCATATCTTTCATTTCAGTTTTTGGCTTTTTTTTTTACAATTGTATAATTATGATGAAAGTAGTATCAGAAAAAAGGTCACTGTCAAGCCTCTCATAACGAAACCCTTCTACATTTTTTAAGAACAACATCAAAATTGACATACTGCTGATAATTGACCTTTTTTTTGCCAGTAATTGTATTGGGAAATAACAACACATCATTTCTCAATGGAACGAAGTCTTTGAATAAAAATTTACTATTAATAGTACCTAAGGTGTGGCCATGACTAGCTAGCGAGCTTGATTGCAAAAGAATAATATCGCACCTGCTATTGTTTTTCTAAAAAAATATAGTTTTCTTCTTCTATTTATTTGTTTTAGTAGAATAACCTATAGAGCTAAACTTTGAGCTGCGAAATAAGTGAAAAGTATTTGAATTTTATTTTACAAATGTTATTCTAGATATTTCGTACGAAGCACATTGCATATTTATGTATGGTTTGTGGTTAATTTGCGAACTGGCTTAGCTGGTTTACCCTGACATTCGAAACACCAGGACCATTTCATTCAATCCGCAGTATCTGTACCTACTGAATTAAGAGCTAACACATTACATTACTAGTATAGTATTATATGATCTGTGCTATAAGTAAGTAGAGTTGCTCATATACCTACATTTGTTTATTTATACAACTGCGTTGTATACAAATACAACGCAGTTAAAAAAAAAAAAAATATTATTCAAATATTGAATATTTTTTCTTGATTAAATCAGTGTTGTTTTTTTCTGCAATAGTTTCTACTCAGATTGTTTTGCTATATTTTGTTTAAAACATTTTTCTCTATATATTTTATAATGTTATTGGTTTGATATCCAAAACGTAACTAGATCAAATAAATCATTGTGATAAGAATTACATGCCCAGCTATACGTATAGAATAAATTGGAATAGGTACAGTCAAACCAACATGGCCGCTGAATAAAACTGATAGAGAAATCACAACCAAACTAAACAATAGCACTCACAATAACACCGAGAAGAAATCCTAAGTTATTTCCATGAATATAGTAGGTAACAAATAACACCGCAATACAGGTCATTCACCCACCTTCACCACGATGTCGCAAAATTCAATTTATGTATGGTAAACAAACAGTGATAACGAGATTCGAGCGATACCATCTTAGCGAAAGGTTTGTATGGAAAGCGACAGAGTTAGCCATTCATAAATTAAATTTTGCGACATTGTGGTGAAGGTGGGTGAATGACCTGTATTGCGGTGTTATTTGGCACCTACTATAGAAAAAAATACTCTTAGTAAAAAACAAGTTTCCATTGACAGAACTTGAATCTCTTTCCACTTTTTTCTTTTTTTTTATCATCTATGACAGAGACTAACTCATAGAAAAGGAATACTCTTGGAGTAACTTGTCTTTGACAACGACAGGCGCACAATATTTTCAAAATATTTGATTAGTTTTCTGTGGTTGTGGTTGTATACTTCTATTATATGGTATACTTAGAAACAGTACATTATTTTGAACTTGAACAATTTTATTATTCGAATCCACAATAATATTCCCTGTGTTATTTATATCAGAAGCTTAAATCAGGCTTAGATATCAGTATAGCTACGGGCACCATGATATCACAATCACAATATTTTTGCCATCAAATCCCATAGCTTCATGGCTTTAGAAAATCTTCATATTATTTTGACAGATATGTATTTCCTCAGAATATTGAATAATCTGAGGATATTTTTGCTTGCTTTCTAATGAACTTTCTAGGCAGACGACTACTTTGGTAATCTGAGGCAGACCAATGATTCTGCACTCACATTAGTCGGTATTCTGAGCTTCTATACATATAAAAACCTTTGATGCCAACCTACTTAGCTATTGTAAGTTGCTTAGGTGGCTTGCTGCGGCTTCTATTTTTAATAAATAATTGTACCAAACTATTTTGTGACTAGATTTGGGATATTAGTTATGTATTTTTCGAACTCTACATTTTGGTGTTACTTCGTGCAGATTCTTATATTATTTCTTTTTGTTGCAGTTAACATGGAAGCGCTGAGTAGGCTCGTTGAGAGCTACCATGACCTGATGGACAACAAAAGTGACCCGAGGGTGAAGGACTGGCTCCTCATGTCATCACCTTTTCCCACGCTAGTGATATGTATAACATACGTGTTCACAGTCAAAGTAAGTTTCTATTGTGTTTTTTTTTACATGTTATAGGCAAACGTTTTACCACAATCTCACCTGATGTTAAGAGATGATGCGGTCGACGGTGTAGCACATTTGCCTAAAAT
Source organism: Eulithis testata (assembly GCA_947507515.1). NCBI lineage: Eukaryota > Metazoa > Arthropoda > Insecta > Lepidoptera > Geometridae > Eulithis > Eulithis testata. The sequence goes on from OX382198.1 coordinate 3,727,714, forward strand.
ATACCTATTATCCTTTTTTTGTTTTTTTTTTTTTCAAATGTTTATTATCGAAATATGGTTAGTAGGTAAGCATGACTGAGTACTAATGCGTTTTTTTTTTAAATTACTTAATCGCGCTGTTTTATTCTTTTAGTGATTTAGCAACCATAATCACAAAAGTTTTAGGTAGGTAATTGAACGTGAGACTGACGTGAACAAGACCAGCCAATCACCAAAATATTATTTAGGTATATGAAAAAATATGTTTTTATTGATTATATCAAAAGATCAAAAGTGACGAGACAAGACCCAACTTGCTACCTATTAGCTCTTGCTATTTTAATGCGTTTTCTGCTATGCGATATGTCAGTTCGTCCATCACTTTACTTCGACACCGTTTGCAGTGATATAACCTTTCAAATCAGTGCCTTGATCACGAATAAATGTGACAATCGCAAACGTATCGTAACGCTAGCGTATCCGAGGTACGAACTAATCTGACAATCGTCACTGCGTTACGTAATAGGTAATAGGGTCATAAGGACATATTTTTCCGGAACGGACCAATTAGTTGTGTAGAAACAAATCAAAAGTACCCACGACACAATCAGTTGAGCATAGTAGTTGCCACATAGCTGCTATGCGTTGCGTTTACTTAGTAAATACGCGACGCAACGCAACGCAACGCACTAATGGGGCCTCACCCAAATACGTTAGGTAAGTTTCTTTCCGAACCCAAGGCACAACTACTATGCTCAACTGATTGTGCCGTGAGTACTTTTGATTCCCTTCTCCACAACTAATTGGCCCCATTAGTGCGTTGCGTTGCGTCGCGTATTTACTAGGTAAACGCAACGCATAGCTGCTATGCTTTGCGTTTACCTAGTAAATACGCGGCGTAACGCAACGCACTATTGGGGCCTCACCCTTTGATTCACACTGTGCGTGAACGACAGCTCGATTGGCGTTGTGTATCTTGAATACGCTACCGTTACCATACGCTTACGATTTTCATATTTATTCGTGCTGACGCCTAGTTCATTTTCAAGGCACTCGAGTGCCTTAGTGGTCTAGTAAGTGCATTGTAGAGTTTACAGTGTAGTCTACCAGACAACATTGTAATATTAATAAAGATTGTTTTATTCCATGGGATTAAGAGACGTAGTGATTAGTTTAATTACCCTTGTTTTTTTAATAAGTAGGTATTAACTGGTACAGAGTAAATAGGTTAAACGTTTGTCATAATCTGCGTAGCCTATTAAATGGATGTTTATCAGTTCTGTCATTCTCGTTAGCGTCATATAAATTGATGGTTGATATCGTCAGGTAAATTATGTATCATTAGGGCCGCCGCCGTCCCGATAAGCAAGCAAGCTCGTATGAGTTAGTGGCCAACTCTATTGACGGAGTTTTTAGGCCGCCTTAAGGCCTCCGGTCACTATTTGGATGGGTGACCGTTAGTGGCATTTACATCTGAGTGCTTCCGTGCTTCGGAGGTCACGTTAAACTGTCGGTCCCGGCACTGCCGTCCTGATTAGTAGTTACCAATGATATTTGCGTAATTTTAGTTATAATATTGTTATTGTTTACGTTCACTTAACCGGTTGGTCAGTTCGGTCACATTCCATTATTTTTCTTAGCTATTCATTTGCTATGAAAATATTACATGGCTAGGAGAGGTATTTGGATAAGTTTTAAACTGAGACACATATTTCGGCCTCTATTTGCATTTACTGCTCATTGACTCAAGCATGGAATACATTTTTATATGTATGAAAATCGAGTCTGGAGTAACGACTTCTTTAGGGCCCTTACTGTCGCTACATGCGCAATTTGTGTAATGTGCAGAAACTATTAAATTGTTCTTTGTCTAAACAAAATAACCTTTGTTATTTTTAAAAACATTTGTTTGTGTCCTGTCCTTAGGCCTCAAACGCACTAGTGGTTAACCGCGGGGGCGGCTAACCGCGCGTTTCTAGTTTAATATGCAACCGCTTGTCAACCGCTTGTGATTGTACGCTGCGGTTGCATATTAAACTGGAATCACGCGGTTAGCCGCCCCCGCGCGCGGTTAACCGCTAGTGTCTTTGAGACATAGGTACCTATAGCTTTTAATAAATATAAATTTTGTTTTCAAAATTTTATATTATACTTTTTTTTACAGGTCCTGGGGCCAAAATTTATGGAAAATAGAAAACCGTACGAGTTGAAGCAAGTTCTTATTTGGTACAACTTGTTCCAAGTTTTATTTAGCTGCTGGCTTTTTGGTGAGGTAAGTATCGGCGATACTTAGTATACCTACCACTACTTGTACTAATGTTACTTACTAAGTAGTACAATATCACAATCATTCTAATAGGTACTTACTACCTGTAGTATTAACCAACTTTTACTTTAGCTGTGTTTTATAAGTTTGTGATAACGGATGTTCCAAATGTACCTTCTAATGTTTTCCTGGTGAATAAATGTTTATTTTTTATTACACGGAACTAAAAACGAAATATGTTGTCCTAATGATTGTAATTTATTAATTTGTGCCCTCATTTAAATTTATTTTATATACTTTAAAAACAGAATCACTATTTAAATAAATTAATAACATCCGAGTCAATGTAGGTTTTGGTACCTAAACCCGTTAGATTATGCAAATATTAATCCTACAGAAGTAATTATTCAAGTAATGCCTGAATAGGTACTGAAACGACGCAAAAATTTCAATCCCACTGAAAATTGCCTTGCGTCTGTTCTACTTTTTTACTTTCAAGTGTGATCTGAACCTAGTGTCAAATTAATTTAATTCATTACGGCACACTAATTGAGCACATGTCGCACTACGCATAATATTATGATAATTATCAAATTCTGCTTGACAAATACCAATCGATCGGGATTTTAATTGACTTAACGATAAGAAAACCTACCTACGCATCTTCAGACAATAACTAATGTGTATTCATGTTGCAGAGTATAAAAAGCGGCTGGTTCACAACGTACAGCTTCAGGTGTCAGCCCGTGGACTACTCAAACTCCCCTACAGCGATACGGGTAAGAGCCTTCTCATTTACTATGTTATACACTGCAAACTATATTTGCTAGTGTCAAAATAGCGGTGTCCCTCTATTTAATATCTAGACGCACGAGTGCGCTTGGCGCATAATAAGATCGGCATGTAATTTCACTCGGAAAAAGCTGATATTATTATTATTTTCATTTAAAGTTTCAATCATTAATCACGCTTAGGCTTCTAAAGCTTATAAACAGATAAAAAAAACGTTTCAGCTGTAAAATTTTGATAGTAGAATAAGAAATAACCGAAAACATTTAAAGCTACGGCTCAGGTGCGTTTCAGCAAACAAGTTCGTAGGTGGAATTAGCCCCATGAACTCTGAAGCTGTCTGTACTTATGGATCCAGTAGGTGTTTAATTTTATTTTTATTATTTTACTGTTGAACGGGTTCCACAGGATCAGCCTCAGAAGGCATTGACCTCTGAAGGCATGCACGCAGAATCACTTGTTGTGTGTGCTGGTGATTATTTGTATCGGAAAACATAATACTACTTGTATATTTCTTGCATAAAGAGCTATTCCCTGTCCAGTGACGCTATCAAAGATAAATTAACCATTTAGAATTGAATATTTTAATAAAATTCTAGCACGAGATCTTTATAGAACCATATCTTTTTTTTAACTACTACTTGAGTGTTGTAACTTGTACTATACCTAAGTATATTATTGTTTCGAAATTCTGGAAATACGAGTTGGTACCTAGAGCACTAGAAAATCTCCTTAGATTCATCATAGCTGGTCACTAGCACGTTGGACCTCAGCTCATCAAATCTTAGGTAATAATTTGACCTGAACTAATTTTTTAAACAATTTAGAGGAATCCAAAACTGGTTTTCAGTTTTGATGAATATCCTCGTAACTTGAAACGGCTGTACCAACCAGCTTTCTTAAAACCCCTATATAACCTAATTTTCGTAGACCTACAAGAGCACAGACAAACACACAAGCAAATAAACAGACATACGACGCTTTCAAACTTATTACACCTCTTCCGTTTTTCGGTCAGGGGTTAAAAATGGTGGTCAGCGTCGTAAAAATAATTTTATTTTTTATAACTTAACTGGTTTTAGATATACTCCAGTCAAGGTCTCAGAGAATAAAATAAACACCCACATAAGTACCAGCTAGGTACTTCTTTACTTTGTTACGAGACTGTTCACTATCCACTTAGAGACTTCTTGATTGTCCATATGTAGCAAACCAGTGTTAAGTTACTCACACACTGAAGGTTCCATCACCAAATAAGATGCATTGAAATGGTGATATTATTTATTTGGAGTTTATTGTTCGTCCTGAGAACTAAACGTTGGAACGATTATAAACGCATTTTTATAATAACACGTTATCATTGCATATTTTACAACATTATATAACTAATGCTCAAATACTCAAACGCCACTCAAACCCCACTCAATTTAAGTTCCGCTTAAATTATTGCCATCTCTTACAAATGAGTAATGTCAAACAGAGGCAGAGAAATTTTAAGTGGTGCTCAAATTTGAATGACTTTTGAGTATTTTAGGCTGAAATACTCAAAAGTCATTTAAATTTGAGCACCACTTAAAGTTGCTCTTCCTCTGTTTGACATTACTCATTTGTAAGAGATGGCAATAATTTAAGCGGGACTTAAATTGAGTGGGGTTTGAATGGCTTTTGAGTATTCGCCCATTAGACTATTTTATTTTAATTATTATCAATACATCTGGGTAAGAGTCTGAAATCGAACCAACTGAAAAAAATATTCTCGGAGTCAGATTGATCGAACCATGCGGGCGAACCATGTGGCCAGCAGCCATTATTTTCGATAAAAAAAAATAAAGGATATTATCACCAAATTATATTTTTTCGAGACTGAACTCTAAAACTACATGCAGAGCATCGTAGTATATCTTCTCGTATTTACTGTACATAAGCAACATTCTAGGTAGAACAGGTATATCTGGGTTCAACCAGTTTTTTCACCTTGTGTCGCATTAGTCCACTTTGTTCTAGAAAAGATATAAAAAATTGTTTACCACAATAATGTTATTGCTTAGGTATTCACTGATGATAGATTATAATATGCTCTGAATTGGTGCTTTAGTGTCTAATCCGAATAAAAAAAATGTGATGACGCTGATGGCTGCAATACCACGCCTTTCAGTCACACCCACCAAATTAAATGTTTTTGTACATTCAAAAAGTCTCTAATCTTGTCTTCGACTAACATCTGATGACGTGCGCTCAAGCAGAGCAAAAATAATCATATTACTAGAACTAATATTCATTGTTCCTGCCGTGCTTAGTCCACCGTAGATTTTCTCAGACAAACAAAATTTTGCTTCTCAGTTTTGCTTTTACTCGTAGCAAGCGCTAGCCGTTTTCGCTTACCTATCGTCTGCGCTTCTGACAAACACGCGCGTCTTTTGTACGCTACATCTGAACGCAGCTTATAGGTCTTACCGGTTAAATACCTCTTGTTTCCTTGGACAGAGGTTGAACAGTTTGCAAGGCTTTGCGTAAGAAAATGATTTTCTTTGCCTATTATGGTGCTGGATTGGATAATTACATAGATACTTCTAAACAATTATTAATCGTTTTAGCGTGATAATTTGAAACATATATAGAGTCTTGTGATAAACTGGAAAAGATCGTACCAAAATCTTATATTTAGGCTGAATTGAAATGAAAACGTAAAGACGTGGAACGATAATTCAATATAGAGACACTAGCAAAGCCAACTTTTAAAGAATCCTCTAGGAGCTTTACTGTTGTCTCCATATCCAATATTAACGCTGGTACGCTAGGCACCAGCACTTTACACCTGTCAAATAAAACATAAATTGTCAATCGAAGCAAGAATCGGTATATAATGTTGTAAAATATGCAATGATAACGTGTCAGTGTAAGTTTTTGTTATTCTATTTAAAAATCTAATATATTATTTTACTTACATACGTTTACAGTATGTATAATGGAGATTAAAAACTTGTTAGCCTTTAGTGTCCAAAAGCTGAAAGGTATTTTGTAGAATAATCTATCGGAATAATGATCCATTAGAAATAGTGATGTAATTTTTACAGCAAAACAATCAAAATTCTCAATATCTGGTTTTTAGTGAAAATTTAAATGAATTAAATAACAAGTTTTTAATGTTACCTATTTGTAAGCGCAAAATTCAAGGTCTTTGGGAGATCAGTAATCCGACACAAAATGAGTTAGGAAGAAATAATATTAAAAAATACGAAACTCTTGTCAGTGTCTTTTAAAAAGCGAGTAATCCAACTAGGATTCAAGGTCACCCGAGACGGGCCGAGACTAAGACAAATTTATCCCCAAGGATAATACTTTGCTTTTAACACCATAGATACTATTATATGTATTACTAGGTGCCGCCCGCGACTTCGTTCGCGTCCCGTTGGATCCCGTTCATTTTTCGGGATAAAAAGTAGCCTATGTGTTCATCCAGGTCACGGACAATATATATTCAAAGTTTCATCCAAATCGGATCAGTAGTTTTTACTTGAAAGAGTAACAAACATCCATTCATCCATCCAGACTTATCAAACTTTTGCGTTTATAATATTAGTAGGAAGTTTCAGTATTCGGGCAAACATTTCAATATTAACTGTTTGGATACGTAGCCGGCGACGTCACCATCTTGACACTAGTGTTTTATTTGACAAGCACTGATGTCTAAACGAAGTGTGTGGTTTTTGCGTGTTCAAAATGTTCTTTTTTGTTTTTTAAACAGTAACGTTTTCTTTGCAGACTGTACACGGATGCTGGTGGTATTACTTTTCAAAATTCACGGAGTTCTTCGATACTGTGAGTATTTAAAAATGTCACTGTCTAATGTACCTGCGAGTGTCTGTCTGAGAACTAAAAGTCGGCAGTCGGATAACCTCTCATATCATTGGCTAGTAGAGAAATGACAGCTGTAGTTAAGACTTAAGGGTCTTAAAATCGCTCTTCCTCTGTTTGACATTACTCATTTGTAAGAGATGGCAATAATTTAAACGGAACTTAAATTGAGTGGGGTTTGAGTGGCGTTTGAGTATTCGGCCAAGGGGATGATAAATTATCACTAGCTGAACCAGGAAGGTTAGGGGCTCAAGACCTTACTTCATAGGATCATTTCTATAGTAAGCTCTCCTTTGCTCGTCCAAAAATGAGACGCCCGCGTCTTATAAGCTATCTTCTATCTTTTTATCTACCTAGGGTTAATCAGAATTTGTGAGGGGCCAAACAGCAGTTCCTAATGCTAAGTTTCTGTACACGTACATTACGTAGTCATGCTGGTATAATAAAAAAAATTCTTCTTTCTCTTGAAATGTCATTTTCACTTTTTGAATGTTATTTTTGTACCATCTGTACCTATAGTTAAAGTACCTACTCAAAATTATTAAACCTATCAGTATAACTTAACATATAATCATCTAAAATTTAATGATATTTTCATGTAAATAATAGATAGCAAAACGAGCATCGGGTCCACAAAAAAGTAATCACCTTCTACCTAAAAAAACCCATGGGTTAATATACATTAATAATCTACTATATAGGGTGGTCCAAACAGAGACGGCCGAAGAAAACAAAAAATTATCCCCACCCACACGCGAACGCCGAGTTTTTATAAGTTAAATGAGTTTTTATAAGTTAAATTTTTGATTTAAATTCCAAAAATTTAATTCCTTACAGCCTGGTGTTTTTTTTTCTTTGGACGTTACTGTTTGGACTACCCTGTAGGTATAGGACTAGTATGCAGATTTTTTATATTCTACATAATGTAGCATAAAATTATTCACAATCTATCTTGATCCATTTGAACGGCAAAAACCCTAAAAACTTGTTTAAATTAGAATAAAATTCCTACCTACATACATCATATTGATGTTGAGAAATGTTTTTTTATAAAATTAATACCAAATAATGGGTAATCTACTACCTACCTCTATAAGACCGTCAGTAACTACAGTAACCGTTTTTATGTTTTTTTTTGTATGTGAGGACGACGTGACCTACTTATCTAGAAAGGTTTATATGCAAGCTTTGATAAGAATTGTATATATTTAAGGTATTTCATTGAGATGGGTCAGTAAGGTAAAAAAATGCTGAAAGGACTCGCGTCACCAATTATGAAAAAATTACACCTAAAGATTTGTTTAAGTAGTTGCTTGTAAATTGCTATTGATAGTTTTTAGTCCACTTTAGGATTATTTATATCGATGAAACATCAACGGTTTAGTGACAACTTATTATGTCGTTCCTTATAAATTGGATACATTTTTATTACTCATGGTATACTTATCTATTCAAGGCAGACATCTCAGCAAATAATGGTGGATACTTTGTTTGTTTCCGTGAATTTTAAATCAATCCTTATGTAATTAATGGTAAAAACATTTGTTTGCCCTATAGGGCATCTGGTGGCAAATACAAGGTTAGTTTAAGGGACGCCTCAGATGCTAAAAACCAGGGCCCGCTGACCCAAGCATAACTTTTTAAGACTTTTCAATAAAATCTGTTAAAAAAATCATCAGTCGCCATCAGCAGTTCCAAATTTAAGTTTTAAATGATTTGGGTTATAAAACTCTGAAACACTGGTGAACTCCATTATCATTGAGTATCGCGATAGGGCTGCGGCACTAGTGCTCGGTGTGTTTTGGCCTTTATGCTGTGCAGCGTGAAATGAACGCGATGGAGACGCATGCATGCTAAGAATGAACCAGCACTTTTTTATATTTACTGGAGTAAATGTTTATGGCAAGATTGGCAAGGTTAATAACTCAGAACATAAACGTTGTAGGACATTATGGGTACAAACGAAAACAGAAGCAAAAAATTTGTTTGGACGATCTCGAGTTTTATTCGTACTCAAAAAATTCCACCAGACCTCATCATCATTATAAATATTTGTCATTTTTGAAGATTCAAAGCTTGAGAAGTTCTAATACAAAATGTAATATAAACCTTTTTTTCCAGATATTCTTCGTTTTGCGCAAGAAAAATGATCACGTGTCGAAGCTTCACGTCATCCATCATGGGATCATGCCTATGTCGGTGTGGTTTGGAGTCAAGTTCACTCCAGGTTAGTTTCAAGTCTGAAACCATACTTTCAACTTTATCGTACGTGGAAAATTAAACGAAAATAAAAAAAGAAAAACAAGGCGAGTTACGTAACAGTGACTATACTATTGTACCTAGACTCAGACACTGCAATTTCTTATTTTTCGGGACATAATAAAAAGCAACTGAACTGACGCCATTATAATAATTTTGTTTTTTTTTGTAAAAAAGGGGGTTTTGGTGAATCAAATATTGATTAAGATTATTAGGCAATAAGCAGATTGGTTTTTGCTAGAATTTTTCTTTCTCCACTTTGAGTACCTTGATTATATAATTACTTTGAACAATTACAAAGGAGATCTCTCGATCAAGAAAACAAACTTTTGGACATATGTACCAACTAGTAATTAACTTAGCAACGATGTTTTTTTTTATATCTACTCGACTCACGTCATGCCAGATTACAATAACAACAGATATTTTGAAAAGTGCTTTAATAGTACATTATGATACGAGTGCGGTGAGTTGAAAATTACAGCCGAGGCGATATTGCCAGCCCGAGCCGTAGGCGAGGGCTACAAGAAAGCAGAGGCTGTAATTTTCAAAGCGCACGTATGTCATACGACGTTTTATAACACATTTGCGAGGAAATAAATAAAACTCGGACTTTCTTCAAAGAATAAATCTTTATTCACTTGTTGAAGCAGTTAGAAAAAATTGAACAATTTGTAAAATAATTAAATGCTTATTTTTTATCGTAGAGCGCGGCGCACGCCCCCCGCCCGCGCCGGGCGTTTTAGTGGGAGCATCTTGATAAACCGTACGTTTTACATTACCATAACGCACGAGTGCGTAATGACATACATCACGATACTGAAATTGGTGAAATAAGAGACCCTTTACGAGCAAATGTGTTATAAATTTATGAAATACTAGCCGTGTCCTTTTTTCGCATTAAAAAGTAGCCTATGTCCTTTCTCAGGCTCTAAACTACCTGTGTACCAAATTTCATTTAAATCGGTTCAGTAGTTTTAACGTGAAAGCACAACAGACAGAGTTACTTTCGCATTTATAATATTATAGTTAGGATCGTAAGATTTGTCAGAATCTGATAAATTACTTTAGTTTGTCAGATTCTGATAGTAACAAAAGGTTCTGTCATTTTTGGGGGCAGTATAGCGCTGTTATTTTAATTGTTTTTCTTGTGTTATTGTTTAATTTCGATGGAATTTTAACCAATACTTGAGGTCGTAGCATAAAGTGCAAGAAAAGTTGGACAGCTAGCCCCGAAGACTAAATTTAATTTATACTAGCTGATACCCGCGACTTCGTTTGCGTGCGAAACTTTAAACCAAAATATCTGTCAACCAGCAAAAGATGTACCTCGTTGCAAATGGCTGCTTTTAGTTTAGAGAATTCAAGCTGTAGGTATCTAAGAATCCACGTCTTAGATTTCAATAAAATATAAATATAAATAAATAAATATTCACAGACAATTAACACAACGCCTTCTAGTCCCAAACTAAGCAAAGCTTGTACTATGGGTACTAGATGGCTGATAGAATACATATATACATATTTTTTTTGTAAATACATACTTATAATACATAGTAACACCCAGACACACAACAAACATCTATGTTTGCCACATACAAATGTTTGTTCTCGGTGGGGATCGAACCCACGACCCACAGCACGGAAGGCAGAGCTACTACCGACTAAGTCATGACGCCTGTCATATAGCCTATGTTTCAATCCAGAAGAAGGGCTACCGAATGGTATAAGTTTCTTTGAAATTGGTCCAGTAGTTAAGGCGAGATCCGCGAACAAACAAACAGACAAACTCGATTTTCGGAATCAAAATCTTTTCTTTAGTAGATCTGCATATTTAGTTTATGCATATCTTTAATTTTAGTTTTTGGCTTTTTTAAAGTTTTATAATTATACAGATAGACTAGGTATGTAGAGTTGATCGTTTATGAAAAAAGTGGTTTACGTACTTGGACTAGCCAACCAATACGGTTGGCTCACCATACCTAACTACTTGCACTTGACTCATCAAGTTCAAGGTGCCTAAAATGAATGGTGATGATACCTACTTAAAGCGACACACTATTACATATTATCTGATAAATTATGCTACTACATATTTTTGATTCAAAGATATAAAAATTAAATGATTAAATTCTAATGACTATAAAAACAAGTCAATTACAAACAAGGTTTACGTTTATGTTCACAGTTTTTGTGTATTTAACTTGATACTTTTTTATTACACGTCTTGTCAAGTCAATTGATATTCTATAACCACTAGTAGGATAGAAAACAAATCAAACTATAGGAAATGATATATTTTTTTAACGATAAGTTCGAGACCATGTTTCATTTATTGCTGACTTCGATTAGAAATGATCGCCTCTAACCATGTTCTCATTTAATGTTGTTCAAACGTAATTCAAATCAAATAATTAAGTATTTTAAAGCATTGTCCAACAAAGACTCTTTTTTTAGAGACAACTGATTTTTGTATAAACGTCTTCTTTTTTGTTCTAACACAGTTTGACACAAAGGGGGCGTCCATAAATTACGTGAGGTGTTTAAGGGGGGGAGGGGGTCGAGTCAAATCTCATCTAATCTTACGTTGGGGAGAGGGGGGGTCTCGGCAAATATCACGCAATTTTTTTTCTGATTGAAACAAAAAAAAAATTATACTATTTTGGTCTATTTAATCCAGATTGTACATGCTTAAGATTTAATCTTAAGCGTAATCGTAGTACGATTAAGATCATTTACTAATTCGTACGAAAGAAAATACGTTTTTAAAAAAAAAATACGTTTTTAAAAACGCGTTTACGTAAGAAACTCACATTTTGAAAAATCTCACGTGAGATTCGGGGATGGGGGAGGGGGTTGAATAAAATCTCACGACATCTCACCAGGGGGGGAGGGAGGGGCAGAAAATTTAAAAAAACACCTCACGTAATTTATGGACGCCCCCAAATGGGGTTTTCCAAACTCGGGTCGGGTTGTGACTTACACTAGGTATCTCAGGAACTCTATTGGGAATAGCACGTGACTCATCGTGTTGATTTGATATACTTAGGCCCCTATAGTTTTCTTAGCACCCATTGTTATCATTGTTTTGGCTTAAGCACCGAGTATTTCAATAACATGAGCAATCTGGGGTTTTAATTGGGCAGATACTAAGAATAAGATAATAAATAAATAATAATACATCGATATTCTTGTACACTTTACTGGGAACTAGACTGCTGATAGAATACTTTATAATTTTTTTAAATACATACTTATAATACAAGATGTTGCTAGTTCGTATGTATTTGAAGCTTTACGCTGTGTATACTTATAATAGTTGCATAACTTTAATCTGCTGTTTAAAATTGTTCTAATAGAGCTAATTTTTATAAGTTTTTACAAAGTTAAACCCCTGTGTAAGTAGAGCTGTGGTAGAGCCACCATTATATTTTAACATATACCTTTTTTTAAAATTGGCTCATAAAATAATTAACAGCTATATATGCACAATTTATAGCTGTTAATTCCTGTAGTCTACGAAACCTATGGTGAATACTTTGGGTCCTAGCGATAATAGTAAAATAACCTACCTACGATTGTAATTTTTTTTAATAAATCAGAATAAATGATTATCTATCTTTATCTATCTAATTTTAAACCAAACCCTTTTGATCACACTTTGGCGCTAATTTAATTATCATTAATAATCTTGTACTTGTACATAAAATGCAAAGTACCTTGTGAGATGAAAGATTAAAGTCCATAAAATAAGCCGTCCAGTAGTCCATGTTCCAATGTACTTATGTAAAGTAATGACGTCAGAGCGTCGTGTATTGTGTTGTTCTAATATTTGACTACGCAGTCCGGCTAATGACATGGCTTTGAGAAAACCATTATTTACTCATGTTTCTACATGAATGTATTCTTAGACAACGCTCTGTTGTCAAGGTAAATAATGGCATGCTTACTTGTATCTGACTGAAATTATTTAAATAAATAAATAAATAAATATTCACTAATAAATAATAATATTTGGATACTAACTGTTGCGGTGTTTACATGTGTGAATTCTATATTGTATTCTATAATAATTACCACTTTTTTTTTCTCTTTATAATATAAAACTATCACGATACTTAATGGCGTAACTTTAATTCCTTAGAAGATTCGCAGAACCTCCAACACAAGTCTTACGACTTAGTGTAGGTTTGGTATTAAAATACATATATAGATATCAGGCCGTTAAGTTTAAGACACCTATATTGTATACATGTAATATAAGAGTATGCTTTTAATGAAATAAATAAATTATCTTATCTTATCTTATCTTATGTATGTATGTATGTATGTAATCAACCTATGCTCACCCTCTGCTTGGTATAGACCTCCTATTTGTCTTGACAACCTTTCCGATACCATCGGTGTTTACTTAGAAGGATAAAAATATAACTCTTACCTGTAGAGTAGAGGTCAATATTGGCACTTCTTAATTGAACACTTACAGGAGTAAAAAATCTATAGGTATTTTGAACCTAATCAAATCAAATCAAATATTTTTTGGTTTTATCTTCCTTGTGATTTCTTGTTTTTTCGTGCTACGTAATAAAAAAAATAACCAACGCAAACAATTAAAAGTAGTTAAATAAATATTATAATTGTTTTAGGGCCCGTTGAAAGGTTAACCTTTGCTACGCAAGACACAATACATTTTCTATTGTGTCTGGAAAACAGGCATACTAGAGGTTAAACTACTTTCAAAATTGATTTGAAAATGTCAGCTGTCATTGGGGGGAGAAATTACGTCATTGCTCACCATGACATTTGTCTACGGTCCTTCAGAGTTTACATTTAACTACAGGTTTTTTTTATTGGTTTCAATAAGAAACAGATTCACGTTCTGTGCCAATATTAATCACACACGGCCTTTCCACGTTATCAGATTTATCTTGGATCTAACAAAAACCGCCAAAAACCACGTGTGTTTTGGACTTAGTTCCCTGTCAATAAGTTGTCAGATTTATTGTAACATTATAAATCTGACAACTTATTTAGAGGGGTGAAGTCCAAAACACACGTGGTTTTTGGCGGTTTTTGTTAGATCCAAGATAAATCTGATAACGTGGATAAAGTTGTATATTTTTTATTATTATTTGATGTTATATGTTTTACCTATATGCACATAGCTATTGTATATTTGAACAGTAAAAGCCTTGCTCTACTTAACTATATCCACAGGCAAGTTTACACTCTTTGGTATTTTGTTCAAGGTAAAAAAGATTCCAAAATATTATAAATATATTTAGCGATTTCACTGTTTTTAATTAAGTTATTTAGGCTGGAGGTCGTTGCGTTCTGATATATAAAAACATTTTGAATTATTTACCTATTGAAAGGCATGAATATCGACAACATGGGCACAAACGTAAGATGACACGAACCAAATAACGACTAGAATTTGTTTAAACCGGCATAGTTAACTACCTTGTGTTCTAAATGGTAACATCCACTGTTGTCCTAGCTGATACAGAAGTCCCATTTTTAAAATTAAACAAAACACGATCACTATCATCACGCATAGACAATGCGTTTCTTTATACCGAAGAGAAGACCATTTTCTCAAACTTCTCTGGGTAGAAAAATAAGCAAAAATGGGTTTAACCTATTCTTCCGTGATAAATAATTTTCTAGAACGCTCTTGGACGGTAAAACGCTGGCCTGCAATAGCAATGATACCCTATATTTGCGATTTCTCAGTGATCAGGGGCTCTCTTTACCGTACTCATTTTAGATGAAATTTGTGTTTTTCAGGTGGTCACTCAACATTCTTCGGCATGCTGAACACATTCGTCCATATTGTGATGTACTCGTACTATCTACTTGCCGCTCTCGGACCCAAGATTCAGAAGTACCTCTGGTGGAAGAGATACTTAACAGCGCTACAAATGGTACGTCATACTTACCTACTATAGAGTCTTATTTGCTATTCAAGTTTTCAATTTAGAAATTCATGTCTTGGATACCGTCGTTTATAAATTGTGACAAAACAAGCAATGCACAATGCACAGCGAAACTATTAAAAGGGATAGAGGCGGTCTAGTCACGAAGAATATGATTGTCTTGTGCCTCCTTCGTCTTAATAGTTTTTGCAATTTATATTAAGTACCTTCATTTGTAATGTGATTTAAATTACCCAACTTTTGATGTCTGGTTGAGTTTTTTTGTCTCTGTGTGTCTTAATCTGTTTGGCGAGACCGGTGACTAAAAAACTTAATTTCACCAGGTAAGGATTTATTGAAATAAATTAATGTAGTATACTTACTGTTAGTATCCGAAATTTCCAAAACTACGACCTTGGTATCGAAATCGCAAACATCCGGTATGACATCAAAAAACGAGGAAACATCTGACTGTGACCAATAATCGCATGCAATTTATACCTGCCTTTTTTTTCGCCCGACATAATAATATGACGTCATCTCTCCCATAATCAATCTATTTGAACGTTTACGAGCACTATTAAAAGATTTAAAATTTATTCGATGAGTTCCGAGTCGATTCTAAATATCGAGTCACGTTTGCAAGTGTTTTTGAGCATACCAAATGCCCTCCATCCGAGCAGCGTTTGAGTATTCGGTATTCAGATACAGTATGCATATGCATACCTACTTGATTACACAATCATACACACACTTGATTCATTTAGTTCATGAGTACATTTGATTCAAGGAAAATAAGGACGACCATTACAGAGACATTTCCATCTGAGTATATTCCTACTCTATAAGAAAACTTAAAACTCTGTCATGTAGGTAAAGTATTTATTCTAATGTGTTTGTTTATGGATTTAATTGTTATTTCCAGATCCAATTCGTACTGGTCTTCCTGCACGCCTTCCAGCTTCTGTTCCAAGATTGCAACTACCCGCGAGCCTTTGTCTGGTGGATCGGCATGCATGCTGTGCTCTTCTACTATCTATTCTCCGACTTCTACAAACAGGCATACCGTAGGAAGGGCAAGGTATGTTATGTTTGGTTATATTATATGATTTGGCAAAGATTTTGAAATCTGTTCTCCAACATATTCCTGAAATCGTGTAACACAAAAGTTTTGAAGATGTCTAAAGCTTTCTAAGAAACGTTTGATCATATCGTTTTCATTTCATTTTTTTTTCCTTGATTGACGTCATGCCTTAGTCGGTAGTAGCTCTGTCTTCTGTGCTGTGGTTCGATCCCCACCGAGAAGAAACATTTGTGTGTAGCAAACATAGATGTTTGTTCTGTGTCTGGGTGTTACTATGTATTATAAGTATGTATTTACATAAAGAAAAGTATATAAGTATTATATCAGCAATCTAGTTTCCATAGTACAAGCTCTGCTTAGTTTGGGACTAGAGAGCGATGTGTGTAATGTCGAAAAATTTATTTATTACGTTTTAGACGAACATTTTTGCAGTACCTAGAACCTTATATTTTAATCGCTTTGATATTCAGCACCCGCTTGACCAAAATTATTTCATTTCAGATGGTGAAAGCCCAAGCGAAGGTGGAAGACGAAGCAGAGAAATCATCAGAGTCCATGAAGCTGCCACTCCTGAACGGCTTCAGCAACGGTTCTGCTCTCAGCGACGTGCGGCAAAGGGTTGCCGGAGCCGTCGCCACGCAGTGAATATTGTGCATCTTTTACAGACTGTTCAAGTGATAAGTGCATCACATACTCAGTTGCCGTTTGCACCAATGACCCTAAAGTCTGAGCGGCCACTCATCATACATAGTGATTTCAGTATATCATGCGAACGGTGTTACTGAAACACTTAAGCTGGGTTCATATTACTGTGTTGGGGTGTGTCGTGGCGCGCCAGAACGCGTAAAAACGCAATCGGTTACGTGTATTATCTATGACTGGATTCACATTAGGTTGTGTTGTGTTGTGGCGCGTTCTGTCGCGGTAAAATCGAACGACGCCCGGTCTCGCCACAGAGGTGGTGGGGGATCTGTCGCGCCACAACGCGCCACATAAATGTGAACGCTCCATTACGACGCGTAAGCGCGAGAGAAGCGGTTCTTCGTACTGGATAGTGATTTTTTTTGTTCGTTCTACTTTATAAAAATGTCCGATGAATTTATCAAGTTAGTACTGCAATATAGAGTACTGTATAACACTAAATGTAAAGAATATAAGGAGCAAGGTCTCAGGAATGCTATTTAGCAAAAACATTAAATAAATTTAAGAAGTCATCATTAGCAGAAACTGAATATTTTCATCAAAATCGCTGTCAGATCATTCCATTTTAAAACACGTAGGTATTCACACCACAACTCTCGTACTATGAATGATCTGAAAACGCGCCATAACGCGCTACGATACAACACATTAGTGTGAACGCTCCGCGCCACAACACAAGGCGCCACGACACACCCCAACACAGTAATATGAACCTAACTTTACATAAAACCAAAATCATGTCACCACAGCGTCCAAGAAATATAACTATGGGAAAATTTCATCTTTAGTAAAAGTATAGCATTTTTTACTCATACCTAAGTAGAAAAGGTTTGTAAACCAGCTCAGGCTTACTTAAAAACTTAGGTGTCGGTGGGTGGTAATCGGCATAAGATGCTCATTAAAAAGTAGTAATTTCGTCGGATCTTTGCATTCGACGCAAATGCTCAATTATCGTTAGATTATGTTTTAGTTATGTAGTGATATTAGATTTAATTTTGTACGATCCATGTACTTGGTAGGCTAGGTTTATTTATTTGGGTGGTTGTAATAAAGTAGAAACCATTTTCTAAGCCTTTACTTATGCAATGTTTTTGACATGGTTTTTTATACTGTGGTACATTTCATGTGTGCCTTTAAACAGAATTTTGTATAAAAAATATTTGGTTTATTATCTTTGCAGCTTAAAACGGTTATTGACTGTTCAGTGCTCAATTCAAATTCGTGATTCACGAGTTCTTTCACTTTCATGATATTATGAAGCCATCGTAACTGATTTATTTCTGAAATTTTTACATTGGTTCTGTATAAACGAAAACACCTTTTTTTTGTTACCTACCAAATGAAAAAACACTACATCAAATGATGTTTTTGATGTAGAGTTTTAACATTTGATGTGTTTCAAAACAATGAATAAGCAAATAAACAAACAAAACTCTTAATTTTGTTTTTTGGTTTATCAGAAACTGTTTCACATTTTTTGTATGTTGTTTGAAGATGATAAATGTATTTGAAATTTCGTAGGTACCTACCTATTAATTTTCTCTATAGCTTATTTAAGTAAAACATGTTTCTTTTTATAATAAACAAAAAACAAACAAATTCCTATCTCTTTTATATACTCAATTAGCTTTGACTACAAACATACCAAAAAACTACCATTAGTTCAATAAAACCACGAAGATCACCTTGACTATTCGCATAATCTACCTTTTTGTATATTATAATACCTAAATTATAAGTAATATTTTGTACTTCTCTATACATTGAAATGCAAGTATTTTACTACTGTACTTTTTATAACATCCCAAAAATTATGAATCGTGCAGTGTATATAAATTTTAGCCTATTTAGGCCATTTTTGAACTCGAGTTTTACTAATGTTAACGTTTTACGATCACAAAAACAAATGAAAATAAAACTTAAATTTTTGTAAATTGTATTTTATTACACAATTTATAATTTAGGTCGTTTTTTACACCTTGGGTTAGTACCTTACTGAAGTTTTATTAAGGATCCCTTTATTTTTAAATATAATATCTATATATATTACCCGGGAGTAGTGTAGCTTTTTAACGGTGAAAGAATTTTCCAAGCTCGCTTATCTCTAAACATTATTCCTTTTAGCTACTCGAAACATCAAAACAATATGCCTACCGATAGCAATCATCCTTGGATTTTGGTACTTGACTGCAAAGTAAATTGTGTGCGACTTTTACTAACTTTGCTCACACTTATCTACTACAATTCTCACCACTTTTGGGAAATGATACAAATTACACAAGACGTTGTTATATTTTAAGTACAGTTTATTTACAAAGCAATTCTTTACAAACTTTAGTAATCCTAACTTACAATCTACTGTTGTTACCATACGGCACGGTACAAGTACTGTTTTCTGTAGACATCAGATTATGGCAAGGCCCTAACTGTGATCATAATGAAATGCTCATTGAATTTATACAGGCACTTGTTGCTATATCTTCATCTTGCATGTATAAATAATATCTGTCTTGACCAATGCACTAAAACATTCACAATATCACAAAATAATTTAGGGTAACTACAAATAAGCCTCTTTAGATCGAGACATCCAAATTGATAATTACTAAACATGATAAATTATTATTTTTATTTACATTTGTGATCAGTGATCATGAAGTTAATTCAACCTTTTACAATTAGGTACACTTTCGTGTCTGAATCTAAAGAGGCGACTAACTTAATGGCAGTGAATAAAAATGGTGCGACTAATCAATTACGCTCTTTTTTTAGTTCTTCCAAACTCTTCTATTTGATCGTATTCGGAAAAACCAGTGTCGGAGTCGTAGTACGCGTAGTCGTAGCTATTGTCCTCCTTCTTGTTGACCGGTTTTGAGAATTTGGGGGGTAGGGTGGTAGGCCGGGGGGCTGGGTTGGGGGGGAAAGTGGGGGCTTGCGCGGGGCGGGTCTGTGGCCGCGGTGGTCGGGTTTCAGGTGCTCTTGGAGCTCCAGTGGTGGGCCTGCTCACCGGTGCATTATTAATAGGAACAAAATCAGGTGGTCCTCCAGTATAATCAGTTGGCCTAGAAGTTGTTGTGTACGTTTGGAACAGGTCAAATGTTCGTTGTGTCTGTGGAAGTACTGTCGTGGTATAGGTGGGTTCTGGAGCGCGAGTGGTTTGGACGGCTGGGCTAGGAGCGGGTCGGAATGGACGAGGAGCGGCGGTTTGAGATACGAACTTTGTAGACGCTTTAGTCTTTGCATTTGATTTCTTTTTCTGATCCTCAGGCAGTCTGTTTCCACTCGCTGCTATGTTGAGGGAGTGAGCGCCAGATAGCAGTTCTCGGTCGCCGTACAACTCTGGTCGATACTGACCGTCGTCTTCGCCCTGCGGTGGGCGGTACTGGCCATCGTCTTCTTCGCTCGGTTCGGCGAAGTTAGACTGAGAGTGGAAGCCGTTGTTGGTATCATACGCCACCGTGTTCAGGTTCTGGGGAGTATCAGCTCTATAGGTAGTGTAGTAGGTAGTTGAAGGAATCGTGGTGGGGTTGTAGTTTTGCTTTGAGAATTGAATGAAATTATTCTTCTCTGGTACATCAGAAACGCTGTTGAAGTTTCTATATGAAGGCACGTTTGTGGTGGTTTGGGCAGCACTATTGTAATCAACTGTGGTTGTAGGAGCGGCTCTATTAGCTCCATTGATGTTGTTGAAGTTGTTATTGAAATTGTTGTAGTTTTTGTTGTTCTTATTGTTGAAGTTGTTATTGTTCTTAGTGTTGAAGTTGTTATTGAAATTGTTATTATCATTATTATAGTTATTGTTACTGTTTGGTCTAATACGAGCAAAATCTTCATTTGGAGCGTCAGTGATACCAAAGCTATTCCTCACTTTGAAAGACTTGTCCTGCCTAGTGCTCAACCCAGGAGTCGATTGTGTATCATAGTTGTACAATTCTATCAGACCATTTTTCTTGTTGAGCTTTTCTTGTTGTGGATTGTTGTTATTGAACTGAGGTGATGACGTGGCATGTGAGGAGGGTAGTGGAGTTGGATTCGCGGGATAGTACCTGTTCGGTTTGGGTGTCACTCTGCTAACTTCGACGTACTCGTCTTTGTATTCTTTGTATTGAGGAGGGACGTATGGAGTGGTAGTGGGCGTTTGTCTGTTTTGAGACTGAGTAGGGCGACGTTCATAGTTTTGGTTCTGCTGCTGAGGTTCTTGGAATGACTGAGGTTGTTCTTGGATCAAAGTGTTTTGTGCAAAAGTGGATTGGGGTGCTGGAGAGGATGCGTGAAACGGGCGTTTCCTAACTAGTTTTCGTTTGGAGACTTCGTATTGTGGTTGGTATGTGGGTTGTCGTGGTGGAGCAGTGGGTGGCTGGGTAGGTTGCTGGGTGGATTGCTGGGTGACGGGTAAGGGTCGGGGAGTAGTGGCCCGGCGGAAGGATTGACGGGGAGCTGGTGGGGGAGGCGTACGCTGGGTCTGCGATTGCTGAGCTGGCTCATCTACTCCGCGATCTCTCTGCCCACTAAAGAAGTCCGAAGAATGCGCAGCTCGTAGGTCGTTGTTCTGTGCATTACCGTTGTTGTTCTGGGAAAGACGTCGATCACCGGTCTCGGCGCGTTGGAGACCGAACTCTGACTCTTCTTCGCGATTTCCGATTGACGCCTTCTTAGTGTCAAAACCTGGAGATAAATTCATATTGACCTTTTACGCTCTTACAGAACTATTTAATTTAGGCTCGCAAGCGCTTTTTTTGCCATCACCATCATGTTTCTATACTGCCATTTTCTTCTGCAAGGCGAAACTAGATGGTGGCTGGTAAAAAAGATGCTCATGTCTTTAAAGAGGCAGTATTCCGGTCACTTTTATATAACTTAAACAATTAGGTTATCATTGATACCCGACGTTGCAAGCATTTAGCTTAAGCTTAGCATTTCTGTAATTCATTTTCTGTTACTTCCTTATATTTGATTCATTCCATTTTTTGCGTAATTCTAAGCTTATTTGCAATCAAATCGATTTAACGATTTGAAACATGAATTAAACGAGATAGTTGTTTCAAAATCTCATTTGATGGTAATGGTGTTGTTATGAATAAAGGTGGTTATTAACAGTTAAAGCTACACTTTGATATAATTATTATGAGTTGCAGGTGATACACTTAATATTCTAAAGATGGATCATAAATCAAATTACCTACTTGGTTTTTTATGTGTCCGATGTGTTCATTAATTACCTAGGTATTGTGAAAGTTCGTTATTATGTAGGTAACTCATACGTTAACTCATAAACAAGAGTGCCAAATTAAAAAAAAAACTACATAAGTTAGGCAATTACATGAACTTACTAATATGGAAACGTTAGCAAAACTAACACATGTTAAAATACCTAGGTAGGCGTTTTTTCACTTTTTACGGAAAATATTTTTTACATTCAAATTCGTCATCGTGTGTCTTAAAAAGTTATCTTGTTAAGGCGTAGGGTAAAGGCAGACAACCTTCTCGCTCGCACATTTCAACATTTTTAAAGATATAATATAACTAAATGTAATTATGTGAAATTGCAGAGCGTCAGGGTCGAGAGAATAACAATGCAAAGGTTCAGTAAAAATATCACATTGATCCAAACAAATTTTCTAACCAAAAAATGTGCACTTTATTTTATCGCATTGGTACAAGTTTTTTGGTCGGAAAACTTGTTTGGATCAATGTGATATTTCTACTGAACCTTTGCATTGTTATTCTATCGACCCTGAAGCTCTGCAATTTCACATAATTACATTTAGTTATATTATATCTTCAAAAATGTTGAAATGTGCGTGCGAGAAGGTTGTCTGCCTTTACCCTACGCTTTAAAAGTTTGTAATAAAAATGTAAGTACATACACTAATTGGAGTACTATCCAAAACTCAGAATTAAACCGTTGTTTTCGTAATCTAAAGTTTTGTTAAATAATATAAAGGTTAAACTGGTGCACACAAAATATTACTACATATTTAAGCGGTTGATATCTCTTTAGTATACAGTCCCTTGTAGGGCGAGTTATAGACAACACAGACTCTATCTAGATACAAGATTTTTGCAAACGTCTACATACAATTCAATGCGCACGCATGTTAGTAGCAAAGCTCTCACCGGATCCGATCTTGTAGATATCAAACTGACCGTCGTATAGATCTGCGGGGCACGCAAGTGGATCATCATCTCCCCAGTCGGTGCACGTCTGCGCCTCCTGGTGGAACAGAGTGCCTGGGGGGCAGAAGAACCTGGAAAAATCGTGGCGAAAAGGTCAAATTCACATACTTTTTTATGAATAAAAGTTACCAAAGGATAATATGTGCATCTGTCCAATCTTCCAGTTCTTTTATTTGTATTTATCAGTTAAGAACATAAATATGATGCTAATTTCTAATATCTACTGCTTATTTTAGTATATACTTTATTGTTACCTGACACTAGAGTCCATGAATATTTATTTATTTAACTCCAAGGATTTTAAATCGTTGGAAGAAGCAGATTCTTCCAAGGAGTAGTTATATGAGATCTCTAGTAAGATCTAAGGTAGATATGATGAGGGGGACAGTCACGAGTAGCATACCTGAAGTCCCGGACTCCTCCACCAGCCACACGGACGCACACATGGAAGGCTTTGCAACCTGATTTGGCATCAGCATAGTACGCGCCTAGGATTCGTCCTTTGCAGTTGAATCGAGCCGCTCCCCCTGCACATACAAACACATGTTTCCCATAAGTATTAGTACATTAGGTACCTATTTTGTGCAAATAGTCTACAGATATCATTGAACTAAAATATCGATCGCAATAACATTGGTGCTGCTCGTAAAATATCTTGTGACCTCGATAGTGTTCTGTTTGCAGCCTTATATAGAAGTAAGTACCTATAAGTAAATGATCAGGAAAGTTACCATCCATAAACCCGTCACTAAAAACCAAACAATGAAAAGTTAAACAGTTGTTTTCATAAATAAGGCCGATATATTTGAATTTGATTTACGGTTTTTTTACAGCATCTATGCATTTATGAATATGAAGATTTGTTTTTGAATAATCACTAAAGTAAGACCCTTATATTGCTGTACCTATTTTATCCTTATCAAAACTGTAAATTTATCTGCATATTATTCAAATTAATAAAGATCTTTATTTACACAATGAAGGTATATACCATCGTTTGTTAAAATTCATAATATTAAACCTTCAAAATAATAATACACAGGGAAAAAGGAAATAGATTTTCACACAATAACATAAAAGTGTTTCCGTTTATAAATTATTTGCATATTAAAAATAATAATAGAAATACCTCCTACATATTCATCTGTTTTGAAATCTGAGCAATGTTTCTCACGTTATTTTATTAAAATAAAGGGCCTCTACCTATTGACCTCTGAGAGAATGTTTTTGAACCCGGAGACAAGTGCACCCATGCCATAATGTTATGGCAATAATGATGTAGGTTGAAAGGCAGTAAGGGTCACGAGAAATACACGCAAGTAGACACCTTAGCTTCAAGCTAATTTAGTTATTATTCAGGTCTTTTTGATGTGTTCTGGATTTATTTTTATTTGACCAACTTTGAGGTGCGTGCTTTCTTTGTTATAAAAGTTTTAGCACTAGTGATCTTTTATAAGAGATTACTTGTTTAGCACCCAATAATGAAGAGCAATATTCATAAGTTTATTCAATAGCAATGTATGTGTACACTACATAAATAAATGTATAAAAAAAGAAGCTAAGAATATTCTCTATGCCTACAAGGATTTTCAATGTCACAAATATTATGTCGAATAAAAGGAATGGTATGATCCTGAAATCAATAGCAATTATAATTATCACTTATACATACAGATAGTTTCATACTTAGTTCAGACTGGCAGTAGTGATCTTAATAGATCACTGATGATTTTGGCGTGGTTTTGCTCAAGATGAGACGTGCGAGATAATTTCAGAAGCACGTTATGTCGTGCATAAGTAAATGAGCGCCGGTGGTTTCGTCACAAAATGTGTAGGTGGAGTCTGGCCACGTTAAGTCTGCAGTGCTTAAAATATGATAGAATTATGAAATCTGTGGGCCCAGGATGCATTGCACATAGGCACACTGGACTCACAGTACGTGCTGTAAAAATGTTTAGAAAACCTATGTTCGATTATTAAAAATCTATGTAAAGATATCTGTAGAGTTGCACATTGACTCCACTGCAGAGATAGCGTTGTCAGACTATACTTAGCGGTAGGTACTTTACGCTATCCTGAGTGTTGCCAAATGGCGCAGAAGACAACCAATTGCAATAAGCTAAATGGCAAATTCAATCCTTTTACAATTTATACAAATACTTACAAAGTTGACAACCTATTTTGTACAAGGACAGGTTTGTAGTTGCGATTGAGAAACCTAATGAGAAAACCTACTAGTAAATATCTAATGAGAATATGACTGTTACTTGGATCGGGTCTATCATTGGATAGGTACTTTTGGTATGTTCAGTTTTCAATTATTTTGAAATCTTTCGAAATACCTTAGTAGCATAAAACATCATTTAAAAAAGACTAAGTTTAAAAATACTGAAAAAGTCATCAATTGGTAATAGGTGCAGCTTTGGCGGTATTATTCAACTAGCTATAAGTTAAGTTTAGTTCCTTAAAGGCTCTAGGTTAATAAATGGCCCTCGCCTTAAGAGTAAAATATTGAACATTTTCCAAACCAAGAGTGCTCGACTAATTAGAAATGGGAGAGCAAAAGAATAAAGTCAGAATTTCCCGGACATCAAACACAACCACAAAAAGCTGAGAACTGTTGCGTGTAATCTAGAGGGAGGCATTTCATCTGTTTCTCAAGCATGTGTCAGGTGGAGGGCAGAGAGCAGCGGGTGATACCATCGCTTGCGCAACCTGCGCCGGCGGCGGTGCTATTACTGAGCCTATGTCATTTGGCACTGTGTTTTTAGCTCCAAAAAAGAAGTTTGTCTGTCTCGTAGCTCTGATAGCAGAACCTCATTCGAATACGGTTCATTTTGTAAGAAAGCTTTATAATCTGAAATGATTCTTAGACATGCTGTTGCCAGTTCATTTCAATAGATATCCCTATTTATGTTCTGCTATTTTTCAAAAATATTTTAAAGATTTTTAACTGAACTTTGGGTCCTGAAATATTGAAATAGGTACATGCCTCGTTTGTTGGGTAAAGGTGTCTTTATAGACACGTCTATACGATATACGACAGAGTGAAACTTGTATTCATTAGTCCAGTATACATTGATCTGTGGCAGCGTTCCGTAAGGTGCCCTGTGCCATCCTCGGCGAAAGGTCAGCGCTCTGCCTTACGTAACATAATGCTTGGTCTACTTGTATTAGATATACATAGTTTTGCATTATTTACAATTCGTGATCTATGGACTTTTGCTACTGGTTCATGGGAAAGATGTTTTGTGCCGTGGGAAATATTTTTACTTTTTTTGTATTAATCTAAAATTGCATTACATTAGACCGTTTTAGATAATCTAAAAAGTCAGATTAAAAATGCATACCCTAAACTGACAAGCAATTATAATGATGAGACTAATAATTAAAAAAAAGTAATGTCAGGATTGTACCAAGTGGAAATTCGTACTTTTTGCCTACCATTATGAAAACCAGCATGATTTTATGAATCTACGATTAAGTACATACTGCATCATGATTTGGAATGGAGAGACTAATAGCGTCCCTAGAGTGAACTCTACCGATGTAAGCGTGCATTCGCATCTGAATGTAGATTTTTATTGTGTTGTTGCGCCAGCGGAAGCTGATTATTTGCATCGTGTGCAACCTGCGCAAGCGCATGATCAGCTAATGCTAATGTACCTGATGACATAACAATGTTGTGGTGACTCAGATGAACAATACTGTCCATCAATCTTTGTTCGCGTGACTCAATGAACGGCAGGTTTTCGCCAACAAATAAATACCGATACCTACACATTACAATAACTTTCGCTTTTCATTCATAAGAACGTGTAGGAAGTTAATATTTCTCACGCCTTGAGTCACTTGATTAGGTATTAGACATTAACCAACACAGCTCAAGTTTGTTTTTAAACTATTGTTAGAGACATTCGCAGATACGATTATCTCGTATTATTCATGAGAACTTTTGTCATTTGATGTGTTTCCTAAGATCGAGTTGCGTTCAACGCAAGCGTTTTCAGCCATATTATAAACAATGCTGCTATTATTGTTTGGAAATGTCATTGAAGTCTGTCCAATTAGAATGTATTTATCAAACCATGGAAAATCTAGCTCATCTAACATTTTTCTTGGACAACAAAAATATACAAAGATAGTTGGGTAAATAATTGGTTTGTGCAATTACGCTGTGCACGAGGATGTCGAGGATATTTGTGTTTATTTGAAGGAATCGAATGTGGTTCGTTCCGAGGTTACGGATCCACTCTCCGACCGTCACGTCGGCCTACTTGTCGGAGAGCGGTCGGACCGTGGGAACATCGTTTATGCAAAACTAAATCGGAGGATCGATTATCGCATGAGATGCGCGAATCGGTGCGCGCGCGCCTTCCAATGAAAGTGCAGCGTTACGCAATGCGGGACTGGGCCTTTACAACTGTGTGGCAAAGTGGAAGACAGTGAGTGTTAGTCCAACGGAGCATGACAGCCGTAATAAGTACCTACTTATGTTTGGACATTTATAAAACATGCAAGTTATTTTGTATTTGAACCAGTGCGTAACTTTGGTTTGAAACTTTCAGTTATCGAACAACCCTTACAAACTTTATGAAAACAATAATCGTTCAAGCCAACCTATCTAATAATTTGAGTTCGATTTGATCAAATAATTATGATCAACAGCGTTTTAAGTTTACTAAATATTGTGAATTTGGTATTTGAATCTGAACACTAATTTGAACTTCTCAATTGGTTACATACTAATAATATACCACATAAAATAAGTATAAACACGGCAAAAAATAAACAGTCTCGTAACCCAACAAGTAGGTGCAATTTCCCACACACATTCACTGAAACTGGCACTTTCACAGGTGCGCACGCGCGGTACACAATGACCTATTTCTTCCATAAAACACTACTAAGAACACCTTTTTTATGACGATGCGGAAGGAAATACATAGATTTAAGAAATATAGTTTTGAGCAGTACCAATGTTACTAAGGGTTGTTCCATATAAGCTGCAGATTGCGCGTTTTGCAGAAGCTACTATTTTATTTAATACACATTATAGTAAACCATTGAAAAGTAAACAAGAAGCAGACAGATCTCGCCCCTTTGTAGGTCATCGATGGTCACCCAAAGATGAATATAACGCATCACGATGACACTGCTTCTCCATCATCAGCATGGTTTAATGCACTTGTTAAACTTAACACATTCCACATTTGATTTCCGTGGGTACATAGACTTACCCAGGATGGGGAGCAAAGTGAGTATAATCCACAGAGGGGACATGTTGTCGCGAGGAGCGTCGCGAAGGGACTGGCAGATCGGCCGAGGGAGCGTGTGCGCCGCCCGCCCGACCATGGGGTGGGGATCTGAAAGCTCGCCGCCCGCCCAATGTTTCCACTATAAACAGTTTGTGAACCGTATCGCGATGAAATAAAGCTCAGACTTCTTTGGCAAGTCGAATGTACGTGCTAGGCCAAGCGCCTTATTAACCTTCGTTTTTATAGCTGTTTAATAATATTGGATGCCAATTGATATTGACTGATTATTCATAATAGTTAAATTATCGATAATGATTGTGGAATTACTGTAAGTTCAAATGTTAAATGTTCATTGTATTTTATTGGGCACTTAGCGCATTTTTAACAAAATCAACGTAAAACATTAATGGGTATAAACGACACTGCCGAGCGTAAAATTACATAAAAAGTATGACCAAGGTACCTAATACATAGGTATTAACTAAAATGTGCTTTTGCAAATGTGAATTGTGCATGCCATATTTGAAATAGGTAGGAAGGTACTGATTTTACCATCAAAGTCACGACCGGCGTGGGAGATGATCAATCGTACCCACATGCCGCTCATTAATCCTCAGTTTTTATAAAAGCGATGACGGTAGAACCGCTGTGACATAGTCGAGAAGGAAGGCCAAACAGTACGAATTCTAGAAGAATTGAAAAAACTGTACCTAAATGTAAGTTGTCAACGATGTCTGGATCGATGAAAAATCATGTCTTTGATAAAAGTTTGGTTCATATCAATTAAAATTAATTCAGTATTTCCATTACATTTGATCAAGATGAACGACATACTGTTTAGTCCAAGAAAAATACAAAATTACGTAAAAAATGCATGACTTATACAAGGTGCAAGAAATGTCCTATTCGTAGAGAATAGGTACAAAGTGTTTTTTCACCAGAACTAAGCTGAGTTACGTTGCTAAGGATGTGCTTGACATCCACCAATAGGAATCGTTTAATATAACAAACAAACGATCCCTAATTGGTGGATTTCAAACACATCCAGTTTGGAAAAACACTCTAACAAAGACGTAATTAGTACCTATGTTTGTTTCAGTGATATAGAGTGCATAGTGCCAATTATTTCGTTGGTGGTTATCTTACGAGCGTCATCTATATACATATTATAGCGGTGACCGAATTTTAACAAACCAAAGTTTTACCGAAGTATTCGAGAGGATACGATTCCATATTTGTGTGGTTGTTCTATTGTTAGTGACTCATAGGTAGGTACTTCTAAAATATTCAAGAAACAATGCAATAATCAATTTAATGTTATTTTGTAACCTTTCCTAACAATTGTCAATGTTTAATTTTATATTATTACTGAGATAAATACACCATGGTGAGACGTAACATGATGACAAAATATGCTAAAAAAAACATTTTATAGGTAATAATTTCGCGTTTCATTTGTTTCTGCGATTTATAAATTAGTTTCTGAGCCCGTAGTCTGAG